>JAMXBD010000093.1:1368452-2052679 GCA_024138025.1 Combretum micranthum | reverse complement strand
ATAAAGTAATTCAGACAAAGTGTTCTTGACCCTTTCTTTCTCCATGGAAGCACGATCAGCATACACACTAGAAAGCATAAAATCCACAGCTTTAAACTTGAAGCGTGATCTAGAACAGTACATATAGCCATAATTGTGTGCATATCACTCCAATATTTCTCAAATTTTACAAATATCTTATCAGCCATCAAACTAATATTCAAATCAAGGGAGCCCTTCCATTCAAGCAAGGCTTCCATAATTTCATAAACCCTTTCAAAATAATAGTTTGCTGTTGGGTATTGCAAACCAGAGAACAGATTGGTAACTTCATAAAATATGGACAACTTCTTGCAAATCTCACCTGCTAACTCCCAATCTTCCTTAGTGGGAAGACACTTATAGCTTTTATCCATAAACTGAACTCTATAGAAAACTTCCTTATATTCAATTGCAGTAACTAACATGTCATAGGTAGAATTCCACTTGTCTTACAATCTAAGGAAAACTTCCTAATAAAAGGCACATCTAGTTGCTTACACGCCTCTCCAAATTTTTCCACTCGTGATAGTGTTGTTGTCCAATATAAGACACTGTCATGAATCCTCTCTATTGCTTTTTCAATGACACTCACTCGTCTTTGACAACTAAATTCAAAATATGTGCACAGCATCGCATATGAAATACCTTCCCACGAAGAAGCAGATCCTCCTTTCGTAGCTTCTATTGTAAAGTTGTCATCATGGCATCATTTGTTGAACAATTATCTACAGTGACTGTAGATAATTTCCTATCCAAACCCCATGCCATCAATGAATTGAATAGGCAATCTGCAATTGCTTCATTTGTGTGTGGAGCTGGCACATATAGAAAGCTACAAGAAAAAACAAAAGACATATCTTAAATGTTATTAGAAACAATTCTTAGCATTCCAATTAGATAGAATGAAAATTTTACAAAAGCTTACTTTAGGAGTCGGCTCCGGAGCATCCAATTACTATCAACAAAATGTGCTGTCACTGTCATATATCCCCCTTTTTTTATTCGATGTCCACAAATCCGTTGTTATTGCAACCCGTGTATTAAGCCCTTTCAATTGGTTCACAATTTCTCTTTCTCCACATTATAAATGTTGATAATCTTTTTCTTGATGGTGGTGAGGCTAATGTGTTTAAAATGAGGTTGAATGTCACTAACAAACTCTCTAAAACGTTCATGCTCAACCATTGATAATGAATACTCATGGACAATTATGGCCTTTGCAAGTTTTTACCATGCAAATTCTTGATTGAAAGACCAGTTTCCTATTGCTAAACCACTTGCATTACATTCATCTTCGTTCCTGATAGTTTCCATTGATAGGAAACATTGTCTAATGTCTTCTTGTCTTTTCTTTTGCACGCACCTCTTCAAATGGTTAAGCAAATGTGAAGTACCATTTGCACTGCTTGCCGAAAGTCTCTTCTTACAGTAATCGCACTCAGCTACAGTTTCCCCTTTAACTATCTTTCTCACCATATCCTTCTACACACTGGATGTCAACTTACGTTTACTTAGATTGTCACTCTGATCTCCGGTACTTTATACTTGAGAAGACGATACTTTTTCCTTTTTGGATGCTACCTCCTTTTCAATTTCGAATGGGGATTCCGATGGAATTTCATCAACATCATTCGCATCCATGTTCATCTCGGCCTCAAGTAATTCAACATCCATGTTCCCTGCATTGATGATACAAATGAGTTAATTTTATAAGAGAGATATATATGGAAATCTAGGAGATATATATGGAAATTAAGGATTACCACGAGGTATGCAAAATGACAAGCAAAACATGTAAAAATGGGTAGAGTTGGATAGACACTGATTCAGCTCTTAGTTAGAAAGTCTCCAACCAATCCAAACTCATGCGAGAGATTAGAGAACAAAGGAAGAGATGGAGATTTGGAGTCTTCAGATTTAATCAAATCAAATCAAACGCAAAAGATTTGCTTCTATCGAAATCTTAGTGTGAATCTATCCATATTCATTCAAATATTCATCGACAACAAGATAAAATGATAAAAAAAAAAACAGATCAAAGATTTAAGGATAAAATTTTTGAAAAAGCCGATTTGATTGACCATATCATCCCTCTCAACTTTAAGTTGTAGAAATAGAAAAGAGATTTAAACCTAACCTACTCCATTATGATAATCGTATTGAAACCAGCTAACCTACAATTATAAAGTTTTGAAAATGAAAAAGAAAACAAAAACAAATTCAAAAGGTCAATATACTTGTCGAAAATATCCAGCTTTAATTCATAATAATTTTTTATTATTTATTTGAATCTCATCCATGACTCTCAGTATATCTACTAAAACTAATTAAAAAATTTCGGGTAAAGCGTTTTGTAGTGAGATGTTGTATTAGGGATTCCTTTTAACAAATTTAAAATAAAAATGAAGAACGTCGATTAAACATTGCAACTTCAAAGGAGTATATAAATAAATTGTAAGGATTGTCTGCTCCTTTTATATATTTAATGACATCATTTTTCACAAGATGTAAATGCTAGAAGTGTTTTTAGAGTAATCGTGTAATTCCAATACCATATATTACGAATTTTAAAAGAACAAAAAAATGGTTGAGGAAGTAGCGAGCGGGGATTCTGTGAAGGAAAAAAAAAGGCATCGACTGAATAGCGCCAGCAGAGCCTTTCTTTCTCTCTGTCATCGAAATTTTTCCTAAAGTTTAAAAACACACCACAACACTACAGTACACTCCACATAAAGGAAAAAGGGATCATCTTCTTCCTTCTTCTCCAAGAAGACTCTCTCTAGCCTCTCTCTATCTAAATGCCATGAACCAACAAAGCACAAAACGCATCATCACTGCAACTCATAAATCCCATCTGATCAGACGGTGAAGGAAGACAAATCAATCTGGCCACTCATTGAACCACACCAACACACCGGACTCAAACCCACTGACAACGAGAGAAAGAGAGAGAAAGAGAGATTTCTTACCTTACTTGTGTGACAACAAACAGCAGAGAGATTCACACACAGACTAAGATTAAGAGTAAGGGAGGACAGGGTCCCGACACGAGCAAGGATCCACTAAGAGCGAAGGAGATAGGGTCACAGACAACAACGATGGTGTGCAGCGGGCCAGCGGCAAGGGTCTGATTGAAACAGAGAGAAAGGAGAGGTGTTGTCTGCAAGTTTTTGAGAACGGCAATGGTCTGATCGAAACAGCGGCAAGGGTCTGATCGAAACAGTGGGATGTAGGAACTGGGAAGGGGAAATATCAAATATGGGTATGCGGCTATGGTTTTTAAGTTTGGAAATGTTTTTCCAATTCTACTAATATAAGTTATCATCAGCAGATTGGCTGAGGGAAAAAAAAATATATATATATATCTATTTTATCGGGTTAAGTATCCATCGGGTATTTTAGGAAATCCGAACCTGACCCAAAAACCCTATAGGATTTTTCATCCACATCCAAACCCGACTCTAAAACCCTATAGGGTTTTTACCTGATCGGATAGGTCGGAAACCCGAAAATCCGACTCGGTTACATCTCTATTTATCCTTCAGGAGCTACGAGTAGCCACATACAACTTCGAATAAGTTCATCATGGGCAAATGTGGATTTGGGAATGTGTATATAAAGGACTCATATTGGATGGTGAGATAGGATTTTACGACCCTACCCATGATGTAATTATCAGTTGAGAGTCTAGATTTATTAGTTTAAGCATGGAATTGTTTGGGTTCAGCCATTGTTGACCATGGTTTGAAGCCATGTAGAGGTGAGTAGGGTTTTAGAGTTTGAGAAAACAAAAAAATAAAAAAGAAAAAAGAAAAAAGAGACAGCTAAGTTTAGATGCAAAGGTTTTATGGTTCAGCCCATAATTTTGCATAATTTTTTTTCTTTAAGGTTAGGGTCAAGAAGAAGGAGAAGAAGAGAGGAGAGAGAAGGAGAAACAAAAAAAAAAAAAAAAAAATTAAAGCGAATTTGGATTAAAAAATAATATTTAATTAATTTAATATGCCATGTCAGCACTCAAACGAAAAAATAGATGGATTTTATCCACAGGTACTGCAAATAAAATTTTTAAAAAATTTATGTATTTTCTTATAATGAAATTTCGTTTAAATATAATTTTGTAAAAATCGAAAAATTGAGATACCGTGAGTGAAATTAACCCATATAAGTGAAGCATACTCAAAAACCAAAAAGTATGTATATGTATATATATATATATATATATATGTATAACACTAGAAAAATATCCTGTTTGTTATCTCATTTTCATCTGTGTCGGTATCTAATATGTATCTATATCTTATTTGTATTAGTCTATTAGATCCATTTATAAGTAAATATATCTTTTTTTTATATGTATTTGTTTATTAACAAACAGCTTGAATTGAAATGACGTGTGCAGTTTTTCTTGACAAATGGAGCCATATTCACATTATAGTTAATCTTTCCATTGACTAAATGTTCATTGTTTTTATTCCAAATTCCTATTCCTTAGGTAAAACATTTGTTTACCACCCTTAAAAAAAAAAAAAAAAAAAAAAAGAGAATTGAACGAGTAAAATTTATACAAAATTTATTATATAAATATCATTAATATATCACATCTTCAAAATATGATACACTTTTTACGTGTGCATCGCATTTCTAAGATGCGATATATGTGTATTGCATGTTACACAAATATTATTTATACGTGTATCGTGATAAAAAGAAAATTTTATTATAACATGTTTAATATGTGATACAATAATGGTATTTATATAATTAATTTTATTTAAATTATATTTATATAATTTTTTTCAAATTGATGGATAAAAAAATATTATCTCTCTAGTCCTTATTATATTAATTAAATTTGTACATATCTCCATGTTCTTCATCCTGTATGGACTAACATTAGGGGTGGGCACGGATCGGTTTGGTTCGGTTTTTCCTAAAACCAAACCAAACCATAATTTACAGTTTTTTTTTTTTTTCTATCCCAAACCAAATCATTAAGTAACGATTTGGTTCAGATTATAAATTTTTTAAACCATTAAATAACGGTTTGGTTCAGATTGGGTTACGGTTTAAATCAAAATTCTAAAAAAATTTTTCTTGTTCTATTTTTTTTACATTTTTAGATTCTTAAATATTTATATCATTTTATAAAATTGATATTATAAACCATAACAAAATACTTTATAAATTTATCATACTTTTAATCTATATTTCTCTATAAAATCAATTATCCACTAATAAAATACATTCACTAACCAATACATAGTAAGTCATAATTTATGATTTTTAATATAAAACTCATCAATGAAAAAAATGACCAGCTAACAAAATATATTAAATAATTAATACATAATGAAAGTTTATAACTGAATAAATAAATTTCATATTTTACAAAGTTAAAAACTATTAAAAAAAAACAATAGTTCATCATCAATAAAAAAATTACATATCATGAGCTTAAAAAAAAATTTTAAAAAGGACAAGTTGATTTTAATTAATATTCACCAAACAATAAATATCAAATGAAATCATATAAACATATAGTAAAATACCATTATATTTTCTAAAACGGTTTAATTCGGTTTTACAGATTAGTTTTATTTACTTTCCAAACTAAACCATAAATTTACGGATTGGTTCAGATTTGAAAAATTTCAAACCAAACCACGAAAAAAACCATATTTTCTGTTTGGATTGGTTCGGTTACGGATTGGTTTGGTTCGATTGGTTTATTTTTTTGCCTACCCTAACTAACATACATGAGCTGGATCATCTTACTCTGACCCATATACCTTGGTGTCTGCCCTAATTTTCAACATCTTTTGGATTTCCAATGTTATAATATTAATTCGATGAAATTTTGTTAACATCCCATATTCAATGCACCATTCGTATGCAAAATTGATAGTCTTCTTGACCTTTTATGTATTCCTAGAATACTTTTTCACATATAAGCGAAAAATTGGACCTTTTGCTAATAAACCATAATTCACATTGGCAGAGATAGCATGTTGGGGACAACAAACATTTTTCTGACTAATTGGCATAAAACAAACATATTTTCGTTTTCCTTCTCATGCACAATAAAAGATAAGTGTGATTGGATATATATAATTTTTAGATGCATCTTCATTAATTTTTTCATATATGAGTTTTAGAATTTATATATGAAATATTAATACTCAAAATCTGAAAAATATGAATTCTTTGAAAATAATCACATGGTTAGTGTATGCTTAATTTTAGATTTACAACTAATTGATTAAAAAAAACATCGTTATGTATTGAAATATTTTTATTTATTTATTTTTTGTTGGATGTGATCCTCGGTCAAAACAAAATGATAACTTGAAATGATCCCTTAGGCAACTCTAAAATTTGGAATTATTGTGTTCAATAGTATACTATGCGGCTAGTGCAAGAAATTTTTGTGGTTTACAAATTAATTAGTTCTTCCTATTTAGCGAACTCTGTTGTAAAATTTATTAAAATAGAATATAAAAAACCAGTGTGATGTCAGATTTTCATGTATTTAAGGAAACGCTTATTTTTGAATGCCAGTTAAACGGAATTTTGTGGAGAGTTGATTGATGCTTAGATTACAATCAAGCAATAGCAAGGATGGCTGCTCTCGTATATATACTCTTATATCAAATTTTCAGAAAATTTACCTTTCCTAAAACGATTCGGCAGAAGATTCAATAGCATGGCAAATGGATAGATCATGATGCTGAAGAACTAATAAATTCAACATGAATATTAGATTTTAAAATTTAATTGTGGAGATATGGGATGTTTTCATTTGTATGGCTTCTGCTTGGATTGTTTGATTTTTATCTCTATTATATTTATATCTAATTTGTATTTGGTCTATTATTCTGTTTATAAATAAAAAATTATAGTTATTCACCCAAACCGTGAAGACTCTACTGGCCGAATGGTAAAAGTATTCAAAAAAGGCTAGAATAATCTTGACTTTATTATTCCGACCGATGAAACATTTGGCTTGTTAACTTTTTTCTTTAATATATATACATATATATGTTATTGTTAGGATGCAAGTGTGAGAATCCCACATAGAAAATATGAGACTTATGTGAAGAGTTTATAAGAGGGAAGACCTATTAACCCATTGCCTTAAGGTTTTGGTTATAGATGGTATCAAAAGCCCATTGTGTTACTCTTCACAAAACCCATTGGATTTCTCCATATTGAAGGCATACTTCAGTCCCTCCACCACGGTGATGCTAAGGAGAAACAAACAAGATCTATTCATCTCGAGTTTCTTTCTTTAGGATTCTCTCTCTTTCTCTCTCTAGATCTATCCTATCTTGACTTGAGAAGAGACACCCATCTTGTTCTCCTATTTCTTCTCTTCATCACCGCTTTAGGCAGAACACCTTTCATCACCGTTGATCGGTGGAACACCGGAACAAGGATCAACATCTTGTTCCTTCACACACCTATGGTGTGTCTCTACACCTCCCAGTGTATATAATCTACACACTCACGGCGTGTCTCTATACCTCCTCGGTGTATATGATCCACTTGCCTCACAGTGTGTCTCTACACTTCCTTGGTATATAAAATCCACATGTCTCACGACGTGTCTTTACACCTCCTCGGTGTATATCTACACCTTACGGCATGTCTCTACACAATGTATATCTCTACACTGAAAGATAAGATAAAAAAAAAATTATAAGAAAAACAAGAAAGGCTCACATTTAATGCTAGCCGCATTTATTATATTCGATCAGATTAATTTCTATGTTGGCCAACTTTGATTTTTTAAATACTCCTTATCTTTAAGTTTTCTTCTAAATATATTCAATATATATTTAGGATGCCATTAGTTATAAATCCACATGAGTTGGATCTATAACCCCAACAGTTATTATCGTTGTAGAACTGTTTGGCTGTCGAAACCAACATAACTTCTTTTTCCAGTGTGAACATTCAGTAACACGTGATGTAAAGCCGAATTATACTCTCTTTTCAAGTATAATTTAAGTTATTAATATACTAACAAAAACATATTAATTATTGTCTCGTAAAGAATGACATCTTTAAACTTGTGATTGCCTCATCTGGGCATGTATACGCATGGATGCATAGGATTTTTTTTCCTTGTTTTTCCTTTGCGATTTAAGGATTAATTACAAGTATAAGGACCCGTGATGATTACTAGAGGACAATGAGCATTGAGCTTTTCTTCGAACTTAGTTTTCGTTTTCCAATCTTGTAAATAGAATTTGGCTAAGGGGAAAACAATAATTGTACGTAGAGCTTTATTTAGTGTCAATCCCATTGTTATTTTAACTTTATTGAAGTAGTTGACATTTTTCTTTTCCCCTTTTTAATTAATATATGATGTCTCCATCTGCATTCTGCAATTACTGTAACTTATTCAACCAAACAAATCACTATTTTTTCGGTTTTGCCTTGGACTTTTCATATACATTGATGATCAATGTTTTTAGTCTCTTCACGACTCTTGATGAAAAAGACAGAGGAAAAAAAGTCGGATTCTTACTTCTAATTGTATGATTACCGACCCTCAAATAAAAATACTCAAATACTAATTATAACATTAATTATTAAAATACTAACGTAAAATCACATGTTAAATAAGTGTTTTATAAATTTGCACGTGAATCTCATGTTGAAGATGCGATTCATGAAGAAATATGAATCGCTTGTTAAAGATGTGATTTACGTGCAAAATAAGTGAATCGCCCTTTTTGAGATGTGATTCATCTTAAAAAATTATAAAATGCCTTTTGAAAATGCGATTCAACACTGTATGACTTTCAGCTAAATTGCACCTTCAAAAGGCGTTTCATATGTAAATTTGTGAAACGCTTATTTAATATGCGATTTTGCATAAGTATTTGTGTAATTATTTTAATCTAATTTATATTTGTGTAATTTTTTTCTATAAAATTGATAGACATATGTTTCACTTTACTTCTAACAATTTTTATAATAAAAAAATATATTTTTTTTATGCTATGTAGAATATAAAAAAAGTAAATTGAATCAGTGATGAATTACTACGGGATTTAATATAAATATATGTGAAATGCCTATGCATTAGAGTTGCCAGATATATCTTACTAGTATACATCAAATATATTTATGAATAGTAGATAAATACCAAACATATTGTTGGGATAAACAATAGTTTTGAAAAGTCACTATTCATTAGACATATGTAGGTTCAGTTTCGAATCGAAGCCACCATTAGTGATTTTAGAACTGAAACTAGATCGATTGGCTAGTTCTAGAACCAGATGAGAAATCGTTAGTTTTCTCGATCCTAAGCGGTTCTACGATCTAAAACCAGTGAAACCAACGGTTCTATTAAAAAAAATAATTAGATAAAAAATTAAAAATTATATTTAATATATAATTATTAATGTTTACACTATTTCATATGAAAAGTCGTGAAACTGTAGTCTTACCTGATAGCTCAATGAGTAGTTAAATGTATGAGTTTATAACCAAGAAATCAATTTAATTATCTACCCGTTTACTTGGAGGTAATAGAGGAGGAATAGAATTTCTATTGCTGGAATGTCTCTATTACTTTGTTTACTTGCATTAAATGAGCAGTAATAAATATTCCCATGCACTTTTTATTCCTTCTATAGAGGGAATAAAAAGTTCCATCTAACAGGTGGAACTTTTTATTCCTTTTCTATTCCCACTCCAGAAGCAATAAAAAATTAAATACCCTGTCCAAATTACCCTTAATTAAATGCTAGAATTAATACCACAATAAGGGCATAATGGTATTTTTAGCTTTATTAGCAGTTTAATGCTAGAATTAATAAGTTGAAGTAAACAATAGAATGTGTATTCCCTGTAATAAAACTTTAGACAAAGTAAACATATAAATAAACATTCCTACTCTATTACCGGTAATATCATTCCCAAGGAATAACTTTTCTATTCCTTGCCTGTTTCCAAAGTTGAAGTAAACGGCCGTATACACTTTAGGTATTAATGTGTTGTATATAAACATGTTATATATAAGTATCAATAGAACTTTAGCATATAGGACTCACATTTTATAGGATAGATCATTTCTAAAATAATTACTATTTATTTATATTTTATAGATATTATATATTAAGATTGTATGCAATGATATAGCTTTTGTCATGATTCCATCACTGTTCCTAATCTGCACCAAGTCGGTCCATTTTATTGTTTAGTCATATTTATTATTTATGGCCGCAGGCCAGAGACAATGCACTTAATGCACCGAACGTGGAATTTTCCATATAAGCATGTGTTTTTATTTTTTGCAAGGCTTTCCGCGAGGTACGAATTACGAAAGCCCTTTAGTAGCACATAGTCATGCACATCAGACTGCTGCAGCATTGTCATATCAACGAATAGCGAACTGGAAGATAGAGTCCCGGCCTTCTTCAAAAATTTATGACAAGGTTTTACTTTAATATTATATCTTTTTACTTCATTTTTTTGCTATAAAATTTCATAAAATATCCCTCAATATTATTGTGCAAATTCGTCCTTATTTACATAGCAGATTTTAAGCTCATATAATTTATTCATATAAATATTGTGAAAAAAAGTACATCTTAATTGGTTGAAATCTTAACTTCAGGTTTTTAGGGAAGGTATTCGGCTTAATGAAGGCTATTCTAATGAAACGCCATAATACCCTGAAACTCTACCTATTGAAATATTATCTATTTTTGCCACACATTGCATGGTTTTATCCTTTGGTGCCAACGCTACGAAGAGATCATCCATCTTGTGATTATTCTGCCCATAGCACACTTAACTTTGGAGTTTCGACGAACTCGAAACCATTACACCAAAAGATGCCTCCGAGATTTGAGTTCCACCATTTATATTTGAGAGATATCACAAATGGAGCATATTTTTGGTCAAAAATTGATTAAATGTACCCTGCTTGCATAGAGATTCCTATTTTATTTTAATTTTCATATTTATTTGAAAAAATAAGATCAAAATTCATCCTACCTTGCATCCTATTGTCAAAACGAGAGATTTTTAAGGAAAGAAAATCTATATTTATGAAGACTGAAGATTTGAAGAGATTAAAAAAAAATTTAATAATAAAAACGTATCTTTGAAAAGATATGGCCAAGATACGTTTTGTTAGAGTCCTACAAGAAGAAGTAGTCTTTTTTGTAGTGGAAATCTAGAGATTTATAAAGATATAAAGATTTGAAGAGATTCTGTATAAAAGATACGTATAAAAATCTAAGGTTTTTGAAGAAAATAAATAGTTAGATCTAGGGTTTTTAGAGATAGAGCACAGTGAGAGAAAGTCAAGATCTCAAGGAATTTATTAAAGATTGCATGAATTAAGACAAAAAGGGAGTTCATTTTATGAATTCTCTCTACTTTTCATGTCACTATGGTTTTAGTGTCAGATTTATGAAAGAGTAGATTGTTTATGCCCTAACTTTGAAAAACCCTCACCTTAAAATGAAATTGGATTTTGTTTTATTTTAATATTATATTGAATTCATTTATGTGTGCTTATTAGTTTCTTGATTTGATAGTGTCAACATATGGATTTAAAGTTATATTTTGTAATAACAGATTGATAAATTACTATTATAAATAGATCTTCATAATTGAAGAGAGTCGGATGCATACCTAGACATAGAATGACATAATTCTTCTATATTAGATTAAATCTAGGTGGCTGGGTGAGATTTACATTTAATAGAGGATTCTTTTTACATATAATAAAATTCTAGATTGCTATTAGCTAGGAGGAGATTCTAGTAGATTGATTTAGAGTTTGGGGCTAGTAATCATGAGGGGAATATTAATCTAATTTAGGAATCCTAGTTCAAGATCTAATATATTAATTTAAGCTTAATTAAATGAATTGCTTGATAAAGTGATCTTTAGCAATAAAGAATCATCTTTAGCAAAACAAGTTTGAATGGGGAAAAGTATTAAAAGTAGACCATAGCCCATGCATATTCAAGCAAAAGTCTAAAATCTTGCCAAGTCCTATGCATTTGCATCAAGCAATCACCTACCAATTACCATGTGAAGTCACAGATCACACATCACTCATCTTATTAATTAGTTGACACTGCCACCCTAAACCCCATGCCGATCAACAATTCATTACAACATTCATCATTTAAGTTTAGATGTATATGTTAAGCAAACTTAAAAAACACAAAAAAAAAAAAAGAAGTCTATAAAACTGTAGAAATATCATGTTTATTGTTTGATTTTCATCTGTATTTATATTTGTATCTAATCTACATTTGTATCTTATCTATTTTTGATATATATTTGGTTTGTTCGATCCTTTTATAAGTAAAAATATCTACTTTATATATAAATATATATTATTTATTTTGAACCAAAACGACCATCTATGGATGGCATGTCGACAAACTAAACAGAACCATGTTGACACTATAGTTTACCTTTCCATTTTGATTCCAAATTCTTAAAAATGTGATTGTCCTATTCCTTATTATATCAATTAAATTTGTACATATCTCCATATTTTTTACCCTATATGGACTAACATACATAAGCTGGATCATCTTATTCTAACCCATACACCCTTGTGTTTGCCTAACTTTCAACACCTTTTGAATTCCCAATGTTATAATATTAATCCGACAAAAATTTTGTTAACATCTCATATTCATTGCATCTTTCAAAAATATTTAGTCTTCTTGACCTTTATGTATTCCTATAATACTTTCCTACATACGAAAGGGAAAAATTGGACCTTTTGCTAATTGTTAATGGATCATAATTCACATTACTAGATTGATAGAAAATAAATATGATTTTTTCCCATCTCATTCCCGACATATCTCCATTAGCTTTTTCATATATGAATTTTAGAATTAATATATAAAACACTAATAGCCCAAAATCTGAAAAATATGGATTATGTGAAAATAATACTATCAAGTGCAGAGATTATAGTTGATTATGGAATTTATTTTATCATAATTATATGTATTAACTGTACATATAGGCTACTATAGAACGAATATTGTAAATATTATACTTTCTAGATAGTATAATCAATGTTGTATTAGATAAGGGTTGGTACAACAACTATTAGTTGTTCCTTATCGATATATCTCCCTTAATATAGGATTGGGAAAAACATAACAATAGATCATTTTATTTAGTCTTTCGTTCAAACATTGTCATTGTGTGAGAGATAGATCTTTAAATCTCTAGCTTTCAACATTTTTTGGTTTGTTTTTTTTTTTCCTAACGTTGATTAATTTCGTATCAACTATTTCATTTCAAGATATTCTTTTGTGTCAGTCATATTGTGGTTGAGAGTCATTGAATTTAGATTTTTTTTTTTTTAATTTGAAGTATGTCAATGGAACATTCTTTTTGAAAAGAACCTGCAAAAAACCTTGGCTATCAAATTTACTAGAAAGAATTATGTAGAACGGGAATTTCAATTTGAAGAGGAAAGACCTTTGGAAAAATATTTATGGGTCTTCTATAGCACCTATAGAAGCCAAAATAACTTAGCCAATGGAAGACAAAGGATGCTAGAACTATTTCTAGGATTTTAGCATATATTGAAACTCACATGGTGAACAATTTATGCTCATTTGGTACGACAAAACATATGTGGGACTATTTGAAACACACATGTCATCGAGATAATACAATAAGAAGATTTCAACTTGAACTTGGCATTAGTAATAATGTTAAGGTAATTTTTCTGTTGAGCAATATTATTCTGGATTTCTTAATTTATGGAGCGAATATTCTGGTGTAATTTATTCTAGAGTACCAAAAGAAAGTCTTAGCTGGTCTTCAAGCAGTTTATGAAGATAGTAGGCAAGACCAGTTTTTAATGAAACTAGGGGTTGAATTTAAAGCAGTAAGGGTTGAATTGTTAAATAGAGGTCTAATTCCTTCTTTAGATGTATGTCTTGGTGCATTGTTATGTGAGGAACAACGAATAGCTACACAAACTACCATAGGTGCTTCCGGAGAGATATATGAAGTTGCCTATGCTGCTCAATTCAAGAATTGAGGAAAGGGACAAATGCAGTGCTATAGTTACAAGGAATTAAGGCATCTTGCTCAAAATTATGAGAAGAAATTTTGCAACTACAACAAAAACATAATGACCACATTATTAAGGAGTGTCCTACACGTCCTGAGAATTGGCGAGCTCAAGCTTTTCAATTGTTGTTCAAGACTTTAATTCTACATCAGCATCTACAACCACTGGCCAATCGGTCTACTTTTACTTCGAAAATGGTTCAACGGATGATCTTTTCAGCATTTGCTACCTTTGGACTTTAAGGTCAAGTTAAAATTGTTTCTTCTTCTTGGATTATTCATTTTGGAGCCTCTAATCATACGACTAGATCACTTGCTTCATTACATAATCTACAAGAATATACTGGTGTACAAAATATTCATATTGCTAATGGTAGTAACCTTCCTATTACATCCATTGGTGATATTGGACCTTCCTTTTCGCCATGTATTTGTCTCTTCAAGGTAGCTGAACATAAAAATTGTCACCTGTTGAATATGGTTCAAACTTACTTTTAGAGTCTTTAGTACTATCTAAATTTTAGGCAGAAGCTTTATCTATTGCAATTTATTTGATCAATTGGTTGTCTTCTCAGCAATTGAATATTGCTTCTCCTTATTATTGTCCCTTTGGTTTGTATCCTGATTATCACTCACTATACACATTTAGATGTGTTTGTTTTATTCACCTACCTCCTCATGAGCAGCATAAGTTGACAGCTCAATGTGTGCTTTTGGGTTATAGTACTACTCATATAGGTTTTTAATGCTATGATGCTGTCGTTAATAATCTACGTATCTCTAGAAATGTGATTTTCTTTGAACATGAGTACTACTTTTAGCAACATGTTTCTTCACCTAAAGGTGTCATTGTTCCTAGCTTTGATGATATCTCTTCACCAGTTGAGCACTTTAAACTTGGGATTTTCCTTTGGTGATGACGTGCTTCATTATTGCAAGACCTTCCCAACTTTGAACTTTATCAAAAACTAGCCCAAATAACTCTTCGAAGATCTTTCTTTAACATTCATCCTCCTTATCGTTATGGTTTCTCTGCCACTTTAACTAACACCACTGTTCCTATATCCTATTCTCAAGCAGCTAATAATGTATGTTTGGTGAAAGCTATGCAAGAAGAGCTTCAAGCTCTTCAAGAGAATCATAATTGGAACATTGCTTCTTATCTACTAGTGTTAAGGCCATTTGTTGTAAATGGTTTACTCCATTAAGCTACGATCTCATTGCTCACTTGAAAGATATAAAGTAATGTTCTTTGCTCTTGATAATAGATAGGAGTATGGAGTAGACTATGAGGAGACCTTTGCACCTGTACCAAAGATGACAATAGTTCGATTAGTTCTAGTTGTTGCTACGTCTAAGGGTTGGCCTTTAAGATAGATAGATATTAAATATGCTTTTTGCACGGAGATCTTAGAAAAGAGATTTATATGACTCCACCATGAAAGTTATTTTTCCAATCCTCTATTGATGTTTATAGGCTAAAAAAGTCACTTTATGGTTTAAAACAAGCTCCATTTGCTTGGTTTGATTAGTTCCACTCTACACTTCTTAGCTTCTCTTTTGTCTAAAGTCAATATGCCCTCTTTATTTCTTCGCAAGACTGATAAGGGACTTGTTTTACTTATAGTCTACATTGATGATATCGTTATCATACAGATAGACTCCAAATTGATTTCGCAGGTTCTAGAGCATCTTTACCATTCGTTTCATATGAAGAACTTAGGCTTTTTACATTATTTTTTAGGCCTTGAAGTACAATTAATCTTGGCTGGTATTTTTCTACACTAACATAAATATACCCAAGAGTTAATTTCTTTAGCTGGCCTTCAAGATTGCTAAACTATTGATACTCCTTTAGAAGTGAATGTTAAATATCGTCATGACAATGGTAATTTTCTTTCCGATCCTTCGTTGTACAATAAACTAGTGGGATGCTTGAACCATCTAACCATTACTTAGCTTGATATTTCCTTTGTTGTTCAAGAAGTTAGTTAGTTTATGTAGGCACCTATGCATCTTCGTTTAGTTGTTGTTTGTCCGATTATTCACTATTAACTAGGCATTTTTTCCTATGTTCATTTGGTGGCATATGGCGATGCTGATTGAGCTGGTTATGCTGATACTTGATGTTCTATTACAAATTGGTGCATGTTTCTTGGTAATTCTCTCATTTCCTAAAAAAGAAAGAAGCAAGATCGAGTGTCTAAATCCTCCACTGAGTTAGAATATTGTGCTATGTCCTCTACATGTCCTATAATTATCTGGCTTCGTGGTCTCTTAGGAGAGCTTTGTTTCCCCAAATTGATCTTACTTCTCTCCACGTGGACAATACTATTTTAAATTGTTGCTGATCTAGTATTTCATGAACATATCAAACATATTGAAGTTGATTCTCACTGTCTTTTTAAAGCATATAATGCTTATGCCATCTCTCTTCCACATATCACCACTGATCTTCAAACTGCTAATATGTTTACTAAGGCTCTTTCTCGATATCAACACAACTTTCTTGTTGACATATTGATGCTTCTTGATTGTTCAACATCGATTTGAGGGGGATAAGGATAGTGATTATAGTCAATTATGGAATTTATTGTACCATAATTATATGTATTGACTATACATATATGTTGTTACATAATAGGAATTTTTAATATTATACTTATTCAATAGTATAATTAATGCTATATTAAGCAAGGGTTGATACAACAACTACTAGTAGCTTCCCATCTATATATGTTCCTTATTGTACAATTGGGAAAAGCAGACCAATAGACCATTTTATTCAATCTTTCATTAATACTACACATGAAATGCAATTTTAAATTGTAGTGAAATCTTGTATCAAAACCAAAACTTAACTTGTACAGATATGGTAGGATCCCTTCATTTGCATAAACCAGTTATCCCTAATGTTGTCATTGCATTGCCTTTTATGACGACATGTCAACCATAGATTATCCTGCATGTTAAAATAAAATAATCAAATTAGAATAAACTGGACCAATTATGACAAAGAAAAGTCGTGGAGCTGTAGTCCTATCTCACTACAAGAAAACTCGAACAAATATTATCTTATTCATCGATGTAAATTACTATTATTAATATTTTGCACAAGGAGAAACAAACTTTTGTAACTTTATATTTATTTTAATCTATAATCGCTTTAATTTTCTCATGTAAAAAATGTAATAACCACATTCTCAAACACAAATTATGAAGTCAAATTAAAGCAAGGATTTACTTAGTAATAATAGATATACAAATATTTGTATTATCACTGAAATCGAGTCAACTTAACTATGCTCTTAATCCTTATAAAATAATAAAATTTCCTCACGTCCCTTTTTTTTTTTTTTGGTCTTGTAATATCCCATTGAAATGCATGTAACAAAAAATTTAAATAAAATTAAACAAATAAAATATACACTCAAAATACATTTCTTTATTCCATTGTCTCATTTCGGTCTCTTAGACTTAGTACCGACTATTCATAGTCAAAGTCCTCTACTAAAATATCTTTAGGTTTCTCTTAATGAATCACCTTCTTTTGCTATAACATAATCTCTTTTGGTCCGTAGTACCATCGCATTGTCGCACCATGGGAACATTTCCTAGTGTGTCCTATGCCATATTTTTTTCCTTTTCTTACTTGTGCATCAAACAATGTTCATTTGCATTAGATACCATAAGCACATCACGTAACCTCACTGATGGAGAGAGCATAATATCTGCAGAAGGAATCTTTGAACTCGGATTTTTTGGTTCTGGCAATCACGGAAACAGATACATTGGAATATGGTACAAGAATATCCCTACTAGGACAGTAGTCTGGATTGCCAATAGAGATGCACCCCTCGTCGATTCGTCGGGCATCTTGAAGATAACTAGCCAGAGAGGTCTCGTGCTTGTGGATGGCAATGAAAGTGAAATATGGTCTTCTAATATGTCGGTACCGGTGAGCAATCCAGTTGCTCAGCTCTTAGACGGGGGGAATCTTGTTATCCGCGATGCATCAGGGAGCTCAGATAGTTTCCTGTGGCAGAGTTTTGACTATCCTACCGACACTCTTATAGCAGGAATGAAACTGGGAATAAACCGGACCTCGGGGGTCAGCCGCCATTTAACATCATGGAAAGGTGATGATGATCCTTCTTCTGGAAGTTTCACATTTCTAATTGACCCGAATGGATATCCCCAGATATGTGTGATGCAAGGTTCATCCTACAGGTGGAGAATAGGATCATGGGACGGTGTTAGATTCACTGGTAGTTCAAATTCAAAAGCAAACGAGTACTTCAAAACCGAATTCATACTAAATGATCAGGAAATATCCTACCTTTTTGAAGAACTTACCAAAACAGTCTATTCCAGGTTAATTTTAACTTCAAATGGGACCGTGCAACGCGAATTATTTTCGGTTGGAGCTCAATTGGTTTTCTTATCTTGCTGGTCCTAAAGATACTTGTGACACTTACGGATTATGTGGTGGCTATGGCAGTTGCAATTCCTCTACTTATCCGCTATGCCAATGCCTAAAAGGCTTTACCCCTGTGTCCTCTCAAGAGTGGACTGTTCTTAATTGCTCAAGTGGCTGTTCTAGAAGAGTTCCTCTGGATTGCCCCAGAGACATATTTGTGAAATATTCTAATGTCCGTTGGCCAGATACAAGAGAATCTAGGTACATCAAGAGCATGGATCTCAAGGGTTGTGAGAAAGCTTGCAAGAGAGACTGCTCCTGTATGGCGTATGCATATATGTATATAACAGATGGTGGGAGTGTATGCTTGCTTTGGTTTGGACCACTTATTGATATAAGAGAGTACAATGACAATGGAGATGAAATACATATCAGGATGGCTGCATCAGAATCAGGTAAAGTTTATTAGCTTTCCCATATTATAGGATGCTAGAGCTAGCACATCTTACATATTAGGCTTGCAGTCTTAAGCTCCTAGTTTTAGGCATACTAAGTCGAGAGTAATCTCTTGAAAGCAGTTGAACCTGTAAACAAAATCATGATGCTATTACGTTTAGGTGATCGATACCATGGTGTGAGATGCCTCCGGTGTAGTGGTCTAGAGTTCATAAGAACTGCAAGCGTAATCCATAAGAGACAATACCTGTGATGAATTCTAGACATCACATTTTAAATATGATTTTTTAGTCCTTATGTTTCAACTACTGTTCTCAGGTCTACTTGGGTCACCTAATAAGAAAGCAAAGGTGATCATCCTATGCTCAGTATTGTCATCAGTGTCGATTCTTCTTCTTAGCTTGGTATCTTTTTTGTACATCCAGCGGAAGAAGAGGAACAAAACATTACTTACAAAAGGTGATTTACTCCTATTAATTCGGTTATGTAGATCAGCTGCTCACTTGCATTGTTCACAGATTGCATATTTGAAAACATGACCTGTGAGTTCTCACACGCACGCGCACACACAAATATATTTATGCTCTCCTGAAGTAAGATATTCATACTTTGCCAGTAGTGGAAACTGCTGAATATTCGGGAGGAAGAGCTAGAATTGCTTCCTTCAATTTGGCTACCGTAGCTATAGCTAACTAAGACTTTCCATGACCAACAAGATTGGCCGAGGTGGTTTTGGGTCTGTGTACCGGGTAAAGATGCTTTCATGATCGTTTTAATGAAGTGTTCATATCTCCGTCGTCTCGTACTGATTTGGATTTTCTCCAATTTAATATCTCAAATTCCATCAGCGATGTGATTTGTAAATTGAATGAAAGTGGAGAGGATCCATTTAAGAATTAGATTTTGACTTTTAATGGACACAACATAATGAAGATTCAACTTTGTGGTAGAAATTTAATGTTCAAATAAGGGACATGCTTAAGATAGAAGAAGATTTTGGATGTTTTAGGTGGTTGTGTTTAGTTGACCAAAATCAATTGTAAAGGAAGATCTGTCCACCCAAGCAACCAATTCAAAGCCAAGGTGCTCGATCATATTATAAGGTTCAAAGGTCTTGGCCAGAAGAACATCGATTAATGAATTCCCTTGATTGAAGAATTTGAGAAATCACTTATCCACTTTCTTAATTTGGCACATTACGGTATATATATATATGTGTGTGTGTGTACTTTTCTTATGGTTTTGGGAGTGATACATCTCAAAATAGTGTTAAAGAAACACTTCTAAATGTCTTGTGCGATTTATAATTCCTTGTGCTCACCACATTAGTTGTGGATTTCTCTCTATCTTCACGTATCTTAGTGTTCATACTTTTGTCCGTTTATGGTATATTGCTTCTAATTATCAACTTAAATGTAGCAAGTATTATCACTCTAAAGAAAAGTATTGATTTCAAATACCTAAAATAAAAGAAAGGAAAAAAATCCAAGTCTTTTTCGCTGATTAGACGTGTAAAGGAAACAAATCATTTAAACCTTATGGCTTGCAGGGTATGCTAATGAATGGTCAAGAGATAGCAGTGAAGAAACTCGCAAGTAACTCAAAACAAGGAATGCATGAACTCAAAAACGAAGTTCAATATGTTGCCAAGCTTCAACATAGAAACCTAGTCAAGCTCTTGGGCTACTGCATTGATGAAGATTATTTGTTGATCTATGAGTACATGCCTAACAAAGTCTTGACACATTTATCTTTGGTATGGCTCAATCAACACTTAATCCATTCTCTTATTTTTAAGAACACATATGCAAGCTCTAGGATGATCTTGATGCAAAATATTTTACATTAGGGTAATCACAAATTCACTTCTAAAAGTATTACAAAGGTGTGGATAGACCTTACAATGGTGCCAAGATTTGAGAGATAATTGTATATTTTCAAAATTTTTGAGGATGTAGGCGGACAAAAGTCTTGGAGTTTATGGAATTAATTATAGTTTTAGATGTATTTGCAATTATCTTATATATCTTTTATTTTCAAAGAACCATGACAACATAATGTGAAATGTAGAACTCTTCCAAAGGTTCATCATTGAAATCTTGGTATTTTATTTGATAGATGAATGTAAGAAAAAGCTGCTTGACTGGAATTCGCGCATTAATATCATCAATGGAATGCTAGAGGTCTCCTCTATCTTCACCAAGATTCCAGGCTAAAATTATTCATAGAGACTTGAAAGCTGGGAATATTTTATTGGATAAGGAAATGATGCAAAAATATCTGACTTTGGTCTAGCTAGAAGTTTTGGAGCAAATGAGAGCAAAGTGAACACTAATCAAGTGGCAGGAACATAGTAAGATTTTTCATATATCTATGTTTTGATTATGATCAATTGCTTCCAGGGATCCTGATATGATGTTTAATATGCAGCGGTTATATGTCACCACCCCAGAGTATGCGGTTGATGGCATATATTCTACAAAATCCGATGTCTTTAGCTTTGGTGTTATATTGTTAGAGATTGTGAGTGGGAAGAGAAATAGAGGTTTTCACTACATGGACCATGATTTTAATCTTCTAGGACATGTAAGATCTTATCTTCTTGCACAAATTGTAGATTTATTCCAAAACTACACTTTAGATGCAAGTATGCCCCTAAACTATTGATGATTTTTGAAAATATGCAATTATCTCCTTAACTATTACTAAAGCTGTAAAAAGTGTTGTTGTCTATGGGCTGACAATGGTCTAAAATCCTTTGTGATAGTTGGGGAGGTGAATGCATATTTTGAAAAGGCATGGGGTGATTTTAACTTTTTTGTATTTGCATCCGACGATTAGCATTAAGAATAGCACTAATGCATTCTATTGACTTATTAGGCTTGGTGGCTTTTCTCACAAGACAGGTCGATTGAATTGCTTGATGAGGTGATTGGAGACTCATATAATAGGTATGAAGTTCTAAGATCAATACATATTGGTCTTTTATGTGTTCAACAAAGTCCATATGATAGACCAACAATGTCAACAATAGTTTTGATGCTGGTAAGCGAGATTCCACTACCTCCTCCAAAAGAGCCTGGTTTCTACATTAAGAGGACACTACTTGAAGGCTCTATTTCTTCAAACCAACATAAATCTATAAATGAAATTTCCACGTCAGTTTTAGATGGGCGATAACCTCTCGTCCAAGAACTTTACTAAACATGCCATCTTTATCATTAGCTTACTCTATTGTACTGTAAACTTCGTTTTACATTTATTTTATAACTGATGAGGAATAGATTAACCTATTGCACTGATGAGTGGAAACTCCCAGTGATGATAATTGGAAAATGACTTACTACTAAATCTAATTAACTGATTCATTTTGTGCTTCTTCATCCTGTGCATCTAGATACATAGTGTAACTGTAAAAGTAAACAATTTTGCTAAAGAAATAAAGTATATATACAAATAATTTGTGCTCTTCAATGACATAAATTCCAAAAATGTTCTGCGGGCAAGCCATTCATAATGTATTAGCCATTTGGAGCCTGCTTGGAACACGTATAGGATGAACAAGCTTAATTAAGAAATGAATGGAACTTGCACATTGTTATTGTCCTAGACGTATTTATATGAATTGGTTGTTTTTAACGAATTCTATAAAATTCATGTACATATTTGAATTTTGGAGTTTAAATGTGTCTGGATTATGAAGAAAGTACGGACATGGATGAATAGATGGTGGAAACAATACAATCTAATTTGTGACTTGTTTGAATACGTGAGGTACATCTTTGGGGATAAAAATCATATAAAAGCTGTTGGCAGGTCTAAATAATGGCTTCAAGTCACAATTTTATCATTAATTCTGGCCTACATGTAGGGCTATTTTTTTTAATCTCTTTTATATGAATCAATAATTTTATGGGTTAATGTCACAAATAATTCCTAAACTTTGGCAAGATATGTAATTGGGTAGGTGAACTTTGAAATTAATCAATTGACTATTTGAACTTTAAAATTAATTGATTTAATGCTTGAAAAAAAAATTCGTGGACAACAATAGTACTCGTTCAAGTTACTAAATTGATCATTTTTAAAATTTTTTAAATATTAAATTGATAAATTTTAAAGTTCTAATAATAAATTGATCGATTTTGAAGTTCAATTACTAAATTGATCAATTTTAAAATTTAAATATCTAATTATATATTTTTTAAAAATTAAAATATTATTCATGATATTAAACCTGATTTTACCTTTTGCATTGAAAAGGTAATATTTAAAATATTGATCCAGCCAAACCAATTATCAGATTACCAGGACGAGTCACACCACCACCATGCAATCACTTTGAACTTTTCTATAATAAAATATTCCAAATAAATGGAAGTAAGGACTGAGTGTGATTCTTAGGTCCCACTTTGGATTCGCACAGGACCGGGCTCAGAAAGAATCATCTTTAGCAAAACAATTTTGAATGGGGAAGAGAATTAAAAGTAAACCACAGCCCACGCGCATTGCAGCAAGAGTCTAAAATCTTCCCAGGCCCTCTGCGTTTGCATTGAGCAGTCGTCTGCCTATTACCTTGTGAAGTCATACATCACAGCTCGCTCACGTCATTAATTAGTTGACTCTGCCATCTTAAGTCCCATGATAATCAACAGTTCATCACAACATTCTTCATTTAAGTTTAGAAGTACAAATTAAGCAGACTAGGGGTGAGTTTTTTTTTAACCTAACCATTAGAATCGATTTTTTAAAATGTCAAATCTAAAGCAGTCAATTATTAATGGTTAACCACCTTAACAGTTAATCTTTTTTTTTTGTTAATATTTTCGGTTTTCTGTTTTTAACCATTTTGCATAATTACTAACTAAAAGTTGGTTAACCATATTTTCAATTGTCTATAAAAAACTAAACTATTTTATTTCTTAATATTATATACTATTAAAACCTTCTCTTAACTTTAATGAATAAAGTCATGTCAGTTCATGCATAAAGGAGAACAATACGAATAGCAATATGAAAATAATAGTCATATCTATTGCTTCAAAACCTCTCAAACTCATCTCCAAAAAATCAAATGCTCATATTTTTTATTACTTCTTTTTCATCACAACACCAACATCTTTTGAAAGAAAATAGATAAATAAATAAAAACTTTGTCCACATAGATAGAACTATAATATCATAAAACACTAGTGGTGGAAGTAATTTAGACCTAACCAATGCTTAATAATATTATATTAGGGTTTCAACTCTTTAGCCTTTTATATTTAAAAAATTAATTATATTTAATGTTATATATTTATAGATATCGGTTATCATGAACCAGTTTTTTATGGTTACAAACCAGAACCGAAACTGAAAACCAAAAAAAAATTAAAACCATGAACTTAAACAGAAATCGATGAATTGGTTAGCCATATTTTTCATATTGGTTTTCCAGTTTCGGTTCGATTTCTCAGTTTAATCGGTTTTTGGCTCACCCCTAAAGTAGACTCAAAGACAAAATAAATAAAGAGTATATGAAACTGTAGTATTTGTTGTTAGATTTTCATTTGTATTTTATCAATATCTTATTTATATATGTATTTTATAAGTTTGTACTTTTTAGTAGATTTGTTTGATCTGTTTATAAATAAAAATTTCTGTTTATTATTTATATTTATTTGTCGACATACAATTTGAATGTAAATGACGGCGAATGATCAGTATGCCAACGCCAACAAATCAAACAGAGTCATATGCATACTATTTTATCTTTCCATTTTGATCCAATTTCTCGAAAAATATGTGTGTCCCATTCCTTACTATATCAATTAAATTTGAACATATCTGCATACATGAGCTGGATAATCTTATTCCGATCTTTTATGTATTCCTCGAATACATAATAACATATATAATTTTTAGATGCATCTTCATTAATTTTTTCATATATGAATTGTAGGATTTATATATGAAATATTAATACTCCAAAATCTAAAAAATATCAATTCTTTGAAAATAATCATATGCTTAGTTTCTATTTACTTTTAGATTTACACTAATTGATTAAAAAAATACATCGTTATGTGTTGATATATTTTACATATTTATGTTTTGTTAGATGTGATCCTCGGCAAAAAACAAAATGATAGCTTGAATCGATCCTTTAGGTATCTCTAAAATTTGGAATTATTTTCATTAGTATACTTTGCGGCTAGTGAAAGAAGTTTGTTTGGTTTACAAATTAATTAGATCTTCCTATTTAGTGGACTCTTTTTTAAAATTTGTTAAAATAGAATATAAAACACCAATATGAAGTCAGATTTTTATGTATTTAAGGATGCACTTAACTTGGAAAACCAGTTAACGGAATCTTTGTGAAGATTTGATTGATACTTAGACTACAATCAAGTAAAACGATTCGGCAAAAGTTTCAATAACGTGGCAAATGGATAGATCATGATGCTGAAGTACTAATGAAAATTCTAATATGGAAAAACATGAATATTAGATTTTAAAACTTAATTTTATAGTGTTATGATAGGATCTTTTCATTTGCACGGCTTTGTTTTAATCGTTATTTATATTTGTATTTGTATTTTATATATATTTGAACATGTATATTTGATCTATATCTAATTTATTTATGAATAAAAATATTTGATTTATCGTATCTATTTTTTTATATATAATTTATTTAAAAATCATTAAGCTTTTAACCGGTCATCCCTTATATTGTCATAGCGTTGACGACATGTCAACCATAGATTATTCTGCCCATTAACATAAAAGAATCAAATCAGAATAAACCGGAGCAATAATAACGCAAAGAGAAGTCGTGGAGCTGCAGTCTTACATGATGAGTGGTTAAATGCATGGGTTTATAAACTAGAAATCAATTCAATCATCTAAACTCATAAAATAAGCTACATATTTTAAGTATTACATGTTATGTAAATAGACACGTTGTATATAAATATTACCAAAATGTTAACATGCATAACTCACATTATGATAGTTTTTAAAATAATTATTATTTATATTTTATAGATATTATATATTAAAATTTTATTAATATTTATATGTGTCACGCTCCAAAGGGTACCCTAGTTGTACTGTATTGTATGTAGTATTAATTTCTATACAATACAACTAGTTACTCTAAAGGATGTGACATAAAAACAAGATCTTTTAAGTTGCTTGATAAGAAATGATGTACATACATAAAATATACAAAACAGATAAAATAAACTTCATATAAAGTCTGTATAAACTATTACAAACTGTTTTATCAACTTATAACTAGGAACGTAAAATAGATGTAAGTTTACTAATACAAGAGATCTAAATCTTTGTTAACTACTTCCATAACTTGCTAACGTGGCTTCCTTACCCGTTCTAACCTTCGAGATGGTACTAGCCACGGTTTGAGAATGATCCTGAAAAATCTGTTGGAGTATGAGCATTTCTACAGCTCAGTGAATAACTATCACATATTACACATCAAGCACAATAAACAAGTAATTTATCAAACAAGTGTAATGCAACATTCAAGCATATGTACAATTACAAGTTTGGACAACCAGAATCCAAACAGGATGTAGATTTGCGCCCTCACATCGGGGTTGAAGGAACCTAGTCAAGGATCATAACCTTATGACCCACCTGCTCAGGAGAAATAGAGAACCATAGGAATAATAATACTCACTTTATTCTTTTCTTTATGATTATAGTTTCTTCGCTCAATTTCCTTTAGGAACAAAGAGACTCCATTAAGTATTAGATATTTCAAGCCGATACCACAGGCGGCGTTCCTTCTTTTGCCAAGTAGTTCCCGTGGAACCGAACAGAACAGGGATAACTTTGGAAGAACTAGGAAATTTACATCTAGAAAAACCAAATTAACCGAGATCCGAAATACTAACACGTAGCAAGCTATCACACCTTTATGCAATATTTGTGCGAGTTATGCAATGTATGATCCTTTAAGTTATAAGCCTGTCAGTTATGAATTGATTATAAAATGACCAAACAGTTTATAGACAATACTCAACATGCTTCCACAATTTTTCACAAATTCTTGTTATCACTTTTAATAATCACAATTTAGCACTCAATTCATCCATCACTCAAGCAAGAACAATTCCCAACCCCACATGCTTCATACAATTATTTTCATATATAACTTAGGTGCTACTACTATTACAAACACAAACAATGTAATAGATCAGAGTTACTCACCTGCTCATGATGCTTTCAATCGTAGTAATCTTCCGGGAAGTCTAAATTTGATTTAGATTCACCTATTAGATGAATGAAGTTCCATAAATTAGATAATTGACTTTGAAACAATTCTTAATGAGTGTCTAAGTGTCCTCTATTAGTTTTATCCTAAGTAAAGTCATTTCTATCAATTCTAAAGAGTCTATATTTAATTTAAAAGACTTATGAAATATTCTATATTTTTATAAAATTCGTATGAATACACTTTCTCTACTAAAAGTGACCTAATTAGTTCTAAATTCATGTTTTTAGTACAAAATCTTTAAGTATACTTATATTACTTATCTTATCTTACATTTTTATGTATAAATAAGTGTTAAAAATCTCATTTTACCCATAGTATGCTAGTTACTAAATTTATTTGTTTGCAAATGTTTTTCTATAATTAGTGTAAGATTTTCTCAGTCTTATTTTTATTTCTTAGTCTTCTTAAGCTTTTACTAATGGCAATGAACTTTAATTTATTTTACCCATTAATGTGTTTAATGATATCAATCTTTTTTTTATTATTGGTTATTTTGTCTTTCAACCTTATGTAAGATAAATTCTTATTTAGAATTAAGGAATTCCATCAACATCACTAATGACCATTACTACATTATTTTTATGTTCGTCAAATTAATTGTTGTGTATTCGGTTTTTCTTTAGTATATTTCTTAAGGTTGTTTCTAATCCATTTAAATTCCTTGTCTACATTTTAATAAATTTCTATTATGAGTCTTAAGTTCAAGACTTCTCATAGGTAGTATATTGGCTAGTTCTAATTGTTTAGATAACAATTATAATGTGTCTACTAATTTACTAGGTTATTAGCTAGGGTTTTTCAAGACAATAGTCTTGTAGTAATTTCAAAGTTTAATTCTAGGGTTTTCTAATGCCTAGACAATTTTCTTCAAGGTTTTTCTTTATTCTAATTCATTTAAAATAATTATCCTACATCATTTCTATTTACTTTACCATCAATATAACTCTATGGAGGCTTCTAAAAATATGTCTATGGCAATGGATGTCATTCATTTCCTTAATTTAGAATGAGGAAATAAATTAAAGGTGTAGACCTTACCTTGATAGCCTAGGAGTGTAGATGGCAATTCCTCCTTTCTATTTTGATTAAGACCTACATATTTTAGCAATTTAGTAAGTCTACTATATTTTATGAAATAAATAACTAACTTTATAAATTCTTACCCTTGTCTTCTAAATGGTAAAATGACCAATGGCTTCCTATAATGGTGGTTGGAGCTTTGGTTGGTTGATCTTTAGTTTGTTGGGATGTTAAGTGAAGACTAAGGATATAAAGGAGGGAAATTTGAATTTGTGGAATGTGAGTGTGTGTGTGTGCAGTTTCAGTGCAGCAAGGAGGGAGAGTGGGCTGGTAGTTGGAATATTAATTTCCCATGTTGACTTAATCACCTATTTATAGAGGTAGGTAACTTGTAGAGTAAGAGTTGAATTAATTTAATTAAATTTTTTGTTAATTTTCTGGGGGCAGGGGTTGTCACGGTGCAAGAGGGAGAGAAGGGCAGCTTGTCCAAGTCCATTTTGCTGATTTGTAAGTGTTATATTAAGTGTAATAATTAGGGCATGGTTGGAGTAATTTAATTGGTCCATTTGTGCAAGTTTCTAGCCTTTTATTTCAACTAACCTTGACTTGCTGCAGGTGGAGCTGTAATATTTCTAAAGCAGCAACTTGGACCTTCATTTCACCGTAACTTGTATCTATAAATTGGTAAAAATAGTAAAAAATTTAAATATCTAACTAATTACGTCAAAAACTATCCCCTACGCGTATTTTAATATTAGTTACGTAAAAATTTTAATTTAGGTCCCAAAATATTTCTACAATATGGTTGACTTCAAATTTTAAGTTTAAAATTTAGCGATTTAATATTTTTAAAGTTTGGTCTTACGCGATTAGGGTTTTTGGGCCTAAAAGGTCAAAATATAAAATTGGTATCTATGGACTCTAAATTTTCTAACTAAAATTATGGTGTGGTCTAAAATCTTTATTTGAAGTCTAGATTATAATTATAGGCTCGTTTATAACTTTTTAGTACTTATTTATAACCCTAACGGTTTATCTTTAATGGATCATTTTTATTCTATACATACTACAAGTCATTGGCTTTCTAATGTTCTTGAAATAAAATTTTATTTACACTTATATTCTAGATTCTACTGGGATTATAAAATTTAGCTATAGCTCTTATAATTATCTAAAATTCCCGATCTAGAATTTTTAGATCATAAATAGGTTTATAGTACTCTAGAGTTTCTAATTAAAGCTTAACCGGGTAAGCAAATTCCAATATCCATCTTAATTTTTAATATCCTATTTCTTTAGAATTCTCGAGATTTACAATATGTTACTTGTATATAACATATGACGAATGTGTATATATATATATATATATATATTTGTCATGATTGATGATTCTATCTCTGTTCGTATTTGGACCAAGTCAGTCCATTATATTCTTTAATCATATTCATGGCTGTAGTCCCGGGACAATGCATCTAATCCACGGACCGTGGAATTTTCCACATAAGCATGTGTATTCTGCAAGACTTTCTGCGAGGTAGGAAAGTTCTTCAGTGGCACACACATCAGATTGCTGCGACATTGTCAGATCAGCGAATAAAAATCTTGTCTTTACTGCGAAAACCCTCAAATAAAATCAACACGAATTTAGAGAGGATAGGATCCCGAGCCTCTTCAAAAATTTATAATAAGGTTTTACTTTAATATCTTTTCTGTTTACTCCATATTGTTTTCTATAAAATTTCCCTTAATATTATTGTGCAAATTAGTCCTTATGTATATAGGAGATTTTGAGCTTACATTATTGATTCTTATGAATATTGTGAAGAAAATAGTGTTCAATTGGTTAAAATCTCAATTTCAAGTTGTTAAGAAATCATTTGAGCTTAATGAAGGGTTTTAATAAGATGGAGCATATTTTGGTAAAAATTGAGCAAAATAAGGAAAAAGAATGCTAAGTACATGAGTGGTAGCACGATCTGACTTGTGCAGTGATCAAAATGGAGTAGACAAACTTGTACATGGTTTGGTCTTGAAAGTTGTATTGGAAATGGAGGGGAAATTTATGCCAAACATGGATAAGAACACAAGTTGTGTTTGGCGTCATGTGGGAAGAGCATTTGACAAATATTTGTGTGTTTTTCTAAATTACATGAGTGAGAATGCAACTGTGTACTCTAGTTGTTAGGAAAGCAGTTTCCTATTTTATTTCAATTCTCATATTTTTTGAAAAGACATGATAAAGATTCGACCTACCTTGAATCCTAGAGACAGAAAGAAGAACTTTTAAGAAAAGAAAGTTCATATTCATGAAGATTTCAAGAGATTTAATAATAAAAATTTATCTATTTGAAATGATACGGCCAAGATATGTTTTATTAGTCTTATATGTAGATAGAGTTTTTCTTACACTATGTTTGGTATAAGGAATTTGGGAGGAGATGATTGTGTGGGAGAGGAACATGAGGGATTGAAATTAATTCCCTTATTTGTTTTAAAAGGGAATGACAAGAGAACATAAAATAGATATATTATTCCTAGGTCCCACTAATTTTTAGTCCCCTCCAAAATGGAGAGAAAGGTAAAAACACATGGAAGGATTCAATTCCTTCAATAATTAACATATCATCCATTTTCCTTCCTTTGTTATCCAAACACATAGAAGGATTCAAATCCTTCTATAATTCCTTCTCTCTATATTCTTGCCTCCCACAATCCTTCATTCTTAAATCATTTCATCATACCAAACAAAGCCTTAGAGTGACAATCTAAAGATTTATAAAGATATAAAGATTAAAAGAGATTCCATTTTTGTTCTATAAATAAGTGATTCTCTATGTTGTAAAAGATAAATAGAAAAATCTAAGGTTTTTGAGGAAAATAATTAGTTAGATCTAAGGTTTTTAAGGATAGAGTAGTGAGAGAAAAGCCAAGATCTCAAGCAATTTATTAAAGATTAGAAGATTGATGACAAAAGAGGAGTTTACTATTATAAATTCTCTTCACTTTTCTAGTCATTGTGTTTTTAATCTTATATCTCTGGAAGAGTAGATTGCTTATTCCCTAACTTTAAAAAACCCCAACCTTAGTATGTAATTGGATTTGTTCTATTTCAACATTAGATTAATTTTTTTCAATCATTTATGCGTGCTTATTAGTTTCTTGAATTAATATTGTCAATTTATGGATTCAAAGTTAGATTTTATAATAGTAGATTAAGAATTAGTATTATAAATAGATCTTACATAAAAGAAGAGAATTGGATGAATACCTAGAGATAGGACAACATAATTCTTATGTATTAAATTAAAAATAGGGTGACTAAGTGAGCTTTATCTCTAATAGATGATTCTTTGTACATATAATGTGATTATAGATTACTACTAGCCAAGAAGAGATTATGGTAGATTGATCTAGAGTTAGGAGATAGTAGTCTCTAGAGAAATATTAATCTAATTTAGGAATCCCAATTCAAGATCTAATGACGGTTACATGCAAGGGTTAATAATAATTAAAAGTTAGGGCAAGTTTTGTAATTTGATGTCTTCAGTAAAAGTGATCTTGATTGAATTATTAGTAATAGTTATTAGTAATTTTAATTAATTAATTTATATTAATCTAAAATAACTGAATTGATAAGTTATATAAAAATATAAGAGTGATTATTAATACTTGAAAGACATCCCTATGAACGATATATAACACTTAATTCTTATACCACGATTGATTGGTATACTTACCTTAAAGTTGTCATAGGATATAATTAATATTTGATTTCTAACTTGTTAGAAAATGATAATCAACTATATTATTTTATCTCAACACTTTTGTCAATGTAAATTACCGTCAATATTTATCTTTGTTGCTTTATATTTATTTTAATCTATAATCGCTTTAATTTTCCCACATAAAATACAATAACCACATTCTCATATTCAGACTTCTATATTCCATGCAAATGCAAGAAAACCACACAACCAACATTCAAGTTATTTGTTTGTCAAGGGGAGGTACCTGATGTGGCGTTGTCTTTTTCTAATCACCAGAAGCATCATTTAAAGCTCAAATTTTACAATGTTTCTTTAACTCTATGGATTCTAAAAGACATCATTCGTACTTTAAATTAAAGTTGTCATCTTAGATTCTTGAGGTGTAACATTTTGCATAAGGTGTTAACAGTTACAAATAAAGTAAGGCTATTAACGCTAATATCTTCTTTTATTATCTAATATTTTCATGATTGATTTCTTCAATTTTCACTCAAACAAGTAGGAACGTTATGAAGTGCACAAAAACCATCATTTTTCCTACACGCCATACATTGCTTTGCAAGAAAGAAGGCGAACCATCTGAATTGGAGATTATGTTGCCTTGATTAGCTTGTGGAAGCACTGTCTAGGTAAAAGTGGTAAATTTATCTATATTTTTGCAACACTAAAAATGGTTTTTTTTTCCCCTTTTAAAAGCATTTATTTATGTTTCCAATTTCTTTTTTTTTTTTTTCCTTTTAACCATTAGAACAAGGAAAGGATCTGAACTCAGTACATTCAACTTGGAAACCTATGGTTATACTACAAGGCTACGGATTGAACTTTTTTACGAAAGTTTAGGTGTTAAATTATTTAAAACAAAACTTCAGGTTTCTCACTAAAATTTTTATAAATTTTTTTACGTTAACCTAATTATTAAGACATTTTTTATATCTATCCTAGATATCCACCAGTACTGATGGAGATCAGAGGACATCACATGAGCTAACCAACAACTTCAATGATCTACTACAAGGCGTTGGGGACCAATGACAAGGGCTAGAGCTAAGCGGATGAGAGAAGCTTTGCATGAGTTAGTGTTAGAGTTGCAAGAGAAGGAATCAAACTTCACCAAGGAAGGACCAAAATTAGCTCACATCATTCAAGCTTCTACAGAGGTGGATAAAGGCTTGGAGAACCCTAGGATGATACTTACATTGACGGCTAATGACCCATGACCGCATGGAGAGCTAGGCCAGCCCCAGGCCTCCAGCCTTTATGGGACAAAGACCAGCCTAAAATGAAGGCCGATACATAGGTCGCCAGCTTACTAGCTAACTTAGAAGGCCACCGAAGTTTCTTCAAAATATAAGTCGCCAGCCTTGTTTTAAATCAGCAAGTGTACTTTTTATTACGGGTTGTTTTATTTTCTTTTGTGTTTTGATTAGTTTTGAAGACTATAAAACCCTAATGTATGCCTTGCTTTATAGACTTATCATTTGAATGAAATTACATCTTGTGAGAATACACTCTCTTGTTCTTTGTGAATGAACTCCATCTGATTTCTTCGATCTAATCGCTTGCGGAAATCAACATAAACTCAAGTTTCAATCAACAGGTTTGGTTGGGGTCTAGTTCTATTTCACCACTTGTTTCAAGACATTCCTCGGGAATCAATTCCAAGTAATGATCGTTGGGTTCTAGGTTTAATATACCTAGGGTTCTTCATCATTTGGTATCAAAGCTTCGGCTTCTTGAAATCAAGTAATCCTATCCTCTATCTTTATCGTTTCTTTTTGTTTGAATCATTCTTGCTTTTTAGATTAGTGTGTTGCTTACAAATTTTTTTTATTTTTTATTTTTAGGGTTCAATTTGGATTTTTTTAAAAATTCGTATAAAAAAAAGAGGGATATTCATTTGCTATCTAGGGTTTGAGTTACCAAAAAAAAAAAAAAAAAAAAGAGAAGAGGAGGAATTCGCATAAAAAAAAAAAAAAGAAAGATTGTTGTTATTGAAACAAGATATCAAAATCACCATCGAATTTAGGTTTATGACTCATTATTTATCTATTAAGTCCTTGTTATTGGTCTATCATAATCATCGTGTCTTCTTCCTATCCTTTCCAATCATTTGTTATTATTTCATGTCTGTTGATTTGGGAATTGTGGTTGTTAAGTTGAATTTGCCTTGGTGAATTATGTTGAGGAAATCATTAAGTGATTTCTAAACAAAGAACCTACAAGAGCGAATAAAGAGGAACACCTTTGTGGAGCGAAAACACGAGAGTGAGTGTAATTATCTTTAGAGCGCAAACACGTAAGGGAATGTGTGAGGACTAATCAAAATATTTTCTTTCTTTAGTATTCATCCCTTTTTTAGGTTTGGAAATTATGAGTAGTGATAATGAGCTAGTGGAGTTTGATATGAAATTGTTCGTGAAAGCGGTGCAAGAGCAATATAGGGCTTTGAACTTGAGGATAGATGACATCACGTCAGCCAGCAAATCTAAATCCCATAGGAATCAATCTCCTGTGGTAGAAGACAAGGAGAAGTCCGATTTTGGGAATGATGATTTCATTAGAAGAAGAGGAACTGTCCAGAAGCAAGATAGTAATTGAGGAAGCATTAAGATGAAAATACCATCTTTTCAAGGTAAGAATGATCCTGAACTATACTTGGAGTGGGAAAGAAAGGTTAAACACATATTTAATTGCCATAACTACTCGGAGGAAAAAAAGATTAAAGTGGTAGTAATTGAATTTTCTTATTACGCTGGTGTATGGTGGATCAGCTGGTGCGTAATAGGCAAAGGTATGGTAAAAGGCCTATTAGTACATGAGATGAGATGAAGTCAGTGATGCAGAAAAGATTTATCCCTAGCCACTATTATAGGGATTTGCATAGGAAGTTAAAGCAATTGACACAAGGGTCCATGAGTGTAGAGGACTATTATAAGGAGATGGAGATAGCCATGATTCAAGCCAAGGTGGAGGAGGAAGACGAGGCTACTATGGTTAGGTTCATCAATGGGTTGAGCCGAGAGATTGCTGATGTAGTAGATCTACAGCATTATGTATATATTGAGGAGTTGTTGCATAAGGCAATCAAGGTAGAGAAGCAATTGAAGTTTAGAAGGACTTCGAAATCTGTGCGACTTCTAATTCTTCATGGAAGTCAAATTGGAAGAAGAACACTACAGAGTCAAAACCAAAGGAAGAAGTGAAAACCAAGAGCCCAATTACTTCCTTAAAAGGCAAAACTGACACTAAACCTTCTAGTAGAACTCGTGATATTCAATGTTTTAGGTGTAAAAGATTTTGACATATTACATCTCAATGTCCAAATCAAAGGACTATGATCATTCTGGAAAATGGTGATGTGGAGAGTGTGAGCTCAAAGGATGATCATAACATGCCAGCCTTAGAGGATTGTAGTGATGTTGAAATGGAAGGGCCTGTTGATGGAGAATTGCTTGTCACTAACGAGTTCTTAGTACTCAACCTAAGGAGGAAGGAGATGAAGTGTAGCATGAGCACATTTTTCATACCCGATGTCATGTGTAGAATAAGGTATGTAGCTTAATCATTGATAGTGATAGTTGCATTAACGTTGCTAGTACCTTGTTGGTTGATAAGCTAAGGTTTAAAACTTTGAAGCATCAAAAGCCCTACAGATTGCAGTGGTTGAATGAGTGTAGGGAAGTGAAGGTGACTAGGTAGGTTCTTATTTCCTTTTCCATTAGGAGTTATCATGATGAAGTGATGTGTGACGTAGTCCCAATGCAGGTTAGCCTATTTTGTTGGGTCGACCATGGCAGTTTGATAGAACGATGATGTATGACGGGTACAAGAACCAATACTCATTTGTTTTAAACAAAAGAAATGTGGTTCTAACTCCCCATAAACCATGGGAGGCTTGTGAGGATAGCAAGAGAGTTTAAGGGAAAACACATGAGTGTGCAAGAAAATAGTGAAAAGGAAAGAAAGAGTGAGAAACAAACACTGGTAGGCCATGAGAGAGAAGAATCCAAAACATTGAGTGGAGAGAAAATTGCAAAAAAAAGTAAGGTTAAGAGTGCAATGGTGGCTAGGAAACAACTACTTATACTCATATACAAGGATGTGTATTTTACTGCTACTGACCTTAACTCTTCTTTGCCAAGTGTGGTTGTGTCTCTTTTGCAGGAATATGAAGACTTGTTTCCTGAAGAGGTTCCGAAGGGATTGCCTCCACTAAGAGGTATTGAACACCAGATTGACTTTCTCCTAGGTGCTTCAATTCCTAACTGTCCAGAGTATCGGGCCAATTCAGAGGAAATAAAAGAGATCCATCGACAAGTTGATGATCTGGTAGAAAAGGGGTTTGTGAGAGAAAGCTTCAGTCCATGTTCAGTTCCTGTCATCTTGGTTCCAAAGAAAGACGGAACATGGTGTATGTGTGTCGACTATCGAGCAATCAACAAGATCACAGTTAAGTATAGGCATCCCATTCCTAGACTTGATGATATTCTTGATGAGTTACATAGCGCTTGTTTGCTTTCCAAAATTGATTTAAAGAACGGCTATTACCAAATTCGCATGAGAGAGGGAGAAGAGTGGAAAACGGCTTTTAAAACTAAGCATGGTTTATATGAGTGGATGTTGATGCCTTTCGGCTTAACAAATGCACTTAGCACTTTTATGAGGTTAATGAATCACGTTCTGCAAGCTTTTATTAGGAAATTCGTTGTTGTATACTTTGATGATATCTTAGTTTACAGCAAGACTTTAGATGAACATGTCTAGCATTTGCAATGCGTTTTCACTGTATTAAGGGAAAACAAGTTGTATGCAAACTTGAAGAAGTGCACATTTTGTATGGAAATTGTGGTATTTCTTGGGTTTTTTGTAGGTGCAAATGGAATTGCTGTTGATGAAGAGAAGGTCAAGGCGATCCGGAGTGGCCAACACCAAAGAATGCAAGTGAGGTCAGAAGCTTTCATGGATTAGCAAGCTTTTATAGGAGATTTATTAGGGACTTTAGTTCTATAGTTGCTCCTCTAAATCATCTTATTAAGAAGAATGCTAAGTTTAGATGGACTAAAGTGTATGAGAAGGCCTTTAATGCTTTGAAAGGTAAGTTGACTAATGCACCATTACTTGTTCTACCTAATTTTGAGAAAGTTTTTGAGATTGAATGCGATGCTTTTGGGAAAGGTATTGGTGATGTTTTGATGCAGGATTCCAAACTGATCTCTTACTTTAACGAAAAACTCAGTGGTGCTACATTAAACTACTCGATCTATGATAAGGAGCTATATGCTTTAGTAAGGACCTTGCAAACTTGGCAACACTATTTGTGGCCAAAGAAATTCATCATATACATGTATCATGAGAGCTTGAAGCTCCTAAAGTCGTAAGGTAAGTTGAACAAGAGGCATGCAAAGTGGCTGGAGTTTATTGAAACATTTCCTTATGTGATTAAATACAAGCAAGGAAAAGAGAATGTGGTGGCTGATGCACTTTCTCGAAGGTATTCACTCTTAACTTCTTTACATACCAAATTGCTTGGGTTTGAACTCATTAAGGATTTATATTACCGATTCTGATTTTGGTCAAATTTGGGCTGCTTATGCTGAGTCTGGATATTTTGATTTCTATAGACATGATGGTTATTTGTTTAAGAAAGATAAATTGTGTGTGCCTAAAAGTTCCGTGCGTGAATTGCTTGTAAGGGAAACACATGGGGGCAGTTTAATGGGACACTTTGGTGTTAAAAAGACTTTGGATATTTTGCATGACCATTTTTATTGGCTTAAAATGAGACATGATGTACAAGCTATTTGTGACAAGTGCATTGCATGTAGATAGGCTAAATCCAAAGTAATGCCACATGGAGAATACATTCCATTTCCTGTGCCTAATCAACCCTAGATTGACATCTCTATAGATTTTGTGTTAGGGTTACCATGATCTCATAGTGGTAAAGATAACATATTTGTTGTTGTTGATAGGTTTAGTAAGATGGCTCACTTCATTGCTTGTTCTAAAACTAATGATGCACAACATATTGTTGATATGTTCTTTAAAGAGATCGTGTGTTTGCGTGGTTTGCCTAAATCTATTGTGAGTGATAGAGATGTGAAATTCTTGAGTCATTTTGGTGTACTTTGTGGAAATAGCTAAGCACTAAAAATTATTTTCCACTATTGCACACCCTCAAACTGATGGTCAAACGGAAGTAGTCAATAGGACTCTTTTGACCTTTTGCGTGCTGTGATTCATAAGAATTTGAGACAATGGGAGAATTGTTTGCCACTTAGAATTTGCATATAATAGGACTGTGCATTCCACTACATCTTATTCTCCATTTGAGGTTATGTATGGCTTTAACCCTTTGACCTCATTGGACATTTTGCCTTTGCCTGATAATGAATTTGTTGATCTTGATGGAAAGAAAAAGGTAGAGTTTGTTAGGGAATTACATACTTAGGTTCGGGCTAACATTGAGAAAAAGAATGAGCACTATGCTCGCCAGGCCAATAAGGTTCGTGTGAAAGTTGTCTTCCAGCAGGGAGATTGGGTGTGGATGCATTTGAGAAAGGAGAGATTTGCTATTCAGAGGAAGTCTAAGTTGCACCCTAAGGAAGATGGATCTTTTCAAGTGTTGGAGCGCATCAATGACGATGCTTACAAGATTGACTTACCAAGTCGATATGATAAGGTAAGTGTTACTTTTAATGTTTTTGATATCTCTTTATATGATGTAGTTGATTTGAAGACAAATCTTTTCGAGGAAGGAGGGAATGATGGAGATCAAGGACATCACATGAGTTAACCAACAACTTCAATGATCCACAACAAGGAGTTGGAGGTCCAATGATAAGGGTTAGAGCTAAGTGGACGAGAGAAGCTTCACACGGGTTAGTGTTGGAGTTGCAAGAGAAGGAATCAAGCTTCACCAAGGAAGGACCGACATTAGTTCACATCATTCAAAGCTTCTACAGAGTGGATAAAGGCTTGGAGAACCCTAGGATGAGACTTACATTGACGGCTAGTGACTCAGGACCGCATGGGGAGATAGGCCGGCCCTAAGCCGCCAGCCTTTATGGGATAAAGACTAACCCAAAATCGAGGTCGGCACATAGGCCGCTAGCTTAGGAAACTAGGCCGCCAGCTTAGGGATTTAGGCTAGCGGCTTACTACCCAGCTTAAAAGGCCAACGAAGTTTCGTCAAAATATAAGCTGCCATATAAGCCACCAGCCATGTTTTAAATCCGCAAGTGTATTTTTTATTGCGGGTTGTTTTATTTTCTTTTGTGTTTTGGTTAGTTTTGAAGACTATAAAACCCTAATGTATGCCTTGTTTTAGAAACTTAACATTTGAATGAAATTACATCTTATGAGAATACTCTCTTTTGTTCTTTGTGGATGAACTTCATCCGATTTCTTCAGTCTAATCGCTTGGGGAAATCAACATGATAACTCGGGTTTCAATCAACAAGTTTGGTTGGGGTCTAGTTCCATTTCACCACTTGTTTCAAGACGTTCCTTGGGATTCAATTCCAAGTTACGATTGTTGGATTCTAGGTTTAATATACCTAGGGTTCTTCATCAAGTACTCATCAATTAAAAAGAAACCCGTTTAATATAGAAAACATTAGTGACCTTATCATACAAGAAAGAGAGAGAAAAGAAGAGATACAAAATTTACAGTTGCCAGAATAAAGGTATGCCATGGAAACAAGGAAACGAGGACCTAAAATGACAAGAACCTTCTCCAACTAGTTTTTAAAGTAAACCCCTAAAATTAAAACAAAAAAAATAAAAGAAAGGGAAACGTAAATGGTTAATGGAAAAAATATCATGATGGAAGTACTCCGAGTGTAAAAAGCTTAAAAAAAGAAAACATCAATATCATTAAACCAGGACATGTTGTGTAGCTTCATATGCAATACTATTTCTTATAAGTGCGAAAAGAGGGAAATTAATAGATGAGACCTCATCAAGAGGGTGTTAGTGCTTGTTGTTAATCCTAATCACATGTTCGGACAAACACATGAAGTTAATACATCTGAATTTCCAGATTCCTACTCTAAGTTGTTAGTTTTCTTTACTTCCATCCTCACCCTTCTCTCTCTCACTTCTACACTTAAACTTCTAGAGCAAATTAACATTCTTTTTACTGCAAATTTGAAACCAATGGTAACTTCCTTGATCAATTAACCTTCTTTTCACTACAAATTAAGTTGGGACTCTGGCAATAATAAAAGGGTGGTTGGTCTACTTCTAAATTACTCTACCAAGTAATAATATCACTATATTTTTACTTGTATTAGATGATTCTCTCATTAGTAAACACAACAAAACTACTAAAAAAGGACACTTCTATACCTTAAAAACAAAATTAAACTAGACCTTCTAAATAAACTGTCCTGTCCAATTGAACTCATAACATATTCCTTTCTCTCCACTTCCAAATCACTATTTCTCTCCTTCTTCATATCTTCCTTACTTTGAGGTTGGTTTTGACATTCTAGTTTTGACATTGATCGTTGTAATTTTAGATTATGGTTTCAACAAGTTTTGTCTGTAAAATGTGTTTATGTCCATTAATTATTAAAGCAGATAGAAAAGCGTTAATTTTAATAGAATAATAAAATATTTTAAGTTTTCTATAGTAAATTTTCAAAAAAAGAAAGAAAAAAAGGGCATAAATTATTATGAGGCATTTTGAGTCATATCACCATGCCAATTATTTTACCATTTTAAAGTCTCAAGTAAAATATTAATGGCATATTATGAAAACCTATATTTAGAGCTAGTAATTGTTTACATAACACGATAACACAGACATGACGTGACATGATTAAAGCACACTTATAGAAAGAAAACTCGAGAAATGACAAAAGACATGACATGGAAATGCAATTATAACACAAATACACATGATTATTTTATAATTTAATTATTGTGATATATAGTCAATTTCATGTATGAATTGGACATGATATAAAGACATGAATCTGGCTTGTTAACATAGATTGTTAGTAGCGCTAACAATTTAGGACTTGACTCATGGATTTGAACATGGCACAACACGACATGGTTATAAAAAAGGGTTTAGGTAAATAAAAATTGACATGAATAACAAATATTTCAAATCTAAAAACAACACGAATTTAAATGTGTCTAGGTTTGTGTTTAGGACCTTAACTTATTTACAAACTTATGAACTCGTTAAAATATATTATTAATGTTTTATGTTTTATTTTGTTGAAATATAATATTATTACCCTTAATCAAATTACAAAAGGACAAACACATTCACATAAGAAACAAATTATATATGTGTATAGCATATTATAAATAAACATACATATGCCATGTATAAAGCATATATTTTATTTAAAAAATAAAGCATATATAATTATATATTAATATATAGTTGATTTTTTTCTACATGTATATCGTATATACAATATAGCATGTAACCAGATTTCTATAACAAATATATTTACAAATAAAACACACACATGTAAACAAAATCTATATGTTATATAAAGATTAGGGTTAACGTTAAAAATGATACCTGGACTTTCGCAAAATATTCAATCAGGTACCTGAAGTTTTGTTTTGAATAATTCAATACTTGAATACTCACAAATAATTCAATTAGGTATTTGAAGTTTGGTTTTGACAATTTTGATACCTGAACAAAATTTTTGTAGACTTTTTTTTTTATACCAAAGTATATGAAAACTTTTTTCAGGTATAAAATTGTTAGAACTAAACTTCAGGTACCTAATTAAATATTTTGCAATAGTTTAGGTACCATTTTTGTTATTAACCCTAAAGATTATGCATATAATATATTATGTAAACATTATAGAGATTGTATATAGAATATTTATAAAGTGGTTAGATTATATATAATATAGAAGAAATTGTATGATTACTGACCTGCCTAAATAAAAATTACAAAAATACAAATTACATCAAATTCATTATCAAAATACCAATGCAAAGTTGTATCTCGTAGATTGATTATATTGTTAGCATATGAGTTGCATAATTGAGATGCAACTCTCACATGTTAATGTGTGAATCACATGCTTCATGAATAACCATGAATCACTTGTATAACATGTGTTTTGTATACTAACTCAAATTGAGTACTTTGGTTAATTACTTGTTGATAAGCAATTGAAGATGAATCACATATGAATTATATTTGACGTTATCACATATATATAAAATAATATTTATATATGTCACATAACATACATATAAAAAATATTTATAATGCATATCTAGAATGAAAAACATGTCTACCATTTTCAAGAAAAAATCACAGAAATAGAAATTAGAGAAAAAAAATTACAAAATTACTATTACTATATCGCATGTTGAAAATGCAATACAAAGATTTGCATAAGTATTGCATTTCTAACATACAATGTAGTGATATACACCGAAAACTTTTCAAAATAGATATATTGATGACCAACATGTAATATAGGTCTAAATGTGTATCACATGTCGGTTATATGATACATATCGAATAATTACACAACCATAAAATTTGATATAGCGATGGTAATTATGTAATTAATTTTATCTAAGTTGTATTTAAATAATTTTATTTAAATGATGGTTAAACATGAAATTAGGATGAAACATATATCTACTAATTTTTTTTAATTTACATTAATACAAATTATGCGAAAATAATTACCAAAATACAAAACCAAAAGCAAATGTAAGTCATACAACTCTTGTACAATATGCGATTTAGCAAAAGTTATACATCACTAAATCACATCTAAGAGTGTGATTTTTTCCACTTCCAAGACAAGTTCTTTTTTTTTTTTTTTTCAACTGGTGAAAGATGTACAAATACAATGATTTGATGTGCCAAATTTGTTGTTTAGATCCTTTTTTTTTTCTTTTCCACTTTCAGGATAGGTCCTCTTTTTTTTAATAGATCAAAGATGTATAAACATAGTGACATTCCAATTTTGTTAAGTGCTAACATAAGTTGTACCCTGCACATGCAACTCACATGTGAAATATTAAAATTGCGTCTACTGGACACGATATTACATTGGCATTTTGATAATTATTTATATCTAATTGGTATTTGTGTAATTTTTATTTAGACAAGTTGATAATCATACAATTTTTTCCATGAAATAATCTCAATATATCTATATTAAACTATAGATTATATATATACCATTTATACTTTGTAAAGATTATATGTGTATATATATAAGCCAAAGAGTATGTATAAACTATAAATTATGTATAAGATATATCATCTAGATATATACCATAATATGTGTATGTATGTAACGTACTATACATATGTAAAATCATATATTATAAATATAAATATATATGCTATAATTTATTAGTTATATAAATTAAATATGTTAAACATATGTATGTGTTTGCAATATAATATATAGAATATATGTAACATATTAAGAGATAATTTCTTTTTTACCCAATTTCAAAAAAATTACACAAATATAAATTAAGTAAAAGAAATCACAAAACTACTGGTGCTATATCATATAGGCTACTTGCAATAGTATAGAATTAGTTGTGTATTGCATTATAGAAATGCAATATATAAGTAGAATGATGTATTAGGTTATCAACCTTCATTATTAGTAAGTGTGGGTATTCGTTGTCTGTTACATAGTATTTGACACCATTATTCGCAGATCACAGTGGAAATGATTAATAAAGAGATGCTAAAGTTTGGTATGGCTTAGAGTCAAAGGTTCAACTTGTCATGTGGTGTAGGAGATGGAATTTGCCTCTATAGTGATGTCGAGTTTAGGATTTGGTAGAGATTCATGGTGAAGATGCGTCTAGGTTGCTTTGCGGTGGTTTAAGCTACACGGCATATGGGTGTAAAGATGGTGTTTGTCATCATTGAGTTTGGTTTGACTTGATGTAATAGTGCGTTTAGGTTTTTATTTTACATGGTAAGAAAGAAGATAGAGAGAGAAGGATGAGCTCAAGGGAAAGGACCTAGAATTGTATTGTGATATCATATGTGATAGTGGAATTTTTATACATTGCTATATTACATAAGCTGAATGCTATCCCTTTTAAAAATTTTATGTTGCGTGTTTTGTATGCAATATAGTAATAGTAATTTTTTAATTATTTTTTATAATTTATATTTGTGTAACTTTTATTTATAGTCTTGATAGATATATGTTACACTCAATATATCATATAAATTTATGTCAATATATAATATAAATGACATATATATTGCATGTTATATATAATAAGTATAACATATAAAATGGAAATTATACTTAGGGTTAATGTCAAAAATGACACTCGAATTTTCACAAAAAGTTCAATAAGATACTTGAAGTTCTGTTTTAAAAATTTTGTATCTAAACTTTCACAAAAATTTCAATCAAGTATATGAAATTATGTTTTGACAATTTTGATACATAAAAAGTTTTTCATGGACTTTTTTCACCCTGATTGAACTTGCTTTGGGTATAAGAGAAGTCCGCAAAAACTTTATTCAAGTACCAAAATTGTTAAAACCAAACTTCAACCTCATATATGAAAAAATCTTCAAAAACTTCATTTAGGTACCAAATTATTTAAAACCAATCTCTAGGAATTTGATTGAACATTTTATAAAAGTTGAGGTACCATTTTTGTCATTAACCCTTATACATATCATATTATATTGATATGTATATAAATAACATACTCTATAAGTTATATAAGTCATATAACATATATAGCAAATGTCTAAAGGGTATATATCCATAATTTATGTATTATATATCTATTAGTTAAAAAATATAGAACCTATTTTTTTGTTACATGTTATACTTATTTAACAATGTATTAAGTCATATATTATAATATCTTATTTTTTAATTATATATGAGTAATATTTCATGTATAATTTGTTAAATATGTCTATATAGGATAAAAATGATTTTAGAATACTAATTTCTAGAATAATACAAAATATTTAAATTCTTATGAAAATGTGTTGAGTGAAGGGTTTATATATTTTTTACGCGATTAATAAATGGGTCGTATCTTAGGTTAAGGATTTTCACATACGATCTTTCAAGACATGGATATGAGGCACGACACGATAAAATGAATTTTTTAGCACTACCTTTATTGCATAAAACTAGAGAACATAGGTACCTAAACACATGTTTTATAAATTTGTCCCGATTATGTAAAAAGCACACAAATATAGACCCTTGTGCTGCAGTTCTTCCCTTCTTTTCCTATAATCTCATTTTGGTTCGTAGTATGATTGCATTGTGGCACCGTGAGTACCTTTCCTAGAGTGTCCTATGCCATATTTTTTTACTTATCTTACTTGTGCATCAAACAATATTCGTTTGCATTAGATAGCATAGGCACATCACGTATCCTTAGTGAAGAAGAGAGCATCGTATTTGCAGGACCAATCTTTGAACTCGGATTTTTCGGTTCAGGCAATCACGGAAACGGATACCCAGGAATATGGTGCAAGAATATCCCTACTAGGACAGTATTCTGGTTTGCCAGAGAGGTCTCGTGCTTGTGAATGGAAATGAAAGTGAATTATGGTCTTCTAACGTGTCGGTACCAGTGAGCAATCCAGTTGCTCACTCTGTTGCACAGTCAAATTTTTTTTACAACAGTTCATAACTTATATGATGAGAAATAGATGGACTTATTGCACTGATGGGTGGAAGCTCCCACTAACCACTAAATCTAATTTACCGATCCATTTAGTGCTTCTTGATCCTATGCAGCAACATACATAATGTACAGGAAAAGTACAGATTCACTATCTTGTGCTCCTCTATGACATAAATTTCAAAGATGTTGTGTAGGCAACCCTTTCGTAATATTTCAGCCATTTGAAGCTTGAAAGGAACACGTAAAGGACGAACAAATTCACTATCGTATGCAAGTATCACACCCATGGACTTGTGTATCGTTATAGGGTACTTCTTTGTATCCAAGATCACTAGTATATTTCAAATTACACGGCCATATCCTATTTATTTATTTAGATTCCTAGGATGCCATATGATGACTATTAAGAGGCGTTTAAGGTAGTGTAATCATTTGTTTGATTTGAAGGCAACTCTACCTTGGCCATATAAACCACAATTAATTCTTCCTGGATTCGGGTTAGTTTATATAGAAAAGGTCATATTTAAAATATGGATCCAGCCAAACCAATTACCAGATTATGTGTACGAATCTCATTACTGAGTTGTGATTTCACTTAAAAATTTTTTTTTTCCAATTAAAATTTCAAAAGAAATCAAAGTAAGGAATGCCATTTATAAATTGCAATTTAAATATACGTACTGGTTCAGAAGGGGCCTGACCCCCCAGCCCGGAAAAATTATTTTTAGCAAAGCTATTTTTGAATGGGGAAAAGAATTAAAAGTAGACTAGTAAAGCCCATAGCCCAATTGTATTGCAGCTCGAGTCTAAAATCTTGCGAGGCCCTCTGCGATTGCATCAAGTAGTCCTCTACCACTTTAAAGTAAACAGTGTGCCATCTTAAATTGGATGTAACAATATGTGAGGTAGACCCGGTCTGGGGTTTGATTTGGATACTTGTGGGTTGAGGATTAACAAGTAAAATCATATAAAACCAGCGTTTGCAACTAAACCAATCCATTCTAAAGGAGAGCTCACATTTAACTGGGTTGAATCAAATAGGTAAATTGGGTATGACAACATTACCATGGGCAATCAACATTTCATTACAACATTCATCGTATAAGTTTAGATATGTAAGTTAAATAGAATCAAATGCTAAAAAATAAGTTAATAAATAGAATCAAATATCTTGCCATGTTAAACCTAAGTCTTACCAAAACATTCACACTCATGCCACACTCTCACATTCGAGTAAAGAAAACTCCAAAAACCCTAACTTCCTCTTTTCCTTATTCGTGTTTTGCTACACCATGACTAATAATGTCATTTTGTTGATGATTTATAGGTATGATGACTATGAAAGTGGAGATGAATATGGTAATGGTTTTTGGCTTTCGAATTGGTCAATGCTCCTTGAATCATACACTGTGATTTTCCAGAAAAGGGTTCTATCCATACTATTTTCCCTTTTTATTTTGTTATTTATGCTTGTTTGATGATCTGTTTGCTACACTAATTTTTAGTTACAATTCTAACTACTATCAACTACAATCTATTGTAACTCAACCATGCTATGTAATCATTGATTTTCTTTGTCTAGTTATAACAATTTATCCCTTTGTTAAAAACAACCTTGTCCTCAAGGTTGGATACTACTACTCTCTATTGCCTAAATCTATTTGATTCTTCCCATGTCATGCCGTCTAAAGACATATGAGTCCCATTTCTTAATTGCTGGCTATAATACAAGAAACATGAGGTCAAACTAGTGATGGAAAACGTACCCCGAATCATTGGGAATAAAAGCCATAAGGAAGGTGAATACATATGTTGATGTTCTAAGAGCCTAGTAACCTTAAAAGATTTATAATAGCATTTCACCCACTTATAGTAATTGCCCTGAATCATGGAAAATTGTTTATATGTCTTTAATGTTACAAAAACTAAGGCATCAAGGCAAAAAGAAATGTCGACTTTCTTAAGATCTGCACAATATTGCATCCTAACTTGAGACTTAGTAAGATGATCCTTAAGTAAGGCTAACACCTCGTCATTAGTGAACAATTTAGAATTCATCCAAACCGTGTTGCAATTTGTTGCTTAGTTGGTTAAAGAATTGATTGTGGGACTAATGACCATGCCATATCTATTAATTATCGAAGTGAGTGAGGATGATTCCAAATCCAAAAATTAACATTAGTCTCATTCCATAAAAAATACAATGTGTGGCAATGATGAAAATGATACTTTCAAAAGCCATCATCTGCCCATACTGCAAGTGTGCTAGTGGTAACACTCATACGATTCTAAATTTTATATTTCTAAGCCCTTTAAAGTAGAAAACAATCCCATAGCTGCTGACGAGATCAAGTAATGACATATATGTACTCTTTATGGTTAAGGAAACACCCCAGTTTTGGCAATGCTATCTTGGGAGCTTCTAAAAAATGCTACCTACCCATATTAGATAATATGTAGGTAATAGGCATTAGATTGTTAAACTGAAGTCCTTAAGCCAATCCAACAAAATCAGAATCTGCTCACCTACTTCTTCTTTCCCCAATTGTCCTATTTTAATTTCATCAGATTATTCAACAAGTCATCTTAATCACTAGTAGAATTTTGCACTAATATTTCGTTGTCAACAATAGCAATTTCATATAAGATAATGTGTTTTTGCTTTCCTCGTTCTACCATTTTAGGATCATGTGCCAACATTAATTGTGAGTTAGCAACATGCACCATTGAATTATTCCTAAATGTATCTGGTACATCTTTAGATTCTTCAAAAATACAGGTGTTTTGCTTTGAAATCTCAAGCATCACCACCTCGTCTTCCGTATTTTAATGAATCATCCTATCTTAATCGTCAACAAGAAAAAATCTTTCTTATAAGCCCTAAGATTTTAAGCTGGTTTATGCTTACACCCTAAACCAGAGGTTAACCGGAAACCCTAAAATCAACAAACTTATAACAAAACCTAGTAAATTTAGATCTAGCAATCTCATGCTCTTAACCCCTATACAACGAAATTGACATAATTGTGAAAAATAATTCGCAATAATATAAGGAAGCTTAAAAATATTAGATTCGTTAATTTTTAGTGTATTTTGGATTTGAACAGGATTGGTTTTGGAAAACCGTGCCCTGGTACACTCGATGGTAAAAATATTCCGATAATACTAATAAACTCGTAAAAATACAAGGATTTTAAAAATATCAGTTTTATAATTTTTCAATATCTAAAAATATCATATATAGCTCAATCACGCGTATTTTCTTTACTACCGGTATTAATTTGTCTTATCTACTATTCAAATACTATTATGCTATTAATCTATTTCTACTTTTTCTATATCTATTCTTATACTCTACCATACTTATTTTCTATCTTTTACATTTCACATACATCTTCATTCACATCATACCTTACAACTTATTATTTTTCATTAACAAAAATACAAAACAAATCAAAATACCCTCTCCCTCTCTCTCTTCTATTCACGCCGGCTACTCCATCTCTACACACACACAAAATTTATTCAATCCACACAATTTTCCCTCGAAACTCTATAAATACCACATCTCCCTCATTTCTTTCACACACACATTTACCTTACTAAAACTCTCTCAAATTCACTCCACAAATCCACTCTCCCAAAAATCTCTATCACTTTTCTTACTACCCATTTTTCTACATACTTTCTACACACGTACTACCCAAAACCTCTCTTAAACTACAACTCTCATATTTCCACCTTAGGTAAATTTCTTACCCACATATTCTTACCATGTCATGTAACTTAACATGGCCATGGTGTATGTTTCTTAAACATATAAATGTTGTAGAAGCAACACTATATTTATGTTTTGTTATTGTTTGTGAATGGTTTTCATTTTATTATTATGTTGTTATTTATTGTTATTATGTACATGTTATCATTATTGTCCTAACTTAACTTTTATATTATGCTATCTATATTTATATATCTATATATATTTCTTAGAGCATATAAGCTCACTAACATAACCGTTATTTATTTTTTTAATGCTTTAATATTAAGACTAGTCTTTTAGTCTTACATTTGTCCTCATCAAGTCAAAATGATTTTCTTAATTCTTTTGTTTTTCTTTCTTTGGACTTGCCCATGACTAAGTTCAGAAGCCTTGAAATCAAGGTAAGACTTCCAATACTTGATATTTATTTCTTGCTTATTCTTATATTTTTCTATCTTATTATTATTATTTTTCATGTTACTAGCAACATACTCATACTTCATGCATGATTATATTGATAGTTGTCTTAATAAAAATAAAACAATTCTTTCCTAAGTAAAAGAAAATAAGCTCAACTTACTTTAAAAATATAGTTTTATCACTTAGGAAAAAGTTTAATCAAGATTTAGAATTTTATTTCAAGTAAATACTTCGCAAAGGATTTTTGACAAAAAATCACTATGGATTCTAGTGTTGTTGACATAAAAAGCTTTTGCAAAAACAACTAAGGAACTCTTTATTTTCTTTTTAAACTACCATTAAAAGACCTTCAAATTAATAATACTTTTCTATAAGGAGTTTTCTTAAAAACTTGATTATAAAATGCTTACTAGCATTTTTAGCAAAAGATCAACTCAAGTTTTCCAAAATAATTCAAGAATCAACTCATCAAGTAGACTTAAAAAATAAATTTCGAGAATAACTTAGAAAGACTAAAGTTTTTAAATAAAAAGTTATCTCTTAAGAATCTAAGAAAATAAATTATATCACATATGTAATAACTTAAAAGTCCTTAGTTTAATTTCCAAACAACTTAACATAATTTTGTCAAACTTCACTTTTTCAACTACTAAAACAAAATTGTTTTATGAAAAATAATTGATTGAGACAACATCATTAGAATCACGTGTTTATTATGAGTTGCATATGTATTGAAAGGATTTTTAACTATATATATATATAATTATATGTTTTCTATAGAATTTTTGGTTAATACAAAGTTAGAAATATCATATTTAAAGGTGGGAATTTTCGTGTTGATATGTACCATATCTTTTGGTAACTAAATGACCTTTTATGAAGAAATAGCCTTAGAAATGGATAGATATGTTTTAGTAGGTAGAAAACGGTATATAATATGTGAAATTTCGAATTAAAATGAGCAAGTTATGCCATTTTAAGTTGGGATTTCACCACGCGTGAATTTTGAAAAACTTAGTGAAATAGAATTGCAAGTTTAAGTAGAACTTCGAAGAAATACTCATTTTGGGTTTTTCTTTTATATAGGTGACGTGAGTCCGAGCTACCTTATCCAGAAGATTACTTTGACTAGAAGCTTTTGCTACTATGGCCGAATGAGTTTAAATTCTTACATTTTGTACTTATGATTTTACTTGTAGTTTAGCAGCGCTAGAATTAGAAAAAGATAAAAATGTGATAACACATGTGCTTTACTTATATGATTGAAATTATGTTAAGTATATTAAGGCGGGAATTGTTAGTTAATCATTATATGATTTAGTATATGAATGATTTGTCTGCAAATTCTATAACCGCTTTTAAAATGTCTAATTGTATGTCTTGACTACTTAATAAAATGATTCATGCATGACACGTAGTGAGTCATATTGCATTCATTACTATACCCTTGGTGAGATAAGGGCATAGTATAGTAATGAGGCTCATAGAGCTCGAAAATCTACTTTATGGCTTTGATTGCCTGTAATAAAATGGTAGGTGGGCACTCGAAATAAGTACAATTTAGTCGGTAGTAGGAGCTTGTATAAAATCTACAAAAACTTTATTTGCGAACTATGGCTTTGTTGCTTGGAACATCTAACCACCAAATGGAGGGATAATCTATTCAAACATATGATTCCTAGAACATCATATGTATTGTTTGCTCACGTGCTTGATTACATCTCATAAGTTTGTTAAATAACTTGTTTGAATATTGATTTGTTTGAGTACTTTATTTGTGGAATTAATTCTCATTAAGCAGGAAGCTTATCCCCTTATAGATATCTTTTGCAGCACCTCTATCTATGGTTGACGCCCTAGGGTTATTTCTCCTAGGTATTACCTTTTGGCCTAAAGATTTTTTGGAAGAAATCAAAGACTAGATGTAGACTTAGACTTCTAAGTAAATCTCCATGTATTTATTTTGAATAGACTTTAATGACCTTATATTTTGATAGGGGAATGCCCCTTTGATATGTTGTAGGATCTTTATATTTCCATATTTAAGATGTTATGTTATGATCTACATTCTTAAATTGCTACATGAATGTCTTCTTAAACAACTTGTTTCAAAGTTGGTCCTCTTTGATCGTGAATGTATGTTTTATACCCGGTATCGAAGCTTATGGATGACTAAGGATGTCATACTTAAGCTTTAATATTGAGTATGGTGGACTGTCGTGTTTAGGGTACCTTTTGGGGTGTGACATGTCTTCTTTTCAATCATACCCATAAGGCTTAAAACGTATGGAAAGTGCCTTTGCAAAATGATCCCATGTTTTGAAATTAAGGTTAATGTTATAAATGGAATCTAAACTTTCGCAAAATATTTAGTCAAGCACCTGGAGTTTCGTTTTGAACAATTTAGTATCTAAACTTTTGCAAAATATTCAATTAGGTGCCTAAAGTTTGGTTTTGACAATTTCAGTGTTTAAACAAAGTTTTTGCAGACTTTTTTTACACCTGATTGAACTTACTTTAGGTATGAAAAAAATCCACAAAAACTTTGCTTATATACCACGATTGTCAAAACCAAACTTCAAGTATAAAAAAAAAAATCAGCGAAAACTTTGTTTAGGTACCAAATTACTTAAAACGAAACTTTAAGTACCTGATTGAACATTTTGCAAAAGTTCAATACCGTTTTTCTCATTAACCCTCTAAATTTATTGAATTCATACATACATACACATACATATACATACATATATACATACATATAATGGCAGCATCTTGTATAGTAAAAAATACTAGTTTATGATGACACTCGTCTTCTACATGGCAATATTCTAAGAAAAATTATGCTTTTAATACCCAAGAAATTGGATCCTTACCCAAAAAACTTGGAGTATTATTCTTTTATCTGTAATATAGATGGAGGAGGTGATGTGAAAGATGATGCTTACATTGTCACATAAAAAGGCTAATTTACTTGCAATTGATCCAATTAAGAATTGACGAATTGTAATGTAAAGTCAAGATCACTTACTATTGTATGAATAGCTTCTAATTACATAATGGAAATTTAAATTATGGTCAAACTGAGTTTAATGATGATGATCTTGCTGAATATTTTGGTCATATTGATTCTGATGATGATGAAGCTGAGTTAAGTCCTTATTGAGCTCTATCTTTTCCATGTGACTTGTTAATAAAGTCTCAATACTAATTGATCCTTGGGAAGATGATGAATTAACTTGTATTTAATTATCCTGATGAGTTTTTGGTTGATTTTGATTCAATGTAATCTCATCAATATGCATACTTAGCCTGTCAATATATTCTTGAATCTCTTATAATGACTTCTGAAAAATCCCATGTTTGCTGCTATTGTCTTGAATCTTGAATTAAGTGCCATGAATGAATCTTGAAAAATCCCATCATTGGGATATGTCATGGAAATTATTTAAAGACACACATATATAAACTTTGCATAATATAAGACGTGTTTAAGGAGATTACCTAGAAAAGAAAATCAAGTATGTATGAGGAAATGAGGGAGAGGGAGGTGGTGGTTGTAAATGAAAAACAAAGCAAGAGAAGAGAGTTTTGGAGAGAAATTTGAGAGAGTTTTTGAGTAGTATGTAAGGTATGAAAAGTGAAGAAATTAAGGGGTATTTATCAAGGAAGATGAAGAGTGAAGAATGATAATAAAATTAATAAAATAAAGTGAGAAAGCGTAATGTGAAGGGGGGAGGGGGTTGGGAAGAGAGAGAAAAGTAAAGTAAAGAAGAAGCTATGCATAAATTAGATATAATTTGTATGGGAAAAGTATTTTTATAAGATGTAGGTGTCAGAATAGGTGTGTAAGAGTTGTAAGAAAAAGTATAATAGAGTGAATAGTAATAAATAGTAGACAAGATAAATTAATTATTGTTAGAGATGAAAATACCCATATAAAGGTATATCTAACGTTTTTATGTGTCGATGAAATTTTATTTGATATTCCATTGATATTTAAATATTAATCTAGTGTAAATTATTTGTTGAAATATTTTATCTTGTTTTGCGTGTTGGTGCCTCGATACGAAAACTGATCTTTCAAAATGATTGAAGGTTTGACAAATGTGATCATTTTAGGGCATATGCCATATATTTGATTCATAATTTGAGTTCATGCTATTTTCTAATTTACTCAATGTTTTAGGGTTTTAGAAACTGTTTGATTGAGTCCAAGGTTTCTAAGGTTAAATTTGACTCAGTTTGACTTTAGGGTTCTAGTTTCGTTCTTGGCTCAAAGTTCTACTTATAGAACTACCATAAAATCTTAGGGTTCATAATTTTGTTATTAATTGTTATCCAGTGATGTTATCTCAATATGTGTGCCAACGATCAATTACGAACACGTTTTGGTTTAACCGATGAAATTTTGACTTGATAAATTATTATTATAGTATAGAAAATTATTTCTTATTTTTTATTATTAAATAGTATTTGGATATATTTCCTCGATTTACCTATTGGAGATTAGATAGACGAATTGTTTAGCGTAAGGTCTTTAAGTCGAACGATTATCAGATTTTCATTTTTGTTTTCTAAATGTACTAATTTTCTTAAGGTTCGGTACCTAGGATTTTCTATTCCCATTATACTTATTACACATTTAGGGTTATTTGACTTATCTAACATTGTCTAGAGTTTTCTGAACTTATGATTTGTTCGAATTGATTCTAGGGTTTCTAGAATTTTGTTTTAACTTGGCACGGTTTTAAGGTTCCAATTTTTGGTATTAGTACCAGGATTCTCATCTAAGAGTATTGAAAAATCTGGGGCTTACAAAAGTAAAGATGGAGATGGCAATGGTTTTGGCCTTCAAGCTAGCCAATGTTCCTTAATCATGCACTATGATTTTCTAGAAAAGGATTCTATCCATATCGTTTTTACCCTTTTACTTATTGATGATCTGTTTACTATAGAGGTTTGTTACTTACAATTATAACTACTATCAACCACAATCTGTTGTAACTCAACTACACTATGTAATTCTTAATTTGGTTTGTCTGGTTGTAACATTTTCACCTTATATGGGCTAACATGTGTAAATTGGATCATATACACCATTGTTTCTACTTTAATTTTCAATGCCTTTTGGATCAACTAAGCCATGTCTACCATTTTAAAAAAATTATGAAGATGTATATTATATTAAGGGTTAATGTCAAAAAAAGTACCTAAACTTTTGCAAAAAGCTCAACTAGGTACATAAAATTTGATTTTGAATAAATTGATACCTAAACTTTCACAAAATGTTTAATCAGATGCCTGAAGTTTGATTTTGAACAATTTAGTACCTAAAATAAGTTTTTGCGTACATTTTTCCTACATAATTAAACTTGCTTCGGTATGAAAAATGTACGCAAAAACTTACTTCAAGTGCCAAATTTTTAAAAACCAAACTTCAGGTACCTTATTGAACTTTTTATCAAAGTTCAAATATTATTTTTGACACTATCCCTTATATTAAAAGAATAATTAAAATCCATATTAAAATTGCAAGAGAAAATTTTGATTTTCTAATATATTAAAAAGTTGCATTCAACAATTGTGAATTTTCAAACTTAATACTGTACATCAAGAAAAAGACTCTAATTTTTATATGTATGAAAAAGTCACATTTAATAACTGCGACTTTCCATGTTATTTATATAATTATAGTAATTGATCAACTTTATTTAAATAATTAATTTTATTTAAACTGACCCTAAATAAAAAGAAAAAAATTATTTTCATTAGATCTAAACTTTTAATATTAATCCTAAGAAATTTGTTTAACATCACTAAATCAATGCATTACTCATATGCAATATTAAAGTTTTCTTTATGAGTCCTTGCATCTTATACTGCTTTTCAAAAATTAAATGCCACACATATAGATTGTCAGCTATCATTATTTTTTATATGGCTAGAGATGAGCATACGGGTTGTGGCCTACTGGCCAGCTTATTTACGCGATGTGAAAAATGAGCTGTGGCTAATTTTTTTTCGGCTCATTTAAAACTGGTCAAATTAGCTCGATTCATTTGACCTGTGAACCAAAGTAGGCTAGCCCATCACTAGCTAAACCATATAAAAAAAAAACTAAATTACTACTCTAATTAAAAATGCTCATACTAAATTGCAAAGTGTAAATATCAAATTAAAGACAAACTTTTTAAAGCTATAGAGTTAAAAATTAAAAAAAGAAAACCCTGTCATTACTAAGCTTTCTCTCACTAATGACACGAAACCTGGTGACACGGTTGTTCATAGCTTTGAGGTAATTAGTCTAAAATAAAGCCTAAAGTGATGTAATTAAAGATGAACTACTTGCCTCAAATGATAGGCTTAAAAAGGACCATAGAGCTAATATCAAAACTGGAACCATAAAACCGACCAAAGTTAAAACTGAATTCTAGAAACCTTAGACATGATTGGATTAAAAACAAATCAATAACCTTAAGATATTAGATAATATAAACAAAGCTCAAAACCCTAGAAGTAAGTAATTTAACTAATATGTATCACCGTCCAAGTGATTTCATAAATTATAACCTAATTAATCCGGCTCAACCCTAAACTTTAGAAACCCTAAAATCGATTCAAACAAATCACAAATCTAGGAAACCTTAGACAATGTTAGATAAGTTGGATAACCCTAAATCTCTTATGAGTATAATGAGAATAGAAAAACCTAAACACCAAACCCTAAGAAAGCGGGTACCTTGGAAAATGGAACAAAAATTAGATAATCGTTCGACTTTGAAACCCTAAACTAAACAATTCATCTATTTGATCATTAGCACACAAATCGAGGTAGTACATCTAAATAATATTTAATAATAAGATAATAAAAAATAATTTCCTATAATATAATATTAATTTATCGAGTTAAAATTTCAACAGTTAAACCAAACTGTTACCGTACCCAATGGCTAGCACACAAACCAGGATAGCAAAACCGGATAACAATTAATAATATTAAATTATCTTTCTTATATCATATACTAATTTATTGAATTGTAAAAATGTTAGTTATAACAACTTTTATGCGTATCTTATTTTCTATTAGTAAAATAATTGTCATTTCAATCACCTTTTTCTTATACTCTTATACACATTAATCACTTTTCTCTGACACACCTATTCTTACACCACCCGTAACTTTTCTTATACTTACATCTTACAATTTACTTTTCCATACAAATTACATCTAATTTAGATGTAACTTCTTTTTTACTTTGCTTATCTCTCTCTCTCTCTCTCTCTCTCTCTCTCTCTCTCTACCTCTACAAATTGCACCCACCCCACCCCAACCCACCCCTCTCTCCCTCTTTCACTCTCTCACCTTATTTTAATAATTTTATTATCATTCATCACTCCTCCTCATCCTTTATAAATACCCATTCATTCCCTCACTTTTCATACCTTACATACTATTCAAAAACTCTCTCAAATTTTTCTCCTCTTTTCTCTACAAAACCACCCCTCCTTCTCCTCATAATCATACACAAATCTCTACATCTTGTTAGGTAATCAACCTTTTAAACACACACTTATATTATGTTCATGGTCTAATGTATGGGCCTTTGTGCCATTTCCATAAGAAAATCCCTATGATGCATGATGCTAGGGAATGGAAATGGAAGGCATCATACTCATCTTCATGTTACTTTTATGTTTAATTAATTTCATGTATACTAATCTAACTCTTATAAATGTGACTTTATGTGTATGTATGTGTGTGTGTATATATATTCTTTAGAGTAAACTGCTCACTAGTCTAATATTGTAATTTATTTATTTTCATGTTCTTTACTTATTGCGATCTATTTATTCTCAAGGTTCTAGACTTGTCCATTTCAAGTCACAATAAGACTTGTCCATATTCAAATTCGAAAGAGACTGGATTATTTCAAGTCCTGGGGAGCATTGTCTAAAATCTAAGACTCTCACATTATTTTATTTCATTTTGCTTCTTTTTTTTTTATTTTCTTGGTGACTTGTCCATTTCAAGTCCTAAGGAGCCTTAAGTATAAGCTAAGACTCCCATCTGTAATATTGATGTTCTTATTATTAATCTTGTCAATCTTTTACTTTATGCTCCTATTGGTATTGCAATAAATTTTGAGTTTAAGTTTTATGTTCATGTACATAAAGTGTTCATTGTGATGTTGTCATAATGTTATACCTCGGGGAGTACCATAAACATGGTAGTCCACCGTACCAATGCTAAAGCTAAGAATGATAACCTTAGTCACGCAAAGGCTTCCATATCATGTACAAGGCATACATCACAACCAAGGATCGCATCAGAGTAGCACAATTCACATTAATAATGATTAAGTAACAAGGCAAGGAGAATAATTATCATAAAACATAAACATAGTTGATAAAAAATCTTAGGGCATACCCCCGCTATTGTCTCAAGTCTATATAAATACATTTCTTAAAAATCACCAAAATACTAACATAACATACATTGCATATAAAGACATTATAAAATAACTACATCCTATGTTCCCATTGCTTCCATAAGAGTTTAAAATTCATCAATGACTTCCTTCATGTCATGATCTTCGAATAAAGCCACGAGTATACTTGTTTCAACAAAAATCTATGGGGATATAAGCTTACAACTAGCTTAGTGAGATATTCCTTTTTATTTGTATCCTAATATCAAACAAGTTTATTTAATTTTCATACATATTCTATGCATCAAATCACTTGATTACACAAATATATATAGTTATCCAAAAAACATATATAGAACAGATTTACCATCCATATCGAATGTTGGAGAATTGTTGATGAAGATCCTCTCAACCTTCTATTGCTAGTCTCCAGGCCCTCGCCCAAAGCATTCGGTTGACACGGCTCCGAACCTAGAGTTGCCTTCCTTGAGCGATGTGGATTCTCTACAAAGGAGCATGGCCCGTGTCCCAGCACGATAACAGCCCATCTAACTCTACGCATAGGAGTAGTAGCCTTCCGAAAGACATGTAACTCGATGGATGCTATGCGTGAACGCTTTATTTTTTTTAAGCTAAACCTTATTAAGGTTTCTTAGGGGCATCAAACAATTTGGCAAACAATAAGCAATCATGCATATAGGTAGACAAAATACTTAAATAGATAATTCGAAGTTGTGATATTCTTAATTCTCATTTCATCACATAAGCATAGAATCACACATGCATATATATATATATATATATATATATATCCCTGAATTCCCCATTCATGTATCTTTTTTTTAGTATACTAATGCCACTACTCTATAAGCACAAGCAAAGTAACAAAATTAAAAGAAATAACTCATTTGTCCATTTCGTAATCTTCTTAGTGTAGCAATCCTCAGGAAGGGAAATCATGTATTCTTCATCACCTAGATAAAAGAAATACCCAGGATGAGTATTTCGTGGAAGTTTTACTTAAACTTTCTAATTCTATTTTACTATATTCGCCAAAAATCGCGTAGAATGAAATTCCAACTTAAAATGGCCATACCTTGCTCGTTTTAACTCTAAATTTCACATATTATATGTCGTTTTCTACCTACACAAAAAGATCTATATATTTATAAGGTTATTTTTATCATGAAAAGCCATTTGGTTTGGAAATGGTGTGGTACAAATTACTACAAAATTTCAAGTCCTCAAAACACAAATTTTCAAATTTTTCTTTATCCAAAGAATCCTTAAGCAAATATATAGATATTTATATGATTGAAAAATCCTTTGAATATATATATATATATATATATATAGACTCATATTATATACAAAATTTTAATGGTATTGTCTCAATGATTATATTTCACAAAACAATTTGCCTTACGGTGTTGAAAACTTGAACTTTAACAATTTTTCTTTCTAAGTGTTTTGAAATAACATAATAAATTCTTGGGTTATTATAAATGAGTATATATTTTTTTTTTGCTAATTCCTTTTCTAAAATAAATTAATTTTTTCTTAACTTCAATCTTCTACAAATTTTACCTTTAGTGATAAAAATGAAGTTTCTAAAAGTTTTCATAAGTTGTTGATAATTTCTAATAATCTGAATTGTATATATTTATCCTTTTTAAATGGTTTTAATTGAAAATTATAAATAAATCTTTTCCTATTATATTTTTATTTCCTAACTTCTTTAAAGATAAATTTTATTTCCAAAAACTTGGTCTTTTAAGTCTCCACGAAATTTTTACTTGGAAGAATCACTTTCAATATTTTCTTAAGTTGTTGATAATATCTATTGTTTTTGAAGCCTATCATTTTTATATTCTTCTATTTTCTTGAAAATGAGTTTATCATTTAGAAACTTGAAAAACTTTTATTTCACTATGGGATTTATCATACTAGTGGTTTGATTCTTATCTTAACTTTAAAAACTAGTTTAGTTCTTGGTTTTTACTATGAGTTAGTGAAAATCTTATAAGTGAACTTTTATGAAAATTTTACTTATCAATGAATTATTAACACTAAATTTTAATAAACATCATGTTACTTATTATAAAAAGATAGTGTTTATTTCCTTAGTTAATTTCTTCATAAAAATCATCTTTATTGTCATTAAAGAAAGTTTATGATAGGTTTGTCTAAATTTTTGAAAAGAATTTATAAAAAACTTTTTCTATGTTTTTTATGACAAAATCTTTATTTAGGTTCAAAGTTATATAATAAAAGAGTTTAGTTCCATTTTTCCTTTATTAAAGAAAATTCTACTTTAATTTTATTGAGACAATATCATTATAATGATGCATGCGCATGATTATGTAGTATGAAAAATGTGAGCATATCACATAATAATATAGGAAAAATATAAAAAACAATAATAAGTAAAGTAATAAGATCAAGTATTAGAAACCTTAACTTTATCAAGGTATCCGGGTCAAATATTGGGAGCCTTAGCTTCATCAAGGCTTTCCAGGACTAAGAATAGACTAGTTCCAAAAAGAAAAGAAAAAGTAATAATAAGAGCAATAATAATAGTAAGAGTATGTTAGTGAAAGTTAGTGAGCATTTAGGCTCTAAGAAATATAGATGTACATATAGCTAATATTTTATATACAAAGTTAAGTTAGGAGCATAATAATAATAATATCAACATAATATCATTATAATAACAAAATAATAAAATCAGAATTCTTGGCATGTGCAAGAATAAAACATGAACATGTTATTGCTTCTACAATTCACATGCATTTTTAAGAAACAACACCATGGTCATGCTAAGTTACATGATATGGGAAATTAATGGTAGAAAATATTTACCAAAATGTGTGTTTATGTTGAAGGAAAAAGATGATGGTTGTAAAATTATGTGAGTAGTAATATGTGATAGATGATTTTTTTGTAGAGAAGAATGTTGGAAAGAGTTGGTTAGAGAGGATTTATGTAGAGAGAATTTATGGAGTGATTTTGGTAGAGTTTTGGTAGGAAAAATGAGAAGTGTGAAAGAAGTAGAGGGAAATGGGGTATTTATAGAATTTTTGAGTGAAAATTAAATGTAATAAAGTAAATTGAAAAAGAAAATATTGGAGAAGAGAGAGGGGGAGGGCTGGTGCAAACAAGAGAGAGAGAGGGAGAGTTTTGATGAATTATATATTTTTGTAATGAAAAGAAATAACATATAAGGTGTGATGTGAATAAAGTTGTATGGAAAAAGTAAATTGCAAGAGATAGGTATGGTAGTGTGTAAGAATAGGTTGTAAGAAAAAGTTATAAAAAAAGTAGAGATAGTGAAATAGTAATAAATATTATAAATAGTCCTATGAATAGTAGATTAGATAAATAAAATACTGGTAATAAAGAAAATACGCGTAAAAATGCGATATCTGATATTTTTAGTTATCGAAAAATTAAAAAAATTGATATTTTTGAAATCCTTGTATTTTTACGAATCTATCGAGGTCATCGAAATGTTTTTACTATTTCAAGCCTCGGAACACGATTTTCGAGAATTGATCCCATTTGGATTCGAAACACACTAAAAGTTAACAAATATGATATTTTTAAGCTCCCTTATATTATTATAAACTATTATCCATAATTATCTCAATTCCGTTGCTCTAGGTTTAAGAGCACGGGATCGTTGGATCTAAACACTAAGATTTTGTCGTAGACTTTGGTGACTTTTAGGGTTCCGGTTTGACTTCCGACTTTTCAATTTATTCGTAAGATCATAAAATTTTGGGGGTTTTAACCGTATTATATTTTTTATCCAACATTTATATTTTATTTTATTTATGATTTATTTAATACTTTTCAGTTCTCGTGATTATTTAACCGAATCTAGAGTTATAGGTTAACTCCGTTTGACTTTTGGTGGCAAGTGAAAATTTTTATTCTAAAATTCACCAAAGGATTTAAGGTTTTAGTATTTTATCGTTGAGTGTTATTTGGATATATCATCTTGATTTGCGTGTTGGGGATTAAATAACTGATTTGGTTGGCGTACGAATATTGAATCAAACAATTGTTGAATTTTCCATTTTGTTTTGAGTGTTCTCTTTTTCCAAAGGTTAAGAATGTTTGTATTTGATCTTATTTAGAATTCGGTTTTAAGTTTGGTCGGTTTTTAAGATCTTGGTTTTGGTATTTATCTCTAGGATTATCTTATAAGAATTATGAAAAATTCAGGGGTTTACACATAATGCCAAATAAATAATTTTTAAACTTAAAATGCAATGATGACTAAAAGTCTTTAAATTTGAAAGTAAGAACAATATCATAAGCTTCATATTGCCATTATACTCGTTTACTAATTTAGAGAGCTTAGCATAATATTAAAGATTCATAAAGTTATTGTAACACCTTGATTTTCATTGGATGCAAAATTATTAGCAAATCGATATTAAGGCATCTAATTTGACAACTATAAACTAAATTAAGGATATAATTAGAATCGTATGGAATAATCAATAATAAAAGAAAGTATCAAAACTATAATAACCCTAAGAATAAAAGGAAATCATTTAAACAGATGACCTAATTAAGCTAAAACAAGGAATAATATAAAAACTACTCTAGAATTTAAACTCATGAAATTCAATTTGATAAAAAAATAATAATAGTAATAATAAAAGGTAAAATAGTAATAGTAAGTAGTAAATGGTTAAAAAGGTATGAAGGTAACTAGTAAATTAAAAAGTAAATATAAAATATAGAATTAGTATATACTACAATAATTAATGTAGATTTTCGAATAAGGATACTTTAACTTATGAAATTACTAAAATGCCCATTTAAATTCACAAAAATTGCAAAACTAACACAAAAAAATAATTTAAATGGAAAAAAAAATCCTTAAATACTCTAGAAAAATCAGGAATAATCTGGAAAAAATTAGGAAAATTCGAAACATGTAAATAATCTCAGAAAATATCCTCAAAATTGTGTCAAAATGCATGTAAAATTCACCAAAAATTCGCCAGCTGTCCGAAAATTTTGACACCTCCCCAGGACACGTGTTTTAATTCCATGTGACCAGCAAAAAAGTTTCATGCAAAAATAATGACATTTGGCATTTTTTATACGTGATAAACCGCTATAAATACCGTGTTCCAAAATAGAAAAATTCACACAGCTCGTTTCGAGCATCCTAAAATTACCAAAATTTACAGTTTACTATTAAAAATTATGGTCTATATTGCCGACAACTTTATGGTGGTGGAAGGTGGCCGGAGATGGTTGTTTTGGCCGTGGTTGGGCGGAAATTGCGGAAATTTTCGTGCAGTCATTACAGCTCCTTTCGTAAAGATATTTTATAGGTAAACTCCTAATAATATTAGGTATCTCTCATAAAAATTTCGTAATTTTTCTTGGTCATTTACTATTTTTAATAATTAATCTAAGATTCTGCCAGTATAAATAATATTAATTAGTGCATATTTTATATGTTGAAATATAGTAAAATGATTCTATTATACATAAAACTTTTTAACCACTTTTTAAATGCTCATTATAAAGCTTAGATGTTAACTTTATGAAGTTATAGCATATACTACTATTTTTCTATAATTACACGATTTATTATAAACTAATTACCTTATAAATGGCTATGTATAACTCAAATCTATAACTAAACTACCCTAAGTTATTTACTACTTTTTAAAAATATATTATCAAAGAAATTATAACAAATACTTAAGAAATAATAACCCTTAGATTTGCTTAAACTAGTTATCTCATTTAAGATTTATTAATCTAGTTAGGCTTAGTATCAAGAAAATGACAAAATTAATTATATTGTCAATATCAAATATCTATAAAGCTTATATTTAACTATACTTAATCTTTTAAACTATTGCTTCTAAAGTACATATTATGTAGGAATAATTATACTAAATAATTAAGACCCTACATTAGCCTAAAAGGAATTAACATTTAATATTTTACCACTCAGTTAATAAATATCTACTTATTCTCAAATTCTAATAATTAATAGGGGTATTGTGAGGAAAGGTAAAATCTAGATAATTTTATCAATATTTCATAATTTTCCTAGAATTATCATCACATGCTCGCTTAATAAATTTTCTAATATTCTAAAGTTAAGAAAATTAATCATCATAAAGTTAAATTGGTATAAAATATCTAAACTCTATTAGCTCAATTTAAACTTTTAAAATTTCTAAGTTTAGATGTTGACCTTACTAATAAACCTTAATTATAAGTTACTTATCCAATAAAAGCCAATGTAAAACTATGCTTTATTTAAACCCTATTAAAATACATCATAATATCTTTAATAATTGTAATCCATTCCCAATTAGCTAAATTAGAAATTATTACCCCTGCAAATTACATCAAGAAAAAGAAGGACAATGATTAAATAACCAGCCAACCTCTATATGAAACTGTAGATACTCATAACTATTCCTTGTTGGATATTATTAGGTGTTCGAGGGGAACGCTGGTAAATCGCAATTTCTGTAAGTGGTTCATTTATATGGTAAGTAAAAAGGGATATTATTTACATTATAATTGTTTGTGCTTGTAAACTAGCTATAAACCGTGTGTGGTTGATTGATTTTGTTTGATATTGGATGTTTACTTATCCTATTGTTTTGGTATGTGATACTTGTTGATCACCGAAGAATGTATTATTAAGAATATAGTGAAAATAATAACCGATCATGCATAGCATAACACATTTCGCATCCTTGCATCCATAAAACCGACCGTCCAGGTGAGAATGGATTTCTTCTTTTAACCTTTGTTGAACTAAGTGACAAGAGAGGAGGTCGCAGTAAAGGTTACAAGCTATCCGAGGGATAGTCCTGAACGGTTTTTGGGGGACAGGAGATCCATTGCACATTCCCGGTTTTATGGAAAATGAATTTGTGTTAACTCCTCGAAACCCAGATTAGAGTGGGGTTAATTTCTCTAATCTCGTGATGAACCGGTCAACATCACGCGGATGGCATCCCGATTGACTGCACAATTCACTCTAATAATAACAATGATTGTGATTTGTCCTATAATGTTTATAATTACCCTTTTTATATCCACTTACTGAGCACGTGGTTTTATGCTCATACCCCTATAGATCTTTTTACAGAGATACAAGATTCTCTAAGGAGTATCAGAACTGGTTTCAGTAGAATGGAAGATGAGAATATTATGGATTATGTAAGGAGAGTTGAGATTATATTACGGTAAAGGTATGTATAAAGGGTATTTCTTCAGATTACTTGTATTTCTGTGTGTTGGCCATCACTTGAGAGTTGTCAATACATTGGTTTAATGAGATAAGCCTTGTATATTCTACTTGCTAATGATGGTTAAGGCCACCAACTATCATTTTCATTTAGAATGTACGGCGGGACTGTCTTGGTTAAACTATTGGGATGTGACAGTTATGAATCTCTACATATTGACAATTCTTTATTATGTAAAATATTTTCTAAAATTCATTTTTAATATGCGAGAATCATTTACCAAAAGGAAAATTTGGAAAAACAAAACCCATCCCCTAAATTCTTTGCTAATGTTGTGACATACAAATGGGATGTGAAAACCTTGATTTTTCTCTCTTAAACCAACATGTTTTTAATGTTTATGAATAATAAAATCAAGAAACAAACCTTACACCTATTTTTCTAAAAACATGCCGAGATCATAGGCATAGATTTTAGAAGTTTTTGTAACTTAAAGTTCTTTTCATGAAAATACATAAAAATCAAGGTTTTGCCAAATGAACTTCCAAATAAAAATTGAAACAAAATTTACAAAGAGAGTCACCTATACAAAAGTACTAAGATATAAAAATTTCACTACAAGTTTTCAAGTTTTATTCTCCATGAACTTAAGCTTTCTAAAAATTGTTTGCAAAGGCTATATTGTGAAAATTTATATTTTTAGCAACATCACTAGGATTATGTATGTGCTATAAGCTATTGAGTCTCTAATTGTGTTTAAATATAGAAATGATAAATATACTTGCCTTAAAGAGTCTATAAAGGATGAAACTTGCAAAAGGTGTTAAAATGAACTTGAATCTAAATCTATGTGCAATTTGACCCATTTGATTTCGAGATGTAAATGACATTAAATGTTTGATAAAACCTTAAAAATGGATAGAGCATTCAAAATAGGTAGAGATTGACTACTCATATGTGAAAATTGGAGTTAAAACGACTTAGATATGACTAAACTAAGTAATTGGAGAATATAGCGTGGATGAGAATTATAGAAGTTTTAGAAGAAGTTGATCCAAAACACTCATTTTAGGTTTCTCCTTGTTCGGGTGATAAGGATCTCAAAGCCATAAATCCCAATAATTACTTCGACTAAGTATTGTACTATGGACGAGTAAGTTTTTTTCTTATGATTCATTAGCTTACCTATGCTTGTAGATAGTTGTAGTAGACTTATAAGTGCAAGATAAAATGATAATGTACAGGGTTATGGGTATATGTGTATGTACTTCTATGGATTGCATACTTAAGCCAATAAAATAATAGTCTAATAACATAGCAATTTACCTTCTTTTTGCCAATCTGTTTTTGAATTTATCATGTTACTATGTTTACATTTAGTAAATATACTTACATTACAATTTTTTTAATTAGGACCAATAGGTCGAATGATATGAGTGGGGTATCATTGGGTTTTAGTAGTATCCAAACCCAACCTTAATACTTAAAGGGTTTTTTTTTTTTTTTTTTACCTATATCCAAACATGACCCTATTACCCTATAAGGTCAAACCCTATAGGATTTTTATCAAATTAGATAGTCAAAAACTCGTTAATGGCCGATCCAGTTGCATCTTTAAGTGTAGAATAATAAAGAATAGAATAAATAATTATTGCAAAAAAAATGAAAAACTAAATAGGTAACATCGGTGAGAATAAAGACATTAGGCTAAGCTTCCAGTATGCGTGCAGGTTGAGAAGGGGAAAAATGGGTCAGGTCTCAATTAGGGCACGTCTCTCTCTCAATTAAGCTTAGTAAGCATGGATTTGCTTAATAAGGGTTTCGTTGATGGCTGTCAGAAATGACTTGAGAGTCATTTTTGGTTTTGGAGAGTTTGAAGTTTCGGGGTGTGTGGTGTCGAGTTCAGGTTTTGATGTTTTTGTTTTATATGTGATTTTGAGTCAAAATTTGCGATGATTTTGTTTGTTTTCAGTTGTTGTCACGGTGCTGAATTTTGGTTAATGGGCGTTCGATGATGATTTGGGTTTTTAGTTGCAGTTCATGGTGTTGTGGGTTGTTTGATTTTTGTTTTGGAATTGTGTCTGATTCATGTTTTCAAAGTGAAGGAGACAGTTGATGTGTTGTTTCTGTGGACTTAGGTTACACTCTAGGTTTGATTCAATTTTTTGGATATTTTTGTGGTTGTTGATCGTGGTGGGTTTAGTTGTTGAGTTTGAGTATTATGGTTAAGGTGTGGTTGGCGATGGAACTGTTTTGTTTGTCGTTGGTGGGTTTTGGGTTTTTGTTTGATTAATGGCAATTTCCAGTGTTTGGGTAATGGGTTTAGGTGGTTTTGGAGTTATTTTTTGGTGACACGGCTACGAAACACGTTGAGTGAGAGAGAGGGTGAGGAAGATGGAAAGGGGAAGGGGTGATCTCAAGTAGAGAGAGAAAAAGAAAGCTAGAGAGATAGAGACGCGAGATAGATGAGTGGGTTTTTTAGGGGGAAGAAGGAAGACCCGAGAGGAAGAAGAAAGAGAGCTCCGAAAGAGAGATAAAAGGAGAACAAGAAGGAAGATAGAGGGTTGAGGCTGGCCATTAATGGCCATTTCAAAATGTGAAGCATCGGGGACGGTTACACATGCATTTAAAAATTGATATTATTAGAGCAAATGAACAGTCAAATTTTAAAAGAATTGACTTTAACACATCACCCATGATAAAAAAAAAAAAAAAAGGAGCTCAAGTTGCCCAAAAATAGCGGCTTGAAGGGTCGGGGAAGACAACGCACGTGAGGTACACATGCACGTCTTTGCAGGCACATAATGCAGTGCCCGAGTCGAAAAAATTACCTCTCATGTGCTTGCGAGGAATCAAACCTAGGTCTCCTTCATGCTCGTAGCACCCCGAACCACCTAAGCAAGGCTCAGTAATTGATGCTTTTCTTTAAAATTGTATGCTTAAGCTCTATATAGGCCAAAATGAAAATGGTTCCATGGTGCAATTTGATTTATAAAGACAACCCATAACATTATAATTAACTACTATATCCACAAAAAGCCCACAACTGAAATTTTCTTTTTTTCAAATTTTTTATGTTTTTAATTAATTAATTTTGTCAAAGTTTTTTTTTTTTTCTAAAAACTCTTATATAAGCATATTTACTAATAGAAGGGTTTTCTAAACTTTTTTTATTTTCTAATATTTCAATTTTTGTATTCCTTCCATCAACTTTAACCTAAACAATATTTTTGTATTTTTTTTATTTTTAATTTATATCATATGTTACTACTTTTTAGATTTTTTTTTTCTCTTTTGAGGGGGCAAAAATGGAGTGTCGACATGTACCCCATCGCCTATACGCTCCAAGACTTCAAAGGGTCCCACACACTTGGAGTTTAACTTGCCTCTCAAACCAAACCTGACAATATTTTTTGTCACGCCCCGAAGGGTACTAAACGTGGCAGTCCGCCACATATAATATCAAGGCTTAAGAATGGCTACCTTAGTCATGCGAAAGCCTTAGTATTATAGTAATAGGAGATGCTTTTGGGAAGCATAGTTTAAGCAAGTAAAGATAAACATACAAGGATCCAGAAATAAAGTATATCATATCATAAATAACCAAAGGTCTGTTACATAATTTCTTAGGGGCATACCCCTGCTAATTCCAAGGATCGAGATAACCTTCATAACATCAAAAATTAAAGATTTCAAAGGAATTCTAATCTAAGTCTTCGAGTAGATTTCCTCCAGAAGCTTCAACATAAAACGTATACGGATACTGGAAGACCTCGGGCACAAAAATAGATGTTCCTGAGAATACAAATACCTATAGGGGTGTAAGCTTATGGGCTTAGTGAGTAAATCCTAAAATTCATACTTGAAGAAAATTATCAATCAAGTTTATTATTCAAACATATGAAATGCAACAGCCACGTGAGCATACAAGACATATGACTTTCCGGGAGTCATATGTTGAATGAATTACGCCCTTTATTCGGGGTTGGGTATTCAGGCCAATTACAGCCACAACTTTTAAAAACACTTTTATAGCTCTTACCGGCTCCTATACGCCATAAAAAACTTGTAGTTATTACAGGCTCCTACTCGCCACTGACATGATATACCGGTTATGTCTACCACCACTATACACTTGTCCTACCAATTGTATAGTAGTGAATGCAATGTGACTCAACATATGAAGTGCATGAATAATTTCTTTAGTTAAAGTCTAGTAGTTACGTTTAAATTCTTTCAAGTGATCAATCAATTTCAAACATTTCAAGATATTAATTTACATACAACTTTATTACAAACAAATCGAGTTTCGATATACTTAGTATTCTTTCAACATATTATCATACATTTCCTTTTGATTTTTCTTAAATTCTAGTGCAACTAATTTTACAAGCACAATCAAGAGTATGAAAAATAACGGGGATTAACTCACTCGGCCATGATGACACCGTTCTTGAATTAGATGGGTCGTTCGGAAATTCCACTTAATCGTAGTAATCCTCGGGATACGAACAATCCTCTTCGTGATTATCTAATCAAGAAGAATACCCAAAATGGGTATTTCATGAAATTCTATTCTTGAAGATTCTAATATTTTCTTAAAATCGTAGTAAAATCGTATAAGGGAAATTCCAACTTAAAATGGCCATAACTTGCTCATTTTAACTCGGAATTTCGCGTATAATATATCGTTTTCTACCTACTCGAAAAGATCTACTCATTTCTAAGCTTATTTCCTTAAAACTAAGTCGTTTGGGTTCCGAAAAGACGGCGACCAGATTTTCCACGAATTTTGCAAACACTTGTTTTCTTCTTTGTAAACAAAGCTCTTTTGAAAAGATAAATATTTCAATTATTTTGCAAACTTTTGAAAGGTATATATATATGTATTTGTAATGACTCATAACATATGTATGAAGTAAATGAAATTGTCTCAACTTGTAAAAAGTAAGGTTTAAAAGTCTTTGAACTTGAGATTCTATTTTATTTTTTGAAAGATCTTTTAGTTATTAAGATGAATATGAAATCTCTTGTAATTACTTTAATTTCTTAAAGTGTGGTTTTATTTTCTAAACTTGGATTTCAAAAGTAGCAAAATGACATTTTTATTTCTTGTAATGATTTCGAAAGAATTTCTATTTCTTGATAAAAGATAAGTTTTTATAAAACCTTTTGTTTATGTAAGAAAATCATTCCTATGCATGTTCATGGGTTTTTAGAAATCCGTTTTCTATATTTATTTCCTCAGAAAGAATCTTTAATTTAAGAAAACATTTTCTCATTTATTTTTGTTGAGACAAAAACATTATGTTCATGCACGAATATGAATCATAACTATAGAAATATAAAGGAACATAATAACTTGAAAGCTTAAGTAAATCAAGTATTGGGACCTTAGCTTCATCAAGGTACCCCGGACTAAGAAAAGACTAGTCCCGAAAAGAAAAGAAAGAGAAATTGTTTTGACTTGATGAGGACAAGTCTAAGACTAGAATGACTAGTCCTAAAATCAACTTGAAATTAAATAAATTGCAATGAAGTAAATAAATTGCATGAAAGATAAATAAATTGTAAGACAATGAGCTTATATGCTCTAAATAATATATATAGTTATATAGATATATTAGATAGTAAAGAACATAAAAGAAACATAAATGAACATAGAGGAATTATGTTTATGAACAAAAACAAAGCATGAACTTAATGTTGCTTTATTAACCTTCATGGTTTTAGAAAACACACACTAAGCTCATACTAAGTAGATGAACATGAAGAATTCTTGAGAATTTTCTTACCTAAAGGAAGCTAAACTAAGGAGACTTCTCTTGAGAGAATTTGGAGAGAAATTTTTGTAGAGTAACTTTAGAGAAGAAGAGGTGTGAAAGAAGTGAAGGTATGAGGGGGTATTTATAAGAAAATGTGGGAGATAATTTGTGTTAATTAAATAATTGAAAAACAAAACACTTTGATGCATGGAGAGGGGTGGCCGGTGCTATTTGTGTGTGGGGGAAGAGAAAAATAATTTTTTTGTCTTTTGATTAATTAAAGTAAGAAATGAGATATGTGAAATTGTATTGGAAATGAAAATGTGTAAGAAGTAGGTGTATGGTTTGTAAGAATAGGTTGTAAGAAAAAGTAGAGATAGATGAATAGTGTAGAATAGTAGAAAATAGTGTAATGTAAAAGTAGACATGACAATTTAATACCGGTAGTAAGAAAATACGAGTATAAAAGCGATATCTGATATTTTTAGCTACCGAAAAATTACGAAATTGATATTTTTGGAAATCTTATATTTTTACGAGTCTAACGGTATATTCGGAATATTTTTCCTATTCTGGGCTTCCGGACTCATTTTTCAAGAACTGTGTCCGTTCGGGTTCGAAGGACATTCGAATTTCGCGAAACTGAAACTTTTATAAAACCTATGGTTATTACGAACTATTCGAGCTAATTATCCTAACTTCGTTTTTCAGGGTTTGAGAAAACGGCAATGCCGGACTTAAGCGGTTACGGTAAACTAGGGTTTGGTTTACTCTGGAAATCTGGTTGACTTCCGTTTAGGGTTTAAACTATAATTCGGATCCAAAAATCTTGGGGATTTACATTTTTAGTTGATGAGATTTTAAGTAGAGTATGTTCTCCTACTTGAAATTCTAATAGTCTCTCCTCTTATCTACATATGGCTTTGAGCAGTTTGCAACTTCTACCTCAATGCTTAACCTTATCAATAGCATCCTATACCAGCTCTAGTCTCATTTTCTGTCTGTCACCTATTTCATGCTAATGGATTGGTGACCTACACTTTCTATCATACAAGACTTCATATGACAACATCCCAAGTGATGTCTGATAGCTGTTGTTACATGCAAACTCACTAAAGGTAAGTGCTCATTTTAGCTACCTCTAAAATCTAAAACACTTACTCTCAGCAAGTCTTATAGGATTTGGATGATCCGTTCAAATTGTGTCGCGACCCTATAGGGGGCCTAGTAAGATTGCCCTAAATCGCTATATCACGTGTGCACCCGCAACATGAGGATCGCCTTGCAAGTCAGAGTTTATAAGACTCTAATTAATTATCCCCTCATTGTATTATACATATAGAGATTTATTGTGAAAATAATTTATTGGATATCGAAACTTCCACAGATCACAAAGACCGCAGAGAATCAGATATCTTACCAAACGACAAGATAAGATAAACCTAGGTTTAACAAAAATATAAACTAGGTTTAACTGAGAAAGAAAACTACATTTTAAGTTTTTATCTCTTAACAAGGTTTTATTCCTCTAAATTTATAATCATCTATCTATCATGTGAAGCTTGATCCTTGGTGCACTCTGCACTCAAATCCTATGCCTTCCCAGATTTCAATTTACCTACAAAAGCAAACTGTTGGGGAGTTAGCTACACTAGCTGAGTGAAGTATATCCTCATTCCATACTGTTCAAGTAAAACAAACAAGTTATTAAATAAGCATATGCAATGCAGACAAGCAAATGAACAAATATATATCACTAACCGGTAGCCATATATATATATTCATATTTATATACCCTTCGAATCCGGCGTTGGGGTACATCCACACATCAGCACCCGGACCGCTAATACTTCGGGAATCAAATTTATTCAAGGAGTTTTTCATATATATAAAATAATATACATATAACAACATCCCATTGAAGCGAGATATCCTTAACAATGACCCGGCGCGATCCTAGGAGGTGGGCTGTCTCCCCAAGACGACTTAGTTCCCATTCCCCTAAAACAAGGCCCATGGTACACATTAGGCATATACTACTTCGTTTCTCTATGTTCACCGTCCTCACGGGACAGTGTGGCCCATCCGAGTCAAAGTGTAGTGGTGATGGCCTTCTACATACAATCGTGCAATGCATGATCAATATTATAATTATCACGCCAATAGTCATTAAGTCCATTTATTTGGCGATCAAACAATTGTCAGACACTTGCAAAGATCAAAATGATTAAACAACACTCAATACTTAACGTTCAGAATAATATATAGTACTTTCAACATAGATAACAAACACGAGCAACCACAAATGTAAATTTTCCAATCCCATACTTGAATCATTTAATTTATATTAACAAAATATCATACTCTAAACCTACAAGCATAAGCAGATATGAAGGTCATCGGAATATCCTCACCTATTTATCCTTGCTTAATGGTCATAGAAGTCTACAAGAACACTTGAAGACAGATCTGTATCCCCTAAGAATCGAGATAACAGATACCCCATTACTATACTCTTATTCATATAAAGAAACCTATTGTGTCTTTGTATCTTAAACTCGAGTTTTAGCATTTTTTGATCTAACCTTAACACATAATTAGTCATTTTGAAGCTTGTAAAGGCTACGCTTCGTAAGTTAAACTATAAAGTTCGTATAATCTTAGTTTTCTTAAGAGAAGTATTTTAAATGTTTTCAAATATCGAGTTAAATCACAAAATCTTAAATTGGGCATATTATACTCGTTTTAACTTAGATTTTAGCATATGAGTAGTCATTGGAAAACTTATCGAATGTAGTTTTTAATTATCAGGTTAAACTAATCATTTTGTAAATTTTTCTATGTTACTTTAGGGGCTCGAAAGGTATCATAATGATGCCTAGGTTTCTTGTTTTGTATTCTTAATTATTATTTCAAGTTCAATTCCTTGTAAATGTTTATTTCATAAAGTATTGTGATTATACTTAATTTAAGTCCATTACTCAACTTTTTAGTTAAAGTATACATATTTATACTTATTTTCATTTTGATTGTCTTGATCTTATTTTAAGTATGTAACTCTAGTTAATTTGATTATATCAACTAATTTTTATGATTTTCATTAATCTATACTTTATATCCTTATAGTCTTATAAGCGTTGAATTTTATACTTAGAGTTATGAAATTTCTTTGTTAAGTTTAATCTTTCAATTACAATTTATATTATCTTGATTTTCTAATTTGTAATTGAATTACTTAAATTTTATTCTAGGAATCTTATTCTTTTATATGTATTGAAATCTTCATATGTCTATATAGGTTTGTTATTGAGTATATCTAATAGATTTAAAGCTAAATATCTTTTATCTATATAATACTTAAATCATATCAAGTTTAGCTATTAATATCCTATTTCTGCTTGTATCTGTATCTATATTGTATATAAGGTCACATATCAAAGTTTAATTACATATCCAATCTTCTTATTGATCGGATAATCAAATATGTTTCATTTATCAAATTTGAGTAAAATTTTTCTTAATTTTTCTTATAGAGATGAAACATTTATTATAAGGTTCTAGGGTTTTCTAAGTTTTTATTTTCCTCCTTAATTCCATTTCTACTCATGAGTATATGTTGTGTGTGATTTAAATTATTTAAGCTTGCCATAGAATATCTCTATTCTTTTTAAATGTTGAAACTACACTATAGGTTTACTTTACTTGATTCTAATTGTTTCTTTAGTTAAGTTTTATTTCATAAAACATAATGAGTGTTTATATAAGTTAAGAATATTTTTATTTTAGTATTTTTGATATTAAAATCTTAGTTTGAGTCTTATTTATGTAAATTAGACCGAATATCTAATTTTAACGAGTATATCTCAATCCTAGTGATTTATCTTTAAACTAGTAGTTATTGTCTTGGAACTATATTTATCGAGATATCACGTTTTGGAAAATTACTATTCATTTCCCAGTAGGTCACTCATCCTAGGTCATGAGCACGCTTAACTTTTAGTGTTTTAAGAATTTTTCAATATTACACTACAAATATCTCTATAGTTAAGGTTCTATATTTTTCTTACATTGTTTTTAGGTTGAAAACTAAAATCTAAAATATATGGGATCGGATAGATTTAGGTTTTTCGCCTATGCGATTAGAGTTTATAGATCTAATAGGGTAAACTAGGGGTTTTAGTCTATAATGATTAAAATATTAAAACTTTCATGTTTGTAAAATCAGAATTTTAATTTGAGCTCTATATTAGTTGATTTTGATCAGTTAATGATCCTATCGGGTATATTTCAGCCCTAGTGATTTGCCTCTAAATTTCTAAAAAAAAAAAAATGGATTCTAGAAATTAATTATCTAATATTATAATCAATTTTCTACCATCTAGCATTTTATTTATCAATCTATTGTCAATTTGATAAGTGAAATATAATATCAACTAGTCAAATACACATACTAGCATGATCTAATCTTATATTATTATCCTTGTATACGCATGTAAATATATATATTGTAAAACTAATATAAAAACTTAATAATATGAAAACTTCTACGTTCAGGATCATAATTATAAAATTTTAGAGTGATCGAAACCTAACTTGTATGGTCTTGAATTGAAGAGCGTATCGCCACGATCACAACACCACTTTCAAAATTGAAATCGGTTATCGTATGTGAAAGATGGCTTTTAAAATCGAAGGAGCTTCTAGATTCTTTTTTATTTTTTTATTATTTCTTTTTCTTTTTCTTCTTTTTTTCTTCTCCTGGTCAGAGAAGATTTCTTCTTCTCTTTTTTTTTTTTTAGTCTTCCGTGAAAACTTTCCATTGAGAGAGAGAGATAAAGAGAGAGAGAGAGAATGGAAAGAGAGAGGCAGAATTGAAGAATTTATGAGGGAAATTGACATGACAATAAGCTAGAAATTGTTGGGAAATTTTAATTTTTTGGGTTCTAATTAATACGTATAGTAAATACTTATTCGTTATTATTTTTAGATGAAAATTTACGTACCTACTATATTAATATTCTGAACACTATGGTATACTTAAAATTTTGAATTTAAGACTTTTACTTTTCAGCTTTATTATCTATTATCGTAAATTATAATTTATTCTTTAAGGATTTAAATTATTAATGTATTGATATTTTATGACCTAATTCATAATTATATTGTCTTTAATTTGACTTTATTTATATTCTACTATTATAAATTTATAGTATTTATCTTTTGTTTGTATCTTTTAAATTATTTTTGGGATCCAATTTATTATTTTACTTATCGTTATTGGCCTGTAGTTTATATATTAATCATATTATTATTGTTATATTTTATGGAAAATTTTCTTTGATATAGACATCGTTTATACTTATATTTTTATGATTAGGTCTTTTATTAACTATATTGGTAATTACCAATATTTAAATCGTGAAAAACGATGATGGTTTTTCGGACATTTTCTAAAATTTCTACTAGACATTACTATCAATTTAACAACTACCAAAAATTAAGTTGGCAAATAATTCAGGATGTTACAAATTGCCCATTGGTTTGAGAGTAATAGGCGGTACTAAAAACCACTTTAGTACCTAAAGCTTTATGCAGGCTCTTCCAAAATCTCCCTGTAAATCTAGTATCTCTATATGACACTATAGTCACTAGTATCCCATATAATCTTACTATCTCCTTGATGTACAACTTTGCTAACTGTTTCATGGTATACCTAGTTTTAATAGGTATAAAGTGTGATACCTTGGTAAGCCTATCTACAATCACTCAGATTGAGTCAAACCTTTCCCTAGTTCTAAGTAGAGCCATAACAAAATCCATAGTTATGTTCTCCCACCTCTACTTAGTTACAAGTAAGGACTTTAATTCACCTACTAGTCTTTTGTGCTCAATATTGATCAACTGACAAGTATAACACTTGGACACATATTTCGCTATTTCTTTCTTCATATTATTCCACCAATATTATCTTTTTCAAATCATGGTACATTTCTTTGCTTTCCAGGTAGATGGAATAACCTGAGTAATATGCTTCTTTCAGTAACTCCTTCTTAAGTTCTCCCTACTCCAATAAACATAACCTCACTTTATATCTCATGACACCTTTGCCATCTATATGAAACTTGACTGCATTGCATTCTCTTCTTTACCGCTTGAATACCTGGATCATCCACCTATGCTCCTTTGATTCTTTCTATAATAGTAAGCTGGATTTGCAAGTTAGCTAGTCTTGTTCCTACTCATCTTGTCACTACTTCTAATTCCAGTTGCCTCATGTCATCTATCAAACAACGTTTAGAAGTGATTAAAGCTGCTAGATTCTCATTCTGCTTCTTACTCAGGGTGTCTATTACTACATTTGCCTTCCAAGGATGGTACTAATATTTACATCATAATCCTTTATCAGCTCCAACATCTCCTTTACCTCATATTTAGTACTCTCTGGGTAAAGATATACGTCAAAATTTTATGGTTAGTATATACCTTGCATTGCTCTCCATATATACAGTGTCTCCATAGTTTCAAGGCATGTAACATTGCTGCCAGTTCAGGTCATGTATAGGCTAATTTTTTTGATAGGGTTTCAGTTACTTAGATGCATATGCTGTTACCTTGCTTCCCTACATCAACACACAACTTAACCCTTGTATGGATGCATTACTACAGATTGTATACTCCTCACCATTCACTGAGGGCTAGAACTGGTGTAGATACTAGCTTTTCCTTCAGTTGCAAGAAGCTGTTCTCTTAGTTTTCATCCCAAACATATTTTAGCCCTTTATGGCCTAGTTTGGCAATAGGACTTGCAATCTTAGAGAAATCATCCACAAACCTTTTATAGTAGCCTACCATTCCTAGAAAACTTCTAATTTCTTACACACTTTTAGGAGTTGGCCATTCTACCATTACCTTTACTTTTTTAGGATCCACTGTATCCCATTTCCATTGATAATATTGAAATACGTTAAACATTATGCTTAATTTATTTTATATGTGCATGCTTGGTTTGCTCGAAATGTGAGTTTAATATTAAATAATTAAATTAATAGAATATGAAGAGTCAGTATAATTATTAATTGCGTTGAATTTCATATAAATGCCAATGCGAATTTTTGCCAGTATTGTATTGTTTGTGGTATGTGAATTTAAAACTTATGCTTTTATAACATAGATTAGACTTAGAACATATTTTATAAAAAAATTTAGCCTAAGCCGAAGATAAACACAAATATTTTTAGTAGCCTCAAAAGTCAATAAAATAGATAGTGGATAATTACAAAATTTATCTAATAAAGTAAATAATGGATAAGTACCAAGATTATTATCGAAAAGTGTCATTTCAAAATAGAACCTAAAAGAAAATTTGTTTTCTGGAGAAAAAGAAGAAGAAAATAAATTTACCATAAATTTTACCCGATTTTACTTTAAATTTTCTCGTCAAAATTTCCAACAGTTTCCATTTCCAAGTTAAGCTCGTTTGAGGTAAGTTTTACATACCAGTCCGATTGTTTTTCATTTGTTTTCTCTACGTTTATGAAAATCCTATTTTAATAAGATGAAGTGATACATTGATGATTTAGGTAGATTTATGAGGCTAAATAGATTCTTAAAGTGTATGAGTAAATATTTTTTGGCAAATGGAGTATACTGTTGTGAGTGTATATGAATATATATAATATGTGTGTGTGTTCTGTTTTTTTTTTTTTTTTTAAAGGAGAAAAACAAAGGAAACGTAGGTGATGTTTTAGTTGTGCTCTAATACGAGTTTCATTATGAACAAAAGATAGGTTGCAGATGATAAGTTTTGTGTTAAAGATAAAAAGATGTTAAAATTATTATGATGGGTAGTTTTTGTGTATGTTTTGACGTTAACTACAGTTGTTGAAGAAGTCTATAATTTTATAAGTTATTTCTGTATTAAATTTTGTAGTTAACTATGGTTTTGTAAAAGTTTGTAAAGGTATAAAAGATCATTTATATGTTATATATATATATATATATATATATATTTTAGTCAAGGATTAGTTTTTAACATCAAGACAGATTAGAGGTAAAACCTAAAGTAAGCGTTGATGCGTAAAAACTTGATATAAAGTATTTGTCAAACCAAAATTTAGACCTCGACATGCCATCAACAAACACTAAATAATATCAAGCCTTAAGTTTTGAAGCTTAGTACCCGTCGAAACCTAAAGTTGATCCCTTGATGTACCCCACGATGGTTATTAAAACTTATCGAGCCCAAAAATAAATAATGTATATTGAGCATAACTTCTATTGAGGCCTAAAGTTTAGCTCTTGACGTGCCCTCGACAGAAGCTGTGAAGCTTTTATTAGCATTCGATTTATTTGAGACTCGACATGATTTTCTTTTAACAATGTACCTCACGATTCTTTCTAAGCTATCCTCAACCTTTAGTTTGTTTCAAAATATGGATTAATAGAAATGTGCTATATTTATATGTGTGTATAAATGTTAAACTCTGTTTTAATGTGGAATATATTCAAATTTTATATTGAATTCTTTTCTTACAGATTATTCGTGTCAGTTGAATGTGTCTTCTACTTTCTTAATAGACACATTAGTTATACAATAACATGGATGTTGTTTGCTTAGGATATGCATATCATAAATTGATCTTAATTAAAGAAAGCCTTGAAAGTGGTTGAATTAGTTGTGCTTTCACCGTTGAATCCGATCTAAGGAGTGGTAACCTTATCTTAAGCGGGACATGGTAGTTTAGGCACTTAGGCCACTCCTGTCATAGTGTTATGGCAATTTATAAGTGGCTCAGTAGGTAGTCGATGGGGGTAATGATATCGGCATAATGTTTACTAATTCTTAAGAGGAAATAATATGATTTAGTTCACGTTTGTGGGACTGGTTGAACTAAGTGATATTATGAATTAAGTTAAGTAAAGATGAGAAACGACTGTGAACCCTAGATGAAGCTACTATCCTTTTTAGTTATATCATCTAGGAGATATAGGTATTCGAGCTATCTATATCAACATCCTAAGCGTCATGTACTATCCTTTTCAGTTATATCATCTAGGAGATATAGGTACTCGGGCTGCCTACATCAATTCCTTGTGCATCATGTCATTACTTAGGACCTTCAGCTTTCCAGTGACTTGTTTTGGAGTTTGAATACTCCTATGTTGCTTGACAAACATAATTATTAGATAATAAATTGATGGTTGTTGCATTGCATATAGTCAAGAGTACTTGTCACTTCGTATTTGTTTGTATTACTTGCATACTGGGCCTTTGGCTCATGATTCTTCTATTTCAGGTGTTGATGAGGGTGAGTTTTATTCTCAATTATGTTATGGATCTGATTTTGAAGATTTTACAGATGAATTGGAGGATTAGAAACTTAATTATGATGATGATCTTCTTGTTATAGATATAGAAATGCGTCTTATGTATATTTATATTTTATTAAAGATTTTTGTAAGGCTTCGTATTTTGTAAAGGCTTGATCATAAGCCTTAGTATGTAATAATTACGTATGAAGTTTTATACTTCTACTAATGAAAAGTTTTGATAAATGAATCTTATGGTATATTTAGATAAAAATTTATACAAATCATTTCTTTAAAGACAGCCTTACATGCAATATTGTAGTATTACATGTGGCTAGAGGACTCTTCATGCTAGGATTCTTATATCCAGTTATGCCGATCTTTAAAATTGCCTTAAAAAAGATACTTGCTATAACAAAAAATCACACTTCTTGAACTTAGCATAGAACTTCTCATCCTATAATTTGTTCAGAACTAATTTCAAATGCTCTTTGTGTTCTTCCTTAGTTTTAGAATAGACCAAACTATTATCTATAAAAACCACTACAAATAAATCTTGATAATCTCTGAAGACTCTGTTCATAAGGTCCATAAAGACGGCTGGTGCATTTGTGAGACCAAACAACATAACCACAAACTCATAATGCCTGTATCTAGTCCTGAAGGCTATCTTCAGTATGTCTTTTGCTTTGATCCATAGTTGGTGATACCCTGATTGGAGATTGATCTTTAAGAATACTTATGCTCCTACCAACTGATCAAACAGATCATCTATCTTTGGTAGAGGGTATTTATTTTTTATAGTCACATGGTTTAACTCTCTGTAGTTTATACATAACCTCATGTTGCCATCCTTTTTCTTAATAAACAAAATTGGAGCTCCACAAGGCGATACATTAGGTCTGATAAACTTCTTCTTAAGTAGGTCTTCTAACTGAACCTTTAGCTCTGCAAGTTCTGTTGGTGCCATGCGATATGGTGTTTTGGATATGGGTATAGTTCCCGGCACTAAATCAATACAGAAACTCTATCTCTCTTTCTAGTGGTCACCTTGGTAGATTCTCTAGGAAAGCATTAATGTATTCACATACAACCGGTACTTGTGCAAGGTCTACTTCTACTTTATCTTCTATCATCATGACTGCCATAGATAAGGTAAACATATCCCATAACTCATAAGTAGGTAGAGTTTAACGTTTTTGCACTTTAAGTTTGAATGTAAACTGGTCCCCATCTGGTAAACTAGACTGAACTACTAGTTTATGACAATCAATTACAACATGATACTTTATTAACCAATCTACTCCCAAAATTACATCAAAGTCCACCATGTCCAACACTACTAGGTCTGCAGGTAGATGCTTATCCTCTATCTCTATACCTACATTCCTACAAATCCTATTTAGCATGGTTCCATTCCCTAGAGTTGTGCCTACTAACAAGCGTTCAGTCATATTTTCAACACACACACCATACGTAGTCATAAATGATTTAGCAATGCATGAAAAGCTTGTACTAGTATTGAAAAGCACATATACACTATGCATGAGCATCGAGAGCGTACCTACTATAGTCTCCACACTGGATGTATCCCTATGCTGGAGGGCATAAACCTTAGCTCGTGCTCTGCGTCCTTGACCATAATCCTAAGGTCAGCCTATTTGAATCCCTAGAGTTACTTGTATACCATGCTCTCTGTAGTCTATGACCCTGTGTCTTTGTTGCCCACACTTGAAACAAAACACTTGTGGGAGAATCTTCTTTGTACATAACATGTGGCTGTGCCTAACCTTACCACATGAAAAGTAAGCATTCTCAAGCCACTTGCAATCCTTTTAGATCATGTGGTCCATGGCACCTGGTACACTTCCTTTTAATACCTTGAGCTACTTACCTAACCTACTGTGTGACTGGCCTCTTTCCCTTATCTTTGGTAAGAATACTAATGGCTGGTTGCTTACCTAAATAGACCTGACTCCTTTGTGCTTCTTGGCCCTTTATCTTTTGCAGGCCCTACTCAACAATCTTTGCTTTATTGACCACAGTAGAGTAGTTAGTCAATTCCATCAAGTTCACATGATTCGGGATCTTAAGCTCTAGCCCTGTGACAAATTTGGTTACTTTGGCATCCTCATTCTCCTTCAAAGGGTCTAGCAGAGATCTCATTAACTTGTTTAACTCTGCCTCATATTCCTCCACAGTCATACAACTATGCTGTAGAGTATAATACTCTTGCAACATTTGATGTTTAGTGCTTTTAGGGAAAAAATCTCTATAAAAGCTTGCTGGAACTTGTCCCAAGTGATCATTCTAGTCATATGCATCTTGGTGCTCAACCATAAGTTATTTGCTCTCTCAGATAGTAAGTAAGAAGCATACTCAACCTTTTTGTTCTCAAGGATATCAAGAGCAAAAAAAGTCTTCTCCACTTCTTCTATCCATAACTGAGCGTCAAGCAATCTCCTAAGCTTTGGCTCAAACTTGTAAACCAAGTCTACAAACTTGTTTTGACTTAAAACATCATCATGTTTGACCCCATTGCCACTATTGCCATTCTATTTGTGGGTCTCCTACCTCTAAGACCCAAGATTAGCCTATATTACTTGTACATATAGACACATTTGCTAGTGTTATTGCATAACTACCCCTACGAGGGTATTCATAGTCTGCATAAATTGAGCAACATCAACTAGTACCTGTTGGCCTATAGGTAGGGGTGGTGGTGGTGGCGACGGCAATGGTAGGTCTTAAGGTAATTGGATCAAGGGAGGTTGGTGGTTGAAGGGAGGTTAGTGGTTGAATGGTGGTTGTCCTACATTAACATCTTTATCACCAGTCCTAGAGGAACCATCATTAGGGGCTCTTCTTCTAAGGGGCATTCTAAAAGGGATAAACATATATAGCATGAGAAAGGAGATAAAACAGCCTAAAAGGGAAAAAAAAAACACTATAGAAAACTACTAGATAACAACAAGACTAACTAAATAAGCAGTCCCCTACTATTTGTTACCTCACTCATCATTGCTTATCGTTCTAAGAAATTCATAACTTAGATCTAGTAAGATTCATAACCCAAGCTTTCATACCACTTAAGCTGTAATGCCCAAAACAAAGTGCGTTATCAGCCCACCACGCATTCTCACTAGAAATGGACATACTAAGGCTTGGATTCTACTAAATCATATTTTAAACAAAATATAACTCCAAAGTTTCACGTAAAGGAGAACTTCTAAAATATTAATATCATAAATGTAAACTTCTAGATAACTCGATTGCTATAAACCAAGCGCCAACTTAAATCAAACTTAAAACACCAATAAAAAGTCTTAAAACATAGAAGAAGACTGTAAATAGAATTTAAACTCCAGGAGTCCCACTCTAGCTAATTAAGTCTAGTCATCTAGTAATCAGTTGGAAATTTGGCTCCACTATCGTTATCCTTGTAGTCTACATATACATTGTAACCCGATAGATTGAATACTATAGGCTCTTCACCTAATCTTTAAAAACAAAAAAGAATGAGCATAAGGCTAGTATGTCAAATCACAACCACATGCCCATGAACAAACAACATATAAATTCACATGCAACAACGTAATATATGTAGCGACCACAACTTAATTATCTTTTGGTTACCTAGTTAATCAATATAGTTTAGAAACATTTGTAGCTAGTCTATACCCGGAATAACTCATGACTCAATGAAAAAGAAGTGCATATATACATATATAGATAGTTATATATATTAGTGTTGGGTACTCCCTACATGCCCTAAATACTATACTGTACTCTTGATCTGCTGGAATCCTCTTTATGTGCAACTCCACTCATGACAACACCACACACGAATCATCAAGGTTGTTCCTAGTAACATTGATACTCCGGTCCATTAAACCCAGCCAAGCACAAGTAACAAACATTTTAAAGCCGAATGCATTAAGTTCATTTGTAGTTACTAATGCTATATTCACAAACAACAATCAATGTAAGGACATATATGATATAACGTTTAGAATAGTTTCCTTAGCTTTACCGGAAACACTTGATCACATTTAGTAAAAACTAACTCAAAACTTGATATTAGAAATCTAAGGTCATTTAACCCCCGATTCTATTAAAAACTACAATTACTTGAGTTTAAATATACCTTGTTACTTAGATTTAGGTGTACTAGATATTAAGCAAAGAGTTTAGGTGTTAAAAAGATCAAAACAAGGAGAGAAGGAAGGTTACAACATTCCCATGTTGAGCACGCTAGTAGTGGAGGGCATGATAGGCTCTAAAGAAGAAAAACACAACATAATGCCCTCGTCATGCCATTATGGTCACACCTCTGTCACGGTCGTGATGGGGATAGTGATGGCCATCATGGCCTCAATCATGGTCGTGATCAGCCTAAACCAACAACTCTCGAGGAGATCACGACCCGTGTTACGACTGTGATCCTTGTTTGCACCTCACTTCACTCCAAAACACGAAAAGCGATGTCAAAACAACCCTTTTCTTTATTTCCAGATAGATGAAACTCCAAATAAAATCCTATCGACTTATAAGCAATGTTACAAGCATGATAACTAAATTCCAAACGATTTTTCCTTTTTCCTTTGAAATCAACAACTGAAACCACCAATAAGAAGACTTGGGTTTTTCAATCCTTCTCTAAAAGCATAAATCCCTTCAACACAACAATGAAACTTAGAAAGGATAACCTCTCCTAATCATCAATGGATAGTAGAGAAGAAAAGCTTACCTAGTTCTTTGACCTTTGTTCTTCGTTGAAGCAAGATACTATCTTGAGGGAGTTTTAGGGTTTAGCTCCTTATGAAATTGTGTAGAGAGATACATATATTTTATATGAGGGTGAAAAAGAGTTATTTTATTATTTTATATTTGGATGGATATTTTTCCCTTTTATTTTTCAACAATAGACACCATTACCCTTCTTTATAGATTATTTTATTTTATATTAGATCACGTATATTACGTTATATATATATTTAAGCGATATACATTATATGTAATTTATACTTTATATACACTATATAAGTTCATATATTATATATTATATACAATCTACCCATTTTATAAATTTCTCATATGCAATTTCTAATTTAATATATATATTTATAAATGTAGTGACCCTAAAGGAGCTTAGTAGGATTGCCTTGAATCGTCATATCGCCCTAAATCATCAAATCATATGTGCACCCACAATATGAAGTTTGCCTTGCAAGTGAGAGTTTGTAGTGCTCTAATTAATTATCCTCTCATTGTATTATACATATATATTAATTATTATGAAAATACTTTCTTAGATATTGGAACTTCTACAGATCACAAGGACCTAGAGAATCGAATATCCTCCCAAACGACAAGATAAGGTAAACCTAGGTTTAAGAAAAATATCATTAGTTTTAATTAAGGAAGAAGATAACAATTTTAAGTTTTATCTCTCAACTAAGTTTAATTTATCAAATTCTCAATCCCTTACCTATCTTATGAAACTTCGTCTTTGGTACGCTCGCACTCAGTTCCTATCCCTTCCCAGTTTTCAATTTACTTGCAAAAGCAAACTATTGGGGAGTCAGTTACATCCAGCTGAGTGAGGCATATTCTCACTCCGTATTGCTTAAGCAATAACAAACAATTATTGAAACAAGCATATGCAATGTAGACAAGCAAATGAACAAATAAATATAGCCAAACGGTAACCATATATAGATTAAATTTTCATCCTCCAATCAAGCGTTGGGGTACATTCACACATCAACACTCAGAAACACTAATACTTTAGGAATCAAATTTACTTGATCAAACAAGTTTTTCTTTTCTTTTACAGAAAATAATATACATATAACAACATCTCTAAAGCAAGATATCCATAATAATGGCCCCAGCATGACCTTAGGAGATGGGCCATCTCCCAAGATGATTTAGTTCCCATTCCCCAGGACAGGACCCATGGTACATGCTAGGATTACGCCACTTCGGTCCTCCATGTTCACCATCCACTCGGGACAGTGTGGCCCATCCATGTCATTGTGTAGTGGTGATAGCCTTCTACAATGCAATCATGCAATGCATGCTCAATTTTTAATTGTCAGGCCAATAGTTATTAAGTCTATTTATTTAGCGATTAAGCAAATATTATTCACTCACAAAGATTAAAATAAGCAAGCAACATCCAATACTTAATATTTAGTATAATTTATAGTATGTTCAATACAAATAACAAACATGAACAACCATAAGCATGAACTTCCCAACCCCATGCATGAATCATTTAATTTATATTAACAAAATATCATACTCTAAACCTACAAGCACAAGCAAATATGAAGATCATCGGAATATACTCACCTGTTTATCCTCACTAAACTGTCATAGTAATCTACTAGACAGTCCAAAGACTGGTCTGCATCTCCTAAGAAATGAGATACTAGATACTCATTACTATACTCTTATTCATACAAAGAAACCTATTGTGTCTTAGTTTAAGTATTAGCATTTTTTATTCAATTTTATTATATAAATAGCAGTTCTAAAGCTTGTAAAACCTGTGTTTCTTAAATTAAGCTATAGAGTTTGTATAAACTCACTTTTCCTAAGAAAAGTATACTAAAGAATCACAAAAGCCAATTTTAATTGCATAATCTTAAATTAGGCTTTTGTAACTTAGATTTTAATACATGAATGGGCATTGAAAAGCTTATTGAACATAGTTTTGAAATTAATTGATTTTCACATTCTTCCTTATGTTCATTTAGGGACCAGAAAGGTGCCATTATGATACCTATGATTCTTGTTTTATATTTTAAATTTTCATTTCAAATTCATTCCCTTGTTTTATCTATATTTCATCAAATTTTAGTGGTTGAACTCATTTTAAGTTCATTATTCTAGACATGATCAACACATATATTTATGTTTATTTTTATTATGCTTCTCTTGATCTCAATTTAAATATGTTCTTTAATTAACTTGATCTTATTCACCAAGATTCCTATGATTTTTATTAATTTACACTTTACATCCTTATTGTTCTGTGTATGTCGAAACTCATGCCTATAGTTTTAAGAGTATTTTCTTAAGTTTTTCTATAGGGCAAAAACTTTCAAGGTTTGTACTCTAGGTTTTCTAGCTTTGTTTTTCTTTCTCAATTTAATTTCTATTCAAGAATACATATTGTTTATAAGTTAAACTACTTGAATAATCATTTTGAAACTCATAAAATCTACCTTTTCATAATTTACCTAAAATAACCTAGTGGGACTATTAATTAACTAGAAAAATATCTAAAACACTCAGAATGCTAATTTTTATCACTTAAATTTAAACTAGGACTTTAACCTATAAATAGTGGTTGAAAAGCTTATCTCGCAGACTATTTAATAGTAAATTTTTTTCATGTAATTTATAGTACACTTGTCATCTTGTAATTATTAAATCTTATTTTATGAAGTTACTTGAGCCGAGATATGGAGGTAGATATATTCTACTTATTCTATTTAACTAATTATGCTTTTGCCGCATTATTAAAGTAATAAAATTCTCCTATTATTTCCATGAAGCCGACATGTACCTGCATATACATTATTATAATTTAACTTTTTTTTATTTCTTCATTTTATTCATGTAGCTAATTGCTTACTAAATATTTATCTATATTATTTTTAATTGCTTCTTTTTTTTACACTTTAATCTCCCGATGTTAATTAACTATTCACATTACATTTACTCACATATTAATGATTCCAATTTAGCCTGACGTTCCTCTCAATTTTTTTTATAGGGCCGAATATACATGCACACGCATTCATATAAATACATAATTTTTTAATTATTTCTTTTCGCTATATTAATCCTATAATTCTCGGTAAATATCTAAATTACAACAAATAACCTTCAAATTGAAATAAACCAATATAGTTTTTTTTTTTTTTTTTTTGGCCAGAGAGATGTATAAATTGTTCCTTGGTTATTTTAATTTCACTGAACCTAATTTCTAGCGGAAGATCACTATCACGGAATTAGTGTAAAAAAAAAATAAATAAAGTGAGATAAAATCAACATGACTCCCTTATGTTTTCCTGGAGCCGAGACTCATATTCATCAATTTTAAATTTCTATTACCTATTTTCCTAACTTAATATTATAATTCCACTGAACTAGCTAATTGTATCATATTAATTAATATCAAATCGAAACTACCCAATAATCCTGAAATTCGTACAGAACCGTTACAAGTGCATCCATGCTCCTTCATATAATTTAACTTTAATCTATTACTTTAATTACATATAGTTGACTATTTCCAATTTTCTTCATACAATCCCCCCCTACATGAATACATATAATCTTAATATTACATCAGTAAACTTAGGATTTAAACTAAAAATAGCACAGGTTCTTTTAGACTTCTACGTATGGTCGATAACCAATATCCTTATTTTTCTTTTTACTAAATGAAACATATATGTTTCCAGACAACTAAATAGATTATGCCTACTAGCAAAAAACTAAAGTAGAATTAATGATCTCTCCTAAATTCTTATACATTCTAATACAATATATACACCTATATTATTTTCAAGGATAAATGCTCTATTTGATACCTAAAGTTTGATCAAAAGATCAATTAGGTACCTATTCTTTTATTTGTTCAATTTTATACCCCAAATGACTTTTTATACTCTAAACACTATCTCACTTTTTTATTATCTTTTTAAAAAAATGAAACATATCAGATAATAATTGGATGAAATAATGATTAGGGCACAAAAAGTCACTTGGGGTATAAAATTGAACAAATAAAAGTTTAGGTACCTAATTGATCTTTTGACCAAACTTTAGGTACCAAATAAGTCATTAACCCTATTTTTAATTACCTTTGTGTTGGCAGATGATGTGATGATGATTTTTTTCACTCTTTTCTAATTGAAATAGTGATCCTAAGGTTAGACATGAAAAATAAATTATTAGTCTTTACAACTTTTAAAATAACTGAAAAGCTTAAACAAAATTTCTTTTACCTTAAACGGATGATTTTTTTTTTCCCTTCTTCCTTCCGCTGGAATTTCATCATTTTTTTTTTAAGGATCGGTATATTTTGGAAAACTTCCGGTAGGAATATGTAATATTTATTCATCACGGTAGGGGTTCAAGAAAATGAAAGGGGCAAAGTAGTTATTTTATATGATAAAAGGGTTGATCATTGATACTTGAGTAGGGTTAACATTTAGTTGTAGAAGCTAGTGCGGTGGTTAGTCTTCTTCGGCTACAAGGGACAAAGAACGACAAAGGGAGTCTGCCTTTTAATTTTTTGTCATTTGTTAGACTTATTGCATTGAGGTCAAGTACTTTTATCCTGTCCAGACGCTACACGCTACCGTGTGGAGAAGAATTAAGGTGGATGACCTCATGTATAATGACATCATCAAGCAACCAATAGTTGATGAGGTGGTCATTTTGATCCTTATCCTACGTACTTTACTTGATTTTTCCCCCCTTTTTTTTTTATTTGCTAATTCTCCTTCTGCAGGTTTCCACCATCTCACGGGTTGTATTGTTTATATTTTTGTATATATATTTGAAGATTTATGGGAAATATTAATAATTACGCGGGCGGATTTGTTAATTAGTACAAGATAAGAATATTTAAATTAAGTTTTAGATTTTTAAATTATATAATATATATTATTAAGTTAAAATCTAAAATTTTTATGTTTTCTCGAGTAATGTTAGGGTTTTTGCTTACTCAATTAAGGTTTATTATCTTTAGAGTTTTAAATTAAGGTTTAGGGTCATGTAAATTTAAAATTATTCCTTTTTAGTATTTTTACTGTTACAATCTTAGTTTGAGTCTTATCTTTATAATTTAGATCTAATATAGGATCTTATCGGATATATTTAATCTCTAGTGATTTGTCCCTAGATTTCTATTTATTGACCAATGAACTTTAAAAATTAATCATCTACGCTTATGCTCAATTTTTTACTATTTAACGTGTTTATTTATCAGTTTATTATCTCTTTACATGTAATCATGTCTTTAGTATCTTTTACTTCCTAGGAGATTACTTAACCTGATCATTGAGTATATGGGATCTTAAGTTCTCGATATGATTTAGAATGTAGAGTTATTTCAATAATCATTGTATAAATATCTACATGTATAGAATTTGTTTTCAAATTATTGAGTTTAAGGTGAAAAAAAATCTAGGGGTTTACGATTGTGATGTCATATTAGATGTTACATTATACTAAATCTTATAGTAAGTTATCATTACAATACTTCAAATGTTGCAACTTTTTATAATAAATCATTATATCTATACTGGTCATGTACATCATATTTGTTGTACAGTCGTATAATTAAGTTGGTAATGTATATCATCCTAAGGGAAAAAAATTTAAGGTTTTAATTTATTAAGAAAATTTTAAATTGAAAGTTATCTTTTATTCATACATTTCAAATTATTCTTGGGACTCAGTTCACTATCATATCTCTTTCTCATAGTCTTTAGTTTATATATTAGCTTATTGTTATATCTCGTTGAAAATGTTTCTTAGATGTAGATCTTGTATATGCATATATATTTTTTTCTTGATTACGTCTTTTATTAACTTATACTGGTAATTACTGATATTTAAATTCACAAAAAAAAGGATGATTTTTCAAAAATTTTCTAAAATTTCCATGAGACATTTCTATCCATATAGCAATTACCAAAAACTAAGTGGGCGTATTATTCAAGGTGTTACAATAAATATGTGTTACATGCATGATTTTTATATAACATATAGATTATGAATTCATAATCTACAAATTTAATATATGTGCATGTTATATCAATACACATATTGTTATAAATATTTGATGTACATACTATATAATATATGTGATCTATATATATATTATATATGTTATATGTGTAGCAATTAAATTAAATGTACATTGATGTATAAATTATGTATATTTTATTTGTTCAATAAGGACTATATTATATATATAATTTATAATATACTATACTTATACATATAATTTATATCATATATAGATAGTTTTATCATTTTATAATTTAGTTAGGGATGATAATATTATATTTTAATAAAATAAGAATAAAAAAATAATATATATTTTATTGGTTTGTGGGTTTGTAAACAAGTTTGAGTCCTAAACTCAAACCCGGACATATTAAATTTATGCTGTTGTTCACGCTTCACCCTTTTATTAATCTTATCAACTTTTACTTAGCTAAACCCTTTTATAATTGTGCAGTATCGTATCCGGATTTATGAATCTTATCCCAAATTCTCATCGATAGTTATGCATCATGTGTAGGTCTAATGTTACGATGAATCTTTTCTTTAATCGATGAGTTCTAGGAACGTTCATATTTAAATACATTTGAAGTCCTTCAAGTCTACTCTTTAATCATTTTTATGGCTTTATCCATAAAAGCTTGTCTTTTTCCTTTGCAAAACTTTCTACACGGCAGGGACTTTAGTGGCACATGTTACATCTTATCACATTCTGCGACACTGGCTTATTATTCCGTTTTGTCCATATTGCGAAGACCCCTCAAATAAAACCATGGCCGATTTAGAGGGAAACTGGAAGAGCCCTTTGTCCCTCTTCAAAAATTTTCTATATGGTCTTATTAGTAATATCCAAAAAATTTAGAAGAATGTCATTTTGTTAAAAAAAAAAAAATTAAATCTCAACATATTGATCAAGGAATATCCGTGCCAAGTACGCATCAATACCTAAACAAAATTTTCGTTTATATTTTTCATACTTAAAATTTGGTTTTGAAAATTTTGGTATCTAAACAAAATATTTTTTTTTTTTTACTTTTTTCATACCTAAAGCAAGTAAAATGAGGTATGAAAAAATTCAATAAAAAGTTTGTTCAGGTACCAAATTTGTCAAAACCAAACTTTAGATATAAAAAAAAAATCAACAAAAATTTTGTTCAAGTACCAAATTGTTCAAAACTAAACTTTAGGTATCTAATTGTTCTTTTTGCCAAAGTTCATATATCATTTTCGTCATTATCTTATAAATAAATACACATAATTGAATTTTGTGTTTGATGTGTTTGTTATCCACTCAAGTTAACATGTTTCTTAATAAATGGAAATAGATGACAAAAAGATAAAAGATAAATGTACATATATATTACAACGAAAAAAATGTACAAATACATATCACTAATGACCATATAGTCTAGTGGCATTCAATCCTGGTCCTTATCCTTGAGATAATAAGTCCAATTCTTTGCATTGTAATAGTTCTTAGTGGCCGTGTTATTATAACTACTAAAAAAATGTATATATATACCCTAATCTAAATTAAATATCCAATAAATCACTATATAATAAATTTGTTTTTATAAAATCAAAAAATATCTTTTAACTTTTTTCTTCTTAAAATATGTTAATTTTCGTATTCTAATTCTCACACTTCAATAACCACTTTCATAATAATTATGAAATAAAACAGACATAATATATACATAAAATAGTTTTTCAAACAAGACTTTAAATGAGTGAAACATGTATTTGCTAGCTTTTAAAAAAGAAATTACACAAATATAATTATATAAAATAATTGCCAAAAAACTGATGCAAAATCACACATTGAAAATGCAATTCACGTTTTTCTTAATGAATCACTTGCACAAGATGTGATTTAACAAAAGTGCTACAATGCTAAATCGTATCTATAAGTGTAATTCATGTATATACATTAATTGCATGTTACACAATATCAATAACTTGATAATTAATTTTATATAATTTACATTTATGTAATTTTTATTTGGATGGATCGATAGTCATACAATATCTTCGATTACAAACAAATAAATACAAAACGCATGCATAGGGCTAAAGGGCAAAAAAAATCCCACGCATATTTTCTATGATCTCGTTTTGATCACTTTCACCGCTGCATTCATAGCCAAAGTCCTCTAAAACATATTTAGAGTTGCCTTCATGCATGGCATTCTTTTCCCATAAACTCATTTTGGTTTCCTAGTACCATTGCCTTGAGGCAGGATGAGAACATCGCCAATAGTGTCCTATAAAGTGTCCTATGCCATATTTCTTTGCTTTTCTTTCATGTGCATCAAACAATTTTCCTTTGCATCAGATACCATAAGTACATCACAGAATCTAAATGATGGAGAGAGCATAATATCTGCAGGAGGAAACTTTGAACTCGGATTTTTGGATTTCGGTAATCATGGAAACAGATACTTAGGAATATGGTACAAGAATATCCCAACTACGACGGTAGTCTGGATTGCCAATAGAGATGCACCGCTGGTCAATTCGTCGGGCATCTTGAAGATAACTAGCCAGAGAGGCCTCATGCTTGTGACGGCCGATGAAAGTGAAATTTGGTCTTCTAACATGTCGGTGTCAGTGAGTAATCCGATTGCTCAGCTCTTAGACTCTGGGAATCTTGTTATCCGCGATGCATCGGGGAGTTCAGATGGTGTTCTGTGGCAGAGTTTTGATTATCCCACTGACACTTTAATATCAAGCATGAAACTGGGAAGAAACCGGACCTCGGGTTTCAACCGCTATTTAACATCATGGAAGGGTGTCGATGATCCTTCTCCTGGTAATTTCACATACCTAGTTGATTCGAATGGATATCCACAGATATATATGATGAAAGGTTCATCTTTCAGGTTTAGAATAGGATCATGGAATGGTGTTAGATTCACTGGTTCTCCTAATTTAAGCCCGAACAAGTATTACAAATACGAGTTCGTGCTGAATGATCAGGAAATGTACTTCCATAGTGAAGATCTTAGCAAAACAGTTCTTTGCAAGTTGACCGTAACTTCAGATGGCATGCTTCAACGCGAAACTATTTCGGATGGAGCTCAAAGATGGTCTCTTTATCTTTCTTCTCCTATAGATACTTGCGACACATATGGGTTATGTGGCGTCTATGGCAGTTGCAATTATTTTAGTTCTCCAGTATGCCAATGCCTAATAGGATTTATCCCCGTGTCCCTCCAAGAGTGGAATCTTTTTAATTGGTCTAGTGGCTGTTCTAGAAGAGTTCCTTTAGATTGCCCGAAAGACATATTTGTGAAATATTCTGGTATCCGATTGCCAGATACAAGGCAATCCTGGTATGACAAGAGCATGGATCTTAAGGATTGTGGGCGAGCTTGCAAGAGAAACTGCTCCTGTATGGCGTATGCAAATATGTATATAACAGATGGTGGGAGTGGGTGCTTGCTCTGGTTTGGACCACTTATTGATATCAGAGAATACAACATAAATGGACAAGAAATATACATCAGAATGGCTGCATCAGAGTCAGGTAAAGTTTATTTGCCTTGTCTTATCTTGGTATGTTAGTGCTAGCACATCTTGATAACTAGGCTTGGAGTTTTAAAATCCAGAATTAGGCTTGCTTAGTGAAGAGCAGCCTCTTGGAAAACAGCTTAATCAAAGCACAAAACCATAAAGGTACTATGCTAAGGCGGACAACACCCTGGTGTTAGGTACCTTTTGAAGTAGTAAGCTAATGTTCATAAGAAGTGCAAGTTGAGTGTATGCTAAAGCAGATAGTACTTTAGTTTGGGAAGTTTCAGCCATGACATCTAAAATCTGATTTTTAGTCTTTTATGTTTCAACTTCTGTTCTCAGGTCTGCGTGGGTTGCCTAACAAGAAAGAAAAGGTGATCATCCTAAGCTCAATATTGTCATTAGCAACGATTCTTCTTCTGGGCTTGGTGTTAGTCTTGTACATCCAGCGAAAGAAGAGAAACAAGAGGTCACTCATGGAAGGTAATTTACTCAATTAGTTTTGTTATGCAGATAAGCAGCACAGTCTCACTTTTCACAGGTTGCATATTTGAAAATATGCCTGCTTGGTCTGATATGTCCTTAAATTGAAAATTTTCCTTCTGTAGCTCTGTTCGATATAGACCTTATTGGACCAACGTATACATATACAATAGCACATACCACAGCTATTTGCTCTAATAGATTTAATTAGACCTTGTTCTTCACAGATTATATACTTTAATATATACACTGCTTGCTCTGATATGTCCTTGAAATGAACTTTTCATCTGTGGGCCTGATCCATCTAGACCTTATTGGAATAATGTATACATACGATAGCACATATCACGGCTACATGCTCTTATAGGTTCATATGGACCAGTCCATAAGAGTAATAGTCACATTGCTCTAAATCTTTTACTAAGGATGTTCTTATTGATTGATTGTTTTTCATATCATCCTTCAGAAGTTAATGGTATTCTTACTTTCCATCCATAGATGCAATCTAGGTCAAATGTTATGATCTAGTATGTTTATCAAGTTTGGTATTAATTTTCATTTTTTGCATCCTACAACATAGCTAGCATCAAGTATAGCAACATGACCCGTGAGTATTCAAACAGATATATTTCTGCTCTTGTGGAGGTAAAGATTCATACTTTTGCAGGAGAGGCAAGCAGTCTATCAGCAGTAATGCAAACTGCTGAATATCAGAAGGAAGAACTAGAATTGCCACTCTTTGACTTGGCTACTATAGCTGAAGCTACTGATGGCTTTTCCGACACCAACAAGATTGGAGAAGGGGGATTCGGACCTGTATACAAGGTAAGTGCTTGTAATCATAGATATGACTCATCAGTGTTAATGTCTATTTGTGGTTTTGCATGATAGTTATAGTGAAGTTGTCATATGTCTGTCTTGCTAAAGATTTTAGTTCTGCTATTTATGCAGAATCAAATTTTGCATTTCTATAGGACACATCATAATGTGGATTCAACTTTTTATTGAAATGAGAAAATTAGGGATGTTGTCGGATATATAGATGTGAGTTGTGGATTCGATATGATATATAGTTACCACAGAAGAACTCGATATATTTTGGGTACTTCAGGCTGTGTTTAATCGACCAAAATCACTTGGAAAGGAAGATCAGCCCACCTAAGCAGCTGATTCGAAAAGGGGTGCTTGACCAGAGAACAGGCGTCAGTGGACTTGCTCCACCAAAGTCGATGGATAAACTTTCTTAGACGGATCAAGGCTTGCAAAATGTCTTAACCTATTTCCTATTTTTGTCCTACTTTGCTTCTTAACTCTGTATGCAATCATATGTAAGCCATATTGGGGTACATATATAAGGATTTTGAGAATGTTGCATTCGACAATATAAACATTTCTAAGTGTCGTGAGATTAGTGATTCTTTATATTCAACACTTTAGAATTTGTAAATTTTTCTCTATATTGACCAGAGAATAGGGCCATATTGTTTATTGCTTCCATTTATCAAGTCAAGTTTAACAAATATCCTTGCTCTAAGAGAAGTTTTGTTTTTAAATCCCTAAGGTAAAATCCAACTCTTTTTCCTAACTATATGTGTGAAGAAACAAAACCATTTAGATCTGCTTGCCTTGCAGGGAATGCTTAAGAATGGTCAAGAGATAGCAGTAAAAAAGCTCTCAAGTAACTCAAAACAAGGAATTCATGAACTCAAAAATGAAGTTCAATATGTTGCCCAGCTTCAACACAGAAACCTCGTCAAGCTCCTGGGGTATTGTATTGATAAATATTATTTGTTGATCTATGAGTACATGCCCAACAAAAGCCTGGACTTATTCATCTTTGGTATGGCTCTTTTAACATGCTTAATCTATCCCTCATGTTTTAAGTACATATGTCCAAGATTCGAGAGAATCCTAAATTATTTTTTTTTTTGGCCAAGTGAAAAATATACCCTAAGTCTACTACCTACTTTGGGACCATAATATTTAGGGACATAATCATATATTTTCAAAAAGTTATAGAGAGGTAAAAACTTGCCTTGAAGGTCTAAGGAATTTATTTGCATTGACCAATTGTTCTTTTATGCATTTGCAATTATCATGTTTGTCTTATTTTTTAATTTCCTTGATAGAAGAGTATCAAATGTAGAACTCTTCCCATCATCTATTATTGATTTCTTGCTATTTGCATTAACAGATGAAAATAAGAAAAAGTTGCTTGACTGGAATACACGATTAATATCATTAATGGCATTGCTAGAGGTCTTCTCTACCTTCACCAAGATTCGAGGTTGAGAATCATTCATAGAGACTTGAAAGCTGGGAACATTTTGTTGGATAAGGACTTGAATGCAAAAATATCTGATTTTGGTGTAGCTAGAAGTTTTGGAGCAAACGAGAGTAGAATGAGCACGAGACATGTGGCAGGGACATAGTAAGATTTTGCAAATCTTTGTGATTTGAGCTTAATTCTTTGCTTTTAGTGATCCTGATACAATGATTAATATGCAGTGGTTACATGTCACCAGAGTATGTAATTGATGGCATCTATTCAGTAAAATCTGATGTCTTTAGCTTTGGCGTTCTACTACTAGAGATAATAAGTGGGAAGAGAAATAGAGGTTTTCACTACAAGAACCATGATTTCAATCTTCTAGGACATGTAAGTTCTTATCATCTAGCACAAATTGCATTTATCTTTTTATATTTATTTATCCAAAACTATACTTCAAGATTTGGTATACCCATTATCTTGATAACTTTTGAAAATATGAAGCCACCTTGCCAAATCTTGTTAAATCTCCTAAATCCATTGCTATTTGTGGGCTAGCAAAGATCTAGGATTTGTTGTGCTTGGAGGTAATTTTGTATTTTCATAAGTTATGAGCACAAAGTAAAGACTTTGTGATTCACATCGAATCATTAGTTTAAATAGGGTGAGCCTACAATAACTCCTAAAAATTATTATTAACTAATGCCTAGCAATTAGCTTTAAGAATAGTACTAATGTGTTTCTATCAATTTGTTAGGCTTGGTGGCTTTTTTCACAAGACAGGTCCATCGAATTGCTTGATGAACTAATCAGAAACTCATACATTAAATATGAAGTTTTGAGGTCAATACATGTTGGTCTTTTATGTGTGCAACAAAGTCCGGATGATAGGCCAACTATGTCAACTGTTATTCTAATGCTGTCAAGTGAGATTCCATTGCCTCGTCCAAAAGAGCCTGGTTTCTACATTCAGAGGAAACCATTAGAAGGCTTTGTCTCTTCAAACCAACTTGACTCTATCAATGAGATCTCCATGACGCTTTTATCTGGGCGATAACCACTTTAATTTATATCATTTTTGTCATTAAGCTTATTCTCTTCTACATATTCTTGGCTATATAATGTTTTTTGTGTCTTAGAGTTAAAAACCCTAATCTTTTGTATTCTTAACTCTTTTATAGGTTAACGAAATTAAGCAAATACATTATAGAGTATACTTGTATATGCTATCATGGAACACAGATACAATTAGGTGCGATAAAAGCAATTCAAATTCTATATGGAATAAGAGGGAATGAAATTGCAATTACAACAAAGAAAATGAATTATTATGTCATTAGTTTCTCCTCTTAAATCACCTAATATTAGCATTGTAAGATCTGCCTTCTTCAATTGATGTTTTCATCCCATGGTTTTGGTAGAATTCTAATAATTTTTCTCATTAAATCTAGGGCAAAGTAATTAACACGAAGAAAAGCAAGCTCATTTACAATTAAAAAATAATAATTAAAATTTTCATTAATTTTCATGAAGTTGGAATTTGAATTATTGATATTTTTGCACTAACATGTTTTTTCTTGATCTTTTAATAGAGTCCGTTCGTTCATGCATTAGTTTGCAATTTATCCAAGATTTCTTTTGCAGTTGTTCACGAAGAAACATGATTGAATTCAAATGTTGATATAGATATCAAGAGTGTGCTTAGCCTTCAAATTCCCAAAAGCAATCCTTCATATGTTGTGCCATAGTAGTATAAATGGTTATGCCCTAAATAGGATCTCAAGCGTTAGTAGTTTTGCCACATATAACACTTAAGGATTATACACAAAGACTATCATAAACTAAGTGAGTTTCTCACCAATTTTAAATTAAGAAAAAGCTTATTTAAGTTTGACAAGTAAAAGTAAATAATCTCTCAGTAATATATTAGAAACATCACAATACAAATATTAAACACTCAGATTAATTAAAAAAAAAAACAAAATCAATGTATCTAACGTCTAGCTCATCAAGTCTCTCACCAACATTTAACCTATAGCCAAAGTAGCCAAAGCATCCATATCAACAATACTATCATCACTTGAAAAAGAAAGAAATGAGCCAAAGCCTAATACAATAGCAACATAAGCATACACGTTATGATCACACATTTCTATGCTAATAAACATGTAACAACTATCAATTTATATTTTAATTTAGATGAAACAAATCAACAGCGGAGCATTCACACTCCGATAACATGCTATAAGAATGTAGCGATCCTGAGTAGCAACAATTGTTCAAGAGGTTAATATGGTAGCTCAAGTACCTACATCCCTTAAAAGAAATTTTAAGTAGTCTTGTCTAGGATTTGCAGTCATTACTCATCTCTACATACCTCAGTCTATAATAAAACACGTCTCAGTCAATCCCATTAATGTGAACCATTTTATATTGCTTCTCTCTTATCCAAATAGACGTTAACCCGATATCATTCAGCCCATTAGCTAACCACCAAGCCACCTCGACATATCAATAATGATAAGGGTGACTTAAGCACTTAACTACCGTACTAGTACCCCTATATAAGGTTTGACATCATTAGGGGTTAGTTCCAAACAGGGAACCAAACCTGCCGTCACTAACAGTTCTTGAGCCAAGAACCGACCTAAGGATGGCAGGTTCAAACCGGCAAAGGACCCGTTGATTCTGGCAGGTCCTTATGGATCCATATGCTAAAACCGCTTGACCTGATGGTTTTAGAAGGGCTAGTTTAAGAACTAGCTAGAGAATGGTAAAACCGGCGGTTCCCGTGGTTACATACCATAAAAATTTAAAAAAAAAAGAAAGAAAACTATAAAAAATTATAATTAAAAAAATATTTAAAACTATTTCACATGAATAGTAAAAAAATTATTTCCTATTCACGACATTTAATGTGTTGTTATTAACAATATAAGTAATAAATATATATTTGAAATCATGTGTTGTTGAGTTTATGTAGGCTTCTAATCAAAGCATACTTTTCTTTCCTAACAATGTGTAACTTGTTTTTGTGTTACAGGACTTATTTGTATCTTAAATATTTTATGGTGATATCTTATTAGCATGACAACTAAAAAAGTGCAAGTGATTGTATATAAATAAATATATAACTATAGAATTTCTTTTGACTAATGGGCTATAAACATTTATTGTTAGACTTAATATTATTTCAACTTGAAAGTTTATTTTGCAATTATTTCCTTACTTAAATTAAGTCAATTATTTAATTGATTTTTTTTTTTAATTTCACAATTCTTGGTTCCTCCAGAATCAGAACCGAACCATGAGAACTAGTGGTTCTTAAGAACCGAGAATCGGACTGGCTCCTACTAGTCTGGTTCTGGTTGCAGTTCCAGTTAAACCATTTTTGAAATCAGGAACCTACGATTCGGGTCCAGATTGTATATAAATAAATGCATAACTATAGAATTTCTTTTTAAGTAATGAACTATAAACAATTATTGTTAGGCTCAATGTTATTTCAAGTTAAAATTTTATTTCACAGTTATTTTCTTACTTAAATTAAGTAAATTATTTGATAGATTTTTTTTTAATATTTCACTGTTCTTGATTCTTCTAGAATTGAAACTGAATTGTAGGAATTGGCGTTTCTTAAGAACTAGCAATTGGACTAGCTCCTACTATCCAGTTCAGGTTCCAATTCCACCATTTTTTGGAATTAAGAACCAGCGGTTCGTGTCCATACTGAACCCGAACCGACCCGTGATGACCTCTACGCAAAGTTGTCACTCATCAGACTGGATTCAATGACAAAAGCACACTCAAGCAATTAATTAGATCGTCTTTAAGTATTAATTTATTTTAATATGTCTATCTTATTGAGCAAAACAATTTTGAACGGGAAAAGAAGTAAAAGTAGACCATAGCACGAGTCTGAAATCTTGCCAGGTACTCTGCATTTGCATCAAGCAGCCCTCTATTATGAAGTCCCGCATCACTCATCTCATCAATTAGTTGACACTGCCATATCAACGGTAATCACAACACTCGTCGTTTTAATTAAAATATTTTTTTTATCCAACTTGGCAATTTTTTATTATTTTTTTTAAATTTTTCTTCTCTCTTCTTCTTCTCCTTAGAAATTGAAACACTTCTGAAAACAACATCTTTGATGGAATTGGAATTTGAAATTTCAAACCTCTGTTAAGAATAATAATAATAAACGAAAATCAAACAAATTCGTATCACAACATTCATGATAGCAAAATCCCAATTAACGAAATGCAAAATCAAATCAAAACACCCAAAATTCAATTAATACATGAACTAAAAGAATGGTTAACAAGAGAAAATAAAAATCAAAATTAAAACACCCATTAACGAGACAAATATTTGACAATTCCAACAATAAAACCACATTAAAGCAAAAATAAATAAATAAAGTCACACATTTCAACTCTGTCACACAGCATTGCATCTGAAAATTCAAAATAAAAATTAAAAATCGAGAGAGAGAGAGAGAGAGAGAGAGAGAGAGAGACAGAGAGAGAGAGAAAGAGAAAATACCGTCACTGGTGGGGACAAGAGCAGCGGCGGCTAAGCGAACCCCTCAACATTTCAAGTGTCATGTCAAAATCCAATCTTAGAAGCTTTACCCTTAAGGAGCTACAAGTAGCCACACACAACTTTGGATAAGTTCACCATAGGCGAATGTGGATCTGGGAATGTGTATAAAGGACTCATTTTGGATGATGAGGCAGGATTTTAGGACCCCACCCATGATGTAATTATCGGTGGAGAGTCTAGATTTGTAAGTTTGAGGATGGAATTATTTGAGTTCAGCCACTGTTGACCATGGTTCCAAGGCATGTAGAGGTGAGTAGGGTTTTGGAGTTTGAAAAAAAATAAAAGAGAGAGAGAGAGAGAGGGGAAAAGAGATGGCTAAGTCTAGATGCAAAGGTTATGTGGCTCAGCGAGTAATTTTACATAATTTTTTTTTTTTTTTATTTGAGGTCAGGGTTAGAAGAAGAAGAAGAAGAAGAAGAAGAGAGAAAAGAGTGAACGAAAAAATAAAAATAAAAATAAATTATCAACTTGGATAAAAAAAAATATTTTAATTAATTTAATTTGCCACATCAGTACTCAAATGAAAAAATAGATAGATTCGGTTCATAGATACAGTGAGTGAAACTTTTAAAAAGTTAGGTGTTATATATATATATATATAACCTTATAAAAATATCATGTTTATTATCTTATTTTCATCTGTATTTATATTTATTATGTATCTATATTTTATTTATATTTAATTTATTTGTTCTGTATATAAATAAATATATCTGTTTTTTTATATATTTATTTCTTAACAAAAATATGAAGTGAAACAACAACCTGCCGTTTGTCTTGACAATACAGCCATATTCACATTATAGTTAATCTTTCCATTGACTGAAAGTTCTTTTTTTCCTTTTACTTCAAATTCTCGAAAAATGTGATTGTCTTGTTTTTAAGTAGAACATGTGTCTATCATCCTTAAAATAAAACAAACAATTACAATTTAGACAAAATTTATTATATAAATATCATTACTATATCATATCTTTAAAATATGATATTTTTTTACATGGGTATCGTATTTTCAAGATGCAATATAACAATGTAATTGAAAAGCACTTCATTGGATATTTCGTCTGACATGTGTGTATTACGTGTTAAATATGTAATATACATATATTATTTATTTGTGTATGTGATATAAAGAAAATTTCAATATCACACATTGAATATGCAATACAATGGTGATATTTATATAATTAATTTTATTTAAATTATATTTATATAAATTTTTTTTTCAATTAATGAATAAATAAGAATTAATCTCTATGTTACTTATCATATCATTTAAATTTGTACATATCTCCATTTTTTTCACCCCGTATGGACTAATATACATGAGCTGGATCATCTTATTCTGAACCGTATACCCTGGTGTCTGTCCTAACTTTCCACATATTTTGGATTTCCAATGTTATAATATTAATCCAACGAAATTTCGTTAACATCCCATATTCAAAGCATCAGTCGTATGCAATATTGATAGTCTTCTTGATTTATCTATTTCTAGAATACTTTTTCACTGTTGTTATAGCGTTGCCCGATGATTATCTATTTCTAGAATACATTAACATAAAAGAATAATCAAATCAGAATAAACTGGAACAATAATAATGAGGAAAAAAAGTCGTGGAGCTGCAGTCTTACCAAGAAATCAATTTAATTATCTAAACGTATAAAATAAGTTATATGTTTTAGGTATTACGTGTGTTGTATATAAGCACGTTATATATAAGTATCAGTAGAACTTTAGCATATATGACTCACATATCGTAGAATAGATAATTTTTAAAATAATTACTATTTATTCATATTTTATAGATAATTATATATATAAGATTGTATCTAACGATATATATTTTTTTCATGATTCTATCACTGTTCTATCTGCACCTAGTTCGTCCATTTTTATTGTTTCAGTCCATATATATAATACTATATATAATATACTTATTAAGAATAGTTTCAACCGAAATGACGATGTTCGGATGGCATGTCGACACAAATACAAATAGAGCCATGTTGACACTATAATTTACCTTTTCATTTGATTCCAAATTCTCAAAAATGTGATTGTCCTGTCCCTTATTATATCAATTAAATTTATACATACTCCATATTTTTTACCCTATATGGACTAATATACATAAGTTGAATCACCTTTTGTTATAATATTAATCCGACAAAATTTGTTAACATCCCATATTCAGTGCATCATTCAATAATATTCAGTCTTCTTGACCTTTTATGTAATCCTAGAGTACTTTCCTACTATGAAAAAGCAAAAAATTAGACCTTCTGCTAAGTGTTAATGGACGATATTCACATTAGTAGATTGATAGAAAATAAATATAATTTTTTTACCCATCTCCTTCACAATAAAAGATATAGTGTGAATTGGATATATATAATTTTAGACATATCTTCATTAACTTTTGCATATATGGATTTTAGAATTTATATTTAAAATGCTAATAGTCCATAATCTAAAAAATATGGATTCTCTTAAAATAATTACTATCACGTGAAGATTATAGTTGATTATAAGTAGTTTATTTTATCAAATTATGTGTATTAACTGTACATATATGATGTTATAGAATAGATATTATAAATATTATATTTGCTAGATAGTATAATTAATGTTGTATTAAATAAGGGTTGGGACAACAACTGTTAGTAGCTCCTTATCAATATATCTCCCTTAATGTACGATTGGGAAAAACAGATCAGTAGACCATTTTATTTAGCCTTTCATTCAAACGTTGTCATTGTATTAGAGCTAGATCTTTAAATCTCTACTTTTAACATTTTCTAGTTTGTTTTTTTCCCCCCCTAAGGTTGATTAATTTGAATCAACTCTTTCGTTCAAGATATTCTTTCATGTCAGTCATATTGTGGTTGAGAGCCTTTGAATTTAGATTTTTTTATTTGAAGTATTAATGAAGAACACTCTCGTTTTGAAAAACACCTACAAAAAACCTTGGCTATCAAATTTACTGAAAAGAATTATGTAGCATGGGAATTTCAATTTAAGGAAAGACCTTTGGAGTCATATTGATGGGTCTTCTATAGCACTTATAGAAGCTAAAAGAACTTAACCAATGGAAGACAAAGGATGATAGAATTATTTCTTGAATTTTAGCATTTATTGAAGCTCACACGGGAACAATTTATGCTCATTTGGTATGACAAAAGATATGTGGGATTATTTGAAGCACATCTATCATCAAGATAATACAGCAAGAAGATTTCAACTTAAACTTGAAATTAGTAAATATTGTCAAGGTAATCTCTTTGTAAAGCAATATTATTATGGATTTCTTAATTTATGGAGTGAATATTTTGGTGTGATTTATTCTAAAGTACCAAAAGAAGTCCTAGTCAGTCTTCAAGCAATTCGAAGACAGTAGGCATGACCAATTTTTAATGAAACTAGGGGCTGAATTTGAAGTAATAAGGGTTGAATTGTTAAATAGAGATTTGACTCCTTCTTTAGGTGTATGTCTTGGTGAATTGTTACGTGAGGAACAACAAATGGCTACACAAACTACCATGGGTGCTTCTAGGGAGATACTGAAGTCGTCACTATTGCCTATGCTGCTCATGCAAGAATTGAGGAAAGGGATAGGTGCAGTGCTATAGTTACACAAGGAATTTAGGCATCTTGCTCACAATTGTGAGAAGAAATTTTGCAACTACTACAAACATAATGACCACATTATTAAGGAGTATCTTAGATGTCCTAAGAATCAGCGAGCTCGACCTTTTCAACTGCTATTCAAGACTCTAATTCTACATCAACATCTACAACCACGAGCCAATCAGTCTGCTTTTACTTCGAAAATGGTTCAACATATGATCTTTTTAGCATTTGCTCCCTTTGGACTTTAAGTTCAAGGTACAATTGTTTCTTCTCCTTGGATTGTTCATTCTAGAGCCTCCAATCATATGATTGGATCACTTGCTTCATTACATAATTTACAATAATATATTAGTACACAAAATATTCATATTGCATAATTTAAAATAATTTTTGGAGTTCATGAGCTTGAGAAAATGATTAATGATCTTGGTCATTGCAATGAAATAAATGTCAATCACTTGTTGGATTACTAGTGAAATTGATGAATGTTTAGAGGTTCAAAGCTTAGAAGAAATGGTGTTTAGTGTCATTGAAAATCCTATTGAGGATAAAGTTGAGGATTGTTCAGTACATTTGGAACTATTCCTGCAAAATAAAACACTCATAGTTTCAACAATTCTTCACTTTTTTTCTTTTTTGGTTGCTATTTGAGAGCACCATCAGAATATTTGAATCATATGAGAAAAGTTACAGATGAAATCCACCTAAATTTAAATTTAATAAGAAAAAGAAAAAAATAACAAATAAATTCATATTTCACTAAATTTTCCTAATAATGATTGAATTTTTTAAGAATTATTAATTCATGATAATGATAGGACTATAGATTTATACAAGTGCCTTCGTAAAAATTATTATCTTATTAATTTATCAAAAATACAATTTTAAACTGATCTAAGTTGGGATTAGGAAAAAATATATTATTTTTGAGAGGTTATTAATTTATTAAATATTAATTTATAGAGGTCTAGCTTTTTTTTTTGGCCAAGATTGTAGAAATTTAACTATACAAGAAAATTTTAGATTACCTTTTTTAGTTTCCAATGAGTTGGGGATACTTATGGCGCTATAAGTAATATACTTATGTCGCAAATCTTTTTAAGGAGATTGCCCTCACATATGTAGTGAGGGAACCTTGATGAATAATTGATCCTTTTATATTCCACTAGTTAATAAATCCATGATATACCTAGTGCCTTTGCATTAATAGTCAAAGTCCTCTACTGAAATATATTTTAGATCTGTGCTAAGGAATCATATTCTTTTCCTATCATTCCATTTTGGTTTCATAGTACCATTGCGCTGTAGCAGCATGAGAAATTTGCCTAGAGGGTCCTATGCCATATTTCTTTATTTTTCTTACTTGTGCATCAGACAATTTTCATTTGCAATAGATACCATAAACTCATCACGAAATCTCAGCGATGGAGGGAGCATAGTATCTGCAGGAGGAATCTTTGAACTCGGATTTTTCAGTTCTGGTAAACCAGGAAACAGATACCTAGGAATTTGGTTCAGGAACATCCCTATTAGGACAGTAGTCTGGATTGCCAATAGAGATGCACCATTAATTGATTCGTCGGGCATCTTGAAGATAACTAGCCAGAGAGGTCTCCTGCTTGTGAATGGCAATGAAACTGAAATATGGTCTTCTAACATGTCATTATCAGTGAGCAATGCGGTTGCTCAGCTCTTGGACTCAGGGAATCTTGTTATCCGTGATACGTCCGAAAGTTCAGATAGTTTCCTGTGCAGAGCTTTGACTATCCTACTGACACTCTTATAGGAGGCATGAAACTGGAAAGAAGCCGGACCTCGGGGTTTAGCCGCCACTTAACATCATGGAAGGGTGGCGGTGATCCTTCTTCTGGAAATTTCACATTTCTAATTGACCCGAATGGATATCCCCAGTTATTTATGATGCAAGGTCCATCCATCAGAAAAAATAGGTTCATGGAATGGTGTTAGATTCAGTGGTAGTCCTAATTTAAACCCAAACAACTACTACAAATATCAGCTCATACTGAATGATCAGGAAATAACCTACGGTTTTGAAGCTCTCACAAACAGTCTATTCCAGGTAATTTTAACGTCAACTGGGATCTTACAGCGCGAAACTTTTTCAATGGAGCCCAAAATTGGTCTCCTGTTCTTGCTGGTCCTGTAGATACTTGTGACACTTACGGATTATGTGGTGTCTATGGCAGTTGCAATTTTTTTACTTATCCATTATGCCAATGCCTAAAAGGCTTTATCCCTGTGTCCCCTCAAGAATGGAATGTTCTTAATTGGTCAAGTGGCTGTTCCAGGAGAGTTGCTTTGGATTGCCCCAGAGACATTTTTGTGAAATATTCTAGTATCCGTTTGCCAGATACAAGAAAATCCCGGTATAACAAGAGCATGGATCTTAAGGATTGTGAACTAACTTGCAAGAGAAACTGTTCCTGTACAGCATATGCGAATATGTATAAACAGACGGTGGGAGTGGATGCTTGCTTTGGTTTGAACCACTTATTGATATAAGAGAGTACAATAACAATGGAGACGAAATATATATCAGGATGGCTGCATCAGAATCAGGTAAAGTTTATTAGCCTTCCCATATTGTAGGATGCTAGAGCTATAGCACAGCTTACATAATGGGCTTCGAGTCCTAAGCTCTACAGTTAGGCGTGCCTAGCCCAGAGTGTTGAGCCTATGAACAAAATCATGAGGCTATTGTGCAAATGTCAACAATACGTTGGCATGAGATGCCCCTGTTGTAGTGGTTTAGAGTTCATAAGAACTACAAGTGTAATCCATACGAGAAAATACCTATGAAGAATTTTAGCCATTACATCTTAAATCTGATTTTTAGTCCTTATGTTTCTAAAACTGTTTTCAGGTCTATTTGGGTCACCTAATAAGAAAGCAAAGCTGATCATCCTAAGCTCAGTGTTGTCATCAGTATTGATTCTTCTTCTTGGCTTGGTATTTTTTGTTTACATCTGGCTGAAGAAGAGGAACAAAAGATCATCAACGAAAGGCAATCTATTCCAATTAGTTTGGTTAAGTGGATCAGCTGCTCACTTGCAATGTTCACAGATTGCATATTTGAAAATATGCACTGCTTTCGCTTATATATCCTTCAAATGAATGTTTCTTCCGTCAGTCTGGTCCATACAGATGTTATCAGAATAATGTATACATGCTATAGCATATATTACGGCTACTAGCTCTAGTAGGTTCACATGGAGCAGTCTCCTCCCATTGTTCTGGATCTTTTAACATGGGTGTTATTACTAATTGATTGTTTTTGAAATAATTCTTCCATGACAATATTATTCTTACTGCCCATCCATAGATGCAATCAAGGTCAGATGTTAAGTTCTGTTAAATTTATCAAAAGTCGTAGTAATTTTCATTTTTCGCATCATCATTTGTTTTAACATCATAGCTAGCATCAAGTGTAGCAACATGACCTGTGAGTTTTCAAATAGATATATTTCTGCTCTCCTGAAGTAAGATATTCATACTTTTGCAGGTGTTAAGGCAAGCAATCTTGCAGCAGTAGTTGAATCTGCTGAAAATCAGGAGGAAGAACTAGAATTGCATCCCTTTGATTTGGCTACCATAGCTATTGCTACTAATGACTTTTCCAATGCCAACAAGATTGGAGAAGGTGGTTTTGGGCCTGTGTACAGGGTAAGAGCTTGTAATTGTTGGTATGACCTATTGGTATTCATGTGTACTTGTGCTTCTCATGATAGTTTCAATGAAGTGTTCATACCTGTCTTTTTGTAAAATTTTATTCATTTTTTGCTTCTCACATTACATCAGTTTAGCAGTTTTAAATGCTATAATGTGTATTCAATAATTGAAATTATAAGGATGAGGATGGCGTTTCTGTGATGTGAAAGGTAGTTGAAAAATCAACAATCTCATTAGTTGATTTGCAAATTGAATGAAAATGGAGAGGATCCACTTATGAATTAGAGTTTGGCTTTTAATAGGACACAACATAGTGAAGATTCAACTTTGTGGTAGAAATTTAATGGGAAAATGAAGGATGTTGTCAGAAATATTTTTTTAGTAACTTATATTCTGTGTATTTAATCTAAGACATGCTTGAGATAGAACAACTCCACAGTAGAGATATTGGACATTTCAGGTGGTTGTGTTTAGCTGAACAAAATCAAATGCAGAGGAGATCTGCCACCTAAGCAACCATTTCAAGCCAGAGTTTTAGTTGTGATTTCTCTCAATCTTGTCTAGCGGATTTCTATCATACATTTCATAACTTTGCTTGTTTATTGTATGTGAACGTTTCTTAGGATGGATTTATATGGAACTATTATTTTTTTAATATATAACAATTATCACACAACAAAAACTGCAACTTCACAAATAATCTAATAAGTTATTTATTTTAGTAATTATATATCATTTTTTGGTAGCTATAATACAAATGCAACATCTATTAATTAATTTGATCTTTTATTTTCCTTTAATACTTTTTACCCAAACTTTTGTTGCTCACTTTTCATGAAAAGGTTTGATTGTAAGATTTTGTTACAGTTGCTTCTTAATATTTATCCTCTGTCTCTAGGTTTAATATACTGTTTCTTTTTTCTCTCTTGTTATCTTTATATCATAATATTTTCTAATTTATTATGTATCGGTTTTTGTATTTCACCTTACCTATGAAAATTTTTTTGATTGAAATTAATTTGTGGTAAGTGACTAAAAGTTTTATACATTTTAGGTTTTGTTTTAATTTTAATGGCATGCAGGGTATACTAAATAATGGCCAAGAGATTGCGGTGAAGAAGCTCTCAAGTAACTCAAAGCAAGGAATACATGAACTCAAAAATGAAGTTCAATATATTGCCAAGCTTCAACACAGAAACCTAGTCAAGCTCCTGGGCTATTGCATTGACAAAGATTATTTGTTGGTCTATGAGTACATGCCTAACAAAAGCCTTGACTCATTTATCTTTGGTATGGCTCAATTAACATTTAATATATTCTTGTATTTTTTAAGTACATAAGTGCAAGCTCTAGAATGATCCTTCATATATACTACTTTTAAGTTGGGGAAATCATAGATCCACTTCTAAGACTATTGCAAAGGTGTGGATAGGCCCTACAATGATGCCATGATTTGAGGGATAATTGTATATTTTTAAAAGTTATGAGGATGTAAAGGCATGTCTTACAAGTTTATGAAATTAATTCATATTGACCAATAGTTTTTAGATTTATTTACAATTATCTCATTTAGCTTTCATTTTTAAAGAACTATGACAACGCAATATGAAATGGAGAACTCTCCATAAGGTTCATCACTGAAATCTTGATATTACCTTGACAGATGAAAATAAGAAAAAGTTGCTTGATTGGAATACGCGCATTAATATCATCAATGGAATTGCTAGAGGTCTCCTACCTTCACCATGATTCCAGGCTAAAAATTATTCATAGAGACTTGAAAGCAGGGAACATTTGTTGGATAAGGACATGAATGCAAAAATATCTGATTTTGGTCTAGCTAGAAGTTTTGGAGCAAATGAGAGCAAAGTGAACACAATCGAGTGGCAGGGACATAGTAAGAACTTCCACATATCTGTGTTTTCAACTTAATCAATTGCTTCTAAGGTCCTGATATGATGGTTTATATGCAGTGGTTATATGTCACCGAGTATGCGGTTGATGGCATATATTCTATAAAATCCGATGTCTTCAGCTTTGGTGTTCTACTTTTAGAGATAGTGAGTCGGAAGAGAAATAGAGATTTTCACTACATGGACCATGATTTTAATCTTCTAGGACATGTAAGTTCTTAACTTCTTGCACAAATTGTAGATTTATTCCAAAACTATACTTTAATGCAAGTATACCCCTGAACTATTGATGACTTTTGAAAATATGTGTTATCTCCTCAACTATTGCTAGAGCTCTAAAAATTGTTGGCTATGGGCTGACATGGTCTAAAATCTTTTGTTGTAGTGTGGGAGATAAATGCATATTTTGGAAAATCTTTTGATATAGTGTGTGATGTAAAGATTTTGGTATTTGCATATGGCAATTAGGATTATGAATAGTACTATGTGTTTTTGTTGACCTTTAGGCTTGGTGGCTATTTTCACAAGACAAGTCCATTGAATTGCTTGATGAGGTGATCGAAGACTCCTACAATAGATATGAAGTTTTAAGATCAATACATATTGGTCTTTTATGTGTGCAACGAAGGCCATATGACAGGCCAACTATGTCAACAGTGGTTCTGATGCTAGCAAGTGAGATTCCACTGCCTCCTCCAAAAGAGCCTGGTTTCTACATTGAGAGAAATCCACTTGAAGGCTCTGTCTTCAAGCCAACTTGAATCTATAAATGAAATCTCCATGTCACTTTTAGATGTCGCTGACCTATATAGTCTAAGAACTTTATTAGACATGCCATCTTTATCGTTAGCTTACTCTGTTATGCAATAAACTTTGTTTTACATCAGTTCATAACTTATGTGATGAGAAAAAATTGTACTGATGAGTGGAAGCTCCGAGTGGAAATAATCGGAAAATGACTAATGCTAGATCTAATCAGCCTATCCAATTAGTGCTTCTTGATCCTACGCAGCAAGATACATAATGTCACTGTAAAAGTAAACAATTTTGCTTAAGAAATAAACTATATATACGACTAATCTGTGCTCTTCTATGACATAAATTCTGAAGATGTTCTGCAGTGGACACTTTCATGATATATCAGCCATTTGAAGCCTGCAAGGAACACGTAAAGGTTGAACAAATAAGCTAGAACCTTTTCACCTGCAAAGTGCTGTCAAATTCAAGAGGTCTGGTGTGCTCATAGAAGACTGGATTGCCTTTTATGATGAAGAATGGATGAATATTGAGAAATAGTCACTGTTGTATAGAACAATGAAATCAAAGTAAATGACACCGCATGATTTTCTGCATCAGTGGACTTGTGTATTACTATAGGCTGCTTCTCGGTATGCAGGATCACTGTGTATCTCAAAGAACACAACGATATACCATTTATTTATTTTTCATTTGCCCTGTTTCTTTACCAATCTTCTATCACTCATTGCACTATCGAAGACAGGCTGAGTTTATCGAACTGATTCCTAGGATGCGAAATGATGACTTTTTGTTTAGAGGTGCTTGAGGTAGTGTAATCACTTTTTTGATTTGAAAGCAACTCTACCTTGGCCGTATAAACCACAACTAGTCCTCTCCTATTTGTATGGGATCTCACCCATATGGGGTATCACATATGAGCATTCGCTGTCCTCCCAGCCACCAACATGAGGACGAGTTAAGGGTTAGAACACTATTGAGAGTGCAGTTGCAGGCATACTTGTTGCCCCCCTACGTCTCAAAACACATGAGCATTTAATTGAGCCAGGTCAACCAACGTAGCCATCATGGCCATTCAAGGCCCCCATTACTGGAGAGCTCCACTTCAATTGTTGAGACTCCTCCAACTTCAACAAAGTGATCATGAGTCCTCCCCCAAGTCAGGTAACTGCACGACAAATAGAGGTTGGGATTACACACAAATCACAGTCACACAACTAGATCCAAACTAATTAGTATCGTCTCAAAAGATGAGTACATTTACGCAGAGGAGGAGAACATCTTTTTTTATATATCTTACATTCAAATTATGTATCGATCGTATTGATCGACAAACTTAATGAGAAATGAATGGAACTTTTATATTGTTATAGTTCCTATACATATTTATGTGAAGTGTTTGGTATGAACGAATTCTATAAAATTCATATACACATGTTATTTGAATTTCGGAGTTTAAAGGTGTTTGGATTATGAACAGAGTGTGAATATGGATGAATAGATGGTGGAAACTGTAGGGCTCTGTTTGTTTTATCTTTTTTTATTGTTTTGGTATCTTATTTTTGTTGTTTTTAAACACATGTTTGTCAAGAAATAAACATAGATGAAAAACAGAGATTTTAACTTATAAATACATTAATTAGATCAGATACAAATAAGATACAGATGTAGATCATATACAAATAAAAATTAGCCAAACATCACATCTTTGGGGATAAAGCATTCAAAAGCTGTTGGTAGGTCTAAATAATGACTTCAAGTCACAATTTTATCATTAATTCCGTTTTACATGTAGGCCTTTTTTTTTTTTTGATGAATTAATAATTTTATCCTTTTGCATAGAAAAATAATATTTCGAATCCCACTTTAGATACGCACAAAACCGGGCTCAGAAGAGGACCAGGCCCCCAGCTTAGAAGAATCATCTTTACCAAAACTATTTTGAATGGGAAAAAGAATTAAAAGTAGACCATAAGAGCCCATAGCCCACGCGTATTGCAGCATGAGTCCGAAATGTTGCCAGGCCCTCTGCGTTTGTATCAAGCGTCCTCTGCCGACTACTGCGTGAAGTCACGGATCACCTATCACTCATCTCATTAATTTCTTGACAAACAACAATTCATCACAACAGTCATCATCTAAGTTTTTCTCTTTTAAGGCAATTATATAAGAAGGAGGAATTTGTATTTGATACTTGATACCTCTTACTTGAGATATCAAAAGATAACATTAGGCGACCACTTAAGACTAGTAGCATTCATCATTAAAGTTTAGTTGCATAAGTTAAGTAGATTGGAAAAAAAAAAGGTATATGAAGCTGTAGAAATATATTCACAATATGGTTGATCTTTCCATTGACTAAAAGTTCTTTTTTTTTTTTTCAATTCCGAATACTCGAAAACTGTGATTGCCTTATCCTTATTCAATGCATCATTCACATGCAATATTCATAGTCTTCTTGACCATTTATGTATTCCTAGAATACCTTTTTACAAATTAAAAAAGCGAAAAATTGGACCTTCTGCTAATAGACCATAGTTTAGATTGGCGGTAGAAAATAAATAAATAAATATATTTTTTCCATCTCATTCACAATAAAAGATAAGTGTGATTGGATATGTATAATTTTAGATGCATCTTCATTAATTTTTTGATATATGAATTTTAGTATTTATATATGAAAGATTAATACACCAAAATCTGAAAAATATGGATCCTTTATAAATAATCACAAGAAAAGTAGAATACTACACTTGAAATACAATTTGAAAGTATAATGAAATCGTATATCAAAATGTTAAGAGCTTTCTATTATTTAACCCAAGCCCATGAACAAAGACCCCCACACTCTTCTTATCCAATTGCCACAGTAGCTAAGCCCATGGTATGGATGATGTAGGTATAAGAAGAAGAACACTTAGCTGTTCAAGTTGCCAACTCCTCAACCCTCAGGGCCGTAACACTTTTTCTGCCCCCTTTTTTATTGTTGTTTTCTTTATATAGATTTGTTACATGTTGTTTCATGCAATATAGATTAATTGCTATCTTGTTACAAAAAAATTAATCTATGGTACAATTAGTTATTTCTGATGATCTATTGTAACATTCACTATGTGATTTAATCTTTTGATGTTGTTTATGCTATCTTTTGCTGTACTTGCATCTATAACAGTTGTCCCCCCTATTGAAATGCAGCCTGTACTCAAGGTTGAACTATGGATAAATAGTCTAGAATGCATTCATATCCTTCCATGTAGCATCTTCAATAGGAAGTCAAAACCCTTGGACCAAAATCTGAGACACCTTAACCCCATTCCTCATAATCTCATAAACCCTCACTGTACCAAAAGGTTCTAATAGTAGGTTATTGTGATGTGAGTTATGAGGTAAATCAAGCGGAGGAATGATATTCCCATAGGCTGCCTTCAAACACGAGACATGAAGTACATTGTGGATTTTTGAGCCACTAGTAAATCAAGTGCATAAGCACACTATCCCATACCTTAAGAATCTTATAGGGACCATAAAATCTCTTGATAATTTGTGATAGCTCCTGAAAATAGCCATCATGGCCATCCAAGACCCCCAATACTGGAGCTCCACTTCAATTGTTGAGACTCCAACAAAGTGATCCTGAGTCCTCCCCGAAGTTAGGCAATTGCATAACAAATAGAGGCTAGGATGACACAAATAATAGCCACACAATTGGATCTAAACTAACTAGTATTGTCTCAAAAGATGAGTACATTTACGCAAAGGAGGAGAACATCTTTCGTTATATATCTTACATTCAAATTACGTATCAATTGTATTGATCGACATACTTAATGAGAAATGAATGGAAATTTTATATTGTTATAGTTCCTATACATATTTATGTAAATTGTTTGGTTTTAATGAATTCCATAAAATTCATTTACATACGTTATTAGAATTTTGGAGTTTAAACTTGTTTGGATTATGAAGTAGATTGTGGAAACAATACAATCTAATTTGTGGTTTGTTTGAACAGTGAGGTACATCTTTAGCTAAAAATCATATAAAAGCTGTTGGAAGGTCTAAATAATGACTTTAAATCACAATTTTACCACTCTTTCTTTATAATTTTTTTCGATGAATTAATAATTTTATCCTTTTGAATACAAAAATAATATTTCGAATTGATCCAGCTAAACCAATTACCATATTACCATTACGAATCACACCACCAACATGCAATTTCACTTTGAACTTTTCTAAATCAAAATTTTCAGAAAAAAAATCAAATAAGGAGTGTGATTCATAAATCCCACTTTGGATACGCACAGGACCGGCTCAGAAAGAATCATCTTTAGCAAAACATTTTTGAATGGGGAAAATAATTCAAAATAGACCATAGCCCACGCGTATTGAAGCAAGAGTTTGAAATCTTGCCAGGTCCTCTGCGTTTGCATCAAGTAGTCCTCTACCAATTACCATGTGAAGTCAGAAATCACACATCACTCATCTCATTAGTTATTTGACACTGCCATCTTAAACCCAATGACAATCAACAGTTCATCACAACATTCATCATTTAAGTTTAGTGTATATGTTAAGCAGACGAATATATATATATATATATATAAACAGTAAAAATATCCTGTTTGTTGCCTGATTTCCATCTATATTTATATTTATATTTAATCTGCATTTGTATCATATCTATTTTTATTTGTATTTGAGGTACGGAACCTACTTGGATCAAGTTACTCACTTATCATACCTACCATTTTTTCAACCTATCACCTATAATTTTTATATATAACCTACCACAACTACCACATTTTCTAACCTACCACACCTATAATTTTTTAAATAAACCTACAACTTTATGCAAGATCCAACAGTAGATCTTGCATTTTCCTATAAGTATTTTGTACAAGACTTGACTCAAGTTTTTCCCGTGCGGTTGGCATACCAATGAATCAAATAGAGGCTATAGTTGATCTTTCCATTGACTAAAAGTTCATTCTTTTTTATTCAAAATTCTTTGAAAAATGCGATTGTCCTATTCCTTATATATTTATGAATTAAATTTGTACATATCTCCATATTTTTCACCCTATATAGACTAACATACATATATAAACTGGATCATTTTATTCCGACCCACACACCCTTGCGTCTGCCCTAACTTTCAAGACATTTTGGATTTCCTATGTTATTATATTAATATGACGAAATTTTGTTAACATCCCATATTCAATGCATAATTCATATGCAATATTCATAGTCTTCTTGACCTTTTATGTATTCCTAGAATACTTTTCTACATATGAAAAAGCGAAAAATTGGACTGCTAATGGACCATAATCTTCCTATTAAGTGATTTTCAAAATTGAATAAAATAGAATATAAAAGACCAATATGGTGTTAGATTTTCGTGTATTTAACGAAACACTTATTTTTTAGTACCAGTTAACGGAATCTTTGTGAAGATATGATTGATACTTAGATTATAGTCAAGCAATAACAAGGATGGTTCTACTCATATACTCTTATATCAATGTTTCAGAAAAATTACCCTTCATAAAATGATTCGGCAAAAGTTTCAATAGCATGGCAAACTAAACCCTATCAAGGTATTGAAAATATAGCCTATATTTAATTTTATGCTTTATGGACTTAAATTTCATAATATAGGCCAAACGCTCTTTATCTACTTTAATTGAGTCTACTCCTAAAACATTTAAGTCTATTATCAATTTATAGGTATGGAATTACTTAATGGACTCATATAACATTTCTTCGGATCATAAGCCCTAAATACACTTAATGGGTCTAAATATGAATTTGAAGGCCCAATAAATTAATTAGGGTCCACATTGAAATCTTTTAGGCTTACATCCAATCCTCAGGTGCAATAACCAATTTTACTCACTTGGGCCTAACCAAACATCTAAGCCTAAATCCACCTAAATTATAATTCCTATTCTTTAATGTGCTTAATTATAAATTCCTCAAAACCCATTATTCTAAATAATATAAGACTTAGTTAAATTCTTATTGGGTATAGTTTAGAAGCCCTAAAGGCCCAATACCTCTAAATAAGAAATTTAATCTTTTATACTCATGTGATATATCTGAACTATCTAAGGTCAATACACTAAATGAAATTCAACATAAGGTATCAATTAGGACTTTATATATACTAACATATATAAGATCTTATGTTATAGAATAACAAAACATAGTTACATAATCAATAGGAGTTTGATAGTTAATTACCACCTCAATGCTCATATGAAATATCTTTTATATAGATATTATTGCTTTTGACATACCTTCTAGTCTACCTTTTAACCTTTGCTAGAGTAAATACTCGATATGTTGTACGCAATGACATTCGTGTTGCTTGATTATGATAGGAATCTTAAATGAATTAATACTTAAAGATAACTAATCATAATTAAGTGATTGATTATGCATAGTTGTCTTTAGATTTGGGTTGAAGGGTAACAACTTTACTAAGCAATGCCTGCACGATAGTTAGGCACTTAGGCCATTAAGAATAATTGGTAGGTAGTTAATGGGGGAATAGTAGCAGGATAACATCTACTTACATCCGTTGAGAAGCTGCACTTGTACATTTTAAGATTATGGGCTTCGTTAAACTGTATAGTGTGATGGACTGAAATAAGTAGACTTGCATAACGGTTGTAACCCCTAGACGAAGCTATTACTTTGTTATAGATAAGAAATATACGTATTCAATCTACCTATATCCACCCCTTAATAAGGTGTTGCTACTCATGACTCCTAATGTATTACCGAAGTGAGAGTTTTCCATTGTTAATGGTCACACTTAAATTAAAAATATAAATTATTGGTTTTTGCATTGCATTTACATTATATAAGTGTGATAATCCCGTATATATTTGTGTTACTATTGTCCTAGGCTTTGACTCACTATTTTCTGTTTCAGGTTCTGATGGATCATATGAGGATTATTTTTTACAGCGAGGGTTTTAGTTCCAATTTCGAGGGCTTTATTAAGGAGTATAGCCAGTAGCATCATGTTTGACTTGACGGTCTTCCTCGAAGAGGATCATGTCCAATATGACTTGCATAGGCTTAAAGGGTCTTTTGTTGAGCCTTACTACTTGATGGTTTTTAGTATTCCAGTTTGATACTTGTTTTACGAGATATTTCGACTCAACTTACATACTTGAGATATTTTTTGTTTTGGGAACCAATGGATGCCTTGAGATGGTTTTGTGATACAGTTTTATTGGATACTTTTATGTATTGGTTACTAATAAGTAACCTTATGTGAAAATTTCAGAAAATTTTACTTTTCTACTTCATATAAATTTTTCAAAACCTAAATGAACGATTTCAAAATCTAAAATTGGTTAGCAAATGATCGCAATAAATAGGTCTTTAGAGTAGTTAGCAAACGATCGCGATAAATAGATCTTTAGGGTGGCCTTTCCATATAATACTTAAGTATTAAACATGGCATGGCAAAACTGAATATGTCTCAATCCTATTTGAGTCGTGATATCTATAATTCCCCTTATCTGATTATAAATAGAAGATATTTGTATATTTGATATTTTTATAATTGGAGAATTTATGACAAAAATTGAAAACAAAACTATTGAATAACAATTGTGTGTAGGGACATGCATTGGTATTTATTACTTTATGTAATAACAATTCATTAAGAGTTGTCTTTCCTTTTATGTAAATATTGTGGTAGCAACTCTATATAAAACGATGAAAGAAAGAATGTCTACTCCTCTTAAGTAAATTTGTTGTTAGTTTTAATATCATTTTTTTTAATTATCTAATTTGTTTAGGATTGGTTTCTTGAATTTTCACTATGACCACCTGGAGCGTTATGAAGTACACAAAAACTATAATTTTTCTTATAACCTCTAAATTGCTATGAAGGAAAGAAGCCGAACCATTTGAATAGGGGATTATGATACAGTAATTAGCTTGTAGAAACACTATCTTGGTAAAATCATTAAATGACCCGTATCATCTAATAAAACACCTCTTTATCAAATAAATTTTTGTCGTCATATATCTATTTCTAACCATGACAATAAAATCATTTCAATAATTTTACAACACTAAAGATGGTTTTTAAGTATCTTCATAAGCTTAGAAGGGTTGAAAGCATTTCTTTGTGTTTCTAAATTAGTTTTTCATGTTTTGAATTACATGACTTGTGTAGGAGCCACTTTGTCATGAGAGAGGCATAGAAATTGAATAAGTATTTTAAATTCTTTTGGCACTTTTATTCCTACATTTTGTTTCTAATCTATACAGCTTGAGAGGGAGGGTGGAATCATGATTCTATTCCACTCTCATTAAGACTATCTTTAATCCTAATGATCTTGTTTAGAGTCTTTAGATGTCATATCAACATTTTAAGGAATATTCATTTTTAAGAAACTTTCAACTTGATTTGTAAGGATCTTAAAAATTAGTTTTAATATTTATTTATATTATTTAAGGAACTCACATAATAAAAATTATATACAAAACACATTAAAAGAGGGAAAAAAAAAAGAAAATGTTAGCTTTACGGGGTCCTTATCAGAGGACCCCAGTTTTGCTAAGCACTAGAGTTCAATGGTGAAGAACCTAGGTATAAAGTCCTTAACCCTTGTTACTAGCACCAAGCAAGTAGCATTAAAGTTGGTCTAATAATTATTACTACGATTGCTTGCATTTTTATTCTCTAACATATTTATTGTAACGCTCCAAAAAATTAATTCAATTAATTAAATAACTTAAGGCATTACTGCCACATATAATACTCTAAAGTATTACATGCTAAGGCTTTCTTTAAAAGATTTTGTTTATGTTGGACATTGCTACTCATTTTTAGATTATGAAATCATTTAATTAAATTCTGGCAACAACTGGATTTAGCAGCGGAAAAACAATTTATTAAAATCATTTATAAAACTCTACTCCCTACAGAGCAAGCCAATTTTCTAAGAAACAAAACTTTATAAAAACATTTATTAATCTACTCTTAGGGGTAGATCTTCATTTGCAAAACATATGAGCATTAATAAGCCCATTAAAAGAATTACAATTTATAAATAAATCCAGTTCTCACTAAATAAATAGAAAAAAGAATAAAGTAACTAAACTACATCTACGCTCCTACTCACTTTACTTATCCACAAATCCTCTCTGAATCATCACAAGCACCTAAAACCCGAGGCAAGCATCATCATACCAATCATCATCAACCATAACAACTCAACAACATCAACATCAACATCATCCTCAATCATCTCATCGCCACCATCTTCATCAACAATAATACCCGTAAAAAGAACAATAACAACATGAATCAGCCGAAGCTTAGTACATATCACAATCACACACGGAGTGACATACGAGCTTAACTAAATGCAATAGAAAATCAGCAACTTATTATCTTTCTTTTAATATAAATAAATCAACATGGGAGTATTCAAACTCCGGACATCAAGGATCTATTGTCACGTCCGCCTCCCTGAGTGGTCTCTACTATTTATACAGACTAGGCAGCCTCACCTTCCGACGTAGCCCGTAATACTAGGAGATCCTGAGTAACACATCACGACGCTCAGGGGGGTTGGTATAAGCAGTTCGGATACTTATATCTCCTAGATGATATATCCAATAAAGAGAAAATAACTTCATCTAGGGTTGACAGCCGTTACATGAGTTCACTTATCTTAGTCCATAACATCACCTAGTCCAACTGTTCCCATAAACATTTGAACTAAATCATGTCACTTCATTCTAAGTGTAAGCAAATGTTACGGCGATACCATCTTTCCCATTAGTTACCTGCCGTACCACTTAGGAAAGTCTTATCAAAGATAGGGGTAGCCTAAGCACCTAATCTACCGTTCCCCCAATCTGAGTAAGGTGCTGCTCTGCTAGCCAGATATCGATCTGCCATACAGGGTCAGATACGGATTTAAACAGCTGAATAGACAACCAATTCAAACAATTATTAGGCCAAGTGTAAGTTCTTAGTCCATTTAAGATGTCTATCCTAACAATCAGCACGCAAGTTACTGAGTACCTTGAATATGAAATCCAAACATAGCCTTGGGAGGAATTTCAAAAGATAATCCAGAAGATAAATTAGATATCCACTTTGTTAAGGAAAGAACTTGTATAAGAAACTAAATTAAACTAATCATCCACTTTTCTCAAACTTTTATTAACCTTATTTGATCAGACACCAATTTGGAACCTTATTATGACTACGAAGATCGCCCCGCCAAAATATGGACAGTTGTTTTGTCTGTCAAAGTGTTTCTTTTCACTTTATTTATGGTCTTTTATCAACAAAAGCTTAATCAATGCATTCATTCACAAAAACATCTATTTCTTAAGCAAACACGCCTTTGAAACAATGTTTTCCTCATATTATTCAAAGATCATCCTAATCCATTCATCTAAGCTAATTATTAGCTATTAATCCATTTTAGTGTAACCTTAGCCAAATTGATTAGAATTAGTCACTTAAGTCATTTACTAAGCCAAGGTGATTAAACTATATCAATCTAATTCATTTTAACTCATTCAAGTTCATTTAGCCAAGTTGAACCTAGAATTATCAACTAGGTTCATTTTTATAGCTAACTTCCATATTTAATCCAAATTATTAATTAAATCTACAAATCTACTAAAATCATGTTGATTTATATCAATTAACTCATATGACACATCAAATATCACCTATCTATCTCATTTTAGCTCAAAAAGATTCATTTCTTAGCAAAGACACATTTCACAAACAAAAACAAGTTTCAAACTTTGTTTGTAAAAATATAATATCTGGAAAGAAGTCAAATTTGAGCATTGATACTTTTGGAATTTGTAAAAACTCAAAACATAAAAGTTGTCGATCTCTTTTTAAGCTTTCCAACACAATTTGAATCACCTCAATCGGAGGTTAGATTAAAAAGTTATGGTCAAATTACGAAAAATATGTCAAAGCTGCAGGGGACCCAATCACGGACGTGATCTCGCTCGTGATTTGTGAAAATCACACGATTAGAGTGTTTCACACTCCTCAGCTCACCCGTGATTTCTCTCCTATCAAGAGTTACGAATTTTCTTTGTTTTGAAAACTCATTTTTACATATTTTCATCAACTTATACACCTCCTACATCAATTCTAACATCAAATAAACACTTATAACAATTTCTAACACTTCAAACTTCATCAAACAAACCCAAACTTTCAATCCCAACTTCCACTATTCATCATCTCCTTCCTCCAACCAATCCCCAATAAACATATATCAATAAATACATAAATAAATAGCACTCTTAATCCAATTCAACATTAACTCATCAATTATAAATTTAAATAACAAGTAAAACAAAGAGAAATAGAAATAGAAAACTTAGCTCTTTAAGAACCCATGCACACTTAAGTTCTTTCTTGCACTTCTAACTTTGATTCCTCTTTCCTATCTTCATCTTCTAACCTTGATTTCTCTTTTTGTCTTCTTGAATTTGACATTTAGAGAGATGAATTTAAGTGATGAAAGAGAGAAAGGAAGAGGAAGAATAGAGAAAGAAAAGAGAGAAAGAGAGAGACGGTAATGGAAAAGGAAAATAAACAAGGCAGGGAAAAGAAATAGAAATAGAAAAGGATTAGGATAAAATTTAGGATATTTTAAAATAAACATATTAGGTTTAGAACTTTCAGATCAATATTTTAGTTCTAAAATATTTAGGAGATGATTTTAAAACCAATAGGCTAGAAATTAAGAACTTAAAATAAGAACTTAATTTATGAATTTATTTTAGATAAAATGATATTTAATTTGAGTTCGGGTTTAAGAACTGATATTTTTTATACAAGCAAATGAACTCAAATTTTAGGGAGATTTAGAAATTGGAGCTTAGGCTAAGAATCAAGAGGTTAGGAATCCTCTAAACATTTTAATGAGATATTTAGAGATTTAGAAATTAAAATCTCAAATTCGACTTAGTTAATTATTAATCTAGTTATATCAACTTGTCTAATTATTTTCTATACTTCGTTTAACTTATCCAAATCTATCTAAACTTAATTTATAATATATATAGAGATTTTGGTAATTTCATTTATTAATAGGAGTATTTTTATAAATAGAATACCTATTTCATTTAGTGTGTATCCATACAAAAGAATGGATTTATCACTCTAACGTTGTGCTTGGCAATGAAGAAAGCTGTGGAATATGAAGGAAAGTGGCAGAAGAGGGATGAAAGCTGTGGAAAAATTATGTTTAGGTACGGTGAAAATGCATGGAAAGTGGTGGAAGAGGGATGAAAGGAATGAAAAATGTGCCACCTCTTTCTCTCTCCGAATTTGGGAAGAAAACGGTAGAAAATATGAATACTGTTTTAAAATGACATTTTTCTCCTTAACAAGTGAAACACCTAAAATCACATCAAAAGGAAATTTTGTCGATCACTAACTTTATATCTCTTCTTCTCTTTCCATTTCATTCATCAATTACCAAACATAAAATAAATATTCCACCCATTTTCATTTCCACTCTTTTCTTCCATCCATTTTCGCTCATTTCCACATTTAAAAAGTTGCTAAACATAGAGTAATACTCATTCCATTCTTCCCATTGTAGTACATTCAATTGATCTTGTCTACTAAACATACATTAATTTATATTTATTTTAATATAGTAAAACGAAAATCGATAAAGGCAATCGGATCTTAGCAGTGGAGTTAAAATATAGGATTGATATATAAGACAAAACCTTTACAAATCGACGTGTCAATCTTTTTCTTTCGTTACTCTCATTTAAAATTCCACATTTTTTATATGTTATCTCTCCCTTTGATTTTTTTTTTTTTTTTTACAAACCTTAGTATAGAGGGGATCGGTTACATGGCCGCCCCGCTCTTCTATATCTCTTTTTACTGTTTACAGCATTATTTCCACAGATCCATCACTAGCCATCTAAAAAGTTGTAGATCTATCACCTCTAACACCAAATCTGGATTGTATTTTATTATTCCCATCATCATCGATAATTTGGGTGATTTGAAAAAAGTGAAGATCATGAAAATATTATTTTGTTGTAATTTTTAAAATAAGCAAATTTTTATGTATTTGATGTTCATATTTTTTACTTTGTTTCCTTTCCTTTTATGGGATTTTGTCATCCCTTTTATGTGATCTATTCTACTTACCAACTGGTTGAGTTTTATTCTCTTAGAAAGAATTTCTATCCCTATGTTAAACAATTTAACCTATGTCTAATTAAAATAACTCTTAAACCATATGATAAAAATTGATTTTTCCTAAATTGAATTTCATGCTACATTCGTTTTTTATTATCCTGAATTTTTAAATGATTAAACTTATTATATTACAGGTAAATTTGACAAAAATGGGGTGTCTGCAATTATAACATTCTCATAGAGTACACGTAGCAAGTCTTTTGTTTGAAAGACTCGAGCAAATGTCTAGGTATTCGAAGGGTCGTACTAAATGTGCACCACTATCATCTATTCAATTGGTTACTCAATAGATGTTTCAGTTGTGTGGTAGAAAATAACCGTAGTGTGTTAAAATAACATGATGATTTTACATAAAATCTACATTAACACATACTTCGAATACACCCATGTCCACATCATTAGATTAAAAGTGACTGTACAATCTTTTATGTAAGAAAATTCAATTATAGTTTTTTCTAGAATATCCTCTCTGGACAGATTCCCAAATATCTGAGTAGTATTGATCCATGATTCTCACCATGGTCTCTACTTTGTCAAGGTTAGTCCAAAAAGGATCCTGTAGGAATGGAAGACTGCAAAGGGATAGGCTATATCCAACTTTGTGAGATATCATCTCATATTACTTTTCAAGCGAAAATAACAAGTTTTTAATTCATATGAAATGCACCATTCACACATATCTTAGGTATAAATTTCCCCTCCTAAGACTGTAGGATAGGGATACTATAGTTCCATTAGTATCAAGCCATCCAAATAAATTCCTTCACGTAACACCCTTAGTTACTACCTTTAATGATGCACCATAGAAGCATATTTTTATTTTCTCCCAACTACTTTATATGACTATCACGACATGCTATCCCAGACTCTACCGCAGCGAGGGGGCGCCCCTAGGGCCTTAGGCCACCCCTGGCAGGGATCGTGATGCCAGGTATACTGGCCCTCCTAATGCGCCTTCAGGTACAACAGGACACCTGAAGTACTGTGTAACCACTTGGAAATCTACCCACTGAAGTATTGTTCGCTTTGGCTACACCCTGCACGTTTTGTTCTTTTAGTGCTAACGCTTCCCAAGAGATCACCCATCCTAGGATTGCTTTGCTAAGAGCACGCTTAACTTTGGAGTTCTGACGAACTTCAAGCCATTGCATCGAAAAGGTGCCTCTGTGATTAGAGTTCCACCATCTATATTTGAGGGGTGTTACACACTCCCCCTCATATAGAACTGACGTCCTCATCAGTTTTGTTACATAGGTCCAGAACCATTGCTCTGATACCATTCTATCACAACCTGCCATCCCACACTTCACTGCAGTGGAGGGGGTACCTCTAGGCCCTTAGGCCACCTCTGGGTAGGGATCGTGGTACCAGGTACACTGGCCCTCCCAGTACACCCTCAGGCACAACCAAGACACTAGAGGCACTGTGTAATGACTTGAAAATCTATCACTAAAGTATTATCCACTTTGGCCACATGCTACATGGTTTTGTTTTTTTGGTGCCAACGCTTCTTAAGAGGTCACCCATCCTGGGATTGCTCTGCCCGGAGCACGCTTAACTTTGGAGTTCTGATAAACTCTAAGCCATTGCACCGAAAAGGCACCTATGTGATTAGAGTTCTACCATCTATATTTGAGGGGTGTTACAATGACATCCCTAGGAGAATATAATATATTCCCCCTAGCTACATACCTCTTGATGTATGCGGCTCCCAATGATTAAAAAATTTGAACCCTATTATATACACATTGATCCCCTAAAATAATTAGTTTGCATATAATAGACTAGACCCACTACCGCACAACATCTATTCAATTATCGTGTAATAATGATGGAAAAGAAATGCATTATGCTATGCGTGATCATTTTAGAATTTAGTTACAATATTCTTAAAATCTTTTATATGGTGACCACAATTAGAAGACACTTGTCAAGTACATAAGAATACAAAAATGCATCACTCAATTCCTTGTTTTCTTGGTTATAAACTTTTATTTTTTTTTCCATATTATTCAAATCAAACAAACACATACTGTAAAGACCCGACCCTCTAAATCCCGAGACTTAGAGTACCGAGTCCCAACCACATATAACATTTTCACATTATATGTAAGGTTGTCCTAAAACTAAGAGTTTATGAAAATTGTTTGATCATAATCATTATAACTTTATAAAGAACTTTTAACAAAACAAGATTGCTAACAAAAGCAATCTATACATACATTTACATCATACAAACACTGTTTAGTGTCAATACAAGACACTACAAAATTTACATGTTTCCTTAAATAAAAAAGAATCTTAGAGGATCTTAAGGTCTTTACAAAAATAGGCTTATCTATCAAGCCTTTTATTCATAACTTTTCCCTTAACTAAAATTCTTCCAAAAGTCCAGGGTATTCGAGTCTTATTCGTCCCACTCATCCAGGAATCTCTTGAAATCGGACCCATAGCCCAAATCATCATAAGACTCGTCTCCAATACCTGCAAAGCAGCAAAAGTGAGCCAAAGGCCCAGTACACAATAACAAATGCAAGAACAAGTCATCAAGCCAATGTAATGCATTAGAAGACAAGTGATTATCTTTATTAAATTTTCTTTTGCAAATCAACAGGAGGGTATTCAAACCTCGGATCACGCTTTGGGAATTCAGGGATCCTGAATAACAGCAGCTACTCAGGGGGTTGATATAAGCATCCTGAATACTTATATCTCCTATATCTATTTCATGAAGATAATAGCTTCATTTAGGGTTCAAAAGCCGTTGCCCGCCTCTACTTAAACTCAGTCCATAACATGAACCTAGTTCACAAGTTCCCATAAACCTTGAACTAAATCATGGTATTTCCCCCTAAGTTTAAGCAAACGTTACTCAGATACTATTCCCCCCATCGGCTACCCACTTAACCAAAAGAATCGTTATTGCATCATAGCGTACCATTGCATCATGGTAAAGTCATTGCATCATGACTTGGTTAAGCACCTAACTAACATGTCATTGCATCATGACATGTTTGCTACTCCTCGGACCAGATTAAACAGCGTAATAGACATTCAATTCATTCAAATATTAAGCCGAATCGATTTAAGTCAGATTAGGAATGCCTACTCCTAGCAAACATCAAACAAGTTATTGCGTACCCGAACCCGTTAGTATATTACTATGATCTCTCGGTGAAGAACTAACCGAAGAATCCTTAACTGAAATAGGAATATCAAAATAATCAATAAATAAAGATAGATTTCACATTCACAATTATATATATATATATATATATATCACAATCCTAGATCAATTGTATAAGGAAATTCATTAAACTTTCATAGAGTCTAAATATCAAATTCATGCATAAAACATGTTTATTTAACTCATATATACAATTAATAAAAAAATTCAAATAATTTAACACAAAGTCATAATGAAGCATTTAAACATCTTATTATATCCTAGATCGCTTAACAAATACTTAATTGATCAAATATCAAACTTCGGAAAATTTTAAAAAAGTTTTTAAAATTCAAAATCGCAGGGGCTACGCCGGTATTCAAAGCCGGTGGCTTTGAACCGGTATTCAATACTATGAAAATCAACACTGCCAATGCTGGCAACGCTCAAGGGTACGCCGGCTGCCTTCATTTTACACTGGCGACTTTGAACTGGTGTAGAATGCGAAATCCAAATTTTTTCAAAACTTCCAAAGAGGTACAAATCGGCCGCGGACATGGATACACTGGCAGCCTTTGATCCTACGTCGGCGGCTTAGACTCTTAAATTGCCGGCGTACGTTTTGAAGAATAAATGCTGGCAAAATTTATTGTAAAAGCCGGCGGCGTTGAATTCCCAGATATCGGCGTACGTTTAAAATAGGCCTATTCGACATAACACAATCCCCTGTTTTTCCACTTCGAATTTTTCTAATCTATAACACTTTTAAATCTTCTTCAACCATATTTTTAACTTCATATACTCACTCCTATCTACACTATTCAATCCTAACAACTCAAAACATGAAATCAACACATTTGATCACCTCCAATTCCACTTCCATTCATTCTCAACTTAACTACTCAAACTATCTTTATTTCTTCCCAATTCTTCATATCACTACCACAATACATAAACAATACTCATACACCAACCAAACACAATCCAAGATAATTTCAATGCATGAACAAACAATTTAGAGAGCATTTAAACTCATCCTAATCAAGATCTCACATAACCACTACATGAAATGAAAACAAAACAAAATCATACTTAAATCAACTCACATGTATATGCCTTATCTTAGAGAGAACTTTGATTTTTAAGGCTTGATATTGTTCTTGAATTGATTTGGAATTTAGATTGAAGGAAAAAGAAAAAAGAAAGAAAGAAAAAGGAAAATTCGTATAAAGGAGAGGCTGCCCCAAAAAGTAGGTTAATTAAGCAAAATTAAGTCTTAAACACATCCCAAATTTGACTTTTAAGGCATATGCAACTTTAGTTGCATTTTGGGTGAATTTGAGTTTCATTTGGGACTTCATTTACGCATAAATACTAGCTTAACTAAGGAAAATTTCTATCAACTAATCTTATGAAAAACCAAGGTTGATTTTATAAATCTAACTTAACTTAACACCTTAATGTATAAAAGACACAATTAATAATTATACTACACACACATTAATACATATAAAACAAAAAATATTAATTTCACTACATATGCAAAATAACATATTTAAACTATTACCAATACAACTATCATAAACATCATGCTCATTTAATTCAACAATTAAGATAAATAAACAAACACATGGAACTTAAATAGAATTTAAATTTAGATCATTTCACATACAAATTCCCAAAATCCCACATGCAATCTGTTTAAATTTTTACTTTTAAGTGCCACTAATTACAATCACAATTCAAGTAATAATCATTGAAGATACTTACCTTACCATTATTGTGATAGATTGTAATATTCTTTAGGAAAATTAGACGGTTTGTTGCCTAAAGATGAATAAATAGATATTATGGCAAAATATTAAAATTTATAAATAAACTGATTCATTTAAAATTTTCGCATATATTATTAGTTTGAAGTAAATTAAGTATGTCTTAATGGTCTTTGCAAGAGTAGCAAAAAATTCTTCATCTGGTCACAGGATTTTCAAGGTCCCATGATATAGTATAAGTCCTTGTTGTTCGAATGTGATACAAATCCAAGTCCTTGATGTCTAGGTTCTGAAATTGTCTTATAGGTTCATGATGAAGGTAAAATTTATTTCAATTCTCAATACATTTTTTTAATCCTTATAAGTAAATATTATTGCTTCAGTTTGTTCTATGTTCTTATTACCTTTGACTATTTACGAGGTCATTGCAACCATGTTTATTGTGACCACAATATTATTGCTTCAGTTTGTTCTATGTTCTTACTGTTACATAAAAATTTAGTTTCATTATCTTAAAATGATTTAACAACTATATATGAAGGATTGATTTATTGTATCAAATTAGAAACTACCCGTATTAATCTTCTTAGTATTTTAAGCAAGCTATAACTAATTCCAAAACAAAAAGTTGTAGTGAAATGAATTATTGATGCTAAACAGTTCTTTTTTTCAAATAATAATATGGATATATATATATATATGTGGGTATACTTATTTATCTTTTATTATTTATAAACATATTTTTATCAACATAACTTTAAAATATTAAAGTAAAGCTATTTTTTTTCCCCTTACCTTTTTAAATATTAGCCTGCTTGTATTTGCCTCAAAAAGATGATACAGAATATATAGGGGGAAGCAAGGAAATGGAAATATAAGAAGGTAAGTAGCTGGAAGAAAATAAACGGCTATAGTAATTGACAATATCAGCCTGCTTGTATTTGCCTCAGATAGATGATAAAGAATATATAGGGGGAAGCAAGGAAATGGAAATATAAGAAGGTAATTAGCTGGAATAAAATAAAAGGCTAGAGTAATTGACTGGTTAAAGACCTCTAACGCATTTGGCCCAAAAAAAAAAAAAAAAAAAAAAAAAACCCAACGTAAAACCCAAGAATTATTATTTTTTTTTTATTTTTTTAACGGCAAACTAATAGTGAAAGGGTGTAGCGAATTTTCATTTTCTAACTTTCATTTGGCAATTAATGTCTTGTCAGTACTTCATCAATACATTTCACTATGCATTACAAGTTTAATTTGTTTTGGCCATTAGCGTGCAAGTTCCATAGGTTAACAAAAATTGTTCAAATCCTCTCTTAGAAGTTGTTTCTTTTTTTAACCTAACCACACTACGCGTGCACACGCACGTGCTTACACACACGCACATGCATACACTCAATCACACATATGCACTCATGTTATCTAAATTTTTACTTTTATAACATTATATCTAAATAAAATTTCGTTACAAATTATCTAAACTTTATAAAAGTTCCAATCACAGTACCTATCGATAGAATTCGTTCATTTTTGTGTTGAGTACTATCATGGTGGATTAAATTAATTAAAATATTATCTTTTTTTTTTTCATGTTGGCAATTTTTTTTATAATTTTTCTTCGCTTTCTCTCATCTCTTTCCTCTCTTCTTCTTCTTCTTCTAACCCTAACCCCAAATCACTATGTATATATATATGTGTGTGTGTGCAAAATTTGAAAAAGTTTTATCTACGATACCTAAACTTTTTGGTTTGTAACAAAAATATACCTAAAAAAAAATTTGTAACATAAACATACTTGAACTTTTAAAAAGTTTCATCTAACATACCTCTGAACAAAATTCGTCAAATTTTCTGTTAAAATGATGATTTGGTAAGCGACCTGAATAAAAAATTATTTTCTTTATTTTAATTAGCAGAGTAAGTTTCATTCACCGAACTAAACTTTCTAGTTTGTAATAGTTTAATACCTAAAAAAAATTTGTGCCATTACTGAATCCAAACTCTAATCTCTCTCCTATGGCATCCCTCTTCTCTCTTCTTTCTCTCTCTCTAGCCAAACAAATAACCATGCTCCAATTTGCAAACACAACAAAATATAAGCAAGATTAAGAGAAATTATAAAAGTAAAAGAATAAAATAGAAATAAATAGTAGAGGAAATGAACATGTTTTGGCCAATGTGATTCAGCCTTAACCAAATAGGTAGAGTGAATTTGCAGTTTAAGTAAAAGAACAAGAATCAAATTGCAGGATAGTTATGGGTAAGGAGTTGGGTCATATGGTCTCTCCTTCTCTTTGTGGTCAATTCGAGTTGGCATTCTGTATTGGTTTTAGGTTCACTAGAGTAGTGGCTTTGGTTTGAGTTTGGAGACACAGTGTATCTAGGTTTGTCGCATGCTGGAGGTGGTGCAATGTTGTAGGTTTATGTTCAAGGGGCCGGTCACGATAATTGCTATGGTTCAATGTGGTGTACATAAGTGGGCTTGCAGTATGGAATGGCTAACGATGGTGTTTAGGTCAGCATTATGGTGGTTCGATGTGGGGGGAAACGGTGGAGAAGGCTCGAGTTCATGGCTTGAATTTGGGTTAGCAATCAATGTAGGTACTCGTATTGTGAGTAGTTAGGGTTTGGAGGTGTTAGTGGTGGTGGATTGCAAATTGATTGGTTTGGCTAAGAGGTTACAACGATGGTGGTTGTGTGGTAAAGGAGATAAAGAGTGGTTCTAGTGCCTAAGGGCAAGAGAGAGAGGGTGGTCACTTATTATAATTTGAGTTTAGGTTAGAGAGAGAAAGACAAGGGGGGGGGGGAGAGAGAGTGAGAGAGAGAGAGAGAGAGAGAGAAGAGCATAATCAAAATTGAGAGAGAGAAGAAATTTGAGAGAGGAACATAACGGGAAAGATGTAGAAGGTAAATCCTATAGGATTATAGGATTGGGTTTGGCATGTCCTATAGTATAGTGGGTTCGGATTTAGAGTTCATATTAACCATTCAAAACTGACTCGGTTGCATCTCTATATAGCATGGGTAATAAGGCGACATTGTCATTCAATTCAAATTCTAGATAAATTTTAATCCAATAATGTGACAAAGTTTAATTAAATAATAGCACTACTGCATTAAGTTTGATTGTGATGATCTTGAAAAAAGGAGGTTGTGTCCTAGACGGAATGTTCAATTTTTTATTTTATTTTATGATTTTGCCTGCAAGCCGACCTCCACTTGTGGCGGGTGAAATGGTAAAAAAAAAATTGGCTTCGACATGCTTTCTAAAGCAGACTAATAGATTAGCCCGCAGGCCATAACCTGTTTTCCTAGCACTATTAGTTATGTACTTAATTAAAAGAGACAAAAAATATATATATATATATATATATATATATTTGGTCCATTTCTCAGGAAGTGAAAAGAAAAAAATATTCACTCCTACTTAATCTTTCATGCGTTTTTTTCTTTTCTTTTTCCTAAAAAAATTATTAGAGTTACAACTACCCATCCATCTACCCTATATCCCTAGTGATTCGAGAAATAAGGCAATAGAACTACTTGACAAGAGAAGTGAAAGCCAAATGTACGAGGAAGGACGAATAGATTATGTTTGGTCCGACTAAAGCATTTCACAACATGGAGCAACCTGGTCTGGATCTGAAACGAGGAATGTGGGCCCTTGGCTCATTACTGATTGAATAGCTCGGCCTAATATGGAGGGGACCCTTGGTCTTTAGTAGTAGTTACACATGCTACTCTCACGATTTTGGTAAATCCCGATTTTAGTAAATTACGTTGATACCATTAAGATATCAAAGTTTTAGATTTTGGTATATTATGTTGATATCTTAAATTCATTTAAAATATAAATGTTTTAAATAGTTAAAAAGAAAAATAAACGTTTGAAAATACATTAATTTGAGATATTAATATAAAAAATATCAAGTTTTGCAAAATAAATTAAATAAGTTATTAATATTTAACTATTAATAAAAATTAAGAAATCTTAATTGAAAATTAATTCAAATATTGATACCTTAAATGAATTTACAAAATATTGATACCACATTTGATTTATATTGCAAAACGTTAATATATTTTTTTAAATACTTAAAACATTGATATCTTAAATTAATTTACCTCCAATTATTGATACATTCTAGCATAATTTACTCTATTATAATTATATGCGGATCAAATACAGTTATATATACCACTAAAGGGTGTAAAAGGAAAAAAAATGAAGAAATAAACTAAACATTGCAACTCTGAATTATAACTTCTCTTCGAACTAATTTTTGGTAACTTTTGTATCACTGTCATATTAACATCTGCATCCACTATCATCGTCATTCATCATTTCATCCCGGCAACCATGGATTATCCTGCACATTGACATAAAAGAATCAAATTCGAATAATAACAAAGATGACAAAAAGTCCAGAGGGCACCGTTTGATTAGTTGACAAGTTCTTGTTTTGGTTCAAATTATTTGTTAGAAAACAGTTATATATATAAAATATATATATTACTCATAAATAGATTAAATACTTATATAGATATAAATATAAATATAAATCAAATAATCCAAAAAAAGGTAATTACCAATTCCTCCATGAGTAGTTAAAAGCGTGAGTTTAAAAACAAGAAATCGATTCCATTATTAAATCATATGAATATAATAAAAAAAGATAATATTTAAAATAATTATTACTTACATGCCATATATATATAATATATGAAAATATAGCTTCTCTTTAACTGCATGATGTATCCCTTCTTATCTGGACCAAGTCAGTCTCTTCTATTCTTTAGTCATATTTATGGCTGTGGGCCGCCACATTGGAATGTTCCATTTTTTTTTGACCGAAAGAATTTTCCATTTAATAATGTCCTTTTGCGAGACTTTCTGCACCGGAGGTTTTTCGTGGCAGGTGAAAATCACATCACATTACATCCTCTAATCTATACAAGCTTAATTAGACAATTATGAAATAATAGGATTAACTGTAAATAATTAAATATATCACTTATATTTATTTCTTGTGTATATAAAGGTTATTTTTCAACCTCCAAATCTTCATAAAAGATATTTTTAAATCCTATTGCACAATTATTTTAGAAATAAAATAATTACAAAAATACTAAAGGTTCTTTTATTATTATTCTTTCAAGGCCAAAATGGTCATATAACAGTTAAAAAGCAATTTTACAGATAAAAATATGAACACACATTCTATAAACAAGAATAGATAAATTTGCAATTTACCAGGATAAAGTGTCTCATAAAACCGTAGAATAATTGCAACAAGAAGTAGATTGGTTTAAGGAAAATTATAAAAGTGAGATTAACTTTTACTTAGCCATTACTTTAAAAAAAATTATATAAACACAATTTGGATAAAAAATTATTGGTTGTGTACACTTGATATATATAGTGCATATCAAACATGTGAACATACTTGACTCATTCTAAAGTTTGCATGAGTATTTTACTATATATTACATTTTAATCATGCAATACACGTGTTAATCATGATATCACAATTCTTAAATGCGATAAATCAATGATATTTTAAACACTTTTTTTCGTTTTGGTTTTTTGTCATTAGAATGGGAACGGGGAAATCCCATCTAGGATCTCTCATATGAGAAACCATGATAGATGCTTTTAGACTAAAAGATCATTGGTAGCCAATTTTTTGTTTAATTTATATTTTTATAAATTTTTCTATTAATATGATAGGCATATTTTTTACTCAATAAAAATATTTATATTAGCACTGCTTCTGAAATCGAGTCGATTTAAGTAAACTATGTTTTTGTTCCTTATACAATAGTAAATGTTCGTAACATCCTATTGAAATGCACGTAATAAAAAAAATGAATAAACAAAACATATAGTCAAAAATTACGAATCTTTATCTATAATCTCATTTTGGTCTCCTAGACCTGGTACCGTTTCACCATTCATAGTCAAAGTCCTCTACCGAAATATCTTTAGATTTGTCTTCACGGATAACATTCTTTTCCTAAAATCTCATTTTGGTTCATAGTAAGGGTACCATTGGATTGCAGCACCATGAGAACTTTTCCCAGAGTGTCCTATGCCATATTTCTTTACTTTTCTTACTTGTGCATCAGACAATATTCTTTTGCATTAGATACCATAGGCACATCACGTAACCTCAGTGATGGAGAGAGCATAGTATCTGCAGGAGGAATCTTTGAACTCGGATTTTTTGGTTCTAGCAATCACGGAAACCGATACCTAGGAATATGGTACAAGAATATCCCTACTAGGACAGTAGTCTGGATTGCCAATAGAGATGTATCTCTGGTCGATTCGTCGGGCATCTTGAAGATAACTAGCCAGAGAGGTCTCGTGCTCGTGAATGGCAATGAAAGTGAAATATGGTCTTCTAACATGTCGGTATCGGTGAGCAATCCAGTTGCTCAGCTTTTAGACTCGGGGAATCTAGTTATCCGCAGTGCATCAGCGAGCTCAGATTGTTTCCTGTGGCAGAGTTTTGATTATCCTACCGACACTCTTATAGCAGGCATGAAACTGGGAATAAACCGGACCTCGGGGTTCAGCCGCTATCTATCATCATGGAGGAGTGATGATGATCCTTCTTCTATAAATTTCACATTCCTAATGGATCCGAATGGATATCCCCAGATATTTATGATGCAAGGTTCATCCAACAGGTTGAGAATAGGATCATGGAACGGTGCTACATTCACTGGTGCTCCTATTTCAAAACCAAACAAGTACTACAAAAACAAATTCATACTAAATGATCGGGAAATATCCTACTTTTTTGAAGATCTTACCAAAACAGTATATCCCAGGTTAATTTTAACTTCAAATGGGATCTTGCAACGCGAAATATTTTCTGATGGAGCTCAAAGCTGGTCTCCTTATCTTGCCGTTCCTCAAGATAGTTGTGACAATTACGGATTTTGTGGTGCCTATGGCAGTTGCAATAATTTAGCTTATCCGCTATGCCAATGCCTAAAAGACTTCATCCCCGTGTCCCCTCAAGAGTGGAATGTTCTTGATTGGTCAAGTGGCTGTTCCAGGCGAGTTCCTTTGAATTGCTCCAGAGACATATTTGTCAAATATTCTAGTATCATTTTGCCTGATACAAGAGAATCTTGGTATAACAAGAGCATGGATCTTAAGGAATGTGAGCTAGCTTGCAAGAGAAATTGTTCCTGTATGGCTTATGCGAAAATGTATATAACAGATGGTGGGAGTGGATGCTTACTCTGGTTTGGACCGCTTATTGATATAAGAGAGTTCGATAACAATGAACAAGAAATATATATCAGGATGGCTACATCAGAATCAGGTAAAATTCATTAGCCTTCTCACACCTTAGCATGCTAGAGCTTGCGTATCTTACATATTAGGCTTGGAGCTTAGTGGAGAGTAATCTAGTGGAAAAAGCTTAACCAAAATGAGGCTGCTACGCCAATGCAAACAATACTTTGGCGTGAAGTGCCTCTAATGTAGCGGTCTAGAGTTCGTAACTGCAAGTGTATTCCAAAGGAGACAATACCTCGGTATGAGGGATTTTAGTCATCACATTTTAAACTTTATTTTTTAAGTCTTTTATGTTTCAACTACTGTTCTCAGGTTCACATGGGTCACCTAATAAGAAAGAAAAGGTGATTATCCTAAGCTCAGTGTTGTCATCATTATTGATTCTTCTTCTCGGCTTGGTATTATTTTTGTGCATCCGACGAAAGAAGAGGAACATAAGATCACTTAGAAAAGGTAATTTATTTCAAATTGTTTGATTAAGGAGATCAGCTGCTCACTTGCATTTTCCATATATTGCATATTTGAAATGAATTTTTCTTCTGTTAGTCTTGTCCATGCAATCCTTATTGGAGAAATGCATTCGTACTATAGCACATATCACGGCTTCCAGCTCTAATTGATTCACATGGACCAGTCCATGTTCAACACGGCATTCCTCCCATGATCCTAAATCTTTTACCGATTGATTTTTTTTTTTTTTTTTCAAATAATCATTCTCATGCTCATGGTATTCTTACTCCCTATCCATTGATGTGATCAAGATAGATAATCAGATCTATTATGTTTATCATTTATTTTTAACATCATAGCAACATGGCATGTGATTATTCAAACTGATATAGTTTTACTTAGATATTCATACTTTTGCAGGTGTTAAGGCAAGCAATCTTGCAGCAGTAGTGGAAACTGCTGACAAGGAGGAAGAACTAGAATTGCGTCTCTTTGACTTGGCTACCTTGGCTATAGCTACTAATAACTTTTCCGATGCCAATAAGATTGGACAAGGGGGTTTTGGGCGTGTGTACCGGGTAAGTGCCTGTGATTGTTGATATGACCCATCAGAATTCATGTGCACTTGTGCTTTTCGTAATAGTTTCAATGAAGTGTTCATATCTCTGTTTTTTAGTGTTGATTTGGATTTTTTCCATTTGCCTTTTTCTCAATTTCCATCAGTTTACCATTTTTAAATGTTGTCACGTGCGTTTAATGGCTGTGATTATAAGCAAGAAAATGAATTTTCATTGATGTCACATGGTAGTTCAAAAATCAGCAATGTCAACTATTGACTCATAAATCGATGCAAGAATTACATTTTGACTTTTCATGGTAGGAATTGAAAAGTAGGGATGATGTTAGAGATATTGTTTAAGTAGCTCAAATTCTTTGGGGATTTGATCCGAGACATACTTGAGATGGAAGAACTCTACAGTAGTTAGAATTTAGATATTTATGGTCGTGTTTGGTCGACTGAAATTTCTGTGAAGGAGAAGATTTGTCCACCTAAGCAACCAGTTATTGAAGCGTCGGGTTCAAAGCCAAAGTCGATCTATGAATTCCCTTAATCGAACAAAGCTTGTGGAATGTGTTATACTATTTCTTATTTTGGCCCTTCTAATTACCTAGCGTACATTTATGCCTACGTCACCTTAGGGGATATGTGTGTATTTTCCTTGGGTTTTGAGAGTGTTATTTGTAACAACAAAGTTTAGGAAACACTTCAAAATGTCTTATGAAATTTGTGATTCTTTGCACTCGCCACTTTATAATTTATGGATTCAATCTATTTTGTTTGTTGTTTTTTCATCATTCATGAGGATCTTTTTAATGTAAGTCCTGGTTTTTGTGCTTTTGTTCATTAATTCATTATTGCTTCCAATTATCAAATTAATGTGATAGGTGTCGTTGCTCTAACAGAAAATATTGATTTTAGATATATGAGGAAAAAGTAAAGTCGAAGTCTTTTTCTCTCATGGCACTATAGGGTATGCTTAGGAATGGTCAAGAGATAGCAGTGAAGAAGCTCTCGAATAACTCAAAGCAAGGGGTGCATGAACTCAAAAATGAAGTTCAATATGTTGCCAAGCTTCAACATAGAAATTTAGTAAAGCTCCTTGGGTATTGCGTTGATGAAGATTGTTTGTTGGTCTACGAGTACATGCCTAACAAAAGTCTGGACTCATTTATCTTTGGTATGAATTGTTGCCACTCTCAATCTATTCTCTCATGTTTTTAAATAGATTTGTGCAAGCTCTAGGATATTTCTTGATATACTAATTTTATTTTTAGAAAATAATTAATACAATCAGCTCACTGAACAAGTGCACATAGAGCCTCTAAATGGTTGCAATGGTTGGGTGGTAATCATATATGTTTAAAAGTCATGGTGAGGGAAAGGAATGTCTTGGAAGTTTAGAGGATTTATTCACAATAATCGCAAGTTTTTCAATCTATTTGCAATTATTGCATCATGAAAAAACAATTTCAAATGTATAATCTCCCTAGCGTTTATTATTGAAATCTTGATATTTATTTTGACAGATGAACATAAGAGAAAATTGCTTGACTGGAATACTTGCATTAATATCATCAATGGAATTGCTAGAGGTCTCCTCTACCTTCATCAAGATTCTAGGTTGAGAATCATTCACAGAGACTTGAAAGCCGGGAACATTTTATTGGATAAGGATATGAATGCAAAAATAGCGGATTTCGGCCTAGCTAGATGTTTTCGAGCAAATGAGAGCAAAGTTAACACCAATCGAATCGCAGGGACATAGTAAGATTTTTTTATATATTTATAACTTGAACTAAATCAATTGCTTCCAAGGATCCTAATATAATGATTTTTATGCAGTGGTTATATGTCTCCAGAGTATGCGGTTGATGGCATATATTCTATTAAATCCGATGTCTTCAGCTTTGGTGTTCTACTGATAGAGATATTAAGTGGAAAGAGAAATAGAGGTTTTCAATGCATTGATCATGATTTCAATCTTCTAGGACATGTAAGTTCTGACATCTAGCACAAATTGCAAAATTTATTCTCAAAACTATACTTCAGGTGAGGCTACATCTTTGAACTATCGATGACTGTAAAAAATATGCAGTTGTCTCCCTAACCATTAGTAAAGTACTGAAAACTATCACCATTTATGGGCTAACTATGATCTAACTTCCTTTATGACAATTGGGAAGGTAAAAGCATATTTTCAAAAGTTATAAGGGTGAAGTAAATGTTTCAGGGTTTGCATCTAACCATTAGTTTTAGGGAAAAAAATTACAATTATCCCTTACATTTATTATTAACTAGTGTCTAGCAATTAGAATTAAAAATAGAATTAACTTTTTTTTTTTTTTTGTTAACTTGTTAGGCTTGGTGGCTTTTTTCACATGCAAGGTCCATCGAATTACTTGACGAGGTGATCAAAGAGTCATACAATAGAGATGGAGTCTTAAGATCAATACATGTTGGCCTTTTATGTGTGCAACGAAGTCCATATGATAGACCAACTATGTCGACGGTGGTTGTAATGTTGACAAATGAGATTCCGCTACCGCCTCCAAAGGAACCTGGTTTCTACATTGAGAGGAAACCACTTGAAGGCTCTGTCTCTTCACGCCAACTTGAATCTATTAATGAGATCTCCACAACGTATATATATGTGCGATAACCACTCTTAGTCCAAGAACTTAATCAAACCTACCATTTTTTGTTCCATGGAAACTTTTTCATACATCAGTTTGTACTTTGTGCGATGAGAAACATATTAACATATTGCACCGATGAATTAAAGTTCGTAACTATGCCAATTGGAAACAAAATTATCATAGAAGTTACATTACATTAAGTTTGTTTGGGTTACATATAGATGTAAGGAGAGAATGACTAACTACTAAATCTAATTAGTTGATCCCTTAAGTGCATCTTGAACTCTTGATCTTATATGGCATGATAAAGAATGTAACAGGAAAAGTGTATAAAGTACGTATACATGTAAGTCTTTCCTTTAAGGTATGCTTATAGAAGATCGGAATGTCTTTAAGGTGAAGGATGAAATGATTATTAGAGAAATAGACACTACTGGGAATTTACTCATAATAACTGCCAACACATGATACACAACATTAGTAGACCTCTCTATTACTATAGGCGGCTTCCTAGTATAAACCACAACTAAATCTCTTCCATCATCAATATGGAAATTTACTCATAAGGGTTATCATAGGAGGACTTGTTGATTCTAACAAGGTGCATTTACTATCCTCCTAGATACCAACATTAGGGACAAAGCTGGAGTTAAGACACTGTTGAGAGCTCCACTTCAATTGTTGAGAATTGAGATTACTTTAACTCTAACAGAGTGATGGCTAGAGGAGATAGTGAGGATATAGGGAGGATTTGTGTAGTTACATCTTAATATTGTGTAAATATGTGATGTCCTTGTGGTGGAACTCTTAGAGTTTATCATTACCATGCCACATTTTGTAAAAGCAAATAATACTTCGGTAGAGGAGTTTTAAGTAATTATAAATAGTATTAGAGTAGTTCACTAGCCAAAAGTAAGGATGGTAATTGCTATACAAAACAAAGTGCCTTAAAGTAGCAGTACCTTTCGAACCTATATGGGAGCATCTTTAAAGTCCTCTTTACTTGGTGTGCTTCTAGACTTATGTGACAAAACTAATGAGGATATCAATTCTATAAATGGGAGAGAATGTGATCTCCCTCAAATATGAAGTGATGAAACTCTAATTATCGAGATGCTTTTGTTATAATAGCTTAGAGTTCATTAAAATATTAAAGTTAAATGTGCTCAATTAAGAGTACTTTTAGAATGGATGACCGTTTGTAACGCCCTAATCTAAATGCATTACAACCCGCCACATGTCCACACTAGATAAGGATATGTTAAGGCTATTAATTCATTAATACAAAAATATAAACCATATAGTGTCACGCCTAAAAAAAGGCTCAGTAAGATTAATCTAAAGTTATCATACCACGTGTGCACCCGGAATATGAGAACTGTCTTGCAAGTCAGAGATTACAAGACTCTATCTATTTATTAATGTCTCTTACTTAAATAATACATATACATAAAATAGTATTATTGAAATTCAACTATGGAATTCGATTTTCCACATTCTACTAAGATCGCAGAGAATCAATATCCCCTACCAAATAGTCAAAATAGGGTTTCAATCCTACAAATTATAAAGTTTTAGCTATTTGTGGAATTTATTCAAAATTATATTCTAATTTTATAGAAATCTAACTTTCTAGCTTCAAGTAGGTTTGATAGAGAAGCACTCTCTCCACATATTCTTAGCTCGTTCCCAGCTAACGTTATTCCTGCATAAAATCTATTGGGGGGTGAGCGAAACCACAACTCCCTCACTACTACCGATCATGCAAGTTATCAAGCATTAATTAAACATTCATGCAAATCTATCTACACACAATATGAATGCATACGTGATGAATGCAAGCAACACATCTATGGGAGTCCGAAGCCATAAATGATGTAGATTTACTGTCTATATATCAGTTGTCTCCTATATTTACTTTACATGGGACGTCTCGTTTTATTTTTAATGAGATTGTCTGGTGGTTGCGTCCATCTAGACTTAACAAATGATTATATGTCATCGGTAAAAGGCAATATTTTCCAACGTGTTCACGTGATTTATGCTGGTTAATATTTAAATCTGTCCACTACCAAATAATGGCAAATCAAACTATCCATCACCAATCTATGGTGAATCAGGCAAGTGGACCCCCAATCAGGCAATATCTACCACCACTTAATAAGTGGACCCCCAATCAGGCAACGTCTACTATCAAAACAATATTAGGAAATGTCCCACTTATATTTCATAATCTCTTTTGTAAAAACTCATTTAAGGAATGAGATTCTTCAAGTCATGATCTTTTGAAAATATATTTAAAAAATACATTTAATTGCAAACCCGGGACATTACCTACAGGAGGTTTCAAGCACATGCGATGAGTATATTCGATTTACTTAGTTGAGTGATTAAACTTATTCATTTATTCGAGTGATCATGCAAATGATAACATTCACAACATTCAGTCATTCATCAGACTAGCAGTACAACCAATCATAACAACAAACAGTAGCAAACACAAGCAAATAGCATATCATTAGAAATCCCTCACCTGAGCATTCTTGATTACTTGATATGTCCTTGGAAAGTACTCAGGGTTTGAGAATGTAGACTTTAATATTTCTTATGGAATGAAGGAATAGATATTTATAATTATACGTATTATTTGCATAATGATTCCGATTGTACTTATTTATGTTCTAATTCAAATTTTATTAATCCTGATTTAATTTTCGTACTTAATTAGGAGTTTCTAAATTTTATAAAAGCTATATTTTTCCGGCAAAGTCATGAAATTTGTAGCAATACATTTTATGTAAGAGAAGTCTTCCTATATTTCTTAAACGTCAGTTTTTAACTGTATAAACTTAAACCGTGTCTATTATATTCCTTTTTAGCTTTGTTTTCAATATATGAATAATTAATTTGATGTTCATTAGTTTTTTTTTTTATATTATTATTATGACTTTGAAAAATTCAAGTAAGAGGTTTTTCCTTATAAAAAGTGGTTTAAATGATTCTAAATTTCCATTTTTATCATGTAATTTTTAATTAAGTCTATAATATTCATTTTAACTCAGATTTTCATATAAATAATCATTGGAAAACTTATTTTGAGTATTATATTATAGTTAGCTTAATTTTGTAAATTCTATTTACTCTATGATTGCCGCTAGATGTCATAAAATATTTTAAATCTTATTTTGCTTAATAGTTTTATTATTAAACTTTTATTGCTTATGTGGTCCTTTTAGTATGTCTATCTTAAGGTAGTTGATATTTACTATCTATTATTTATTTTCATTTTGCTTGTGTTGATTTTAATTAATATTTAAGGCTTTTTCTTTATTCCTAATATATTTAAGTTTTGCATCCGTTTGTGTTCGTATTGATAATGAATTTTTATTTGTTATTTCTTCGTTTGTCAATTTTATTTGTCTACGTAGATTGGAATTTCTATTATTTATAAGGTTATATTCTATTATTTAATTACTAGTTTATTTTTCTAATATATTTGTAGGTTGTTAGAGCTAGACATATATCGAATGTATATTAAAATTAATTAATTAAATGTTTATTTATATATATTTTTTAACATAGACATATCACCGTAATATTGTGGAATATAACTCTAAAAGTTTGATTTGGTTTTTTGTTGAATATTAAGGAACAATTAGAGTTTCAAAGTTAGCACTAGGGGTTGCAGGGGCAATGCTGACAAGAGGGATGAGTTTGTTTTGCAATTTTTCTTAGCCTTATGAGATGATTCATGTTATATTCGTAAAGTTGGATCTCTTATTATGTTTATAAGGTTTCTTTTTGTAAATTTTTCTCTTCAAAACCATATCTTGGACGTATTTAACTATATGTTAGATTAATATTGGTTATGATATATGTACATCAAGTTCTATTTTCCACATGAACCGAATTCTAAGTTTCTTGTCTTTATTGTACTAGTTAGTTTTCTAGGATACTCAACACTAAATGTAATATATTCCTAATATAGAACATGGATGATTTAAGTTTGACAAATCATAAATCGGTTATCCATATACTTATGGAGTAACCGACCATGGGATTCCATTTTAGCTTCACGCTTTTTCATAAAATATATCATGATTGCTTATAGATCTTAAATGATAGAATATAACATGTTTCATAGACAAATCTACTTATTGAATTTCCTTACTTCTAAACAATAATGAAACATAAGTTAGAAAATGGAGTAGGTATTACCTTGTTTATATTAGAAAGAAAGTGGTAACTCTCCCCTTTATAGTTAGCCAAGACCTAAGTTTTAGAAAACATAGAATTAAGTTTTTTATTCATAAATTTAATTAGCTTGAATAAGATTTTTCTTACCTTAAAATTTGGTTTCTTGATGCTTGAATTTGTTCTAGCTAGATGATGTTCTTGGCAAGGGGCTTATGGTTTGGTTTTTAGGATAAAAGTAGAGTTTTATTTTGCTTTTGTTGTCTTGTTTGAAGGTGGGCTTCATGGTGGCTTTTTGAGAGTAATTGTTGTGTTTGGTTTTTCTTAAAAGTTCTTATGTATAAGCTATATATATATTAGTTTTGTTGTTTGATGTCTATGATATACATGGCTATTTGTACAGGAAAAATTTAACAAGTGGGGATAATTGTTTAAACAACAATTTAATGAGAATATTACATCTAGTTCCACAAAAATTTGAAGAGGAGAAAGTTGGTTTTTGAGCTTGTTTGATGCAACTTGTATGGAGTCAACATTTTATTTTCATGTGTTATTTTAATGAGTTTTCATTGGAGGTTTTGGAGTCAAATTGTCTACATTTATTTCAATAGTCTATCCTAATATACCCTAGTGATTTACGGCTACAAGAGTTGATCAAGTGGATCTTGTTTTTCCTTTATAAAATTATGGTGGATTTGAGGAAATTTTGCGTTGGTTTTCAAGCTATACAAGTCTCGAAGTCAATGTATTTGCTAGATGGAAATCTATGGTTAGTTAGTGTCACTTTCATTTAGGATTCCAATTGTCAATTTGCTCTAAATGTGAATGCTACAGGTGGTGGAAAATTTCTAGGAAATTGTGATCGGATTGTGTTTGTTTGAGAAAGTAGATTTTTGGAGTCAACGTGTGTTTATATATTTGTCTATTTAGTAAGTTATTATTGGAGCTTGTATGTCAAATTGTTTGCATTTTGTTGACTATTCTAATTCTAGAGAATTATGGGCTACTTCACGATTAAAAGAGAAGAATTTATGTTGATTTTTTATTGTTTAATTTCCTAGTGACGCTACGATGAATTTGAGGCAATTAAAGCAACTTGTTTGACTAATCCAAGCTTGATCTTTCTAGAGCATTTATGGTTTCAAGAGGAAATTTAATTGTTTTTTGTTTGTTGAATTTTATGTCTAATTGGTCCATGTATTTCACGGTGAAAAGGAAAGAAAAGAAAGATTTGTAATATATTGTATTTAATTTTCTAGCTTTGTTTTTCGGTTATAAAAAAAAAAAAAAACTTAATTGTTGTTTGTTTGTTATTTTAATTTTCCTTTATTACCGATATTTATGGGGTTTACGGTTTTGGTCTATCCAAAAGAAAATTCTCATGGTCAACATCTTATTATTTACTCATCTACTTGGCTGGTTTGGATTGGTGTTGTGGTATTCCATGTGTCTAAGTTTGTTGACTAGTTGTTATTCTTAAAAATTCTAGAATTATTTACGGTAGAGGAAAGTTTTAATTTGAGATGTGTATGTCCAGCTTTCACATTTATGCCATGGTGAACAATGCAGAAATTAGAGTCATAAATTGGCAAGTTGCATTGAACTTGTAATATTCATTAGATAAGTAGTTTAGTTGGTGTCTTGTAATTGGTTATTGAGTCATTTTCAAGTTGAATTTTATGGAAAACTTGACCTAAATTGAAAAGCAAATGGCGTGAGTTACATTGAAGGAAATATGGCCGGTCACGTTGCTTGAATTTGTTTCATATATTATTTATTTATACTAGTTTATTAAGCTAATCGAGTATAAATATGACAATTATTCAAGAGTTTTATTTTCAAAAATTTATTTAAAACTTTTATTAAAGACGTGCATGTGTGTCATTGTTATGTGTTGGTTGCGTACGGGGAAGACTCAAAATAAGGAAAAAGAGAGAACGTGAAAAGAAATAAAAAAAATTGTAACAGAGATAGGATGAATGGAAATGCAAAAACAAAGAGAAGATGATTATTTTATAACCAACAACTGTGTAAGGAGTGGGCAAAAATATGAACTTGTGCAAAAAGTCAATTTTGTAGGTTCAAATAACATGTTTGATAAATACTTATTCGATAATATTTTTAGATGAAAATTTATATATTATCGATATTAAATATTCTGAATACTATGGTATACCTAGAATCTTTAGTTCAAGGCTTTTACTTTTCAACTTTTATATCTACTATCATAAATTACATTTTATCTGATTAAAAGTTTTGTTTGGTGGTATTTTGATAAATTTATAATTATATTGCCCTTAATTTGAATTTATTATAAATTTATAAGGTTTGAAATTACATATGAATTTATTACTATTTGATAGATTTATTCTAGAGTTTTTAGTATATTAGAAATTTAATATTTATTCTATATTCGTTACTTTGTTCTTTTTACTAATTATAAGTTACTAGGTTAGATCACAATTTTAGTTTCTATAGACTCAGAATTATCTAACTTAAAGGTATTTATATGTTTAGAATATTAAAACTTAGGTTCGTAAATATTAAACAATTTTTTTTTATTTTCATTTACTTTATGTCGAACATTCTATATTTTTAAAGTCTTATTAATAAGGATTCTTTATTCTAATTTATTTATACTTAAAATTTAAATCGTGAAAAATTGGGAGTGATTTATGTAACTTTTTATTATAGTTCTTCATGATTCGATATTATATTTCTAATAATTATTATAATTAAGTTATATAGAATTAGGGTGATTACATATAGCTTCAATATCTCACTTATAATGGTACTTGTTTAAAAAAAATCATAATAACAGAACTTCTAGATAACTTAGTTGGCTTAAACCAAAGAAAACTTAAATCAAACCTATAATATTGTAAAAAGTCTCATAAAACTTTAGATTTATACAAACATATAAAACTTCTTAAGATCTTGAATTTTGTCTATCTCCAAACCAAAATATTTAAACATCAATAGGAAAGTTAGGTTTACTATCGTCCTCCTCCCCATAATCCACATAGACATCATATCCTGATAGATCGAATACTATGGGATCATTACCTATTCCTAAAAAATAAAAGGAATGAGCACAAAGGCCCAGTATGTCATACTATAAACACATGCACATGAACAAGTATTATACAATTTCATATGCAACTAATAACTAATGCAGTAAACATAGATTATTATCTTTGATTAGCCAACAAATAACATTGTTTAAAACCGTTTGCAAGTAGTCTTAAAATACGTTGACATAATGAGGTCCATAGCACCTGATATACTTTCTCTCTATATTTTGAACTACTGCTCTGACCTGATGAGTCATAGGCTTCTTCCCCCTATCTTGGGTAAGCACACTTGTGGCTAATCGCTTTCCCAAATATACTTGACTTGTCTAAGTCTCACGACTTTTTATCTTATTTAAGCCCTACTAAATTGTTTTAGCTTTATTGACCAAAACTGAGTAATTGGTCAAATCCATCAAGTTCACTTAGTGTTGTATCTCAAGCACCAACCCTATAATAAACTTGCTTACTTTAGCATCTTCACTCTTTTTCAAAGGATTTGGTGGAAATCTCACCAATCTATTCACTTTAGCCTTATACTTTTCAACAGACATCTTACCCTATTGTAGTGTGTAGTACTCTTGCAGCATATGTTGTTTAACACTTTTAAGGAAAAGACTCCCTATAAAAAGCTTGCTAGAATCTAGTCCTGGTAATCACTCTAGCCATATGTCTCTTGGTGCTCAACCACCAATTATTTGCCCTCCCAATCAGCAAATATGATGCATACTCCACCTATTTATTCTTAGGTATATCCAGGGCAATAAAAGTCTTTACGACCTCCTCAATCCACAAGTAAGCATCTAATGATCTCCTAGGCTTTGGCTTAAACTTATATACCAAATCCACAAATTTATTAAGGCTTAGCACATCAATATGTCTAGCACCATTATCTCCATTTTCATTTTGTCTCTATATCTCTTGTCTCCAAGCCTCATCATTAGCCTGTATTACTTATACATCTTGATGCATGGTCTGATGTTATTGTGCAACTAGCCTCAACAGAGTATCCACTGCTTACATCAACTGAGTAACATCAACTGGTACATATTGTCTAGCAAGTGGGGGTGGTGGTGATGGTGGTAAATCTTGAGGTAATTGATTCGGAGGTGACTAGTTTAAAGTTGGTTGGTTCTCAAATAGTTATCCTCCATTAACTTCGGGGTAGAAAAGGTTAAAGGAACAAAACTATAAAAACCACTAAACAACAATTCTAACAAGATAAACTGTCCCAACTATTTGCTACCCCACTCATCATTACTCATTATCCCAAGGAGTTTATAACATAGATCTAATAAGATTCACAACTTAAGCTCTAATACCACTTAAGTTGTAACGCTTATTTTGAAGGCATTACAACTACCCACATGTCCTCACTAGATAAGGACACACTAAGGCTATTATTTCACTGATCCACAAATATAAACCATATAACTTCAATATCTCGCTTATAAAGATACTTATTTAAAAAAAATCATAATAACAAAACTTTTGGATAACTTAGTTGGTATAAACCAAAGCAAACTTAAATCAAACCTATAATATTATAAAAAGTCTCATAAAATTTTAAATTTATACAAACATATAAAAATTCTTAAGATCTTCAACTTTATCTATCTCCAAACCAAAATATTCAAACATCAGCAGGAATGTCAGGTTCACTATCGTCCTCTCCATAATCCACATAGACGTCATATCTTAATAGATCGAATACTACGGGATCATTACTTGTTCTTAAAAAGTAAAAGGAATGAGCACAAAGGACTAGTATGCTATACCATAAACCTATACATATGAACAGATATTATACAATTTCATATACAACCTAATAACTAATGCAGCAAACACAGATTATTATCTTTGATTAACCAACAAATAACATAGTTTAATACCATTTGCAACTAGTTCTAAACCTAAAATAACTCATGACTCCATGCAAATAAGTTTTATATGTAAAATGCATTGATACATATATATTAGTGTTGGGTACTCTTCATACACCCTGGGTACCGTACTTGTACCACTCGTAGACTATTGGAATCATTTATGTGCACGACTCCATTTAGGACAATGACGCAAAAAGATCATCAAGGCACCGTCCTAGTAGTAATGGCACTCCCGAGCTATTAGACCCAGCCAAAGACAAGCAACAAATCAATTTAAAAGCCATATAACATTAGATTCATTTGTAGATTCTAATTCTACAATCACAAGCAGCAAATAAGGTAAGATTATACCTGGATTAGCTTTAGGAACAGAACACCTGATGACATAACCAAAACTATTTCAAAACATGTTTTCATAAGGTAAACCTAATCCCATCATCATCCAAAACCCTAAACTAAAAAGAATAACCTAAACATTCTTTCTTTGGGTTGTAGAAACATAAATTCCCTAAACACCACAATTTAGGGTTTTCCTCCAAATTTCTCTAAGAACTTGATTCCCTTTCAAAATCCACTAACAAACTTGGGAAAAGATTATACTTTTAAATCACCAAAAGAATTAAAAGGGATCAATAACATATTTCTTCCTTGATTGCAGAATACTAAATCTTCCACAAGACTTAGAGTTTGTCTCCAAAACTTCCTTCGAAACCAAGAGAAAACTTTAAAGAGAGATCATTTCCTTTAAATCTCTAAACAATTGAAGAGAATCAATCTTACCTAGATCTTAAATCTTGATCTCCCTTGATGCAAAGATTATAAACAGAGAGGTTTTGAGAGATTTCTATAGCTCATGAATGATTTTAGAGAAGAAAAAAGGCTCGGCTATAACGAAAACTTGTAAAAACCTTTCAATTTCTGTGTAAGAAAGGCTGGTGGTCTAAACATTCGAAGATCATTCTATGGCCATGATGATCGGTCCACCACCGGCGGTGTATAGGACCAAGGCCGACGATGTAGCCACGAAGGCTAGCAACTTTCCCAAGCAGCTTTAAGCTGTCTTTTTGTCTTTAATAATATGTCTATCATTTGACATCATATATATATACATATTAGGTGGATCATAAAACCTTTTATTTTTTTAACAAATGACTATTTGCCCTTTTTTATAAATTATTTATTTTTATATTATATCGTCTAAAAGCAATTGGCACCAAAACAAAACTACGCAGCATTTTTGTGAGCAATATTTCGAAGAATACATGTGAAACCTCACCAAGCCATGCTGCTACGTGACAAATGGAGGTAGGAATGACATGCAAATCACGCTATTGGACTGACAAGATGCTTAGATGCTTAGGTAGCGCCTCACATGATGGGTACAGTTAATCAGAGGAGGAGACAGCCGATAGAATTATCTTTTATTATATCTTACATTTAAATTATATATATTGCACGGACCGACAAATTTAACAAGAAATGGATAAAACTTTTGATCTGTTGTTCTTCTTAGACATGCTTGTGTAGTGAAATCTATAAAATTTATGTGCATATGGTTTTTTTTTTTTTTTTCCTCAGATGGTAATTTATGCGCATATGTTGTAAATCCTTGAAATAGAAGACGGGGCTATAAACCTTCGAGATACATATCCTATTGAAGCCTCAAGTTTATGAGTAGTCACAAGAATTAGACAAAATAATCCAGTCAATTTAGATTTCAAAAACGGAATAATAAAAATATTATAAACTTAAGATTACTAATATAACTTATTATTCCGTGACATTCAAATTTGAGTTTTTGAATATAACAAGATCGGCTTAAAGATAAATTATTTAACTTCTAAAAATCGTTTTTGACAATAAGTACTTTATAAGAGACCTGTATAGTACTAAAGTAAGAACATAAGTACATTTATCAATATTAATAAATGTATATAGGCCACAATCAACTACACCTGATTTAAACACTATAAAACAGAATAAATATAAAGGAATTGGCATGGTGAAAGATGAAGTATTGGCTGTCATTAGCTAATTGTAGCTTTCGATAAAAATAATAATATAATATTGATAATTTAACATAAATGTAAACCAGCTTATGAGGTGCTAAGTTAAGTGAAAAATAAGCCTAGATTTAAGAAATTTGCATGAAGTTTGGATGTGGCCTGAAAGGGATAAAGCAAAGAAGGTTTCATAACAAAATAAAGGACAATTGGCATGTAACCAAAAGGGCAATATTTCAGGGGGGGGAAAAAATTGATTGATACTTGGTTCTCAATGAAGATGGCACTATTTTTATATACACATCAAGAGAGCTGAACTTAACAAATTTGAAAGGACAAGAAGGGAAAAAAGAAAGAATGAAAGTTTTACGCATCTCAAGGAGAATTAGCAAAGGAAATTCACGTCAAGGAAAATTTTCCAAATCAACTAAACAAATTTGAAAGGAGAAAAAAAATTTGAATGAAAAGTCTTACGCATCTCCAGGAGAATTGGCACAGGAAATTCACGTCAAGGAATTTAATTTTAATTTTTATGCCTACTGTTGACCATTACATAATTGGTTAATAATATGGATATGGTGGAATAGGACGACTTAGTAAACTACAATAACCTAAAAGGAATAAACTGCAACTTTAGCAAAGCTTGCGAATGATTTCGAATAGAAATAGTGAATTTAAAAAATTGGGCATACATGACTTCCTGAGCATTATTGCATCAATAGCTTTGTGAATTTAATTAAGGTAGCATTTTTATTCGTCATACAAGAGTGGGGAAAATGGCCAAAACTATTAGTAGGGTTAAATTGTGGAATTAAGATATTTGTTTCGAATAAAATTAGTATCTCCAAATGGAATGTTCATTAACAGGATTGAATCCTGAGATTTTGCATCATTTGTTTTTAGCATTAGCTTGTGTATTAAAAAAAAAAAAGAAGAAGAAGAATCGGAAAAAATAAAATATACTAGAAAGGAAGAGTAATCTGAAGCAATAACGATTTTTAATAATGTGTAATGTATTTGAACCACTTATAATGCCTACTTGTATTAATTTAATTTTTGGTAAAACTGAATATCAATCAGATTGTATATGTACCAACCAATCCACCATGACCCAAGTATATCATTGGGTGATTGTTATACCTCGAAGAGTACCCCGATTGTGACAACCTGCCATAAGTACTCTTGAGAGTCTCCACGACTCATATAAGTATTACAATGGTCTTAACAAAAAAAAAAAAAAAACATTAAATCCATCCATTGCTCTCATATCTCACACATCCAAAAAATTAGAATCCTACTGAGGGTAGCCTCTTAGTAGTGCTATAACAATGTAAATATGGATAAGTTTGTTGAGGTGTGAGCAACCATCACTCAGTGAGGGGCACAGACACAATAACAACAATTAAAACAAGCACAAGTGAGTTAGAAAATATGAGTTTTGTGATGTAATTTTTTAGAAATAAGGTAGGAAAGAAAATAAATATATTTGCTGCTCAAAAATCTGATATTTCATTAATCTGAAATGATGTTTAAATACAGAAAAATCCAACAACTAGATCCTAAAAATATGCAGCTACATGGCACATGATCCATGATCAACAAACTCCTAAAAAACAACAACTAAATCAGTAAACAGATAACTATACTAAAACAGCTAGAAAATAGGGAAAAACATGAGAATATTCAGTAAAGTTGTTTGACTAATTCTTGCAGTAGCTGAGGCAATTCTTCAACACTCCTTCTTACTTCAGTTGCTACAAATTCCAAGCTTCTCTCTAAGAAATTCAAACTTGCTCCTTGGCAAAGCTTTGGTAAATATATCTGCTAGTTGAAAATCAGTCTTACAATACTTCAATCCCACAGATCCTTCCTTCTGCACATCTCTAAGAAAGAATAATATAATATTGAAATGCTTGGTCTTCCCGTGAAAAACTGGATTATTTGAGATAGCAATAGCTGCTTGATTATCCACAAACACATCTGTGCGCTCTTCTTGCTTCAAATTCAGATCAAGCAACATTTTTCTAAGCCATAAGGCTTGATTTGCAGCAGCTATTGCTGAAATGAACTCGGCTTCAGCTGTAGATTGTGCAACAATCTCCTGCTTCTTAGAACACTAAGAAAATACACCTAAACTAAGATTCAAATCATCTGCTATGCATGAGCAAGCAAATGCAATGCATATTTATTTCAGATGATTGTGGAGCAACTCAATGTAAATTACTCGCTTTGGAGCAAAGGATCAAGTCAATTATGGATGGAAATTGGCATTTTTTGTAGAAACAAAGCTTATATGAGGGTTAGATGTCCATAATGGGCATTATAGAAGATAAAGTTGAGGTCAGCATCCATCACAAGCGGTGAAATGGGCATTATGGCTTGTAACTTGAAGAAATTTTTGTGGATAGCGACAATCACATCCTCGATAACTCCCGTGGTGAAGGCTGTAATTGGCCATCTTTTGTCATTTTGAAGCGTCGGGTAGATTGTTGAATAAGGGTCATGTATGAAACTCCTTTTAGATTAAATATGTCAGAATGGGCATCAAAATAGGAGTTTTAAATATCTTGTAACTGTTAGGATAAAGATATATATATATATATATATATGATTACACCGGTTCGTAGAGAATCATCAAGGAGTTTTTGTAATAGTTTGAAGTAGGGAGTTATCATAAATTAGAGTATTATTCTGGAAGGAACTTGAGAGAGACGACTGGGATCAAGTGTTCGTATGTGTAAAAACATCTTCGTAGTTGTAATTCAAAGAGGGGTTTCTTCTTATTCTTTTTCTTATCTTATTTTTTGTTGTAATTATGTCTCTTCTGAGTTTGTATTCATATTCCATCATGTGTGAGTAGCGAATTAGGGTTTATAACATCATATTGACATGAAATTGTGCTTGAATTTGTAATACTCTTGATAATTATTAGTTTTAATGAGTGTAATTAATGAATCTAAGGTTGGTGTAGTGCACGAACTTAACTTAGAATAGATTTCAATAGATTATGTCGAGAGACAAGTCTATTGAATAGATCAAATTACTAAAATGACTTGCTCTTAATAATAGATATATTATTGGGAAAGTCATTGTATTTTTATGGGCATCAATAAAGTATCATGATATAACACAATCTTCATTGGCTGTTAATTTATGAGAGATTTTAGTTGACACAATTAAGATTAGGAGTAGGAATTTCTGAGAAGGACTCCTACAACTAATAATTCCCTGCATATGACGATTATTGGAATAACATTTGATGATTCGTGTTGATATGGTAGAGTAAACCTGTTGCGTAATAATATTGTTATTGAGATTGTTTTGATTATTATGTTAATCTAGTGTACTTAACTTAGTGTAGATTAGATGTTTAGTTTACTTTTATTTTACTCAATTCAATTATTCGATTGCTAGATAATAGGAAAATTGGCCGATACTAGTATTTGTAAACCATTTCCTATGGAGATGATCCTATATTCCTGTATACTAATAGAACGATAGGTACACTTGCCTGTCATATTGAGTAAAAAATAGAATATATGATTATAAATTGTAAAACTTGACCATCAAGTTTTTGGCACCGTTGTCGGAGAATGGCTTCATCATTAGGAAGATTAAAATTCTTATGCATCTAGAATTTGTTTTTATTTGTTTTAAAATTTTGACAACTTGTACTGACATTAAATCACTTCTTGACTTGCAGTTTATGAGTCGAAGCAGTAACTCTCAACTTGTTGACTTCAATCTAGAACCTAAGAGGACAATTTGGAAGAATTTGAGAAAGATAAAAGCAATCATTGAAAGTCACCTCCCCTTTTCACTAGAAGAGAAAGACTGTAATCTTCTATAATGGAAGAGATTATTAGAGAACCTCCAGCAGCTGCTGTAGTTTTTAACACAGATGGTGTGGCAGAAGAAGTTCCACTGTTGAACATGAATCCACCACCACATAGGGGAAATGGGCATGAGATGCCCCCTGTGAATGAGCTAAGAGTCAATGTGCTTGTGGCTTAAAGGACTATGATGGACTATTGCAGGCCAAATTTGGATGGGGCTAGTACCAATATTGCTCAGCCTAGAGTTCAAGTTAATACCTTTGAAATAAAACTGAGTGTTATTCAGATGATCCAGCAGTGTATTCGGTTTGACGGGTTCAATGATGAAGCTTCGAATACTCACTTGTAGCAATTTCTAGAGATCTATGACACATTCAAGATAAACGAAGTTTCGAAGGATGCTATCCATTTAAGATTGTTTCCAATCTCCTTGAGATCAAAGGCCAAATAGTGGCTTAACTCCATGCCAAGGAACTCCATCAACACTTGGCAAAAGATAGCGGAGTTATTTATAAGGAAATATTTTCCACGATCAAGGACAACAAAGCTAAGAGCAGATATATCATCATTTGGGCAAATGGACTCGAAAACTTTATATGAGGCTTAGAAAAGGTGGAAGGAATTATTAAGGAAGTGCCCTCATCATGTTCTTCCAGAGTGGCACTAGGTTCATACCTTCTATAATGGTTTGAATTATTCGACCAAGTAGCTTCTTGATGTGGCTACCGGTGGGAGCCTCAATCACAAGTCACCCGAGCAATGTATCTAGTTATTTGAAGGTATGGCAAATAATCACTATCAGTGGTCATCTGCAAGAGGAAAAGAGAAAAGGTCAGTTGGGAAATATAAACTAGATGCTAGTTCTGCTTTGGCACATAAGGTGTAAATGTTATCAAGGAAGCTTGACAGTCTCACAATGGGGCAGAAGAAAGCTTTAGCAATGGTTGATTTAGAGCTGGAGGGTTCATCAGAGGGTTATCAAGTTGAACAGGTTGAATACATGGGAAATCTAATTAGACCAAGGACTGATCCATTCAACAATACATACAATCCAGGTTGGAGGAATTACCCCAACTTCAGATGGAACAACAACATTGGTCAAGGCTCCAATCTGCCACCTCGCGGATTTCAGAGACAAGTGCCTCCCTTCATAGCAAACCCACGTTTGTTGAAGACATCTTGGCACAATACATCAAGGTCTTAGATAATCACCACCAAGCCATAAAAACAACTTTAAGGAACCAAGGTGCCTCCATACATAACTTGGAAAACCAACATGGACAGATTTCCAAGATGCTTTCTGAGAGAGCTTCGAGATCTCTACCTAGTAACACAGGACAAATACTAGGGAGCAAGTTAAGGCAGTAACTCTTAGAAGTGGGAAGGAACTACAAGTGTCAGAAGGAAGGCATGACAATAATAAGGAAATTGAGACAACAATTGAGGAGCAAGCAAAGGAAAATGAGAAATCAGTGGAGCAAGAATCACCTGCTGTGAAGTTAAGGGAATTTCAGCCAAAATTACCTTGCCCCTCCAGATTGAGAAAGGATAAAGATGATAAGCACTATAAGAAATTCCTTGAACTTTTTAAACAGTTGCACATCAACCTTCCTTTAGTGGAAGCTTTAGGCTAGATGCTTAAGTATGCAAAATTCCTCAAGGAACTTTTTTCTAACAAGAGGAAATTGGAGGAGTTGTACACTGTAACCCTTGGTGGAGAATGCTCCATTGTAATTTTGAATAAGCTGCCTAGGAAGCTTAAGGACCCAGGAAGCTTCACCATTCCATGTTTGATAGGTGACTTACCAGTGGAAAGGTGTTAGCAGATCTTGGGGCTAGTATTAATCTCATGCCTTATAGCATGTTCAAGAGGCTAAATTTGGGGGAACCAAAGAGCACAAAGATGAGTATTCAACTAGCTAACAGGTCTATGAGGTTTCCAAGGGGGGTTGTTAAGGATGTTCTGCTTAAGGTGCAAGACTTTATTTTTCCTGTAGATTTTGTGGTTCTTGACATGGACAAAGATATAAAAGTTCCACTCATACCAGGGAGACCATTTTTTGTGACTGTTGTGTTGTCATAGATGTCAAGGATGGAAAGTTGGTTCTTCAAGTTGGAAGTGAGGAGATGGTGATTAGAATGACTGATGTCTTCAAGAAGTTAATGAGTGGTGACGATGAATGTTTTTCAATTGAATCTTTTGATTTTATTGTTTTTGATTTTTTGCAGGATGTTTTGAGCAAAGATCTTTTGGAATCATGTTTGATAAGAAGTAATGAATTATATGGAATTGAAGAGGTAAAGGAAGTGACAGCTTAGTTGAATTTGGTTGCTGAGTAAAGAAAGGACTTTGGGATTGTGGAGATCAACCGAAGCAACATTGCTAGGTTGAAGCCCTCAGTAGAGGAATTCCCTAAGTTAGAGTTGAAAGAGCTACCCTCTTATTTGGAGTATGCCTTTTTGATAGAAAATTCTAAGTTACCAGTGATTATATCATCAAAGCTTGATTTATGCTAAAAGGAGGAACTCTTATCTGTGCTTAAGAAGCATAAAAAGGGCGATAGCATGGAAGATATCGGATATAAAGGGAATTAGCCCCTCCTTTTGCACCCAAAAGATTTTGATGGAAGATGGATATAAGTCGATGGTGCAATCATAAAGGAGGCTAAATCATAATATGAAGGAGGTAGTTAAAAAGGAAGTGGTGAAGTTGATGGATGTAGGATTTATTTACCTAATTTTAGATAGTCCATGGGTAAGTCTGGTCTAAGGGGTTCCAAAGAAAGGAGGCATGACGGTTGTGCCCAATGAGAGCAATGAGCTAATCCCGATGCGCATTGTAACTGGTTAGAGGGTATGCATCGATTACAGGAAGCTCAATGATGCTACTCGAAAGGACCACTTTCCACTCCCATTTATTGACCAGATGTTGGAGCGACTTGCTGGTCATGAGTATTATTGCTTTTTGGATAGGATGTCTGGATATTTTCAGATTCCTATAGCACCGAAAGATCAAGAAAAGACGACCTGCACTTGCCCCTATGGTACATTTGCATACTATAGAATGTCTTTTGGGCTATATAATGCACTTGCGACGTTTCAAAGGTACATGTTAGCCATCTTTGGGGTTCTAGTGGAGGATGTCATGGAGGTATTCATGAATGATTTTTCAGTGTTTGGAAATTCATTTGAGGAGTGTTTATTTAATCTTGATAAGGTATTGAGAAGATGTGAAGAGACAAACCTGGTCTTGAATTGGGAAAAGTGCCATTTTATGGTACAACAAGGAATTATGTTGGGTCATAAGGGGTCAAGAAAAGGGATAGAAGTCGCTAAGGCGAAGGTAGGGGTGATTTTCAAGTTACCTCCACCGACATCTATTAAGGCAATAAGAAGCTTTCTTAGACACGCCGGTTTCTACCGGAGGTTCATTAAAGACTTCTCTAAGATCACGAGGTCATTAACTAGGTTTTTAGAGAAAGATGCCCCTTTTATTTTTTATGATAAGTGTTTGGATGCCTTCAAAGTTTTGAAGGAGAAGTTAATAGGTGCCCCTATTAGGGTAGTTCCTGACTGGAATTTACCATTTGAACTCATGTGTGATGCGAGTGATACTGCTATAAGGGTTGTGTTAGGTCAAAGGAAGGAGAGGCATTTCCAATCGATTTACTATGTAAGCAGGACTCTCTCACCCACTCAAGAGAATTGCACCACCATGCAAAAAGAGTTGCTTGCTAAAGTGTTTGCCTTCTACAAGTTTAGGCATATCTCATTCTAATCAAAAGTGGTAGTGTATACTGACCACCCAGCCTTGAAATACCTCCTTTCCAAGTCGAATGCTAAACTAAGATTGATCATATGGGTTTTATTGCTTCAAGAATTCGATTTGGAAATCAGAGATAAGAAGGGGGTGGAGAATTTAATAGCAGACCATTTGTCTAGGTCAGATAATCCTCAGCTAGAAGAATTAAAGGAGGAAGAGATCAATGATAAATTTCCAAAAGAGAGCCTTTATTCAATTTGTGCAGTATAGGACAACACAGTGCCATCTTTTGTTGATATAACAGACTATTTAGTTGGGAAGTCCTTCCCTAAGACTTATGTTCATACCAAAAGAAGAAATTCTTCTCAGAGTTAAAATACTACTTTTAGATCCGTATCTTTTTAGAATACGTGTTGATCAGGTCATAAGGCGACACTTCTCGCATGAGGAAAGGCAGTAGATTTTGTCCCATTGCCATAGTGGTCCTACTGGGGCTATTATAATTCAAATAGGACAACACAAAAAGCCTTTGAATCCGGTTTTTATTGGCCTTCTCTTTTTAAGGAGGCTAACTTGTTTGTTCTAACTTATGATAGGTGCCAAAGGACGGGGAATATATCAAGAAGAGATGAGATGCCCTAGAATTACATATTGGAATGTGAGGTCTTCGATGTGTGGGGGATCAACTTCATGGGGCCATTCTTCAGTTCTTTTGGTAACAAGTATGTTCTCATGGCTGTTGATTACGTTTCAAAGTGGGTTGAAGCCCAAGCTCTGCCCTACTAATGATGCCCGAGTTATGCTTAAGTTTTTTAAAAAGTTATTGTCAAGATTTAAAGCACCAAAGACATTGATTAGTGATAGAGGGACCCATTTCTGCAATAGCCAAATAGAAAAGGCATTTAGGAGATATGGGGTACACTATAGGTTAGCTACTCCGTACCATCCCCAAACAAGTGAGCAAGTTGAGGTCTCCAATAGAGAGTTGAAGAGGATTTTAGTGAAGACAATTGCTCAAAATAGGAAGGATTGGGCGGAAAAGTTGGATGATGCTTTATAAGCATATTGGACTGCCTTCAAGACATCTTTAGGCACTACACCTTATAGGTTGGTGTACGGAAAGGCGTGTCATCTCCGAGTTGAGATTGAGCACAAAGCTTATTGGGCAGTTAAGACTGCTAATCTCAATTTGGAGGCAACTGGAAGGAAGAGGAAGCTTCAATGAAACGAGTTGGAAGAGTGGAGACAGTTAACATATGAGAACAATAGATTATACAAGGAAAGGACAAAGCATTTGCATGACTCTCATATTAAGCACCCTAAACAGTTCAAGGAAGGAGACTTAGTACTTTTGTACAACTTTAGATCAAGATTGTTCCTTGGCAAACTTAGGTCTATGTGGTTTGGCCCCTTTACTGTAAAGAGGATCTTTCCATATGGCATAGTAGAAGTCACACATCTGGAGAAAGGTACTTTTAAGGTTAAGGAAAAGTTAATAAGGATGAAGGCAGGGAGGAGTTGAGACTTATTCAACGTGAGAAATGAGGATTAAAGTTCCTCTAACATTAAGCTTGAGACATTAAACAAGCACGTATCCTTTTATTGTATCTCAATGTTTTATATGTTTTTTAGCTTGAGTTATAGGAGTCTATCATTGTTTAGGGTGTTGTCATGTTTTGCTATTTTGATTATCGTGTTGTCTTATATGTTAACATTTCATAAAGAGTATGTTATTGATTTGCGCATTATAGGTAGGTGCACATATATATATATGTGTGTGTGTGTGTGTGTGTGTGTGTGTGTTTGTGTCAATATATATAATGTGGAAACATGGTTATATATATATATATATTCTTGCTTCTTAAAAGAAGAAAAAAAAGGATACCACGAGCGTTTTGATAGGATGGCCTTCATTTACCTGTCAACAACGCCCATTATGGATAGGAGAGGCACACTTGGGGTTCTCTAGAGGCCATCACGCCTTTAGTAACGGGCGCAATAAGACCTTTGGAAGGAGCAAGAAATAGATAGAGGCCATAACGGCCTGGATAACCCCTATTAGGAGCACCTAATATGAGCAAGTAGAGTACCCCGAGATGACCATGGGGTATACAACGAGCATTACTATAACCCTGAGAGTGAGCAAGCAAGGTAACCCAAGACCATCACGGGGTATACAATGGGCGTTATTATAGCCTTGGGAATGAGAAAGCAAGGAATTAAAGGCAATAATGACTTAACTAACACTCGTTATTGGCTAAACAATAGCACTTCGAGATGATAACGTGATGGGTAACACCCATTGTAATAGGGAAGAAAATTTTTTATTTATAATCCATGGCTATCATGCCCTTGGTAACGGGCGTGATAAGCACACTGATAGTACACATATAAATACCTACTCTTTCTCTCTCTTCCCTCTCATTTCAAATATCATATCCCTTGTTTCAAAAACTCTCTCTCTCTCTCTCTCATTTTTCAAACACACTCACGGTTTGTTCACTTCGCTAAATGAATAAGGCTGTAACAGAATTCCTATTACAGAGGAATGGAATAGAGCTATAATATGATTTTTCTTTATTAATTTTTTATTTAAATGGTGGTATTTAAAACAAAAACAGTTTCAGCATTGAATTGGTATTCATAAGTTTGAATAAAGAATGGCTATTCAATGTTTTGTATAATAGAGATTCATTGTGGAATCGCTATTCAGTGAACTAAACAACGTAATAGCTATTCGTAAAGAATAAAGCTATAATGGAATTGCAATTACAGCGAAGTGAACAAGCAGTCATTCTCGTCACCCACAGTTCTTGAAATTGCATCTCATATTCCATTAAACATCCATATCAGGATTCAAAGTATGATCTTCAACTTCTTTCACTAATTGAGTTCAGATTTTTGTGTTTTTTTGTTAAATTAGTGAAATTCTAGGGTTTCGATTTACTTATAATTTTTTTAATGGGATCCGTATCTAGATTGTGTATATAATGTTAATGCTGAAGTTAAACTCGAGATTGCACTCTAGTTACATATCTACTCATTATCTTCATAAACCCTAAATTGAATTTTACAATGAGATTGTTAAACTAGTTCAAGGATTCATGTACTTTTCTCGTAATATGCTTATAGTTGAGAAATCATAACCTTAGATTAGTTTAAAGTATTAGAGTTATGAAGATATGTTGTCATTTCAATAGGGGATGTAGTGTTAGCTAACTACTCAATTATATTCGAATTGTTGGTTGCTTTAATTTAGGGCTATTAATGAACAAGTTGAGTTTATAAGTAGTGGATGAGATTATTCCATTACTAGTTAAGTGATGATGTCTTGAGATGACAATGTACATAAAGATTTGTGTCCTACTACCTAGATTCATCCATGTTATAACTTATCTATTTGAACATTAATGTAAATGGCCCCTAAGAAATTTAGTGAATCTCAACGAACAAAGCATCTAAGATTGGAAGCTTCCCTTTCCCCCGTTTTACAACATGGAAGTTCTAGTAGATGTTCCAATGTACCGAATGGTCTTAACAAGGAGCATAAAAACAACTTTATAGGATTCATGAAAAAGAAGACCATTAAGCCCAATTCAATAGTAGATTAGGCAAAGCTGGGGGAATATAGGTTGATACTTGCAGTGAGAAGATTGTTAGAAGACGGGGCATGGCTTAAATTGTTTAGTTTGAGAGAGAAGGCTTATAGAGAGACAACATTAGCATTTATGGCCTCATATTCAATGAAATATGAATACATTGAGAACAAATTGTTCAATGAAGTCTTTTTTTAGCCTTTGGCAAGTATTACACCTATTCTATGGAGAAATTTGTGGCTGCCATGGGCCTATACACTAGAGCTGAGTTAGAGGACCCAACCTTCAGAGAACTACCTATGTCTTTACCCCATGGTGTGAGCATTAATAACTTTTGGAATGAGATCTCAATTAGAGGGTCTTTCAAGGCTTGCTATTCGAAAGGTTCTACTTTGAGGAATAATAGTGTTAGGGTTTTTCATTATATGCTGGTTCGTTCAATAAATGCACATAAAGAGAGTTCGGGGGTTGTAGCAGAGCAAGATATACTTCCCCTTTATAGTGTTATAAAGAAGTATCAGGTGAATGTAGGTGTTTTGGTCACATTTGCTCTTAGGCATCAAACATCCACCAAGACTACTGGTGTGTATTTGGGGGTTATGATAACTAGGATTTTGAAAAACTTGAGACTCTGGCCAAGAACAAATGCCCCAATTGATATAGCAATAAACTTTGAGCCATTGCCAAAAACCCCTTTCACTTACTGGAAAGTAAATCTAGTTTTTGATCCAAACATTGATGTAGAGGCCCCTGGCATAGAATCTCACCCACCTTCCTCAACTAGTTTTTCAGTGGGGAATTTAGCTAGATTAGAAAAGGAGGTGGCTGAGATTAAGGAGAATCAGAAAACTATTATAAACATTCTAAAAACCATGGCTAATCACATGGGTATTTCTATTGCATCATGTTTTCAAGCCTCTTCTACTGGTAAAGACCACCACCAACTAGCCACTTCAGCACCACCTCAGCCTTTAAAAGTTCAAGAATATCATGCCTTAGAGCAACAGGCACATCATGATGATGCTAAGGAGGAAGGAGCTGAAGATGAAACTGAAAGACAATTGCAACACTGATTAGTAAGATAGAGATCATCAACTCAACAACCAAGCGCTTCACCACAACAGGAAGATAACAGTAGCTCAAAATCTGAAGATGATGGTAGTGATGATGGTGGAGGTAATGATGAAAACAACATGAATAGTGGAGAAGAAGAAATAACTGAAGAACAAGGAAATCAAGTCAAGGAGTAGATGATGGAGGATGATGAGAGATGTCAATTAACCAGCTTTTTCTTTATTTTCTTTATGTTTCTTTTAGAATATCAATCTGGGAGCTTGAATCTATTAATCCAATCATTTTAAAAACTCTCATGTTTTGTTGGAATCGACTAGTTTATTTATCTATCCTTTTATGTTTTGGATGTGTACTTGGACTTGACAGGTTGTCTACCTTTGAGAGATGTAAAAGCTGAGTAATAATGTGATCAATGGATGCTCTATTCAAACTTCATTCAGGGGAGTCCTATTTTACTTTGCTTCTTTCTAATTAATTTCTTTTCTTAATTGTTATTATATATGGTGTTGAGACATTGGGGATAATGTCTCTAACAAGTGTGGGGAAGGGAGCATAAGTACATGCTAAATAGAGTTGCTGAAACAAAAACAAATAATGAATGCCTATCAAAATTATTTATAATTGAAGCAAGCTATTTTGGTATGGTGCTAGTTTGTTTAGGCTTTAACTAAAATTGTGAATAAGTGCTGGAAGAGAAGAGGTTATCATATTTAAGATACTCTAAAGTGTGTAATATTTCTAGGGCTATGGTTACAATGTGAAATCATAATGAGGCAATTTTACTCATTGTTTAATTTATAATATGCATTTTAGCATCAGTTGACTATAAGTTCAAGGTGTTCAGTGGCTACTCTAAAAATTTACTACTACCATTGATTGACATGAAAAGAATATATGGACTAAATTTACCATTAGTGCAAAGTTCAAATGATACCATCCACTTGATGATCTTTTCCTTCTTTTCTTAAAAGAAGAAGAAAAAGAAGAAGAAGAAGAAGAAGAAGGAGAAGAATAAGTTATTGTTGAAGTGATTGAAGTGTGATGGGATCCCTTTAAAACCTAGTCACCTAAGGTCATCTGACCTGGGATTGATTGACCAAGGATGTCACTTTAACAACAAAAAGTTCAATGAGTCTTATAACTCGAATTAGTAAGCCTGAGGGATGCCCTTTATAAGGGAACAACATCTGTTAACTTGAGTGACGAACATGGGATTATCGGTTGAAAGTTTGCTACATGGGTTGTAGGATTCTAAAAAAAATAAAAAAAAAAAGAAGAAGAAGAAGAAGAGGAAGAGGAATAATAAAAGAGAGAAATTCGGGGGTAAGTTGATGTCTATGCTTTCACTAAGGTATTTGAATATTGAAAATGATCTGACAAAAGAGAAAGTATTTGAATATTCCTTGTTCTTACTTGTGGTTACGTGTTTACTTCTACGTTGGAATTCTAACTTAAATGATGAGGGTAAAGGCTGACTTATCATGATTAACCTTGCAACTTTAGCATAAGAAATGAACCACTTAAGAGTAGATAACATGAAATCTTTCAATTCCAGCACTAAAAGAGTTAACACCATGATTACTCTATGTTTTTCAAATGTTTTTATCAACTTCTTGCTTGAGGACAAGCAAGGCTTAACTGTGGGGAAGTTTGATAGGTATAAAATTATTTGTGATTCTCTTAGGATTTGAAGTCTAATTTAGACTTATATAGAGGAATTTTCAAGAATAGGTACCTAATAGTTATACATATTTATTTTAGGTGATTGTAGAGAAACTCAGTGTAAATTACCCGCTTTGGAGCAAAGGATCAAGTCAACTATGAATGGAAATTATCATTTTTAGGAGAAAAAAGGTTATATGAGGGTTAGATGTCAACCACGAGCAATATAGAAGATAAAGTTGAGGTCAGCATCCATCACAAGAGGTGAAATGGGCGTTATAGCTTGTGGCTTGAAGAAATTTTTGTGGATAGCAACGATCACACCCTCGATAACCCCGTGGTGAAGGGTGTGATCAGCCATCTTTTGTCATTTTGAAGCATCGGATTGATTTTTGAATAAGGGCCATGTGTCAAACTCTTTTTAAATTAAATATGTCTGAATAGGCATCAAATGTGAGTTTTAAATATCTTGTAACTATTTGGATAAAGATATATATATATATATATATATACACACACAATTACATTGTTTCGTGGAGAATCATCAAGGAGTTTTTGTAATAGTTTGAAGTGGGGAGTTATCATAAATTGGAGTATTATTCCGAGAAGAACTCGAGAGAGACGACTGGGATCAAGTGTTCATGTGTGTGAAAACATCTTCATAGTTGTAATTTAAAGAGGGGTTTCTTCTTATTCTTTTTCTTATCTTATATTCTGTTGTAATTATGTCTCTTCTGAGTTTGTGTTCATATTCCATTATGTGTGAGTAGTGAATTAGGGTTTATAACATCATATTGACATGAAGTTGTGCTTGAATTTGTAATACTCTTGATAATTATAGTTTTAGTGAGTGGAATTAATGAATCTAGGGTTGGTGTAGTGCACGACATTAACTTAGAACATATTTCAATAGAGTATGTCAAGAGACAAGTCTATTGAATATATCAAATTCACTAAAACAACTTGCTCTTGATAATAGAGATATTATTGGGAAAGTTGTTGTATTTTTATGGGTATCGATAAAGTGTCATGATATAATGCGATCTTAATTGGCTATTAATTTAGGAGATTCTAGTTGACACAATTAAGATTAGGAGTAGGAATTTTTTAGAAGGACTCCTACAACTAATAATTCCCTGCAGATGATGATTATTGGAGTAACATTTGATGATTCATGTTGATATGGTGGAGTAAACATGCTGTGTAATAATATTGTTGTTAGATTATTTTGATTATTATGTTAATCTAGTGTCCCTAGCTTAGAGTAGATTAGTTGTTTGGTTTACTTTTATTTTACTCAATTCAATTATTCGAATGCTAGATGATAGGAAAATTGACCGGTATTAGTGTTTGTAAATCATTCCTGTGGAGATGACCCTATATTCATCTATACTAATAGAACAATAGGTACACTTGCTTGTCATATTGAGTAAGAAATAGAATATAGGATTATAAATTATATAACTCGACCATCACTAACTTTAACCTTGAATTCATTGAGTGATTTTTTTGCTACCAAACTTGCAATGTGTACAAAGAGTGTGATTTTTGATAACTATTTGAAGTTATAATCGTAGCCTTAGCCATAACTGTCAACGTAGTTGGTTTCCTGATATTGTTTGATTGGTGTGGTTGGGTGAAGAGACTCTCATGTGCAATCAAACAGATGCTATTAGCATTTTAAATGGGGGTAAGATTTCTTAATTTTCCAAAAAGAGATAATCTTTAAAGAATATTGGTAAATTAATAATTTTATTTTTAATCATACCTATCATGCCCGTACAACAAACATGCTAATATTGTCTTCTTCATGTTCCAATTTTTTTATTTGTCCACAAAAAGATAATTTTTAAAGAATGTTGGTGAATTGATAGTATATATATAGCAAATTTTATGTTATTCTTATTAAAAAGAAATGTCAAAGTACATGTTGATTATTACATGTGCAAATTGAGTTGAAATGTTGTCCTATCTTAGCACTTAGCAATTTTAGCATCCTACTAGCATTTGTTGTTTTAAAGTATAACGCAATGATCATGTTGATCATTTGTTCTACTAATTTTTAATGAAATGAGTATTTCAATTGTGATAAACTGAACATATTATTTTTTTGATTTACACATAGGAGGAATAGAACTCACACTCTGTTCCCTTCATTGTTTCAGGTATTGTCATGGTAGAAAACAAAGTTGTTGTTGAGGTGAAGCATGGAGGTTGGTTTGTTAATGGCGACTCAAATACGAAGTATGTTGGTGGATTAGTGTCGATAGTGGCTATTAGAATTAGTTGTGTTGCATTTGTTGCCTTGATGAAAGACACCCAAAGAGGCCTTCATAGGTATGATGTGTTGAGGATTTTTTACAAACCTCTTCATGACACGGATACTTATCTATTTGACAAACAAAGCTAATAAACATTGTTAAATGTGAGTAGTCAAAATGTGTCCATGTGTCTGGTCATAACCTTTTTGTGCATAAACGATGATTGAATGCGCTTCTAATATAGACTAAAACATGGAAAAAAAAAAAAGGATTCATCACCAGTGAAAAAGCTCTAACTATTGCCTAAGTAGCTCATGAATAAGGCAATGTTGACATTCGGGCTGGAGGTAAGGCGAAATAACTTCTGTTGTAATCCAAATTTCAATAAGGAGGTGAAGGTATTTAGACGGAGTTTCATTCATGGTTGAAGGTAGCTATGGTTCTTATATTTAACTGAATGAGTATTATCTAGTGTTGCAGTTTTAATTTTTTTTTATCAATATGAAGCTTTATGACATGCAAGATAAGAAATTTGTTTATAGGTGAAGTTAGGTTTTGTTGTTTGTATGACATGTAGAATAATCATAATTTTGTTTATGGGCGTTTATTCTGTGAATTGTATGACATTTGTTCAATTAGGATTTTAATCATCTTGATTTATATATATTTTTTGTAGGGACTTTACAAGAACTTGATGTTGGTGTTGTCTCGCAAGAACCTGCAATATTGCAAGAACCTACTTTGACACCAAGGAGCAGATCTAAACAACCAATGAATAGAGGATCGGCAACACTAACTAGAAGAAGCCAAAGGATTTTAAACCACAAATTCACGCTTCTTCGTAAGCAGTTGGATGGCATAGGATAACCAGATGTTGTGAACTTGGATGATTAAAACAAATGTGAATGTGAAAAAGTAGTGCGGGTGTGGCATCATTTTTTAAGAAGTAAATAGTTTTGGAAAAATTTGAAGTATAGCGGAACATAGCATATTATGATCGTACTTTTGCAATGTTTAGCATCTATTTTTTGTGGATAAACCTAAGAGAATTAATGTATAGCATTTGTTAGTTTACTTTCTTTAAGGTCTCTTTTTGTGAATAGTAAGTTAAACAGCACGCATGTAAATCCCATGACACTGCTAATTTTTTGATATTGTGACCCAAGTCAACCTACATATTGATAATGGTTTTGTCGTGCATCTCAGTCAAATTCTCAATCATATGCAATTTTTATTGGCACTTTTTATTCCAATCATGTTGAACATTTCAATAGTTTACATAAAGTTCTTAAGTTAAAACCATTAACTTCAAGAATAATGAGTAAGTAGGTGGCCAATATTGATACAAAATGTTATTTGTAGAGATTTTAATATATAAACTTTGATTTGGAACAAAAACTAAAATTTGCTTAGTTAATATAAGAAGTTTCACCAAAAGTCACAAGTCTATTGCATCACCTTTTAGTTCTATAACTTTCAGTTGGAATAACTATTATAGTTGTAATATTCTTTAAAGCATAGTAGTTCTATGAATTGCATTATAACATGATTTTTTCACATGGAACTTTTTCTTCGATTCATTAATTGCATGTTTTAATTAAAAATTACCAAAAGCCTCTTGAAGAATATACTCTCTAATAAATCAATAATACATAGAAATATGTATTCATGTTACAATATGAGTCACAAATATAACTTGAAGAAACTTTATGATAGTTGATTGATAAAAAACTTCAATTAATTGTAACAAGGTTATATACTCCTTTAACAATATAGCAAAACTTTAGAATCACCAAAAACATAACTTTTGTCCTTCATAAACAAGACAACAATAACGGCATAATTCGTGAATATCATGCACAATATGAAGCAATGGACTAATATGATCTTCTTTCTCCTCTTAGACTTCAAACTTCTCTTCGAGCAAGCAAGTTTTTTAACCAAATTTATCTGAATAATCAACACTGATTGTGCAATTGCCACATCGATGATGCTTCATTAGGCATTTGCATTTCTATTGGACAAGTCACATAAGCGATAATGAAGGTTTAAAATCACCTCTTTTGCATAATCAAATATTGTTGGATCAATCCACTTGAAGAAGTCACAATACTCTTCACCTTCACGACGGGGGTCAACTATAGAAATGTCTTCCTAGGTTTTGTCTCATCCAATTTGTTTTCTCATATAGGGTAGTCCACAAAAGCACCAAGTAACCCCACCTATGCATTCATAGAGATTCTTATAGATCCACATGATGCTTGCAAATCGTCAAATACCACATGAGTCTTGCCTGGTCTTCTTGTGAATTGGAGTCTTCCATTATGTCTTCTACAAGAAAAAGTTAAAACATAAAAAAAAAAAAAGATGGTCATGCATATGAGCATGTAGATTCAATATAACTAATAGAAAAAACATAAAAAGAAGAAGAAATCCCTAATTCCATACGAACAAATCGCATTACCAATATATGAATACCGTTCGATCATTCATTACCAACGTTCTCAAAAAACAATATTTCAAGTTATTACACCAATCTAGCACAACTCTACTATGATTTCGCTTCGATTTCTACATGCGTAAACAATTTTTAATAATCTTCACCGAAGTAACAGAAATTCAACATGTTTAAACTAAAATAGCAAAATGGACAACACACATATAACAACATCAATTAATCCCTATCAAGATTGTGTAACACAGAATCAACAAAAAATAGAAAAATTATTAAAGGGTAACACAAGTCATGAAACCTTAATTTTAATGACCACTTACATCGTTAGAAAGAAATACTATCCACTTCACGCTTCATGAGTTCCAATAGGGATAGGAAAGTTTGATTTTGAATGTCAAACGAAATAGGGTTTTGATGATTTAGATTCATGAAGAATTGATGGTGTTTATAAGGTTGGGACTTGGGAATTTCTATTCAATGGATTGTTTTTATTTGGAGTTTAGATCATCTTGGTTATTTGATTTAAACAGACAAGTGGGTCAAATTTTTTTTATTTTATTTAGCTAAGGGTCATATTTTGATTTAAATGGATAATTTTAAATTATTATTTTTAACCAACGTGTCATCCAACGTGGCATTTAATGGATCTTTAATAATGGCATCCAAGGCATCAGTTAGCATCCATTATGGTGACCTTAAATCAACCAAATGTTTTGACCTCTTTTTAAATATTTGAAACGTTGTGATCTGAAATAAACTTATTTCCAAACATTATGATCTTTTAGTATAATTTACCTATATAATATATATTTTTTTTTCACAAGTTATCAAGTATGCATGTGTTTGTATGAATATTTATTTTACTAAAAGATAGTTTCCAATAAAGAGATTCGTTCCTTTTCTCTTTTTGTTTTGTTTGATTTCTTATTTTCCTTTGGAAGCATTAAGTGGGACTCTAGTAGCACTTATTAGCCAACAGGTCGTGGTTTTTATGCTTTTGGTTCTTGGCTCCCTAAAGCCACCTAGTCAAAGCTTTATTGAAATTTATTATTGATACGTAATTCCTTATTAATTAATAACCATTTTTAGAATCCAATGAATCCCACACATTTATACAAAATTGTTAGGTCTCACGGAAAGTTCACCGGGTTGGCATAACATCCACAAGGACCAACCAAAATGGGACTACAACATCATTTTGATCTTTCTGGTAGAAGATATTTTTAAATAAATTATTTATAAAAATATAGATACAAATGAAAATAGATAATTTTACTTATAAAAAATCAAACACAAATAATTTTACTCGTAAAAAATAAAACAGATTAGATACAAAAGATATATAGATGAGATATAAAAACAAATACAAATACAGATCCAATATAGATATATATTACGATGAAATACAAACAATCCAAACTGATCTCTACCACTTTCCTAGCCGTGATTACTGATTAAGATGCTAATCGACCTGTCTGAACGACATATCCGTATAATGGATCCTCTCATCCACGTTAACTGGTCGTCTAATGTCGTCGTAGCGCCATCTCTCGAGAAAGACGTAAAAAAAAAAAAGAGGAAGATAATAAGATAAAATAATCAAATTATAACGAACTCGAATAACAATAATGACAACGACAACGAGCTGTGCGTCGTGTTCTTACTTCCCTATTAGGTGCATACATTTTATAAACAAGAAGCAAAGGATTTGATCCTCCAATTGTATGAAATAAAATTCATTACGAATTATTATTATGTAAATAACACATCCCATGCAAGTACAAATAAATTTTAATAAGTATAACAGTAGAATGAGTGTTTTTTTTTAACAATGATATTTATATTTTTATATACATTATATATATAATTCTATCAATACTTATGGTTTGTTTGTATGATCTGTTTTTTATTTATATTTGTATTTTTTTAAAATTAATATGTGTAAATATGTCTAATTTATATTTATATTTTATATATATTTGATCTATTTAATATTTTAATGAAAACTGCCAACTTTATATATATATATATATATCTAATTATTTGTAAATAATTTGTTAAAAAAATCTAAAAAAAATGTTTATATTTATAATCTATCAACAAAAAAATAAACATATTACGTGTAAGTCTAATGTTACGACGAATCTTTTCTTAATCGATTAGTTCTTCGTTCATTCATATTTAGATACAATTCAAGTCCGTCAATTCTACTTTTTAATCATTTTTATGGCTGTAGGCCCGCACAATGCACCTACTGCACGCACGCGGAATTTCTCGATATGAGCATGTCTTCTTGCTTTACAAAACTTTCCACATGGACGGAACTATTTTAGTGGTACGGCACATATACATCTTGACATCATCATGATCCTAAAATTAAATCAAATTGGAATCAAAATCTTTGATTCCGGATCATGAAATTAAGGAACTAGAAATAAAACAGTCTCTCACGATTTCAATTTAGTTTCAAGGAATCATTGGTTTTTTGTTCCGCTTTAGGAACCATTTTTTAGAAGAAAATAAAAAATAAATTTTGAAGTAAAAAAAAATTATTTAATCAAAAATTTTAAAATTTATTTAGATTGCATATAAATATATTTAATATCAATTATAGTTAGTATTATGATATTATAAAATACTCTAGAAGATAAAAAGAAAATTAAAATATAAAAATAATCTCACATTATTATGAAAATGAATTTTGCTTTTAAGAGAAGTATATTTAAACTAATTATATATGATTTTAAATTATGTTTATTTATGTTGTTGATAATAACATATTAATATTATGAACAAGTAATAAATTTTACTACTTATATGAAATAATTTAAATATTAATAATAATATATTTAATATTATTTTTTTCTTTTTTTTTTTTAATGAAACAGGAAACCGCCGTTCTATCGGCTCTAGGCTAAAGAATTATCTAAGAACCGTGAAACCGCAGTTCCATAGCTGGTTTTGAAACCGGCCAATCAATCTGGTTTCAATTTTAGAATTGTCGATGACGGTTCCGATTCAGTTCCCGGTTCAAAACCGAACCATATCTTCTATATACATCGCATCACCCTCAGCGACACCGACGACTTATAAACCGTTTTGTCCTACTGCGAAGCCGAAGATCCCTCAAATAAAACCATGGACGATTCAGAGGGAAACTGGAAGAGTCCTTGTCCCTCCCGAAAAAATTTTCTAAACGGTTTTATTAGTTAATATCGCAAAAAATGTAGTAGAATTATTTGGTTAAAAAGATTAAATTTTCAACATATTGATCATGGAATATTTTGTAATTTATGAAATGGTTCATCAACGGTCGTATAACATACAAACCTTAACACTGGTTTTCCCGTAGGATGGACATTCCAATCCTTCCCTATCGCAAAAGTGGAAAGATAAAAAAGAGAAAAAAAAAAAAAAAAACCCTAAGATTCGGTCGAGTATTATTTTTCACTTGGTCACAACATCAGTTACGGTTTTTTTTTTTTTTTTTTTCTCCTGAGATTTGCACTCGTAAGACCAGGTAAAGTACGGGTGTCATGCCCTATACCATTATAGAACTTGCACACTAATATAAAAAGAATATAGATTTTAGGGTATTCGATACCTATTTTATAAAAAAATAGTTAATGATATTAATAAAGGAAAAAGTAAATAGTAATACTATTATTTTTTAGCCGTAATATTAAAAAAGAAAAAGGTCCAAGCTCATGATATGTGTGGACTAAAATATAAAAATTTAAAGACCTAAGTCTATGGTTCAAAAACGAAGGTTCAAACACACATTTAAAATAATAATAATAATAATAATGTGGCGTTTAGTATTAGACTTTCCTAAAATATACAATTAACTATGTGGATTTTAAAGTGAAATTGTACTAAAGAATACTTGGGGAGGGGTTGTTGAATTGAGTATTTGACCTAAAATACATAAACAATAATTTTTTTTGCAATGAATCAAATTTAACTTAAATAGCAGCTGATAATATAATAGCAGATTATAATATATGAAATATAAAAGAAATGAGGATAGAAAATTTAAGTCCAGATTAAACATAGAGTTCGGCCCGCTTCTTACTTTCTACGATCCACCAATACCTCCAATTGAGGAATTCACAACCATTTTATTTGTCACCAAGAAAATACACGCTCAAGCTGAACAATACACAAGTCACAACACTTCAGGAAATAAAATATTTCCTTCACTATCTAGATGCTCATTTATAGATTACAAGTATGAGAAAAAAGCACTAGAATAGGTTGTTCTTTCTTATTAGAATTTACAAATAATGAACAAGGGAATAGAATTTAAAAGAGAAAACTTGATTTTTTGTTTGCAAATGAAAGCTTTCAAAAAGTTGTTTGAATCTCCAAGGCAAAGTGTATTTATAGTCTTTAAAAAATTAAATGTCTATTAGAGATAACGTCTAACAGACGACAACAATTAATGTGTGCAATGGTTGAATTAATTATCCACCAGCTCGTCGGTCCATCTACTACTGGCTCGCCAGTCCATGGATCTCACATGTCGCACCCTAACTTTTGCCTCTTCACGCCTTAGATCTTGGACTTGACTGCCTCTGTTTTTTGTTTCACTGGACCGGCTCGCCAGTGCTATGCCTGCAAGTATAAAAGCATAACATACATACACAACACAAATTTCCATATATATATATATATATATTCTCATAATAGATCTTTAATCTTATCAAAGTGAAGTGTGTTTATAGAATTTTTTCATAACTTTTGCTCTTATCAAAATCACATAAAAAAAAGTTCATTTTAATAATCTCCCCAATTTTGATTAGCGCAAATAGTTATGTAAAGGCGATTGTTACCTTTACTCCCCCCTCAATAAAAGCTTCCCCATATTTTTGTATAGATTAAAGAGCTCAAGATCAATCCACTAAGCATACAATTTTTGCCCTCTTAACTATACTAGTATTTCTCCATTTAATCATCCATTATTTATTACTCTACACATTTAATGCCATTTATCCTCATAATTAGCCATTATTTCTCCCCCTTTGACCTCATCAAAAGAATTTATAAAAGATAGTGAGAAAAAAGAATAAGGAGAAACAGTGATGTCAAACAGCTATGTAAGACATTTAAGAAAATATCAGTGCAAAAATTCACATAGTTGGCCAAACAGAGAGTCTTATACATATAATAACCACAAATAGGAAGAAAGATCAAGTAGGAGGAGGTGGACGAGGATGTATACTATAAAAGTGATCCATAAATCCTCAAATATCAGAGCTAAAGGTCTAGAAATCTAAGTGAAAATCAGAAATGTGGGTCTATAGTATCCCATGTGCTCATGAAGTTTCTACAAAGGAGAAATAGAGGTATCAGGAGATGAAGAACCAATAGGTGGTGCTAGAGGCTCATCATCATCAGAGTTCGTATCTACTCCTAAACTAGGAAGCAGAGCGCCACCACCAACTAAAGGCTCTAATGGCTTCTTTCTTACCCATGTTCCATCTTGCCTTTTCCAAGACCATGAATTGATGGTATCGAAGGAGAAGATAGGAACTTGAATAGGGCGAGTCTTAGAGCGAAGCTCCATACCCTTGCTCCTTAATAACTGTGTAATTAACCTAGTTTCTCTCAAACTGCTTGAGTAGACTTATTGGTCACATTCTTGCAAGTTCTAAACATCAAATCAAAGAAGTGATTTTTATCCCCTCTTAAAATATGGACCATAAGCCACAAGTCCTGTTGGGTTACTGTTGTCTATTATGCTTTGCATGGGACATAATTGGCAGTCAAGCATTGATGTAGAACCCAACACCTAAGAGACAACCATGAAGAATATAAATTGCACGGTTCACGCCAATTTGTGCCCATTTCATATACAGTAAATAACTCCTCATAATACTGAAAGCCATCAAATACACTGGGCATCCTAACTCTAGTATCATTAACCCCAATTTGGCTACAAACATCATGATGTGATATCTCAAGTCACTTGCCATATAAATATGTATACAATACAGGTTGCACAAAACTTGACCTATTGAAACCAAACTCTATCTTAATGCCTAGACTTCCATCATCCTCCAAATAATTATTTAAATTGCAATAGAAAAATCTAACAGTTTCCTCATTTGTTTTAGTAAGAAAAGATATGGTGTCCATAATATTATATGTAGTAACTCTAGTCATTTTAGCAATTTTAAAGAACTGTAACACATCTGCATTATAGTTTCTACCCACATCAAGAGGAAGATCTCTAAACAAGGCATACATATCTGAATGTTTTCTAGATGGGAGCAGAAACTCATCGAATGTTCTTGGAGCAGGTGATGCTCGGCCTCTAGCTGTTCTTGGAGGCATGGCTCAAAGATCCAGATGATAGAGAAGAGAGGTGGTAGAGAGAGAAAGATGAATAGGGAAGAGAAGATGGAAAGGAGGTGGTGGGGAGAGAGGTGTGATGATGAGGAGAGAGAGGTGTGGAGGTTGATTTTGGGTGTATTTGTTGTTTTAAATTAGAGAGAGAGAGAGACACGGGGGAGCATGAAGGGAGAGAGAGAAGAAGAAGAAGACAAGAGAAATGACAGAGGAGAGAGAGAAGAATATATATATATATGCATGAGAAAAATCAACCACTGGTGAGTCGGCGTTAATAAAGATCTTGGAAACAAAATGCTAGAGCGATCGACAGTTTAGATCGAGAACTTCGATGGATCCTTCAGCACATACCAGTGAGACGTGCATGTTTTCACCAAAATAGAACAATCGACTCTCAGGTCAAGCCCCTAACAGCACATCGGCGAGCCAGTGCTTGGGTAGTCTTTAGCAACATACAACTAGCTACAAAACATATTGTTTAAAAACATAATCATATATATATATTATATATATATGCATGTATTATGTTCAACAGCTTTTTAGCCGAAAAACAAGTTCTAGATTGACTTGGTTCCCTGATATTTAGCACTCTTTTTTTTATCATGATCAATTCTCTTTGTAAAGTGCAAAAAAACGATCCCTACTTAGCGTTTTTATAAAAATATTAACAATTTGATTGTTTGTATCAACAAATTCTAAATTGATATCTCTATTTAGAACATGATCTCTAATGAAATAATATCTAATTTCAATATGCTGGTCCTTAAGTGTTGGATCAGATTTTGTTAAATTTATAGCACTTGTATTATCATAGCTAATTGGAACATTTACATACTTTAAACCATACCAAGCTAAGCTTGTTTCATCTATAAAACTTGTGTACAACAGCTACCGATAGCTATATTTTAGCTTTGACAGTTAAAAGTGCATCCGGATTTTTCTTCTTTAAGTGCCAAGATATTAAGGAGTTCCAAGAAAGTGACATGTGCTGCTTATGCCTTTGAAGCTACTTTGCATCTAGAAAAGTCATAATCAGAGTATCCAAATAAATTAAAAGAGGTAAACTTTGGATACCACAAGCCAATTTCATCATGCCTGTAAGATACTTGATTGCGTTTTACTATATTCAAGTGTGATTCTTTTTAGTAACATTAAAATTGTGCACATACACACAATGAGAACATGATTTCCGGTCTAGAAGCGGTTAAATATAGCAAACAGCCTATCATGGCACTATAAAGCTTTTCACAAACATTTTTTCTATTTTTCATCTTTTTCAAGATTTACATTTGTGCTCATAGGTGTGGATCTTATTTTACAATTATCCATTTTGAATCTTTTCAAAAGTTCTTTGATATATTTAGATTGATTGATGAAGGTTCCAATTTCAAATTGCTTTATTTGAAGACCTAGAAAATAATGAATTCTCTCATCATACTCATTTCAAATTCTTTCTTCATGAAATCAACAAATTCATTTATAGACTCATGTTAGTAAATCTAAACATAATGTCATCCACTAGATTAGCACAATCAATTTCCGACTTTTGATTTTTGATAAACAGAGTTTATATCAATTTTCTCCTTTTAGAAAATCCTTTGATTAAAAGAAACTACTGAGTCTTTCATACTCTAGGAGCTTGCTTTAGTTTGAAGACATGATCGGGAATTTATTATTCTCAAAGCCACTCTACATAGACTTCTTCTTTCATAAACCATTTAAGAATATACTTTTGATATCTATTTGAAAAAGAGTAAAATTTTTTAAAGCAACAAATGCAAAAAGCATTCTAATAGCTTCCACTCTATCAACTGAGGTGAAGGTCTCATCAGAATCTATGCCTTCTTCTTGGTTATATCCTTTAGCAACTAATCTAGATTTATGTCTTGTTATTATTCTAGATTCATCAAGCTTGTTTCTATAAACTCATTTGGTTCCAATAACTGGTCTACTATTAAGTATAGGAACCAAGCTTCAAACTTCTTTTCTTATGAATTGGTTTAATACTTATTGCATAGCTTGTATAAAAAACTCATATTTTAAAGCTTCTTCAATATCTTTAGGCTTGCTTTGTGATCGAGAAACAAGATTACTCATATTTCTTAAAGATGATGTTGTTTGTATCATATTAGAAGGTTCACCTTTTGTTAGATCTTTTGGATGTGATATAGCATATTTCCATTCTTTAGGAAGATCATTATTCACAGATTCATGCACAACATCCTTATTATGTTCATTTTCTTCTTTATCATTATTTTCAAGAAAGAACTTACTTAAATAATCACAAACAACATCCACATCATCACATGAACATGAATAAGGCAAAGAATAATAGAAACAACATGAACAGATTCTTCTACAACTAAGGTTCTTTATTAAACACTCTATATGCTTTACTAGTTAAAGAACAACTTAGAAAATTCCTTCATCACTTTTAGCATCAAATTTAGCTAATTGTTCTTTTCCATTGTTTAAGATATAACAAATGCTACTCTAAAAGGATGAAAATAAGATATGTTAGGTTTTCTTTTCTTTCCAAAGCTCATAAGGGGTTTTCTTGAGAATTGTTCTAATGAAAACTCGATTTGATATGTAACAAGCAGTATTTACAACTTTAGCCCAAAAATATTTTGGTAAATTATTTTCATATAACATGATTCTAGTCATTTCAATTAAAGTTTTATTTTTCCTCTCAACTATACCATTTTGTTATGGAGTTCTAGTGCGAAAAAAGTACGTTCAATGCCATATTTACTGCAAAAATCATCCATTTCATAGTTTCAAATTATCCCCCATAATCACTTCAAATAAATACAATGTTAAGATTTGTTTTATTTTAGACTCTCTTGCAATATCTAAAAAAGACATGGTTTGTTTTGTCTTTAGATGCAAGGAAGAAAGTGCATGTATATCTAGTGAAGTCATAAAAAATAACTAAGGCATATTTTTTACCTTCCAAACTTAGAGTTTGAGTAGGACCAAATAATTCTATATGCAATAGTTCTAATGGCTTAGAAGTGGAAATGACATCCTTAAACTTAAAAAAAAAAAGTCTTAGTTTGCTTTCCTTATTGACATGCTTAATAAATCTTATCCTTTTAAAATTTATTTTGGTAAACCTTTGACAAGATTCTTTTTAACAAGTTTTGAAATTACATCCATGCTAGTATATCCCAGTTTTCTATGCCATAGCCAACTATTGTCATTTTTAGAGTATAGACAAGTTTCATTTGATGGTTCGAAATCATCTAGATTGATTTTGTAAATATTTATTTATCTATACCCTTCAAAACAAGCTTGATTATTGTCAATTCTTTCAATAGAACATTTATTGATAAAAAATGTTCTCTAAAACCATTATCACATAATCGACTTACACTAAGTAGATTACATTTTAATCCATCAACTAATAGCACATTTTTTATAATTAAATCTTTGTTTACAAGAATATTACTTTCATCAAGAATGGTTGATTTTCTATTGTCTCCAAAGATAACATTCCCTTGATCTTTCAAGCATAAAGATGTGAATTTGGATTCATCCCCAGTCATATGTCTAGAGCAGCTGCTGTCCAAATACCATTTGTTGCTCTCGCTTGAAGATCCCTACAAAGTAGAAAATTACTTCTTTGGTACCCATTTGAGTTTGGGTCCTTTTTGGTTAAGTGGAACCAAGATTTCTCTTTTAAGAATCCAAACTAGCTTGCTTTTATGATTCAAATGCATGGTTTTTCTTCTTGCAAAATTGTGTGTAATATGACCGATTCTACCATAGTAGTTGCATGTCCCATGGGTGGCTTTTACAAAACAAGTTTTGTGGGACTTGCAGCTACCTTCTCTACAATAGCTAATTCCATATTTATTTGAATCACACATTTGATTTCCAAAAAGTGTGTTCAAATTTTTTTTTTTCCATTAGTGAACTTGGCTATAGTTGCTTTTGAATCATCTAAGCTACCTTTTAATAAAATATTTTCATTTTTTTAATTTCTCTAGCTCCTTTAGAATTTCATTACTACTACTAGTACTTTCAACATTATTATTTATAGTTTTTATCTCAAGATCAAGCAAGTCATTTTCAATTGTTAATTTTTCATTGATCTTGCTTAACTCATCATTTTTTCTTTTAGCTTCTTGCACTTATTATTCCTCTTTTCATTTTTTTTTTAATTTCAGGATGTTTATTTCTACATGTAGTATTTCATTTTCTAATTTAATCTCCTCATGCTCAATTCTAAAATTGTCCAATTCTTCACCTACATCCATCATTAATGTTTTAAGCATGCTGCTCTTTTTTTTTTAACTTTTAATAATTTATTGTATACGTTATCATACATTTCACATAATAAGGAGAAGATGGAGAACTTATCCCATCATCTAGTGCCATGAAGTACACATTCTCATTCAAGTCACTTCAGTCATTATCATTCCAAGTGGCGATGAGTGCTTCTTTTCTGGATCCTTTGGATGCCTTTTTGAGCACTGGACAATAATTAATGATGTCCTAGCTTGTGACATTTGTAGAAGGTTATCACATCATTTTTTTTTTTTTGTATCTTGATGAGCTAATGTCATGATCCACTCTCTTTGTCTTGTTGTTGGGCCTCACGAACTTAAACATTTTAGCTATCAAGATAAGCTCCTCATTATCATCATCACCTCTGGAATGATGATTAGTGGCTTTCAAAGCAATGGCCTTCTTGTTTGATTCCTTTCCTTTGTTTTTAATAAGCTCATGCATTTTGAGTGCTCTAAGGAATTCTTCTTTGCTCATAGCACTTAAATCTCATGCTTATTCAATGGTTGTTCTCTTTATTTCTCAATCCTTAGGTAGTAACCTAAGAAGTTAAGAATTTTTTTCCAAATTAGTAAAGTTCTTCTGAAGTCACTCAAAAGATTTATACTGTTGATGAATCTATTATGCATCTCATCTATATATTCATTTAGAATCATTTTAAAATTTTCAAATTGTCCACATAAAAAAAAAAAAACTTATTTTTGCGTCTCTAACTCTTAATGTCCCTTTATAAGTCTTTTCTAATTCATCCTATTTCTTTAGCTCATTTACATGTACAGATTCTATTAAAATCACTTTCATTTAACATATAACGTAATATATTCATAGATTTTTTCATTTAAATCTAATATTTTCCAATCTTCTTCATTATAATCTTTTTTTTTTTCTTTTTGTTCTATATTTAAAGGTCCATTTTCTATAACATTTCATATTAATCTATTTTGTATTTTTAAAAATTTTCATCCTATACTTCCAATATGGGTAGTTACCTCCACTTAAAAGCGGTGGTCTATTGATAACTTCCTTTTATGTAAACTTCTATTTACATAGCAAATAAACTTTAATTTCATTACACCTAATTGAGATATGATAGAAACTAATATAAAACTTCAAAAACTATTTTGCCAAGATACTCAACAATATGCTTCAAAGTTGAATTATCATCTCAACACCACATTCCTAAGCATTCACCAAAATCAATTGACACTGTTGGTAAAGAAGCAGATATATCATAATGTTCTTATTTTGAGAACTTATGTAAATTCAATTCAATGCAACAAAACTAACAAGAAGATCAGATGGAGTATGTTTAATTCTTTCAAATCCTACCACAAACCAACCAAAGTATCAACTCTCTATTTAACCTAATTTATAAGTTCCTAGGATCCTCAACATCACTTTATCCTCCCAAAAACTCTATTGCCCTCTATCATCTCCAACTAAAGATACCATAATTACAAACTTAAGCCATAATACCATATCTAAAAAATTAAAGAGCCAACTCATATAATAACTCTCTCGTCTTGACTTCATGTAGGGTCTTTCTGGTCTTCACCCGTATTCATCAAGAAGACTACCTTCATTAGACAATCATGAAGGATCACATGAATATTAATCACTGGAATAGCAAACCAATTTTACAATACTAACAATAGTTCCTTACACGAGCTTTGAATTTCAAGGGATTACAATACGGTTTTATTGAAAGAAAATCACAACCGAATAAGACCATTTTCATGTTTTACCATAAAGATCACAACTTTATCTAATTCAATTCATAATACCCTTAAAAAACAAGAACAACAAGACTTTCACTTATCTTAATTCCATATTACTTGAGAATTCTATAATCAGGCAATACGGTTTTCTTGTTTCATCATAAAGTTAGCATCATCTAATTTAATCCATAAAAACCCTTAGGAAAAGCTAAAATTACAAACATAACACCATATTAATGAGCAGATTCTATTGCTCTCATTTAAGAATAAAAAATCTGTCTTTTCTCATTTTAAAACAAAATGCCTACATGGAATAATCAAAACAGCCCAAGTTCAAAACTTAAGATAGATGACTAGGCAGCTGACAGAATAAAGTACGGCAATGGCATCCAAGTTATAAAGAGCTTACCTTCATCAGCAGAAGTAGTGAACATACCCGAAAACACAAGGAACAAAAACAAACACATTGAATCCTTAAAACTAATTGTCATTCTCCTAAAACAATACAAACCCATGTGAACAAATCTTGTGACAACCTAGGAAAAAAAAAGAGAAGTGTTTGGCTCTTCTTGATAAATGTGGTTAATAAAACATTAGATGAATATGGTTACATAGTGCCAAATCTATCATAAAAGAAACATAGAGACAAAATTACATCCAATTAACAAGCTAGAAAGAAGGCGAAATTCAAAATTCCTAAACTAGAAATCAAGTAATAGAAGTAGTCCATTCAATTGCAAGGGAATATACTTATTTTATGATAAATCAACCCATTATTAATTTATATACCCAAACAAGAAAACCAACATGATAGAAACATATAACATAAACAAAACACCTAAGGATATAAAACCCTATTTTTTTTTTTGTTTCTTAAAAAGTAAAAGAAAACCCTAATTGGATCAGTTGTGGGAATACAAAAGATTTTATCAAAATCAACTATATGCATGTGATATAATTGCTTGAAATTTACTCGTTGCACTTCTTGGAGGAGATATGCCTACAAAATCAAACAAACTAAAATCAATAATAGGCCAATCCCATGGAAAATGAGAGAGAGAAAAAGAGAGACTTACGAAGCTAGCCTTAAAGAGCAATGACTCACTGAGTTAGGATTAGGGCTTTGATCTGATGTAAAATATATGTATAATTTCATATACTACCAGCAAGTGTACTAGGTCTTGAACAAGTAATATAGAAGTGAGTTGAGTATCATTCCCACAAGGACTAAATTAACTACTAGATTGATATTAGTTTATACTAATATTTAGGCAATCAAAATGTATCAATCAACTAACCAATTCTATCTACTATGAATGCAATGAGATTATGAGAAGTTATATAAAATGAATGTGGGGAGGAACAGAATCCATCCTAATCTTTACTAATCATGTTGAATTTATATTATATGAAAATTAGGATTATGGATATTTGTAAGAAATTGTCAAGACCTAAAACTATCAAGTTTTAGTAAACCATAAAATAATCTATTAGCTTCCACTATACAAATTATCAATGGAATCTAATTTACAATCATAAATATTCCAATTCTATAATTGTCTAATTTTCTAAATTAACTTCTCCTAATTCCTTAGTGAGAAATTAAAATAAAATTCCATGAATCGCAAAGAACAATTTCCAAATTAATATTAAACTTAATTGCTTTCACAATTGTTGTTTAATTTCAATTCATGAATTCCTATGAACCCTAATTCTTTTTCCAAATTATCAGAATTCTTATCAATTCAATTTCAATCAGAAATAAAATAGATAATTAGGATTCAATACAAATATTCATAATTCTAACAATCCTATAATATAAGGTCAAGAATCATTTTAGGAAAATTAGGATTTTTTCACTTCCCACAAAGAAAGGTTTAGTTATTCATGGATGTTGATTCAATAATCAAATAAGAATATGCAATTGATAACATTATGAACAGATAATTCAGATAAATGAATTGCATAAGAAAGAGATTAGATATCACTAATTCAAATATCGCAATCTTCAATTACAATTCTTGAAAGCTCAAATCTCTCACAAATCTTTATGAAATGCTAAGACTATTTGTATACTGAAGTACTCTCTATTTTGCTTCTGCTTGTGCTTGTTAGAGGGGGGAGATCCCCTATTTATAGGAAAAATTTCGTGCAAAGCATTAATGGAAAATTTTAGTTTCAACTTGTGTGCCGGCAGTTACAGATCCTACGCGATCCTACGCCGGCGGCTTACAGACGGCGTAAAGGCTTCTTCTTCTTTGCACAGGCAGTGCACTGGCAGTTTTCATCTTCGGTTATAAGTGTAGGCCGCTTCTACGCCGGCAGCGTAGATATAGATCTAGCCGGCGTATATAATGAGAAATGAAAGGTTGGACTAATTTATAAGAAAAGCCGTCCCAAAGCCGGCAGCTTTGATACCGGCTTAGATACTCCATCAAATTTGGTCTTTTCATTTGTCTCCAAGCATGTGTTATCTACTTGTCGCTTCAGATCTTTGATCTACATTGCCTCAACATCGACGACTTAGTAGCCGTCATAGGTTGTAACTCTTTTTGCACTAGCATCATTTCAATTATGAGATGCCGACCTTCATTGTACACTAGCCTATTCATCTTCTACGTTGGCGACTTTCAAGCGGCGTATATTTAGTTGAGTTAAGGCTTGTAAAGCTGGCAGTGTAGCCAACGGCCTTGAATGAGTGCATCTTGTAAGTTGTCTCAACGCCAGCGGCTTTGAAGTCAGAAAAGCCGGTGTATGCTCGAATTTTTCAATTTTCATTCCAAAATTTCTTGTTTTAATTTCTTTGTCCAAGTTAGACCTGAAACATGAATTTTAACAAAAACAAGTATCCATTCTAGCTATTTTGAACATCAACAAGTTGTATAAAATATGATCTTATCAGGCTCAAGAGCATTGAAGCAAGTAAAGAAGATGAGCAAGGGCCAGGGTTTAGTTCCAGACAACAAGAAGTAGAGAGAGGCAATTGTTTGAAAAATATTTGGCTCATTTGAAGAAGGGTAGAATTTGGATTTTTGAAAAAGTAGGTTTAGTTGTCCAGTGAATCAAGCCCTTGTCCCATTATCCACAGTCCTTTAGTAACCTTTTTTCTAATTCCAAGAACAAAATAAAAAATCAAATAAAGAACTATGGATTTAGTCCAGTCCAGTCCCATAAATTGATGGGAGCCAAACAATCCCTTAGTGTTCATATTTTTGTTCGTTTATTGTATATATTGCTTTTAATTATCAATTTAAATGTAACAAATGATATCACTCTAAAGAAAAGTATTGATTTCAAATACCTAAAAAAGAAAAGCAAAAAAATCCAAGTTTTTTTTGCTGATTAGATGTGTATATAAAAAAATAATAAAAAGATTAAAACTTATGATCTGTAGGGTATGCTAAAGAATGGTCAAGAGATAGCAATGAAGAAGCTTGCAAGTAACTCAAAACAAGGAATGCATGAATTCAAAAATGAAGTTCAATATGTTACCAAGCTTTAACATAGAAACCTAGTCAAGCTCCCGGGCTATTGCGTTGATGAAGATTATTGGTTGGTCTTGAGGACATGCCCAACAAAAGCCTGGACACATTTATCTTTGGTGTGGCTCAATCAACACTTAATCCATTATCTCATTTTTTTTAAGAACACACATGCAAGCTCTAGGATGATCTTGATGTAAAATATTTTTACGTTTGGGAAATCACAAATCACTTCTAAAACTATTGCAAAGGTGTAGATAGACCCTACAATGATGCCATGATTTGAGAGATAATTGTATATTTTCAAATTTTTGAGATGTAGGCAAACATGTCTTGGAAGTTTACGGAATTAATTATAGTTTTTAGATGGATTTGCAATTATCTTATATATCTTTCATTTTCAAAGAACCATGACAACATAATTTGAAATGTAGAACACTCCCTAAGGTTCATCATGGAAATCTTGGCATTTAATTTGACTGATGAATGTAAGAAAAGGTTGTTTGACTGGAATTCATGCATTAATATCATCAATGGAATTGCTAGAGGTCTCCTCTACCTTCACTAAGATTCCAGGCTAAGAATTATTAATAGAGACTTGAAAGCGGGGAACATTTTGTTGGATAAGGACATGAACGTAAAAATATCTGATTTGGTATGGCCAGAAGTTTTGGAGCAAATGAGAGCAAAATGAACACTAATTGAGTCGTAAGGACATGGTAAGATTTTTCATATATCTATTATAATGCTCTAAACTAAAGGCACTATCGGCCCGCCACGTGCCTTCACTAGAGATGGACACTCTAAGGCTATAATTCCACTAATCTACAATGATAAAAACCATATAATATCAATATCTCACATATAATGGTACTTTTAAAATATTTATATCATGATAAAATTTTTGAACAACTTAGTTGGCATAAACCAAAAACCAACTTAGATCAAACTTAAAACATCATAAGAAAAGGTCGCATAAAATATTTAAGTCCATAAAAATTATATAAAATTTCATTAGATCTTCAAATCTTAGCTACCATCAACACTACACATCTAGTAATCAGCTAGAAAGTCAGCTTCACTATCGTCTTCCCCATAATCCGTAAATATATCACATCTTAATAAATCAAACACCATTAGATCATCACTTGTTCTTAAAAACCAAAAAAATGAGCGCAAAGGCCCAGTACGCCAAACCACAATCACATGCGCATGAATAAGCATCATACCAATTTCACATGCAACCTAATAACTTATGCGACAAACACATGTTATTATCTTTAATTAGCCGGGCAAACAACACAGTTTATAAACATTTACATCTAGTCCTAAACCTAGAGTAACTTATGGCTCCATGAAAATAAGTTTGTATACAAAATACTTATATATATATTAGTGTTGTTACTCCCTACACACCATGGGTACCATACTCGTACCACCTATAAACTACTGAAATCATCTCTGTGCATAACTCCATTAGGGACAACGACACATACAGATCATCGGGGCATAATCCTAGTAATACGATATTCTTGATCTATTAGATCCAGCTAAGCACAAGTAGTAAACCAATTTAAAATTGAATATCATTAAGTTCAATTATAATTTCTAGCCTATAGCACAAAAAACAACCAAAGTAAAGATGTACCTGATACAACGTTTAGAACGGTTAACCTAGCTTCACTAAAACACCTGAACACAAGTAAACACTCACTCAAAACTGATTTCAAAAGGTAAACGTACTCCTAAGGTCATCTAAATCCTTAAACTAATAAGAACTACAACTATCTTAGGTTCAAGCACATTTTCTTACTTAGATTTAGGAGTACTAGAAGATAAGCTAAGAGATTAGATGTTAAAAAGGTCAAAAATGAGGAAAGAAGAAAACTTTGAAACCCTTTTGCTAGTCACACCCATGATAAAGGGTGTGATAGCCTTGGAAAACAAGATATGCTCCTTTTACGCCCATTATGGGGGACATGACCTCCATTATAGCCTCCATCACGACCATGATGGGGGTGGTGATGGGCATCACAGCCTTTTTCAAGGTCGTGATCGGTCTTGATTATCAACTCGAGGGATCATGACCCATGATACTGCCGTGACTCCCTATTTATACCTCCATCGCTCCAAAATACAAAAAACTCTAAAAGAAAATTTTTTCTTCATCTTAAACCATACAAACTCCAAAAGGAAAATATGTTTTTACATCTAAAGCATGTTAAAAGCGTGATACTTGTATTTTCCTTATCTTTTGAAATAAAAAATGCAGCCACCAAAGTTGATTTAGGGTTTTTCAAATCTCACCAACAACACAAAACCTTCAATGCAATGACACAAATCAAACAAGACAACTCCTTCGAATCAACAAGGAATCGAAAAGATGAAAACTTACCTTTTACTTCTCCTATACAATTCATTGGAGCAAGATATGAGCTTGAAAGATAGAGAGTCCTAGGGTTTGGCTCCTTATGAAACTGTTCACAGAGAGAGATACGTTTCTTCCTCCTTTGATCGCAAAAATATCAAAATCACCAAAGATGAAATTTAGGGTTTCCTTATTCTCTTCCAAAGATTGAATCCCTAGATATTTGACCTTTGATCTTCTTTGAGGCGAGATACAAACTTGAGAGAGGTTTTAGAGTTTACCTATTTGTCAAACTGCTCAAAGAAAAACATATGTTTTAGGGTAAGGAAAAGGAAAAGGTTATTTTTCTTTTATCATTATTATTCATATTAAAGTGGACTATAAAACTCTCTTATCTATCAATATATGACAACTTTGCCCTTCAGTATGATTTATTTATTTTTTATATTACATATGTGTTTTGAACATAATCAATTGCTTCAAATGATCCAGATATGATATTCTACATGCAGCGGTTATATGTCACTAGAGTGTGTGGTTGATGGCATATATTCTATAAAATCGGATATCTTTAGCTTTGGTGTTCTACTGCTAGAGATAGTGAGTGGGAAGAGAAATAGAGGTTTTCACTACATAGACCATTATTTTAATCTTCTAGGACATGTAAGTTTTAGCATCTAGCAAATTGCAAATTTATTCCCAAAACTATACTTTAGATGTAAGTATACCCCTGAAATGTAGATGATTTTTGAAATCATGCAGTTATCTCTTTAACTATTACTAGAGCTCTAAAAGTTGTAGTCTGTGGCTAATAGTGGCCTAAAATCCTTCATGATAGTTGGGGGAGGTAAATGCTCATGAGGGTGATATAAATATTTTGGTTTTTTCCTCTAATGATTAGGATTAGGAATATTGCTAATGCATTTTTTCGATTTGTTAGGCATGGTGGCTTTTTTCATTAGATAGGTCCATTGAATTTCTTGATGAGGTGATCGAGGACTCCTACAATAGATATGAAGTTTTAAGGTCAATACATATTGGTCTTTTATGTGTGCCACGACGTCCATATGATAGGCTAACTATGTCAATAGTGGTTCTGATGCTTGCAAGCAAGATTTTGCTACTTCATCTAAAAGAGCCTAGTTCTATATTGAGAGGACACCACTTGAAGGCTTTGTTTCTTCAACCCAACATAAAGCTATAAATGAAATCACTATGTTGCTTTTAGATGGGCGATAACCAGTCTAGTCCAAGAGCTTTACTAAACATGCCATCTTTATCATTCGTTTACTCTCTTGTTCAATAAATTATGTTTTACATCAGTTCATAGCTTTTGTGATGGGAAAAAGATTAACCTCTTTCACTAATGAGTGGAAGCTCCCACTAACTACCAAATCTAATTTACCGATTCATTCAGTGCTTCTTGATCCTATGCATCAAGATACATAATGTAACAGATAATATACAATTTTCTTTAAGAAAGCACATATACACTAACTTGTGCTCTTGTATGAGAAAAATTTCACAGATGTTGGGCAGGTAACAATTTCATAATATATCAGTCGTTTGAAACCTGCTAGGAACATGTAAAGGATAAACAAATTAGCTAGAACCTTTTTCCCTGCAAAGTGCTATCTAGTTTAAGAGGTCCCCGTCGTACTCGTAGATGACTGGACTGCCTTTAGGTGATGAGCCGATTTCTTTTTAGAGAAACAGTCAAGAATTCTTGGTATGGAAGATTACTAGTATATTTTAAAATACACGGCAGTATCCTATTAATGTATTTTTCATTCGCCTTTTTTCTTTATCATTTTTTTATCATTCGTCGCACTTTCAAAATACAAGCTGAGTTTATTTAACTGATTCCTAAGATGCCATATGATTACTTTTCGTTTAGAGGTGCTTGAGCTAGTGTAATCATTTAAACTACAAAAATACTTCCCGGTATCAAGTTAGTTTGCATAGAAAAAATCATATTTAAGATATGGATCCACCCAAGCCAATTACCAGATTATCATTACAAATGGCATTACCGACCTGTAATTTCATTTTAAACTTCTTTTTTTTCAATTTAAATTTCCCGGGAAATCAAAATAAGGAATGCCATTTATAAATTGCAATTTGGGTATACATAGGGACTGGTTTAGAAGGGGCCAGGCCCCCAACCTAGAAGAATCATTTCAAGCAAAGCTATTTTGAATGGGGAAAAGAATTAAAAGTAGACCACTAGAGCCCACAGCCCAAAAGACTGAAATCCTGCCAGGTCCTCTGCGATTGCATTAACAGTCCTCTACCATGTAAAGTTTGAAGTAAACACCATGCCATCTTAAATTGCGGGGATCAATAGGACTGATTTCGAGTTTTACTTAGAAATGATCGAGGGTTAATGAATAATGAGTAAAATCATATTAAATCATGATTAAATTACAGTTGAATCAGCCCATTCTTAATAAGGACTTCTGTTCAATTGGATTGAACCGAATGGGTTAATTAGGTTTGATAAAATTATCATGGATAATCAACTGTTCATCACAATATTCATCGTATAAATGTAGATGTGTAAGTTAAATAGAATCAGATGGGAATTATAAAATAATGTACTCAAAACCGTAGAAATATATCCATGCTATAGTTGATCTTTCCCTTTACTTAAAGTTCCTTTTTTTTTTTTTTTTTAATTCGAAATCGTGGAATAGGTTGATTGTCCTACTCCTTATTATGTCAATTAAATTTGTACAAATCCCCATATTTTCACCGTATATGGACTAACATGCATAAACTAGATCATATGGCCCTGGCCCACACACCCTCATTTCTGCCTTTTAACTTTCAAAATAAAAGATAAGATGTGTCTCTCATTTTTTTTAATGTATGAATATTAGAATCTATATATTAAAGACTAATAATCTATAATCTAAAAAATACAAAAAAATTAGAATAATCACAAAAATACCATATATAAAATTAGTAATAAATGGATTCAAGATGAATAGGGTATGAAACTTTAGCCATATCGTACATCGTAAGTAGATGCTACAAAAATTTATATTCGAAACCCATCTTATCGTACCTATTATCCAACCTATATTCTATAACCCATAAAATTCACAATGTATGGATATCTTAGAGAACATATAATTTTTTTTTCTTTTTAAGATTTCAAGTTTATTATAATATATACGATTTATGCAGGAAAAGACAAAGAATCATATAGTTTTGGTAGGAGAGGGGCGCATGTAGTGCATCTTATATATGTATGTGTAGAATTTTTTCTTAATTTTTTTTTTTTGACATTTCCATTATAGTACATCTATTAATTTATATTTATCCCTCAATTTATTGAAAAAAAATACATGAAACTTATAAAATTTTGGTTTTTAACAAAAATATATTAGAAAAATTACATCAATAAAATATACATTAGAAAAAAAAAACAGAGAAAAATCACATAAATAGTGGTATTCAATAATTGCTTTACATAAAAACTATACATGTTTATTTATTTAACAATACAAAAAAAAGAACATTTTAAATATATGTTAGTGAATAATTGATCATTTAATATTTTAGTTCATGATAGTTATTATAAAGAAAATATTACTAAACCATGAATTAAATGTTTTTAGTTATTATCGAAAAAAAAAAGTAAATTTAAGTGAGAGAGAGAGAGAGAGAGAGAGAGAGAGAGCATCATTTAAGTAATAAATGCATTTTAGTAAACTAAAGAAAAAAAATAGAGAGAGGATATTATTAATGCAATAAATGAGCTATGCCATTTGAACTCGGGATCTCTTGCTTACAAAATTAAACTTCTTATCAATTAAGTACGTATCTTATTATATTTTAATTTTCTCTATAAAATATACATATTGAACATTTTTTTTCTTCTTTTCTTTCATAAAGCCAAAAAATTGACATTTTCCAAGGATGGGGGGCAGGGCCCCTATCCCAACCCCAAATTCGTCCATGGATTTATATAATATATAAACCACCCTATTTTTATATATCCATTACAAACTACAAATGAAAAGAATTCAAAAGATAATTTATTAATATGACAAGCTCTATAATATAGAGAATTTGATTATGTTATAGTTTAAATTCGTGAGAAATAATTGTAGAACATAATTACGTGATATGTACTAAATTGTTAAATATTTAGCAAATTCTAAAATAAAAAAAAATTTGGAGGCATTTTTGTATAAGTTAGCTTCTAAAAAATAAATAAAAGTTCTTCGAGGATAGAAATTACAATTACTTATTAAAATAGTACAAGCTTTTCTAAATAAAAATTTCTAAAAAATATCCTACAAATGATAAGATTAAAAAAATGATCACAAGATGAAAAATAAAGCACAATTTTTTTTATTTATTAATATTATTTAATAATTTTTTAATTGTATATTAGTTCAGTGTAGGTATAGGGTGCTATGGAATTTGTAGTCTCTATATAATAGAGTACAAGATATACGATGAGTACGTGATGTGAAAACCTAGCAAACATGTTATACCTTGTAAAAAAATATTTTAGAAAAAACTACTCATACTCTATCTCGTGACCTATATTACCCACTTAGATCCTATTTGATTAAGCAGGATATGGATGGATACCATATACTACAGAGTTATTTGCTCACTTTGCTTTAAATGCAATTTTAAATTGTAATAAAATCATGTATGGAAGCTAAAGCTTTACTGTTACAGCCTATATAGGATCTTCTCATTTACATCAACAGGTCATCCCTAATGTTATCAAAGTACCGAGTCTTGATGACGACGTGTGAACCAAAGATTATTCTTCACTAACATATAAAAATCGAATTGGAATAAACTCAAACAATGACAATGACAGAGAAATCTTACCTGGCGGCTAACGTGAATAATGGTTTATAAACAAGAAAATGATAGAACGTAGAAATCTTATGGCATAAGTTTCTTTAGACCATTTATATAGATATATGTATATAAATACCAATAAAATTTTGATACATATGTAATGTGATGGCCAGTTTCTAATGAATTAACATTTATATTTTATTTATATATTATATATATTAATAATTTTATTAATATTTATACTACTAATGTATAAGTATAACGTGTAAATCTTTTCTCCAATGTATGATTCTAAACCTGTTCTTATTCAAACCAAGTGAGTCCATTCTATTCCTTTGTCATATTTATGGCTGTAGGCCCGTCACAAATGCCCTTAATGCCCCCACAGTGGAATTTTCCATACCAGCATGTCTATTTACAAGACTTTAGTGGCATACACACATCAGATTACTACAACATTATCATATTAACGACGTTGTCTTTTCTGCGAATGTCCTCAAATAAAAACAATAAACAATTTGAGAGGGGACCAGAAGAGTCCTGCCCTCTTTAAACATTTATCAGATGGTTTTTATCTATATTATCAAGTTAAAATTTTCTTTTTCACTCTACATTCTTCATTTCTCAATGGGGAAACTGAGTAGCAGTGTTCTTTTTCTAATCCCTAATTACCTCATTCAAATATCCAATTCTTCAATCATATATTCAACTCTATAGATTCTAAAAGATCATTACTCATACTTTAAATGGCTGTCGTCGATTCTTGACGTGTAACATTTTGCATAAAGAGTTGATAGTTACCGACAAAGTAATATATAAAAGTACAACTTACTTTCTACCTATGTTTTCTTACTTCGTGTATCTAATAAATTAAGAATATTATCCATCGTTTACTTTTTCGTAAAGAATATGGAAAAAATTGAATTTTAATTCAATAGAAATATAATAGAGTTATGATGGCTATCATAAATTTACTTGGTATAAAAAATGAAACAAATGATTATCGAAGTAAAAGTAAATATCTATTGAAATATCCCCAATATATGTTATATAATTGAAATTAGTAAATAAATACTATAAAGGTAGATTTGAACCTTAAATTAAACTTAAGACTATAATCAAACTTACATAGCTTAATTAAATAATTGTATAATCTATAGTAAATAAAGAGGTAACTTATCATAATTGATTAGTAAATGAATTTGATTGAAATAGAGATTTCAATACCTTATTAAATTCCTATCAAAAAATTTCCAAATATCTCAAATCAGTCTTACATATCAAATTGAGTATTCTAAATTATTTTCCAAATCTAATTTCTAGACATTCAATTCCAATGACCTAAAATTAGACATCTCCCTAGTCCGGGTCTAAAAAATATGGACCCAAAATCTCCCCATAAGGGTGGTGGGGTGGATAGGACTCATGGACCCTCTGGTTTACGGGGCGAATCCTACGAGTCCAACCCATATTTAAAAAAAAAAAATCCACAAGCAAATTTTTTTTTTTTTTTTTTTTACAAAAATCATATCGACCTTATTGGCCCCACCAGGTCCTTAAGATGAACCCAGATTGGACCAGCTAACTTGGCAGGTCCACAAGGTGGGTCGAGTCCATTAGAGGACCCGCCATGACCGGTTCTCCTTAGGTTCCAATTTGGACCCAACTTGGGAAGATGTCTACCTAAAATCAATATGATTTAGCCACACGGAAATTTCAAGACAAATTCTAAAGTCAATTCCTAAATTCATCTTCAAATACTTTAGAACCCTAAATAATTAGGATTTTCCCATATACCAACTTCAAATAAATTAAAATCACTAAACTCCATTATAAAATAATTAGTTATTTTCCTTGCATAAATCATTTTACCCAAGCATATATGCTAATTAAACCTAAGCCCCTAATTATTTACCTAACCCATTTACTAAGCCTAAGCCCATGTCTACATGAGCTTACTTTCTTAATATGCACCTAAAATATGTGATCATCTACTCTAAAATATCTAAGTGTGCACATGAGAAGAATTACACACTATAATCCCTTACTAACTCTGGAATATTTCCCCACATGCACACACTAGATTTGGATGAGACAATATAACACATAATTAATTATTCACTTATGGTAAATTACACTTAATAAGTCAAACATATATATATATATGTGTGTGTGGTGTGTGTGTGTTGCACGTCTTTACAGAGTTTCGATAGGTTTTTAGCAAGAATACCATTAATTGAGCGTTAAGTCGGAAGCTGGACAACTTTACTCATTAAAGCGTGACAAACTCAAGACCAATGCTCGACAAGCCAAAAATGCAGAGACAATAGTTGATGGTCACCTCAAGGGTCAACGAGACAATTAGTCAAGGCACAACAAAATTAAGAACAAAGCATGACAAGTCCAAAAATGTAGAATTATTGGTTGAGGGGTTCATCTAGGGCTCGACAGGTCTACTGGTTAGGGCACAACAAGTTCAAGACTAAGACTCGATAAGTTCAAAAATTTCATAGCCTTGATCAAAGGTTCATCGACGAGTCCAATGTTTAGGACTAGCGAGTTTAAAATCTAAGACTAGATGAGATAAAGATAAAAAACTTGGTCGATGCCAAAAATAAGGCACGACACTTTAAGGCATGGCAAGTCTTTGAGGCACGACATTTTAAATATTAGAACCGATGTGGCAAAAAGAGCCATTGTAGCACATTTAATGCTTAGTGACTTAAAGACGTTATCTCTATTGAACATCTGAATTTTTGAAGGCTATATAAATATTCTATCCTTGGGAGATTGAAAAAGAAGAGTGTGGCAAAGTGAAAAAGAGCTTTTATTTGCGAACTAACAAATTATTAATTTTATTGCTCTCTTATTCATTAACTTGTAAATTTTTGTAAAGAGAAAGAAAAACATTCTAGTGCTTTGTTCTTGTACATGCTATTTATCAGTGAGCATCTAGAGAGACAAATGAAATACTTTATTTCTTAAAGTGTTGTAATAGCAGTGTATTACTCAGTTTAAGTGTGATTATTTATGGTGATTAATAAAGTGGTGGTGAAGTCTTCGATTGGAGGCACTGGTGATTGTAGAGAGTAGGAAGTGGACCGAACTCTACATTAAATTTGGACTTGATTTTCTATCCCTATCTCTTTAATTTTCATATTATAATCTACTTTGAATTATCCACTGCTTATAAAGTGAAACCCCCCCCCCCCCCCCCCCCCCCCCCTCCCCCCCCCCCCCCCCCCCCCCCCCCCCCCCCCCCCCCCCCCCCCCCCCCCCCCCCCCCCCCCCCCCCCAAAAGTATTTTATAGTGTATTTCATGTTTTCAATATTGAATTTATTCATTCTTTAACTTTTATTTATTTATTTATTATTATTATTATAATATTTTGCTGAGAACCCACCTCAAAATTCCCAAAAATTCTGCTAAATTTTAGCTTCTTTAACACACAAAAAACCCTCTCAAATAGCTCTCAAGTCAACACAAAAACCTAAAACCATTCGAGCATCATTAAGGAAAATATTACCTAGTAAATTCTATCTTTTAGATACCTATTTTCCTGTTACAATCTAATCTTTAATTCAATTGATTCTTAGGTGAAATATCAAGATCAAATCAAGGTTCAAGTGGATTAAGTAGTAGAAGCTACAACAAATTCAAGGGGTTGGGTAGTAAAGCTTATTGCAAGTATTCTGCAAATTTAGTATATTTTATTTATTCTGTTGATGAATGAAAATGTAATAATAACATTACTATATAAATAATGTAGATCTAAACACGATATAGTATGTAAGAATAGGATGCATAAATTAACTTATATAAACAAAAAATATGAAACATACTCCCAAATATGCTTAAATAGTGTTTAAATGAAATAATCACCTTGATCAATAAATAATTATGATAAACGTAATATTATAGTATGTCTTTTAGTGAGATATTGATAATATGTGTATGTTTATGTTGGTTACTTATAAATCATAAGCTAGAAATTATGAACATAAGTTGAGAATTTCAATAAATAGGCAAATTATGTGATAAATTGGCAAAATCATGGTCAATATGTATGCATGAATATATGAAACTGATATATTATGATATTAAATGGTTTTGATGAAATATGTGTAATATTGATGATATATATTACGGCTATTGATGTTGCAAATGCTTATAATGCTTGATTTTGAACTAAATAAATATAATATCAAATGAAGTTATTTTTTAATAAAATTTTGGGAAATAAAAGTTCAACAAGTGTGTATTGAAAATAAAAAATTTCATGATTTTTGAATTTCATCTAATATTTTTTAAAATTAATTTAAAATCAGACTACATTGTACATGGCGTCCGTGGACCGCATAATTATGAATGGTTGAACCGGTTGGCTTTTCACGTGATATATCAAACCAAACTGGTCTAGAAACGTCCTAGTGTGCAGTTACTTTCCCTGTTTCTAGCGCTATTTTAATGAAAAATTATGTATTTTAACCTAATTAATTAAAGTAATTACAAAAGCAACTTGATTGATGTGTAAATAGGTATAATTAATAAATTTAGATATTTTAATTTATTAGGTCTTTTGTGTTAATTTAAAATTCGACAAATATAGGTTAATGAGCCAAATTGGGTTAACTAGGCATAATAAGGCTTTTAGTTATAAAAATGGATGAACAGACATAATATAAACTTATATTAATTTAAATAAATTATCATGGGCCTTAAAATGTAAAATGGATCTAGTTGTTGATTTAATGCTCAATTTAATTAAACAAACATAAACAGGCTAATCGTATCGAAACGAATTATTATGGACTTTTAGTTATAAAAATGGGCTTAGATACTTAGCAATAAAATGGGCTTAGAAACTAATTTGGACTTTAAAATTGAGTTAGTAGTTATTTTAGGATTAAATAGGCTAAAATAACTCAAACAAGCTTAAATAGTATAAATAGGATCAATATGACCTAAATGGTTTGAAATGGGTCAAGATGGTAGAATTAGGTTTAATATGACTTGAATAATTTAGAATGGACTTAGAAATAAATTTATGACCAATTTGGCTAACAAAATTAATTTTGGGCTTGTTTAATTAATTATGGGCCTAGATACTATATTAGGGTTCAATTTGACTAAGTAACTATAATCAGAGTAAAATAACAAAAATGGGCATAGAAATATAATCTTAAGCCTAATAATATGCATTCTAGCCAATTAGACCTATTCACATGTACATGGGCCTAACTAAACCCTATCAAGGTATTGACAATATATCCTATATTTAATTTTATTCTTTATGGACTTAAATTCTGTAATATGGGCCAAACACGCATTATCTACTTCAATTGAGTCTACATTTAAAATATTTAAATCAATTATCAATTTATAGGTATTGAATTACCTAATAGACTCATGTAATATTTCTTCAGCTCATAATGAAATACCCTAAATTTCCGTTTAAGTTAATTAGATATTATTAGACAATTAGTGTAATAATATGGGTAATTTTGAACCTTAACTTAAATTTAGTTTAGAGATTAATTTTAAATGATTTAGCTAGTAGAGTTTTGCAAACCATAGGATATAATTACATAGTTTAACGTAATTAAGCTTGTAAATGAATTTAATTGAAAATAGAGATTCTAATACCATAAATACTCGATTTAACTCATTAAACTACTTCAATCACCTATTTCAACAAATTCTAATTTATTTAATACCTTATAATTATTAAACTAAATTTCGCTTGTCAAGTTCAATCGTATAAATCCCTAACTCATTGATTTAGTCATTTGAGCCTAAATTCTAAGTCCTTAAATCTTAGAAATTTAAAACTAAATATTTTCCTTCAAATATCAATTCCTAAGCCCCTAAACTTCTAAATTCAAGTGAGATATCAAATTTCCTTTAATTAGAATACCTTTAATTAGAATATCTAACCTAATTTCTAATGCCAATTAGCTAAATTTCTTTCTTTACTTCCTAAGTTTAATTCTAATGCCTAAAACCTATAATCTAAGAGGCTAATTCATGACATCAAAATGTCAAGCCCATTAACCTAGCTCAAGCTAATTTTAGAAAAGCCTATTGACATAAACCAAAGCCCATAAGGCCTTAGGACCATATTAGCTAACAAACACCTTCATACATATTAAAATTCCCTAATGTCTAAAAAAATTTAACAAGTGAAAAGACCAAAATGACCTTAGCCAACTGTTGAAGGTTTTTAACCCTATAAAATGACCAAAATGTCATCAATTATTCAAACAAAAGTAATAAAATGCTCATAAACCTAATGGAAATTACAAAACATCAAATAATACAAATATAGAGTTTAGAAAACCCTAATTTCTATTACATTTGCAGCAGCCTCCAAACTCTCAAAATCTTCTCAAAAACTCCCTCCAAACACATAAAAAATCCTACAAAAATTCTATAATAGCTTCTCTTCAAATCAAGCTTCTAATGGGTAAGGAAATCCGTTCTTTTTCCATCATTTAACCATTCAATTTCTTCCCTAAAATCTAATCTCTACTTCAATTGATTCTTGGGCAAAATTTGAAGGCAAAACCAAGGATTAAATTGGGGATTATCATTAGAAGCATCATCAACCTCTTGAGATAGTAGTAGCATAGATTTTTAGGGTTTATTTGCTAAATCAAGTAAGGAATTGTAATTAATATTTTGATTATGTTAATGACATATATGTGCATGTAAATTACTAAAAAAAAAAAAAAATAAATCTAAGTATTGCTTAATATATGTTTATGTGTGCATGAAAACTGGATTTAGCTTGTATAATATATATGTTATAATAGTTGTTGATTAGTGAAACTACAGTATGTTTATATATATGCATGGTGAAACATGTATATAAATGTATGATTATGTTGGATTGATGTTTTATTGAAATGAAATTATCAACTATATATATATATAATATATATATATGCAAGTATGGATGTATTGCTTATATGTTGGAAATTGTGAAATTAGCGTAGGTGATGATGGTTTGAGTCATGATTTGTGATTTTAATTGTAAAATATAAATCTAAGTATGAAGTTAATGAAACAACATAGAATAAACATGTTTTAGATGATTAAAATAGGTTAGAAGTTGAAAAAAATAAAGGAAATTCGAAAATTGCAAAACAAGACTGAAACAGCCTTTGACGCCTTATGGAGGTGTCAATGTTGGAGGTTGAACAGACGGCCAAACAGCCACCATTGGCAACGGAACCTTATCAAAAAAGTAGACCCATCGTATTGAACTGGTCGTCTTGATGGTCAAATTTGAGTGAACTCATTGGTCATTGCATTGGTTCCCCTCTTTCTGAATAGATTGCGTGTAACTAAAAATAAAACCATAATTAACTAATTAGTTTCGGCCAAATGGGCTTATAAACATGTAAATATATGTGTTAAGAAGTTTACATAAAAATTTGAGCTTAAGAACCCGTGTTTAAAATAGTGAACCAATGAAAAAAGATACAATACACACTAGTTTTATATAGAAATGAAAATATTAAAATTTAAGGTAAATTGATTCTAATCAAATGAATATGAAATAAATGTAAATAATATGTTTTCACATAAAAATGTGAATTTTAAGATGAATAAACAATTATTATGATTTTAGGAATATATTTAATAAAATAGGTATAAATGTGACATTATAAGATAATATAAATATAATAGGAAACTAGTTTAAATTCCTTAACATATATAGATGTAAAAATAGATTGTAAATGATATAAATAAGATAATTATATTTTAAATGAGTTAGTTTCTTAATAAAATTTTATTAGATTTAACACGGGTTATGTTATTTAAAATACTATTTAATGATCTAATTACCACAAAATTAATTTAATAGGCTTGACTGATTAATTCTATCCAACTTGGTCAAATAGAGTTAATGTAGACTTATTAACTAATATTGGCTTAGTAAATTCTTCAAAACCAATAATTTACACTTAACTATTACTCAAACTAGTGAACTCCTATAAGACCATATTAATTTGTAATTGGCTTAAGATAGAATATGAATAATAAGGTGAATATGTTGTTTTAAATGAATATTCACTAGAAACATGACTATTTTATTTGAGTTTAATATAAATCAATAATCAAATTAAATGCATATATGAATCAATCATTTAAGTAGATATCTGTTAAGAGTCTACCCCTGCTTTAACTTCTAATAGGTCATCTACTATTCATAATACATTTTTTGTACTAGGTACACCATGACTTATTTGTTACTTGCTAGGATAAGAATCTTAAATGAATTAATATTTAAAGATGGCCTTAATAATTGCTTGCTGCTTGTGCATTGTCGTTTAACTCAATCTGAGGGGCAACAACCTTGTTAGGCTATGCCAACACTTAAGTCACCACCCATTATTGACATTAGACAAATGATGGTTATCAGTAGCTCGACAGATAGATGATAGGGGAATCATATCAAGATAACATATATTCATATTGGAAAGAAGTTGTATTAAGTAGTTTAATACATGAGCTATGTTACTTTGCTTAATCATAATGGATTAATATGGATAAAGATGAGTAACAGCTATAACCCCTAGACGAGGCTATTTACTAGACGTTCATATATAGGATATAGGTATTCGGGTTGCTTATATCAACTCCTTGAGTAGTTGCTGCTACTCAAGACCCCTAGGTTTCCAGCGTGTTGGTAGAGTGTGAGTGTTCCACTGTTATTTGCTACACTTTAATTTAAAATATATAAAATGTTGATTGCTATATTGCATTTAGAACAGGTATGTGTGCCCATTTCGTGTGTGCTTGTGTTTTTGTTATACTAGGCTTCGACTCATTCTATTCTTTCTCAGGTATTGATGATTATGGTGATGATACCTATGATTACATAGGGTACGACATAGACTTTGAGGAGTTTCTTGATGAGTAGAGTGACTAGGATCCACATAATCTTGTTTCTATTTTATAAACTTCACTATCAAACTTATGTTTTAATAAGGGCATATCTATAAACTCATGGTTTGTATTTTGAGATACTTGAAAATCTTTATTTTGAAATACCTGATGGCATGGTAGTGAGTTATATATATATTGGTCTACTCTCTAGAATAGCATATTTGGGAAATATTTAGAGAAATTTATTTTCCATTGAAAAATTTTCAGTTGTTTACACAAATTAATTCAATCATTTTAGAATCTAAAATTTGTCTAATAACTATCATTAGGTTAGCCTTAGCGTATAGTGCCTACATGACACATAAGCCCTAAATACACTTAATGGGCCTAAATATGAAATTAGAAGGCCCAATAACTTAATTAGGGTCCACATTGAATTCTTTTAGGCTTACATCCAATCCTTAAGTCCAATACCTAATTTTACTCACTTGGGCCTAACCAAACATCTAAGCTCAAATCCATCTAAATAATAATTCCTATTCTTTAATGTGCTCAATTACAAATTTCCCAATACCTATTACCCTAAATAATACAAGACTTAGTTAAATTCTTATTAGGTATAGTTTAGAAGTCCTAAAGGCCTAATACCTTTAAATAAGAAATTCAATATTTTATACTCATGTTATTAATCTAAACTATCTAAGCTCAACACCTTAAATGAAATCCAACTTGACTTTATATCTACTAACATATATAAGACCTTACCTTATAGAATAACAAAACATAGTTAGATAATCAATAGGAGTTTTATAGTTAATTACTACCTCAATACTCATATGAAATATCTTTTATACAGATGTTATCGCTTTTGGATATCTTCTAGTCTACCTTTTGACCTTTGCTAGAGTACATACTCAATATGTTGTATGCAGTGACATGCATGTGGCTTGATTATGATAGGAATCCTAAATGAATTAATACTTAAAGATGACTAATCCTAATTAAGTGATTAATTGTGCATGGTTGTCCTTAGATTTAGGTTGAGGGGTAACTACCTTATTTGCCGATGCAACCACGGTAGTTAGGGCTTAGGCTATTAAGGATGGCTCAGTAGGTAACTGATAGGGTAATAGTAGCGGGATAACATCTACTTACATTCAATGAGAACTCGCACTTGTACGATGTAGGATTATGGGCTTCATTAAATTGAATAGTGTGATGTGCTGAAATAAGTAGAGTAGTATAACAGTTGTAACCTTTAGACAAAGCTATTACTTTGTTAGAGATAAGAGATATAGGTGTTCAATTTACCTATATCAACCCTTTAAGTAGGTGTAGCTACTTATGACCCCTAATGAATTGTCAGAGTGTGAGTTTTCCATTATTGATTGTCACACTTAAATTAAAAATATAAATTATTAGTTGTTGCATTGTATTTAGATTATATCAGTATGATCATCCTGTTTGTGCTTGTGTTACTATTGTATTATGCCTCGACTCACTATTTTCTTTTTTAGATTTTGATGGATCAAATGAGGATTATTTTGACAATAAGGGTTTCGGTTTCAATTTCAAGGGCTCTTGGTGTTCTTGCTTGAAGAGGATCATGTCCATTATGAATTGTATAAGCTTAGAAGGCCTCCTATTGAGCCTTACTACTTGATGGTTTTTAATTATCTTTTGTTTTATGAGATACTTTGACTCAACTTGCATACTTGAGATACTTTTTGTTTTGGGAATCACGGCATGCCTTGAGATGGTTTTGTGATACAGTTTTGTTAGATACTTTTATGTATTGGTTACTAATGGGAGTTACCTTCTTTGAAAATTTTGAAAAATTTTATTTTTCTACTTCATATCAAATTTTCAAAAGTTAAATGTATGATTTCAAAATTTGAAATTGGTTAGCAAACGATCGCAACAAATAGATCTTTAGGGTAGCCTTTGCATATAATATCTAAGTACTGGGCATGGCATGGCGAAACTGAATATGCCTTGACCCTATTCGGGGCATGACATCTATAATTCCCCTTATCTGTATTATGAAAAGATGATATTTGTATATTTGATATTTTTTGAATTAGAGTATTTATGACAAAAATTGAAAATAAAACCATTGAATAACAATTTATATGTGTACTGGTATGCAGTGCTATTTATTACTTTATGTAATAACAATTCATTAAGAATTATCATTTCTTTTATGTAAATATTATAGTAGCAACTTTACATAGAACATGAGAGAAAGAATAACGTGTTATTAGTGTTAATATCATTTTTTTCATTATCTAATTTGTTTAGGACTGGTTTCTTGAATTTTCACTTTCACCACTTGGAGCTTCATGAAGTACACAAAAACTATCATTTTTCCTATAATCGCTAAATTGATATGAAGGAAAGAAAGCCGAACCATTTGCATAGGAGATTATGATACCTTAATTAGCTTGTAGGAACACTATCTTGATAAAATCGTTAAATGACTCGTATCATCAACTAAAATGCCTCTTTATCAAATAAATTTTTGTTGTCATAGTTCTATTTCTAACCATTACAATAAAATCATTTCAATAATTTTACAAAACTAAGGATGGTTTTTTAAGTATCTTCATAAGCCAAGAAGGGTTGAAAGCATTTCTTTGTGTTTGTGAATTTTTTTTTTCATGTTTTGAATTACATGATTTGTGTAGAAGCCACTTTGTTATGAGAGAGGTATAGATATTGAATAAGTATTTTAAATTGTTTTTGCACTTTTATTCCTACATTTCATTTCTAATCTGTATTGCTTGAGAGCAAAGGTGGAATCATGATTCTATTCTGCTCTCATTAAGACTATCTTTAATCATAAGGATCTCGTTCACAGTCCCTATATATCATATCAACATTTTAAGGAACTCTCATTTCTGAGAAACTTTCAACTTTATTCGCAAGGATCTTAAATATTAGTTTTTAATATTTATTTATATTATTTAAGAAACCCACATAATAAAAATTATATACAAAACACATTAAAAGAAAAAAAATAAAGGAAAATATTAGCTTTACGGGGTCCTTGTCAGAGGACCCTAATTTTGCTAAGCACTGGAGTTCAATGGTGAAGAACCCTGGTATAAGTTCCTTAACCCCTTTTATTGGTGCCAAGTAACCAGCATTAAAGTTAGTCTAATAATTATGACTACAATTGCTTGCATTTTTATTCTCTAAAAGATTTATTAATAAGAGTATTTTTATAAATAGAATGCCTATTTCATTTAGTGTGTATCCACACAAAAGAATGGATTTATCATTGTAACGTTGTGTTTGGTAATGGAAGAAAGATGTGGAAGATGAAGAAAAGTGGTGAAAGAGGGATGAAAGAAGTGGGAAATATGTTGCCTCCTTTTCTCTCCAAATTTGGGGAGAAAATGGTAGAAAATATGAACAATGTTTTAAAATGACATTTTTCTCTTTGACAAGTGAAACACCTAAATCAAATAAAAGGTACAATTTTGTTAATCAATAACTTCATTTCTATTCTTTTCTTCCCTTTTCCTTTATAAATTATCAAATATAAAATAAATATTTCACCCATTTCCAATTCCACTATTTTCCATCTACCCATTTCCGTTCATTTCCACATTTAAAAAGTTGCTAACATAGAGTGATACTCATTCCATTTTAGTACATTCTATTAGATCTGGTTTACTAAACATACATTAATTTATATTTTTTTAATATAGTAGAACAAAAATCGATAAAGACAACCGGATCTCAATAATGGAGTTAGAATATAGGATTGATATATAAGACGATACCTTTACAAATCAACGTGTCCAATCTTTTTCTTTCCTTACTCTTATTTAAAATTCCACATTTTTCATATGTTAACTCTCTCTCTCTCTCTCTCTCTCTCTGAGTTTTTATTTTTTATTTTTTTACAAGCCCTAATGTAGAGGGGGTCGATCACGTGGCCACCTTACTCTTCTATATCTCTTTTAATTGTTTACCGCATTTTTTCTGTAGATCCATCACTACCCATCTAAAGAGTTGTAGATCTATCACCTCTAATACCAAATTTGAGTTGTATTCTATTATTCCCAATCGTCATTGATAATTTGGGCGATTTGAAGAGCATGGAGATTGAGCAAATATTATTTTGTTGGTAGTTTTTAAAATAGGCAGATTTTTTATGTATTTGATGTTTATGTTTTTTACTTTGTTTCGTTTCCTTTTATAGGATTTTGTCATTCCTTTTATGTGATTTATTCTACTCACCAATTGGTTGAGTTTTATTCTCTTAGAAGATTTTTATTCCTGTGTTGGACAATTTAACTGTAGAAGAGATATATCCATTTATACGGTTGGGTAATTATACCCCAACTCTTTATTTGTCATATTTCTTGTATTGATGGTTGTAATCAATGTAATTTCTTTCCAGTGAAAAGAAATCATTTTTTGACAAAAAAAAAATCCACATTTTTATTGTTTCCCTACTATTGTTTGCACCATTATAAATTTTGTAAAATCAAAAGAAATTAAATTTTTATTTATACAAAAAAAAATTAAATCTTCTAATCACAAAGAATTTGTCACCTACATTTAGGTTATATATAGGCCCTGGTTGTAATAGATTATTAAGATCGGAGTGAATAGAAAATTTCTATAAGATTTGAAGATTTAAGAGTACAATTTGAAAAACAAAGATTTTAAATGTACATTCAACAAATAAAATGTACAATAATTACAACAAGAAGTAAATTACTGTAGGAAAATTATAAAAGTATTTGTATTTTGCGCGTCATTGAGTGACATGGACCTATGTTTTTTTGTCCTCATGAAATAGTAATCGATCCTAAAATCCCAGCTAGTACCGTTGCATTAATAGTCAAAGTCTTCTGCTAAAATATCTTTAGATTTGTGGTCATAAATCATACTCCTTTCCTATAATCTCCTTTTTGATTTCCTAGTATTATTGGATTGTGGAAGCATGGAAACATTGCCTAGAGTGTTTTATGTCATGTTTCTTTACTTTTCTTCCTTGTGCATCAGAGAATTTTCATTTGCAATGGATACCATAAACACATCACGAGGTCTCAGTGATGCAGAGACCATAGTATCTGCACGAGAAAACTTCGAACTAGGATTTTTCAGCTCTGGTAATCCTGGAAACAGATACCTAGGAATTTGGTTCAAGAATGTCCCCAATAAAACAGTGGTCTGGATTGCCAATAGAAATGCACCACTGGTCGATTCGTCAGGCATCTTAAAGATAACTAGCCAGAGAGGTCTCATGCTTGTGAATGGCAATGAAAGTGAAATATGGTCTTCTAACATGTCAGTATCCATGGGCCATCCAGTTGCTCAGCTATTAGACTCAGGAAATCTTGTCATCCGTGATGCATCCGAGAGTTCAGATAGTTTCCTGTGGCAGAGTTTTGACTACCCTACTGACACTCTCATATCAGGAATGAAACTGGAATAAATCGGACGTCGGGTTTGAAACGCTTTTTAACATCACGGAAGAATGTTGATGATCCTTCTTCTGGCAATTTCACGCTTCTCATTAATCCGAATGGATATCCACAGGAATATATGATGCAAGGTTCAACTATCAGGTTTAGAGGTGGATCATGGAATGGTGTTAGATTCACTGGTGTTCCTAATTTGAAACCGAACAACTACTACAAATATAACTTTGTACTGAATGATCAGGAAATTTACTATAGATATGAAGATCTTAGCGAAACTGTCTATTCAAAGTTAACTTTAACTTCAAATGGGTTATTGCGACGCGAAACTTTTTCCATTGGAGCTCAAACTTGGTCACCTTATCTTACTTTTCCTATGGGTGATTATTGTGACGATTATGCATTATGTGGTGGCTATGGCACTTGCAATAATTTCAATTCTCCCGTATGCCAATGCCTAAAAGGCTTTATCCCTGTGTCCCTCAAGAGTGGAATAATCTTGAATGGAAAAGTGGCTGTTCTAGAAGAGTTCCTTTGGATTGCCCCACTGACATATTTGTGAGATATTCTAATATTCGATTGCCAGATACAAATCAATCCAAGTATGACGAGAGCATGGATCATAAGCAGTGTGAGCTCAGCTGCAAAAGAAGCTGTTCCTGTGTGGCGCATGCGAATATGTATATAACAGATGGTGGGAGTGGATGCTTGCACTGGTTTGGACCACTTGTTGATATAACGGAGTACAATACAAACGGGCAAGAAATATATATCAGGATGGCTGCATCAGAATCAGGTAGAGTTTATTACCCTTCTATTATCTTAGGATCCTAGAGCAAGCATATTTTACATAAAAGGCCTCGAGTGTTAGACTCCAAGGTTAGGCGTGCTTAGTAGAATATAATTTCATAGAACGCAGTTGAATTGAATCAACTAATAAAATCACGAGTTTATTATGCCATTGTAGACGATGTCTTGGAATGGGGTGCTTCAAGGGTAGCTAATATTCACTGCATTTCATATGTGCACAATATTTATTTATTTATTTATTTTTGGGTTAATGTCACGAATGGTATCTCAATTTTGACAAAATATACAATTATATACTTAATCTTTGAAAATGATTAATGTGGTACCTAAATTTTAAAATTGATCAATTTTCAAAGTTCAGGAACTAAATTGATCAATTTGAAAACTTAGGTACCTAATTGCACATTTTACCAAAGTTCAGGTATTATTTGTGACGTTATCCTTTATTTTTCACCTTTTCATTATAACATATACATATTTATCTATCAATTTGTTAAAAAAATTAATACATAAAACTTATATTTTTTTTGTTTTCATCAAAAATAGATTAGAAAAAAAATTCAATATAAATCTAGAAAACAAAAAAACGACAAATTTGCATGAATAGTGGTATTCTATAATTGGATTTTTGTAATAGCTTTGCATGTTTATCTAATTAACAATAAAAAAAAACCTTTTGAATATAAATTAATCAATAATCAATCATTTAACAATTTACATCATAACAGTAACTATAAAAAAAATTGCTACTAAATCAAGTCGTATCATTAGTGATATTTACAAATAATGGATATGATGTGATGAAACATTTGTAATAGAGGTGATGCAATTATTATTTATGGTATAATGTTGATAAGAGTAGCAATCTAAAATAATTTATTTGGTTCAATATAGTTCTAATATGAACGAATTAAATGTTATTAAATATTGTAAAAGAAAAAAAAGCAAGTTAAAATAGAAAAAGTATTATTTAAGTAATAAATGTACCTTGAAAAAACAAAATGGAAAGTATGGATACAAAACACACTCTTTTAGCACATAGTATGTATTCTACTATATTTTAACTTGCTTAATAATATTTTTTTTCTACCATTACAATGGAGAGGAGAGATTCGAACCAAGACCTCTAACTTGAGAGATCAAGGAGATACAACTAGACTACAATGCTATTAGCAACTTGCTTTATTATATATATATATATATAATACATTTTTTTTTTATTTTTAATCTATGACATTTGTTGATCATAGCGGGTGGGATCCCTATCGCCCCCAAAACATCGTAAATCTGATTTTTAGTCTTTATGTTTCAATTACTTTTCTCAGGCCTATTTGGGTCGCCAAACAAAAAGGAAAAATCGATCATCCTAGGCTCAGTGCTGTCATCAGTATTGGTTCTTCTTCTCGCCTTGGTGTTACTCTTGTACATCCGACGAAAAAAGGGGAACAAAAGGTCACTTATGAAAGGTACTTTATTCCAACCAGTTTGGTTATCTAGATCAGATTCTCACTTGCATAATTCACAGATTGTATATTTCAAAATAGGATAAATTAAATCAAAAGATACAAAAATTTTGAGATAAGTTTATTTGAAATCTCAATATTTCAAGTGATTTAAAAGAAATCTTAAAATTAGAAAAATAGGTTAATTGAAATCTTCGTTAACATATATCAATAGAAAAAATATTAATTAAAAATAAAAAAACTCGCCATACTTATTGCTCCAAATATTAACACCTCTTCTAAACTCTTAAAATGTTGAGACCTAAAATGAAGTTATCCTCAAATATCGAATCCTTTCGATTATTTCTCTTTCAAAACATGCACTGCTTGCTCTGACATGTCTTTAAAATGAATTTTTCATCGGTCTATTTGGACCGTACAGACCTTATTGAAGGACATACTGTCGCACATATCATGGCTACTGGCCCTGATAGGTTCGTATGGACCGTTCCAAATTTAACATGAAACAGCATTAGTCGCATTGCTCCAATCTTACTAGGGATGCTATTATTGACTGATCGTTTTTCAAATAATCCTTCCCATGCTAACGATGCTCTTACCCCCTGTCCATAGATGCCATTGAGATCAGATGCTAAGATCTATTATGTTTATCAAAACTGGCAGTTATTGTTATTTATTTATTTATTTATTTTTTATGGAAAACGTAGACTTCTTTTTTTTTTTTTCTTTTTTCTTTTTAATTTGAGTCCTTACTCTATGTAGATTTCCAATTGAGTCATGAATGTATTACAAAATTTACAAAGTTAAACCGTTCACTTCTCACACATGGCAAATTATGATTTATCGATGTAATTTATCTAATATAATTATCTACAGTATTTAATAATAATGAATAATTAAAAAAAATGAAAAAGGGAAGACGGAAACAAGTTAAAAAATTATTAACAATTAACAAAGCTTCAATAAGTATCACGCATCACATATAATATATACATAATGTATATATTAATAACATTTTAACGTATGATCATATGGTGGTGGTTACTTTTGAAAAGTATCTATTGCTTTATCCTTTTGTTAAAATGTAATTGGTTATTTCCCACCAATTATTTGGCATGATGGAAGATAATGTATTATGGAGACAATAATTCACATACATCAAATGGAGAAGGTGCATCAACTTGCATGAATTGTTTTTCAATTAATTTAAATATTGTCTTAGGGGCAAGGTCGGTCAAAGGCCTAAAGCAACGCGTGCAGTTAAAATTTTGAAATAGTGCTGCAAACTTGCGCACTGGGACTCTTGCTTCATCTTAGATGGTCATAATGATGTTTTCAGCTAATGCGAGTGCACTTGGTAGTCGCGGTGATAGATTACGACTCCGTGTGCCGAGATGTGACCAAGCTTTATAAATATATAATTGATACCTAAAACCCAATTAAATTCATCCAAAAAATTTTGACAGAAGGTAAAATATAGATCATTAAAAATTAATTATATTTATTATTAGGCTCAACTCTTTGATTGAGTGGTAAGCTTGAAAAGTTCATTTTTCCTTAGGATAATATAGAAAGATTCAGCATGATGGGCCAAATGAATCAAATTGTTAGTTATCTAACATTTTTCAATATGACTTGTACACTAAAAAGGGATTTATCTTGACCATCAATTATCAAGGATGGAATTCACTCCTCCTCATTCCATACCCTCTTAATCATTCTCTTCCAATTCGTGTAAGTTCTAAATGAAAAAAACTAAAAGATTAAGATGGAAATGAGTACTTTCCCCTCTTTTTCATTATCATTTGTTTTAAAAATCTAGCTAGCATCAAATATAGCAAGCCGTGAATATTCAAAGAAATATATTTCTGCCTTCATGCAAGTAAGATATTCCTACTTTTGCAGGTAATGAGACAAGCAATCTTCCGGCAGTCACTGAAACTACTGAATGTCAGGAGAAAGAACTAGACTTGCGTCTCTTTGACTTAGCTACCATAGCTATAGCTACTAATTACTTTTCCTATGCCAACAAGATTGGAGAAGGGGGTTTTGGGCCTGTGTACAGGGTAAGTGTTCATGATTGTTGACATGATCCAATCAGTATTCATGTGCTCTTGTGTGTTTTGTGGTAGTTCTAATGACATGTTCATATCTCTGGCTTTTATTGCTAATATAGATACCTTTCATTTTCCTTTTTACAATCTCCATCAGTTTACCATTTTAAATGTTTCACGTGTATGCAGTAGATGACATGTCAATGGTATGGCAATGTACTTACAGCAATCTCAACCTTTGATTTCTTAATTGATCTAAATTGAGAGATCCATTTCAGAATTAGATTTTGACTATTCATGAGACAACATAGTCAAGATTCTACTTTGTGGTAGAACTTTAATGTAATAAGTGGGAGAAAATTGTTAATTTATCAATCCATCAAAAAATTATTTATGAAGATATCAATTAAATAAATACCAATACAAAATTGCATATATAAAAATAATTATTAAAATACCAATTACATAAAATAATTATCAAAATACCAAAGAAAAATTGCATCTATAAGATGTGATTTTACTTATTTTACAAATATTGTATGTTTTATATGTGATTTTTTTACTTTTACGGGAAAAAAAAAATGAAACTTCCCATTAATTGTAAATTGTAATGTCTCAAGACTTCACCCACCAAGGTATTATCCACTTTTACTACACGTCGCATGGCTTTGTCCTTTTGCTGCTAGCACTTCCCAAGAGGTCACCAAACCTAAGATTGCTCTGCCTAGAGCAAGTTTAACTTTGGAGTTCCAACAAACTCCAAACCATTACACAAGGCGCCTCTATGATTAAAATTTCACCATCTATATTTGACGGGTATTATATACTTCCTCCACTTATATAACTAATGTTCTCGTCAGTTTCGTTACACTAGTCCAAAACCACACCAGACAGAAATGACACTCCTCTACTTCCAGCTAGTGAACTGTTCTAATACCATATGTAACATCCAGAACTTCGCTCACCGAGATATTGTTTACTTTGTCGACATGCCACACAGTTTTATTCTTTTGGTACCAACGCTTCTTAGGAGATCACTCATTCTGAGATTGCTCTGCCTAAAGCACACTAAACTTTAGAGTTTTAACGAATTCCAAGTCATTATACTAAAAGACATCTCTGTTATTAGATTTTAACATCTATATTTGGGGGTATTAGATAAATTGTATGTTAAAGATGTGATTTTACTATCCATTTATAGTAAATCCTATGTTTAAGATGCGATTTTGCAATGTATGAAAGTTTTAAAATTGCATGTTAAACATGCGATTTTTTTGTTTAAACTAAAATCACATCTATCACGTCTCAAATGTACTTTTGTATTGGTATTTTGATAATTAAAATTATGTGATTTGTATTTAGATAATTTTCTTTTATAGGGTTGGTACACTGATAATTGGGGATGTTGCTAGAAATATTATTATAGTAACTTAAATTTTTTGTGGATTTGATCCAAGACGTGCTTGAGATAGAAGAACTCTACGGTTAGATCATGGAATTTTTACTTTATGTTTACTTGACCTAAATCACGTGGAAAAGAAGATCTGTTCCCCTTAGCAACCAATTTAAGCCATGGTGCTCGGGAGCATGTGATTCAAAGGTCTTGCCCCAACAAAAGTCTAGCAATAAATTCCCTAAATCGAACAAAGCTTGTGCAATAGCTAATCCTATAAATTATTTTGGCCCTCTTTCTTTCATAGCTTGTGTACATTTATACCTACGTGACATTGGTGTGTACATATGTATTTTCTTATGGTTTTGAGAGTGTTATACCTCACAATAGTAATAAATAAACACTTCTATATTTCTTGTGAGATTTGTGATTCTTTATACGCTTCGCATAGAAATTGTAATTTCTCTCATCTTGTTAAGTGGATTTCATCGTACATTGAGGTGCTTCATGTAAATTTTAGTATTTATACTTTCGTTAACTTATTCTTTATTCCAATCATTTCTCTAAGAGGAACTATTGGTTTCAAATATAAAAAAAAAAAAAGAAAGAAAGTCCAAGTTTTTTTCCCTAATTAAATGGATAAAGAAACAAAATCATTTAAATCTTATGGCTTGCAGGGTAAGCTAAAAAATGGTGAAGAGATAGCAGTGAAGAAGCACTCAAATAACTCAAAGCAAGGATTATATGAACTCAAAAATGAAGTTCAACATGCTGCCAAGCTTCAACACAGAAACCTAGTCAAGCTCTTAGGCTATTGCATTGATAAAGATTATTTGTTGGTTTATGAGTACATGCCCAACAAAAGCCTGGACTTATTTATCTTCAGTATGGCTCAATTAACACTCTTAATTTATTCTCTCCTATTTTTATTTTGGGTAAATCATAAATACACTCAAACAATTGGGAAAGTGAAAATGACTTCCCTAAACAGTTGCAATGTTTTTGTAGGTAATTGTATATTGTTTAAGGTCATGGTAAGGCAAAGGGACGCAATGGAAGTTTAGGGAATCTATATGCACTGACCAATAGTTTTTTAATATGTTTGCAATTATCATATTGTGAATATATATACATATATATATATATAACAATTCAAATGTAAAACTCACTTTAAGTTTTATCATTGATTTCATGGTGTTTACTTTAACAGATGAAAATAAGAAAAAAATGCTTGACTGGAGTACTCGCATTAGTATTGTGAATGGGATTGTTAGAGGTCTCCTCTACCTTCACCAAGATTCCAGGTTGAGAATTATTCATAGAGACTTGAAGGCTGGTAACGTTTTGTTGGATAAAGACATGAATGCAAAAATATCTGATTTCGGTCTAGCTAGACGTTTTGGAGCAAATGAGAGTAAAGTAAATACTAATCGAGTTGCAGGGACACAGTAAGACTTTTCGTAAATCTATGTGTTGATCTTAATCAATTGCTTATGAGGATCCTAATATAGTGATTTATGTGCAGTGGTTATATGTCTCCAGAGTATGCGGTTGATGGCATATATTCTACAAAATCTGATGTGTTCAGCTTTGGTGTTTTATTGTTAGAGATTGTGAGTGGGAAGAGAAATAGAGGTTTTTGCTACATCGACCACAATTTTAATCTTCTAGGACATGTGAGTTCTTAACATCTACTACAAATTGCAAATTTGTTCCTGAAACTATAGTTTATGTGCAAAAACACCTTTGAACTATTGACAACTTCTGAAAATATGCAAATTTCTCCTTAATTCTTACTAAAAATTCAAAAACTATCATTTTTTTATGCATTAATGATGGTTGGGAAGGTAAATGCATGTTTTGAAAAGATAATAAGTTCAAGAAAATGTTTCAAGGTTTACATATTACCATCAGTTAAGGGCAAAATTACAATCATCCATTACATTTTATTATTACCTACTTTCTAAAAATAACATTAAGAATAATACTAATGTTTTTCTATCAACTTGTTAGGCTTGGTGGCTTTTTTCACAAGGAAGGTCCATTGAATTTCTTGATGAGATGATTAAAGAGTCATATAATAGATATGAAGTTTTAAGATCAATACATGTTGGTCTTTTATGTGTTCAACGAAGTCCATATGATAGACCAACTATGTCAATGGTGGTTATGATGTTAGCAACAGAGATTTCACTGCCTCCACCAAAGGAGCCTGGTTTCTACATTGAGCGGAAACCATTTGAGGGTTTTGTTTCTTCAAGCCAACTTGACTCAATTAATGAAATGTCCATGACGCTTACATATGCACGATAGCCCCTTAGTCAAAGAACTTAAGAAAAACCTATCAATTTATGTCATATAAACTCTGTTGTAGAACAGTTTATACATCATGTGATGAGAAACAACTTTGCATATTGCATTGATGAATTGAAGTTCCCAACAACAATATTGGTCCAAGTAATCATGGAAGAAGTTATATTGAATTATTTTTAATTAGGTATACATAGATGAAAAGAGAGTGACTAACTACTTAATACAATCAACCAATTTGTTCAATGCTTCTTGATCACATATGGAATGACACAGGATGTAACAAGAAAAAGTTTACACTTTTGCTTAAGAAGTAAAGTACATATACATGTGACTCTTTCATTAATCATGGAGTGGAATTTGTATTTTGGCTTTATTATCACAAAATAGTTATTCCTTAAGTGTCTCATATCATAAAATAATGACATTGCTATTTCTTTTCAATCTTATTCCATTCTAGTAAACCAAACGTGATACTCACCTAGGAATAAATTCCAAAAACGCTCTTCCCATTTTGTGAATATATCAACCATTTGAAGCTTGTCAGGAGCATTTAAAGGATTAACATATTAGCAAAAGCCATTCCGCCTGCAAAGTGCTATTCAACTCAACTCAAAATGTTTGGTGTTCTTATGGAAGACCAGATTGCCGTTAAGGTGAAAAACGTACTATTTATTAGAGAGACAGTTAATGTTGTTAACAAACAATATGAAAATCCTTAGCAAAGCAAAGTGACCACATGGAAATCAGTATTAGTAGACCACAGTATCACTGTAAAGGATGCTTCTTGATATGCAAAATCACTAGAGTATCTCAAAGAACGACAAAGTCAATGAGAAATCAATGATATTTTTAAAATGTTTGTTCTTCTTGGTACATACTTACATAAATTGGTTAGTGTAGACACCTCATTTTGATAATTTATTTTTGTCAAATTATTGATAATTAGATGTTAATATTACTATATATATGGCTAAATTAAAGGAATATTTGCAATTATAAGCATTAGGATTATAAATGAAAATTAGGAAAATAAATCAAATTAAGGGAAATAAATATAATAGATGTAATCTATATACATATATAATATAGTATAATATACAAAAAAAAAAGTATTGTTCATCTTCAACCTTGGGCAACCCGATAGGCCCTTTTTGGCCCATTTTCGGCTCATTTCCAAACCTGATTTCCACGAACCGAATGTAGATATGAAAACTAGGTATGGAGTAGTTTAATTTGGTATATAGATTATGCGTTTTCATCAACAATAACTGTTTCAAATTTAGGCTTGAAAATTGGAAAAAACGCGTTTTTGTTAGTTTCCTAAAAAATGCGTGAAATTCGTTTTTTAGGCAAGATTGAAGATTTGGGTCGTTATAATATGGGAAAGACATATCTGACAGGACATTTGATTGGAAAGTTACAACCGTTTTGGTTTTGATTTTTTCGAATTTGTGAAAACCGTGTCTTAGAACCTTAGATTCTCAATTGATTGTTTAGGAAAGTTTTGAGCCGAAGTAAAACATATAAATAATCTCCCCATCTTCTATTTATTTTTTAAAAAGAAGTTCTACTCTCTCCTAATACTTTTAATTTTATTCTTAATTTTTGATTTCATCTTGGTGTTCTCAAATTTAGGTTTCAACATTCTAATTTTAAATTCTTTGCAAAAAAAAAAAAAAGGAAAGAAAGTCGAGCAATTGGAAGCTACCGGAGTGTTTGGAAGATCGAAGGCTTCAAAACCCCCCTATTCGACCACCGCATCGTCCTGTGATCACTTCAACCCAATTCCACATTCATCAATCTCAAGTCAACCAGCCAGAGCTCCGATTATCAATTCCCCCGCACGCGTTCAATCCTCATGTAAGCCTTTTTTTTTTCACTTAATAAAGCATACTAGTAATATAATATTATAAGTTAATGAATTATCGTAGCATTGTAACAATGAAGAATAATAAACAATAATAAGATTTTGATGTAATAAATATTACATATTATTAGTTGTTTAGGCATTGAAAACATGAGGTTAATTAATATGTCTTTTTGAGTGATTGCTTTGTAATATTGTTTATAGATTAAATTCTTAGGTTTATATTGTATAAAATTGCTATTAAAATTCCTAAATTAATTTTTATCTTGATAAGATTTATTATGGCTTTGCCAATTGATTTTCATAAATTTGATTTATTAATATTATCATAACACTTTGATTTTAACTTTCACTATAATCTCTTGACTAATAAATTCAGTTTTTTTTTAAATACTTTAATGACATAGATTGAACCTTTTTCATGATGTATTCAAATAATAAGTTATTATATGATAACCATGATGTCCGTGATATACCATTTGATGTTATAAATATTTCATCTTTTATATGTTTGTAATAACATTTTTTTCCTCATGTATGTGTGAAATTTGATTTCTTGTGATAATTTAATTAATGATAACATGTGGATTGATATGCTATGTTTCCTTAAAGAGTTTTGTCACTTAGAAAAAAAATTTGATGAAATAGCAAGAAATAGCAAGGACTTAAATTGATAAATCTTAGGATCCATATCATAAAAAGCTAATTTTGTCAAAACTATCAAAATTTAACCAATTTAAACGAAAAGAATTAAAAACTCTAAAATTGATCAATAAATTAAAGTTTTCATTAAAGAACTACATATTTTCTGATTCGATTAGCGGTACGTAGGCACCTAAATGGTCGACTCAAAATATGTAAAAAATTATTTTGTGAATTTGAATGATTTGATATCTTAGTTTAGTTTAGGATATGTGAATATTGATAGAATTTGATAGGATTTGATTAATTTGACTATATTGAGTTCTTACATTATATATGATTGTAGATGGAAATTGATTAGTTGATTAAATTAGTAAATTTGTACATATTTGTAAATATTAGCTATAGGATTAGTTAGTTAGATCCTCGTAAATATTTTATAATTTGGATTTAGGACATGAAAGAAAGCAATTTTAATTGGAAAGCTATTAGTGGTAACCGTTTAGGTTTTAATAGGTTAGCTCTTGGATTTTAAGTTAATTTCTAGTTTTCGTTTTTTTAAAAATGATTTTTTTTACGGATCAATAGCATAATCGAGATCAACCTACCAATTGATCTTGGTTTTCTTTTTTTTTTTCCTGATTCTAGTTAGGCGGCAACTCTAAAATAATTTTTAAAACTGATATTTCCTTTAATTCTTAGTTAATGATTTATGTCAAATGGGTTAGAGTTTTATGTAAATTGGATTAAAGGAAATTGAACCGAAAATCAAAATCCATGCTCGACAGTTACTTTTTAGCGAATTCTATAAATATTATGAACATCTGTTATTTGAATTTTGGAGTAAAACGTTTTTGGGTTTTATGAAGAGAGTATGGATATGAATGAAGAGATTGTGGAAACAATACAAACTAATTTGCAAATTCTTTGAACGAGTGAGGTACATTCTTGGGGGCCAAAAAGTATGTAAAAGCTGTTATAATTAAGAATTTTTCCCGCTCTTTTTGCCCTTTGTCAAAATAGTAATTTTGTCCTTCCCCTAGGTATTAATGAGCTGAGGGCAAAAGGAATTTTTTAAATATAAATCCGACCAAATCATTACGAGATTATTGTCCGCATCAACCTGCGATTTCACTATAACCTTTTATCTTAGTTAAAATTTGTAAAAGATTGCAAATATGATTTATATGTCGCACTATGCTGTCTTTGTTTTGCGGACAATGGTATGTTTTTTCCATTGAAAAGTTTCATGTTGTGTTTTTAAATTTTAAGTGAGTGGTTCACTTTACGAAAATAGTTTTTTCCGCTGTTTATTTTTTCTAAATAATACAATGATAAGAAAATGACTCCCCATAAATTATTTTTTAAAAATAAACTATGAATGAGTATGTATTTTTCAAAATAAGTAAAAATATTTTTTTAATAAGTATCTTACATTTCTTTAAACAAACATGAAAAAAAGAAAACATATTCTTCAAAAAAATATTTTCATCAAAACAAAAGGCACCTAACATTTTTCTAAGTTCACTTCGCTTAATGAATACAACTATAATAAAATTCCTATTATTGAAGACTGGAATAGAACTATAATAGAATTTTTTTAATTTTTTAATTTAAATTGGGATATATTAAAAAAAATAATTTGAGCATTAAATTATCATTCATAAATTTGAAAAAAGAATAACCGTTCAATATTTTATATAATATAGATTCTCATGAAATTGCTATTACAGTTAACTGAATGTTGTAATAGCTATTCATAAGACTGTGATAAAATTATAACTATAGTAAACCGATGGAAATGTATTTAGAATATGGTTTTTGTTCACAAGGCAACGACCCTAGCTTCATCTGAAACAGGCAACCATTTTACTGTGCAACCTACAAAAAATAAGAATTGGACGTCAACAACGTAATGTAAAATAACTTCTGCAAGACCACAACATATTCCCAATTATTTCAGCACCATGACATTGGAAGCTCTACAACAATCCTCTACTCTGTAGTCACAAATCTCATAACTCTTGTGTAATCAGATAATTAACACCAGCCAATCGCGTTGTAACTTAGGCCTTGATTGTCTAATTGAAAATGAGAAAAATGTTTTTTTTTTTTTATGTTAGTTTAAGAAAAAATAGGAGAACTAATAAAAAATATTTTCTTATTTTGGAAAATATAGACTTATTGATAGTTTATTTTTTAGAAAACGAACTATGAAATATATATATATATATAAACACATATAAGTCATTTTTTTCATCAATGTATAAGTACATCTACCTATCATTACTATCCAATGGCATTTATTATTAATTTTTTAAAATGTTTTTCTTTTAGGTAGATTTATTTCTTATTATAATATATATTTTTTATTTTTTTATACTTAAAATATATGAGTTACCTTAATGTCACATTTGGTATGCGGGAATGAATCTGGAATGAAATTACAATTTCGGGTTCTATTTCCATTCCTATGTTTGGATACATTTTTAAAAGCCGAAATCGTGATTCCCAAGAATCGATGATTTCGGCTTTGAAGAAAAATTCAATTCCACCTTTCATACTCATAAATAATTAATATTGAATTAGTTTTTTATCCTTTGATAAATAACATATCAATTTCATTCCATTCCATGATGTATTCAAATAAAGAATGGATTTATCATTCTGTCTCCCATTCCATTCATTCTATTCTAATCCATTATATTCCGAACGATTCGTGCATACTAAACGTGACATAAGTTTTACAAACAAAAGAAAAGTATTTTTATAAAATTAGTCAAAGATTTGAAAATATGTTAGATTTCAGGAAAACAAATTTAAGAAAAAACTTTTTTCATTAACAAGTACATTTTCTCAAAATAAGAGGGCCTTACCGATATCTTTATGTCTCTCAAGTGAGTTAGCAAGTACGAATTCCCTCCCATGGAAAAAAAAAAAAAAATAATTATAATAATTAGCACCATGTCATCTAAAACTCCATAATAGTCAACAAGTCATTGCCCCGAACCTACACCCTAATTTCCAATACTTTTTGGTTTTCTATTGCTTTCATATCAATCATGCGAAATTTAGTAAACGTTCCTTATTCCATGCATTATCATAGGAAAAGAAGAAAAAACGGGAATGCCAGCTAAAAGACCATAATTCACGTTAGCTTCCGAGTGGTTGAAAATGAATCTAAAAAATTTTCTTTCATCTCATTCCCAATAAAAGATAAGTGTGATTAGGTGTATTTAATTTTTCCATGTATCTCTATAATTTCAATATATGAATTTTAGAATCTACATATAAAAGATTAATGCTCCAAAATCTAAAAAATGCAAAATTATTTAAATTAAACACAAGAATACTGCACTGAAAATACGATTTTAAATTGCATAAAAGAATCAAATTAGAATAAACTTTTTTTTATCCAGATATTAGAATAAATTCAAACAATAACAATGAGAAAGAAAAGTCGTGGAGTTGGCGTTTTTTTTTTTGGGTGGTTGTTGGTTGGGGGAATTAAAAGCCGTGGAGTTACACTCTTACCTGACGGCTCCATGAGTGGTTAAATGCATGAGTTTATAAACAAAGAGTCGTTTCAATTATCCTATCATATGAAATAAGTTTCTTAAGGTATTATATTATATACCATATATAAAAATACAATGCATATAAATATTAATAAATTTTTAATATGTATGTATTATAAATTCAGAATGAATAATTTTAAATAAATTACTATTTATATTTTATAAATATATTATATATTATTTTATTAATATTTATATACCATATGTATATATAGCATGTAACGATATATCCTTTTCTCCAATAAGTATGATTCTGCATCGGTTTCTATATGGACCAAGTCAGTCTGTTCCATTCTCTAGTCATATTTATGGCTGTAAGTCTGCCACAATGCACACGCAATGACATTTTCCATATAAGGCACGGTTGAAAAGATTTTAGTGGCACGTATAAATCACCAATTTTTTTTTTTATTTAGAACTTTTTTTTAATTATTCACTAAAGTTTACTTTTATTGAAATTAATTACTAAAATAATCCAATTGAAATACATGTTAGTAAAATTAACATATGTTCCCAATGTGATACATGTATAAAAGCTCACATATTCCTAATCAGAAACATATGTAAAAACTCGCATGTTCTTAATATGAGTTGTATTAAATATGCCACGTGATTTACAAATCACATCCTCTACATGCAAGATATATTTAAATACAAACTCAGATTTTCAAGATGGGATTTTAGTTATCTATTTTAATAATTAATTTTTTACTTTTCCTGTTTTAATAATTTTTTTTTTCTCGAAAAGCCCCCCCCCCCCCCCCCCCCCCCCCCCCCCAAAGAAACTGACCTTTCACTCTACGAATCACATTACTTGCTAATCTTGTCCTCATTGCGAAGAGCCCTGTAATAAAAGCAATAGATAAATTTAGAGGGGACAGGAAGGGTCATGCCTCTCACAAAAATTCATTATACAGTTGTATCTGTATTTTTAAGATAATATTTCCTCTTCTTAACTCTATATTGTTTTTCCATAAAATTCCATGGAGTATCATAATATTACCTTATTCATCTCCACACATTGATATAGATAGTTAGGTGAAAAACTAGATGCTTCCACGCATTAATATAGATAATTAGATGAAAAACTAGATGCTTCCATTGAGAGGACAATTATAAGTTTTTTTACAATCTTTCATTTGACTATATGGATTGTAAAAGATCATCATTCATACTTTGAAAAGTAGTCTTATTGTAATGCCTAAATTTAATTAATACATTACCGCCATGTATAATATTTTATATATTACACACTTAGGCTTCCTAAAATTATATGTTAATGTTGAACATCGTTAGCCGATTTTAATTAATGAAATCATTAATTTAGATTTCCAAATTGACTAGATTTAATTACAAAGAAATCAAAACTTTATAAAAAAAAAAAAACATAATAAAAATACCTACTCCAATCAACGCAGACCAACTTTTTATGAAACAATCTACTCTTAAAGGTAGATTAACATTTACAAACACTTGGGCACCACCATGCCCTTTAAAAGAATAATACAAAATTAAAGCAATAAATCCAACTCTTATAATAAAACATGAGCACAATCAAATATATTCTTGTAACTAACTCATTTCGCTTCTCCTCTCAAATCTCTAGGATCACCTATACCCGAGTTAAACATCATCCTCATCATCTCATCATCATCACCAATATTATCTTCATTAAATCAACACCATCATCAACAATCATCAATCCTCATCATTATCATCAACAATATCATCAACATCAATAAACAACAACAACAATTCCATCATCTCATCCAATTATCAATCATATCGACTTCAATCATCCATAATACCTGCAAAAAGAACAACAATAACAATAATGAGTCAAAGCCTAATACATAATAACACAGTCACATGTGGAGTGACACACGGCTTAACTAAATACAATGCATCAATTAATAAGTTATTATCTTTCCACTAAAATAAACAAATCAACACTAGAACACTCACGCTCTGGAACAAGCCAATGGGAATCTGGAGGTCCTGAGTAACAGCAGCTACTTAGAGGGTTGATATAGGAAGTTCAGATCTCTATATCTTCTATATATAATCAAGAAAGAGAAAATAGCCTCATCTAGGATTCACAACCTTCAAATACACCACTTATCCCAGTCCATAACATCAATCAGTTTAATCGGTCCCATAGACGTGGACTAAAACATATGACTTCATTTCGAGCCTAAGCAAATGTTACGCCGAACCATTTGTTCCATCAGCTACCCACTGAGTCATATATAAAATCACTATTGTATCATGGTATTTGTCATTGCATCATGACATATCAATGCCTAACTATCATGCCATTGCATCATGACAGGTTGCTGATCCCCGGACCAACTTCAATTGCATAAGTATAAGTAGCACTCAATTAACTACTAGGTGAGTTTTAAGTTCTTAATCCATTTTAGATGCCTATCCTAACATACAACACACAAGTTACCGTATACCTTATATTTGTAATCCAAATAAAGACTCGGACACCATCTCAGAAGATAATCAAGAAGATTTGGAATCTAAACTCAAACATCTCTTTAAGAGACATCATAAAAAGCCAATTTTTCTAGAATTTTAGACCAAGCTTCTAATAAACTTTGATTTTTGGCTAATCCATCACTAACTCTTCGATATATTTCTTGCTGGAAGTATCCCTAATCCCATTGATAATGAGTAGGACCAAATAATTTGATAGGGGTTGTTGTTGAACCATACCACATAGTTCCAGCAACAACAAAAGTTGCCAAAAAGACAGCGGCGATACTACTGGAAAAGGACAATTTCAATATTCCCCATACGTAATCCTTTGTATAGACGTTGAGGTGGACAGACACTAAGATGAAATAGGCCTACTAATATGCCTAAAGTACCTGCTGCAATATGATGAGAGGCTATTCCTCCTAGAACAAAAGGATCAAAACCTTCTATACCCCATGCTGGATTTACAGGTTGTACCTTTCCAGTTAGTCTATAAGGGTCTCTATAAGAAACTAAATTAATGATCTATTTATTTCAAGTTAATTTTAGAACCTATTCGATCAGACACTAATTATGAACCCTATTATGGCTCGAATCTTGCCCTACCAAAATACGAACAGTTCTCCTTCGTCTGTCAAAGTCTTTCTTTTCACTTTGATTATGATCGTTTTATTACAAAAAGCATCATCACATCATTCATACTCAAAAACATTCATTACCTAAGCAAACATATATTTGAAACAACATATTTCCTATATTATTCAAGGTTTATCCTAATTCATTAACCTAAGCTAATTATTAACTATTAGCCTATTTTAACTTAATCCTAGCTAAATTAATTAGAGTTAATCATTTAATTCAATTACTAAGTCAAGTTGATTAAGCTTAATCAATATAATTCATTTTAGTTTACCAAAGTTATTTAGTCAAGTTAAACTTATATTTATTAACTAAGTTTATTTTATACATAAGATTCATTTTAGCTCAAATCCATGTTAAGTCTAATGTGTTGTTAAACCCATTAATTCATTTTCCTCCTTCCTATTTATTTGAGCACTACATGTCATGCCTATTATTCATCATTCATCTAATTCATTTTAGTCTAGTGAAATTCATTAGGTCAAGTTGACATTAGATATATTACTAGTTCATTTTATATCTAGGATTCATGTCAACTTATGTCTATATTAACTTTATCATAGCCAAATTGATTAAACTTAATCAATCTAATTCATGTTAACTCATTCAAGTCAATTTAGTTAAGTTGAACTTAGGTTTGTTAACTATTCTCATTTTATATCTACCTTCTATATTTAATCCAAGCATTTATTAAACTATAAATCCACTTAAGTTATGCTTAATTATGTCAATTGACTAACATAACATATCAACTATTATTTACCAATTTCATTTTAGCTTAAAAAGATTCATATACTCAACTACACACATTTAACAAGCAAACACAACTTTTAAGTTTGTTTGGAATATGTAGCAGCTGGAATTAATCAAAATTTAGGCCTTGATACTTTTTCAATTTGCAAAAACTTAAAACATAAAAGTTGTACGTCTCTTTTTAAGCTTTTTAAAGCATTTTGAATCACCTTAATCTGAGTTCGGATAAAAAAGTTATGATTAAATTACAAAACCTTGTCGCACTGGAAAAATTTGACCCAATGAGATAATCCCCTTTGTCATGGCCGTTATCTAGCCTATTTCATTCAAAAATGCATGTTCCGAGAAGATCACGAGCTGCATCATGCCCATAATGAATAGGAGATCATAGATGCCTGCTTTACTTGTCTTTTTTAACTACTTGTTCATCACATACTTCAACCAAAACATCATTTAAATACTATATAAGCTAGTTTTCATGTTTGTGACACTTCTACACTCATCCAACATCATCAACTCCTCAATCAAACCCTATAACTACTATTCATCATATTCCTCAACAACTTATCATGCATCCACCACCAAACCAACACATACAAACATAATTAACAACTAAAACAAAGAAAGAAATAAAACTTATCTCTTATGGACATCATAAACCTCTTGATCCTCTTTATTTCCACTTTTCCTAAGTTCTTGAAGCTTTTTTATGCTATATATCCATCCTTGGTCTTGTTTTCCACCTTCTATTTCTATTTCCAACTTTAATCTCCTTTTTATTCTTGTTATAGAGATTTAGGGTTAAGAAATTGAAGAATGAAAAGAAAAGCAAGAAAAGAGAGAAGGGAAGAGAAGAAACGGGAAAAAGAAAAGCCAAAACAAAAATGAAAAAAGAAGAAAGGGAAAAGGAAAGAAAAAGATAAGGACAAGGAAAATTTTAAGATATTTTTAGAATAAGGTATTGAGTTCAAACCTTTCTAATAATTATTTTTAGTACCATAAATAATTATAAAATAATTTAAGAACATATATATTAAGAATTCATAACTTGATATAAAAACACAATTTAAAAGTTTAATTTATGAAAATCAGATATTTAATTCGGATGTAGGTCTAAAACTAGTATTTTTAAACAAGTAATTGATTTCAAAATATACAAAGATTTTACAAAATGAAAGATAACTAAAGTCTAAGGGTTTAAAAGTTTTCAAAACATAATAAATATTTGTTTTGAGATTTAGGAATTTGAATTTGGGATAAAGGAGTTTAAAATAAAGAATTAGATTAAAATTGGATAGTTTGATTTAGTTATAAGTAAAATAGAGGATATTGTAAAATATTTCAAATCTCAATTTCAATTCAAATCTAAACTAATTTAATTGTATCAAATTATCTATTCCTTTTTATTGTTGACTTATTTATTTATTTTTTTTTAAATTATCTAACTATGTTCAAAATTATTTATCTATTATATTGTTCAATTAAACCATCTCTAAATTAACTAAGTGAGGTTTTGGGTATTTCACTCATTGGATAATTGTTGCGTAACATTTTGCATAAAGAGTTAAGTAAGCTTATGGTCCGATAGTAAACTGAATATAATAATTTATATATTTAGCATTTTAGTGGTGTAATTATGAGTGAATATAAATATGATCGATAAATAAATAGTCTATGGGATCCCTCAAAAGTAAAGATGAGAATATAAAATTTTGGGTAAATTGCACAAACATCCAAAACTTTAGAAATCATATAGACTTCATTTTTTTCAAAAGTCAACACTTAAACTTTTTAAAAATAAGTAAATTGCATGGACCTCCTCTGAAAATTTTAAAATTGTATGGACCCCTAATTTTTCCAAAAGCCAACATCTATACCCCTAAAATATGACATAATGAATATGTGTAAATTTTTCTAGTTGATACTAACATGTCATTACATATATAATATGTTTGATGAAAAAAGTTAAATTTTCTATTATAGTTTTTGCATAATAAATCCTTTTAGAAAAAGAAAAAATTAATTGTTGCTTTTCTTCTTTTAAAATTGCACTTTAGCATGAAACAAATATATTCGAAAATTTTATTATATTAAAACACACTTCGTGACATTGTTTTTTACTAAAAAAAGTTTCTTATTAGAATTGCACTTTAGATGTCAAGTTCAAAGGGTAAAAGTTAAATAAATAAATAAAATTTTCATTCTTCAATATTTAAAATTAATTTTTTTAATTTTTATTAATTAAACAAAATTTACATTATCCTGGTTAGCTTTTAGGAGTAAGTGTTCACTTTTGAAAAGTCCATGCAACTTTTAAAGTTTTTAGGTGAGGTCAATTTACTTATTTTCAAAGGTTGTAAGTGCTAACTTTTGAAAAACATGAAGTTTCATACAATTTCTAAAGTTTTCAAGGGGTTCGCGTAATATATAAAAATATAAATTAGTTTCCACGCATGTTTTTGGAATTCCCAAATCTAACAAAGTAACGCTATTAGTGTAATATTTTCTTTCATTATCTAATTTATGCATGATCGATTGACTTTTCTCTTTGACCGCTAGGAGCAATACGAAGTGCACAAAGACCATCATTTCTCCTGAAACTGTTAAATTGGTTTGAAGGAAAGAAGCTGAACGAGCCATCTAAATTATTGGAGACTAATACTCGATCAACTTATAGAAGCACTCTCTCGGAAAAACTGGTAATTTATCCATATTATTAAATGAAACACCACTTAGAAAATAATATTTCACTCTCATATTTCGCTTTCTAACCGTTACAATAAAATAATTTCAATATCTATACAACAATAAAATAGGGTTTTTAAAGTATTTTTATATGCTTTTAGGAGGGTTGAAATAGTTTTCTTTGTATTTCTAAATCGTTTTTACCCGTGTTTTTTCTTTTCCCAGTATTTTTCACACATCCTTAATTACATAACTTGTCTAGGAGCCACTTTATTACGAGGGAAATGCAAAAATTGAAAATATATATATATATATATATATTTAAAATTTTGATGGCATTTTTTTTTACTTCTTTTTCTAATTGATACAAGCTTACTTAGACAGTTATTAATTTGAAGACAACTCTTTCTTTTAATGGCCTCAAGTCAGTGGGTATGACTTTTGCATGTGACTTAATATATGCTTCAATTCTTCTTTTTTTTTTTTTATGCTTCAACTCTTAATAACATTTCCTTATTTAGTATTACATTATTTTTATATTTATGTAGTTATATGACAGTTGTATCTACAATTATCGCCATGGAGTGGATTTGCAAACAGACATTCCAAGTGTCTTGAAGCACATCATGTTTCAATAGATTGACTTGACCGATTAATTTTAGCTTTAGTATTTCCCAAGTAAAGCAAAGATTTTGTCTGAACTTATTATTTGCATTTAATGATTTCTTAAATTAGTGATATCTATTTGTTGTTTTAATTTTGTCACTTCTACATTATTTAATAAATTATATCTTGAACAATATAAAGTTGCATTCTCTCTCCTTCTGTTCTTCCCTCCCTCCCTCTTTCTTTCTCTATCTCTATATATATGTAAGCACCATATATAATATTTATATGATCTATATTTTTCTGAAGATACATAAAATAAACCTGTATACAACCATTGTATGGTAAAAAAAAAAAATAATAATAATAATATAACTACTGTTGGTTTCAATTTAATCACCCTTAGTATTTTTTTTGCCAATAAATGAGAGAATCTTTTTTTCTATATTTTTATCATTTTATATAATCTCTAATCGGTGCCTTCGCTTCTAAATTATGTTCCAATGGTTGCATACGTAAAATTCTTGCAGCATTTGGCTATCCCTTAGTTTACATCTATAAATTAATTAAACAGGTAAGAGACATCATAGAATGGTTAACTTTGTAACCTTAATGTATGACTCTATTAGGAATTCCTATAATCTTGTCGACGATACTATTTACTCAATTTTTAATCAATAAAATAAATATAATAAGTGAAATTAGGGGATGGGGCTGTGTTGATGCCTTTTGCTCTGTCATGGATTTCTCTCTATTTTCGGCTGCACACTCTCGGAAGCAGAGCGGCCTTGACTGGAGTGAGCCACTCCCCCATGTTGTCATCTAGGGCTACATGTCGCCTCTTCTACAGAGTTAGAGAAGTATGAAAATGTATGTATGAACTCTCCCCTAATTATGTCTCTATCAGAGATGAGCCTCTGAGAGGCGGTGAGCAAGAGACACGTGAGTCCAGAACTCACTGTTATGATCCCTTGAAACCATATTTGATAATCATGGGCTACACTGTTAGTTAAGCCTGTAGGTAACTCTAACTAAATGTACCCGTCAATAGGTAGCGCATTGATCTAACCAGTGGCATGATTGGCTACCCAATGAACCACAGTGATACCAGGTAGGTCCACTTGTAGAGCTTCTTCCCTTTGTCAGTATGCACCATAATGCATTGGAAGCCTCAAAATGCTGTGTCAGATGGTCTAGAAGTAAAGCTCTACGATGTGGAAATAGCTAATAGATATCTTTGCTAGCCATATGTCATTACCAACCTGATGGTAAGGGGGTTAAAGAGGTTTTATCATCATCAAAGGATAATGGGTGAATGTGATATTTAGTACTTGAATTTCGTTAATTTGTACAATAAAATACCTAAGGTTTAAATGTGTAGATTTACGACCAAAATTTTGTCTATTTATGTAATTAACTATATAAAATTTACCAAATCTTTCAACAAAACCCTACAGTTTCAATTAACTATCTAAATTTTACTTACTTTTGTAATTGACCATCTCATCTAATTACTTTAAAAAAATTTTAAGTAGTGAATAAACACATTTAAACATCATATAGTGAATTATACAAATTGACAATGCTTAAATACCAAATGTGACATTTATCCAACTGCCAAAACATTTATAACATGTACTATAAGAAACATTTAAAAATAAAATATATAAATGAATATGATAAGTGCTTGCTCAGAAATTTAGCATTGTAATATCATGCATAAGAAGTCAAAATATGCTCTTTAGCAATAGATGAGTAGTCAATCCCAGATCACAATCTCGACGCTTGGGGGCTATGCGTGGAAAGTGATCCCTGTGCCAACGTGGAGAATGACAAGTGGGCCACTCATCTTGTTGTATTAGTGCGTGAACTTAAAGTTAGCAATAAAATCAAGCTAAGCAGGCAACGTCCATGCATGTTGGTCAGCTCCCCCAAGATTGAGTAGTAGGGGAAGGATCACAAGACGAACAAAATTGTGTGATTTGTTAGCAAAAATCACCCCTCGATCATTACCAAGATGTAGGCTCCGACATGCTGTTGGATTTGGATAATAAGATCAATGGCATTATTTAGTCATACCTTAAACATCTGGCTAACTCAATTGTGTTGCTTGTAACTGCCTACACAATTACAAGGAGGCCAACCAAAATAGAGACATCATGCAATGTCACCGTGATCTCCTTAGTTGAGAAGTGGAAGATGTGTCTTTAGCATCTATCCCTCTTCTAGTGCTGTGAACAGATGCCGATTCAGCTAAATGAATGATATATTTGTAGAACTAGTAAAACCTAACTTTTGCAAATATAGTAGGATCCTCTCATCTATATCAATCAGTCGTCCTTAATGTCGACATAGCACTAACTCGACGACGACATGTCAATAATAGGTTCTACATATCAACACAAAAAGAACCATTATATCAAAATCGAATAATAACAATGGCAAAGACAAGCAGTGAGTTATATTCTTACTTGACTGCACTATGGGTGGATAGTGCACGAGTTTATAAACAAGAAGTCATGGATTTCATTCTCCAATATTATTAAATAAGATTCATTAGGTACTATGTGCCATGTGCATGACATATTGCACATGCATACCAATTAAATTCTAAAATGCAATAGTGAAATCATTATTGCTCGTTTTATACATACTCTAATGTAAAGAATGCCTACTGAGGTGATTTTTTTCACCTAAAACAAACTGAAAATTACCCTAATAGGCCTAAAGAGGCAAGTCCACTTGCCTTAGGAACTCACCTATTATGTTTCACCCACAGGTGGACATATAAAGGTGAGACTCATATCATGTAAGAGTTTCACCTCAAACTGAGGGTTTTTTTTTTTTATTTTGCTAATATTAAATATATAGTAAATATAATTATAATAATGTGTACATTTAGTATTATATTTTAATCGCTTTATATTACATTTACTATATAATAAATTTTACATATATTCATTAGTAATATTATGTAAATTATTTACTAATATTAAGTTAGTGAAAATGCTTGGAGAAGTTACACTTAAATGTAAAATATACGATTTTTAACACTTACAATATCAAATAAACAGGAAAATATTAGCAAATTAAAAAAAAAAAAAGAAAGCAAATATGGGCAAACTACAGTGGAAATGAGAGATTTTGAAAGAGAATGAAGAGACCTAAGCAAAAATGTTCTTCACATTGGCAGAAGTAAATGTAATATATATAATGTTTAGTTGAGGTAAGTCTTACCTCAATATTCACCTAATTAAATTTCAAATGAAGAGAAATTTCCCCTTGGAAAGCAGCGACACACACCTTTTTATGTTAATGACTAATGAAACCCTTGCTTCCAATTTGTTGTTTGCACGACGAGTGTCACCTTATATCCACACCTCTGATATTGATTTTTTACTAATAACACACACTATACATAAATTTTATTAATATTAATTTTAAATTTTTTCTTAGGACAATGTCGAATCTAGTATCTAAAAGTTACCAGAACTTTTAAAAGTTCAATTTCATACCTATTTGAAATTTTTATGCCTAAAAATACTACTTGAATTAACTCTATCAATTTAGTCATCTAACTTGGCCCATACACCAATAGATGCTTGATAAGTGTGCATCTATTAAAGAATTAAAAGAAAAAGACCAGTCACCTTAACTAACCCTAGTGAAGACAGAAAAGCATGAGAGAATCACCGAACCTAGGTTAAGAGAGAAAGTAAAGATGATTGAGAGCCTTGACAAATAGACCCGAGAAAAATACCCTTAGCACATTGAAACCTTAATCATCCTGATCAAAACCCCTATTAGAGAAAACCTTAATAATTCAATTGGAGCCCTAGTAAGAGAAAACTCGATTCATCTAATCATAAACCTTTGAAAGAAAACCTTAAGTCAATGCGAACAAAGACATGGAAAATCCATACAATAGAACATACGATAAAAGGGATCTAAGAGAAACATTTGAGTTACTAAATCATGGGCAAATCATCTAGTTCCTTAATGGCTTCCTCGCACCAATCATCTTATAGGAGCCATGGTTCAATATTGTGCAACTGTGAATTGAAGGCAATATTGTTGGTGGTGAGGACTAAGAATAATATGTTAGGGTTATAGATCCAACTCATATGGGTCTATAACCAAGGAAATCCTAAATATGTCTTTATATATTTAGAAGGCTTTGAATCAAGGATATCCTAAGTATATGAGATATACTTGGAAGAGGATTTGAATAAGGAGAATTTTTTGTCCAAAACAAAGAAGTTATGTGATGTACGCTAGCAATTGGAACTATTGCACTACCGGCCTACATGAAAAATCAAGTGGCATTGAAATTTGGAATTTTTTGTCGAGACCTCTAGGATGGCTACACCGGTTTCAACATAGTTGGTGTTGTGGTCTACATCGTCGACATAAGGTGGGTATATCACCAGTGTTAAGCTGACGTACATTGTTGTAAGAACAGTTGCGTTTTCAACGCCAACCTTATGCCGCCAGCCTATATTTTACTTATGTCAACCTTTGTATGTTGTATATAAATACTCCTTGTTGTTCCTAGGGTTCATATGAGATGTGTGAGAAGTCGTTCTTAAACCTAGAGAGAGAAAGGCTGATTCTTATTGAAATCCACCATTGTGGTGAAGATTTGAGAGAACTACTAGTGTTATCTAGTGAAGAACAATTGTATATCCCATTATTTGTTGATAGTGGAGGAAATTTGTATGGCAATCCCGTGGTTTTTTCCCGAATTAGAGTTTTCCACGTAAATCCTAGTGTGATTGATTTTACTTCCATAATTTGTTTATTTTATTGTTTGTTATCCCATTGGCAAGAGGAAAAAGGTAAGATCTTTTCCTAACAATGTGGTATTAGAGCGCCAGGTTCAAAGAGAAATTAAGGTTTTTCTTGTTCATTATGACTGCAAACATAACTAAATCATCAAGTATGATGATTAAGTTAACTTTGTCTAATTATACTATCTGGAAGTCTACGATGGAGGATCTGCTATATTGCAAAGATTCATATTTGCCTTTGGGTGGTGATACTGCAAGGCCACTAGACAAGTCTAATGCAGAATGGACAATCTTGCATAGAAAGACTGTTGGTTATATTCGACAATGGGTTGATCAAATCCGTGTTTCATCATGTTGCTCAGGAGACCAGGGTAGATGTTCTATGGAAGAAACTGAGGTCCATGTATGAGAGGCAAACAACATTGAACAAAACCTATTTAATTAAGAGAGTAGTGAATTTAAGTTACAAGGATGGATCCAATATGATTGAGCACTTGAATGATTTTCACGGCCTTGTGAATCAACTAACTATGATGAAGCTTGTTATTGATGATGAGATTCAAGCACTTTTGTTACTGAGTTCACTGCATGAAAGCTAAGAGACACTTGTTGTATCAGTTTGTAATTTAGCTCCAGATGGAACACTCACCCTTGCTATGGTGAAGGACAGTTTATTGAATAAGGAAGCCAGAAGGAAAGATCTGGGTACGAGTTCTGATACTCAAGCACTTGTAACTTGCAAACCATACATATTTGGTAGAAGAAAGAGTAAAGGCTCAAATCACAAATATGACAGATCTGAAAAATCCAAGTGAAGAGCTAAGTCAAGTACAAGAAAGAATCTTAAATGCTTTTATTGTGACAAGCCAGGGCACTTTAAAGAGAATGTAGACAGTGGAAGAAAGATCGAGGTAAGGATAAAGATGAAGATAAAAGTGAAGACAGTATTGCTGTAGCAGCAGATGGTGATATTGTGGTCACCTAGGATGAGGACTATGTTAGTCTTGCAGGTCATGACAGTGATTGAGTCATAGACTCTAGTGCCTCCTTTTATGTGACTGCACATGGTGAGTTTTTTTCATTCTACACTACTAGTGACTATGGCAATGATAGGATGGGAAACAATGAAACATAAAAAATAGTTAGCATTGGAAATGTTGTTCTAGAGACTAACACAGGTTACAAACTCATTCTCAAAGATGTGAGACATGTTCTAGATATCCATCTGAACCTTAGTTCTGTAAGGAAGCTTGATGATGATGGCTACTACAGTCACTTTGGTGAAGGAAAATGGAAGCTCACCAATGGTTCTCTTATTGTGGCTAAAGGGAGGAAATCTAATACGCTTTACTTAATGTCAGCAAAACTAAGTAAAGGAGATCTGAATTTGACAAATGATAGTTCTATGGAACTTTGGCATAGGCGGCTTGGTCACATGAGTGAGAAAGGGCTTCAAATGCTTGTTAAGAAGTAGCTTCTACTAGATGCAAAAGGTACACCTTTGAAAACTTGCACAAACTATCTTGCTAGTAAACAACACATGATTGCATTCTAGAGAAATCCACCTGCTAGGAAATCTCATGTACTGGATTTGGTTCATACAAATGTCTGCTATATGAAAGATAGGTCAGTAGGTGGTGCTTGTACTTTATTACTTTCATTGATGATCACTCTAGGAAATTGTGGACTTTTGCTTTGAAGTCCAAGGATTAAGTACTAGATGTGTTTAAGCAATTCCATACTAGAGTTGAAAGGGAAACTAGAAGACAATTGGTATGTGTAAGAGCTAATAATGTGGTGAGTACAAATGACTTTTTGAAGAATACTATAATGATCATGGGATGAAACTGGAAAAAGACTGTTCCAAAGACCTTACAGTAGAATGGTATTGCAAAGAGAATGAATCGCACCATCACCAAGAGAGTGAAGTGCATGTTATCACATGCCAAGCTGCTTAAATCCTTTTGGGGCAAAGCTTCCAAGATAGCAGTTGATATGATAAATTTATCTCCTTCACATGCTCTGGATGGTGATAACCCAAAAAGAGTCTGGACAAGTAAAGAAGTTTCCTATAAACACATAGGTGTTTTTTAGTTGCAGGGCATTTGTGGTCATTCCTAGAGATGAGAGAGCAAAGCTTGATGCAAATTCCAAGTAGTGTATCTTCTTGGGCTATGCACATGATGAGTATGGGTATAGACTCTGACATCTAGTTGACAAGAAGATCTTTAGCAAGAGGGATGTAGTCTTTCTTAAAGACCAGACCATTGAAGATTTTGAAAAGCTTGAAAAGACAATACCTTTAGGTGAGAACCCTACAAATGTTGATCTAGTGCTCTCACTTAAAGAATCTAATACTGATAGGGGAGATGTGGAAGATGAAATTGAACAGCCCTAAGAACCTCATCAGCAGATTCAGTTAAGAAGATCTTCAAGAGATAGAAGACCATCTACCAAATACAGTCCAAATGAATATGTGATGTTGATAGATGGCGGGGGAGCCAGAATCTTATCAAGAAGCTATGCTACATGATCAAAAAATAAAATGGGTTAAAGCCATGCAAGAAGAAATGAAGTCCTTACATGAAAACAAAACTTATGAGTTGGTGCAATGACCTAAGGGCAAGAGACCCCTGAAAAACAAATGGGTTTACAAGTTAAAGACTGATGAAAACAGCTCACAATTGAGATACAAGACAAGGCTAGTTGTGAAGGGGTTCAGTTAGAAGAAGGGGGTTGACTTTGAAGAAATCTTCTTACCTGTGGTGAAGATGTCTTCCATTCGGGTTGTGTTGAGTATTGCAGCTAGTTTAAATCTACAGATTGAGCAGATGGATGTGAAGACAGCATCCCTTCATAGTGACTTGGAGGAGAGGATTTATATAGAGCAGCCTGAGGGATTCAAGGTCAAGGGGAAGCAGAATATTGTTTGTGGATTGAGGAAGAGCTTGTATTGGCTGAAACAGGCTCCAAGACAATGGTACAAGAAATTTGATTCCTTCATGATTGACCAGGGTTATACCAGGACTACAACAGACCGTTGTGTCTTCATCAACAAATTTTCCAATGATGAGTTCATTATACTCCTACTTTATGTAGATGACATGCTGATTATTGGCCATGTTGCCAAGAAGATTCATGATTTGAAGATTGCCTTGAATAAGTCTTTTGCAATGAAAGAATTAAGACCCGCAAGCCAAATTCTAGGGATGAGAATTATAAAAGAAAGGAAGAGCTAGATATTGTGGTTAACACAAGAGAGATGCCTAGAAAATGTTATGGAGAGGTTCAAATGAGCAAGGCAAAATCTGTTTGTTCTTCACTTGTAGGTCCCTTCAAGCTCAGTTAACTTAAGTATCCTAAAAGTGAAGTAGACAAGGAAGAAATGAAGAAGATCCATTATGCTTCAAAAGTTGGGAGTTTGATATATGCTATGGTATGCAAAAGACCAGATATTGCTCATGTTGTTGGTATTGTAAGCTACTATCTCTCGAATCCAAGTAAAGAGCATTGAACTGTTGTTTAATGGATTCTCAGACATCTCAAAGGCACATCCAAGTTGTGTTTACAGTCTGGTCGCAGCAAACCTATTTTGGAAGCGTTTTCAGATGTTGATATGCTAGAGATCTAGATTCTAGGAAGTCCACTTCAGGTTATTTGATTACGTTTGCAGGGAGAGCAGTGTCTTGGCAATTACAGCTGCAAAAGTGTGTTGCACTATCCTCCACTAAGGCATAATACATAGCTATGATTGAAGCCTATAAAGAAGCTTTGTGGATAAAATTTTTTTTGAAAGAACTAGGTCAAGAGCAAGAAGATTTGATGGTGCTCTGTGATAGTCAAAGTGTCATACATCTCAGCACGAATCCAATGTTCCATTCCAGATCTAAGAACATTGATGTTAGGTACCATTGAATTATAGATGTACTAGAAGCAAAGCTTTTGAAGCTTGAGAACATTCATACTGATGATAATGCATCAGATATGATGACCAAGGCTCTACTTAAGGAGAAACTCAATTCTTGCAGGAAGACAGTAAGAGTGATGGAACCCCCCATATGAGTTGCAGGGGGAGTTTATAGGGGTTATAGATCCAACTCATATGGATCTATAACCAAGAAAATCCTAAATATATGTTTATATATTTAGAGAACTTTGAATCAAGGATATCCTAAGTATATGAGGAATACTTGGAAGAGGATTTGAATGATGAGAATTTTTTGTGCAAAACAAAAAAGTTTTGTGATGTACGTTAGCAATTGGAACTGTTACACCGCCGGCCTACATGAAAAATCAAATGGCATTGAAATTTGGAATTTTTAGTAGAGAGCTTTAGGATGGCTACATCGGATTCAATGTTACCGGTGTTGGGGTCTACATAGTCATTGTAGGGTGGCTACACCACTGGCATTGAGCCAACATACGTTGTTGTAAGAACAACGACGTTTTCAATGCCATCCCATATACCGCCGGCCTATATTTTACTCGTGCTAGCCTTTGTGTGTTGCATATAAACACTCTTTGTTGTTCCTATGGTTCATATGAGATGTGTGAAGAGCCGTTCTTAAGCTAGAGAGAGAAAGGCTAATTCTTATTTAAACAAACCATTGTAGTGAACATCTGAGAGATCCACTAGTGTTATCTAGTGAAGAACAATTGGATATCCTAGTATTTGTTGATAGTGGAGGAAATTTATGCGATGGTCCCATGGTTTTTCCCCGAATTGGGGTTTTCCAAGTAAATCCTAGTATGATTGATTTTATTTCCACAATTTGTTTATTCTATTGTTTGTTATCGCATTAGCAAGAGGAAAAAAGTTGGATCTTTTCCTAACATAATAAAGGGTGGAAGTTTTATGGATATCTAAGGTTCAATAAAGTATTAGGAGAAGTTGTTATCTGTAGTCTATTTCCTCTCATATGCTAGTTTTTTGTTTCTTGACAAGGAGAGAAATATTCATACTCTTTTCTCAATTGAATCTTTCAAAAAATGTAGACTATTTTGATTTCTATTATCATAACCATGATTTATTAGCAAGGATTCCTTTTCCATCCAATTGATGAAAAAATACAAAATAGTTTGCCTTCTTTATTAATGTCTATTGGCATGTGTCAATTATCTATTCTTCAAGAAAAAATACTTTGCTAATGCTAGCCTTTTCTTGTGTAAGAGGATGGCCACAAATTTTTTCCAATGAGTGCACTATAATGTCGGAAAGGAAATAGAAAGGTTGGGACTGATTGAAGAGCTTAGATTGAATGACACAATGCTTGTATTATTGGTAGAGGACATGAGGGAAGAAATGTACAGCACAAGGAAGAGAACTCCGTGTTGAGAAGGATTGCTTTAGGGGTTTGCATGGAGTCCATGGATAAGTGCATAGACTGTCATCCATTGCAAATGAAAAACGTCCCATAAAAAAGGTGGTTGAAAGGCTTGAAGCGATCATCAAAGTTTACTAGTATATGTTGTTGGGGACTTGGTTGGAGATTTTATTGTGTTGGGTAGTCTTTAGGTATTGAACTTTCTTGGAACCCATGGTGATGCATTGAAATGAAAACAACTAAAGTGTACCTAATGCTACTAATGTTTCAGTGGAAATTATAAAATTTTTTGTTCTAACTTAATTCTGCTTTTATTCTTTTTGTGAATGATCATAAGTTCATTTTGAATAAAAGCTCATGAATGCCTTTCTATTATTTGATAAATAAACATCACAATCAACAAGAATGAGTTCATCAAGTAAGTTGAGCAAGAAGCATTCACTATCACTGGTTGGAAAATTAATTCCAATTATCATTTTGCCTATATCAAATCCACCAATGGGAATTTCTATAAGGTCATTAGAAAACTATGAAAATGGTTGCAAGGATACATGAAATGCATCTATTTTACAAGGAACTCCCATTAAAACAACTAAAAACAAGGCACAATATAACCGTGAGATATTTGATAATTCACTTATCATATTAGTGTAAAAGGAAACATTCCAGCAATCATATACCAAAATATATCATATGCCATAAGGGGTTCTAATTACAAGCATGTCTTTAATGCATTAGTGTAATTCATAGCTTCTCAATTTCGAGACTAAACCTTCAACTAATCTGCTTCAATGTATACTCCTTAGCCCACCAACACTATCCATGGGTCACATCCACCAACAACTCTTTTGCTTGCTTTTTCATATCAACTGCAAACAACTTGGGCATAATTCGCATTCGGGACATGAGGTGCCATGTAAGCACCTTTTGTGTCACTTAAGTTGTTCCTAAACAACATTTGACAAAAATCAATATGTTAATCCTTGAGTGTTTTCACTACAAACTCCTTGGTTCTTGATTCATATGAGTCATATACAACAAAGTTGTATTCCATATTCTAGCATTTAAATTGTATCATATTCTTGTCATTAAGAGTTAACTTCAATTCACATATGTTATGATAGAGAACCTATTCTAGCCTCGTTAACTACTCCCTACTGAGAAACACCATGCTAATGCAAACATGTGGGGTAGGCATTTTAGGGTCAAAGTGACCCTTTTTTCTTCTTTTCACACACTTACTAGGCCTTAGAGCGATGCCATCCTCTTCCTCTTCACTGGAACTTATGTAGAAACTGCCTTCATTTTTAAAAGAGCACTTTCCTCCTTAGTCCTATAAGTACTAGGGCCATGATGCATATATTTTCCCTTTTATGGCCTCTTTAACTCCTCTTTATAACCCCAAAAAACAATATCAACTTCTTGAGCAAATGTTCTAATTTGGTAACAGCATTTATTTACTAAAAATACTCTTTTTCTTCCTTCTCAAGGCTAATATTTCATCATCATCATCATCATCATCAAATAAGTAATCTACCCCAATAATCTCCTACTCCTCAGCTTTAAGCATTGAACTATGCTCTAAAACTCCACCAATTTCAACCCTTCCTAGCAAATTCAACCTGGAGTATGCTCTACATATACATGACTACTTGCATTCCCTCTTACAACAGCAACCGCACCATTATAGGTCTCATCGTCACCTAAATCCAAGCATAACAACCCATTTGCAGTGCTTTTCCCTAAGACTAGAAAAATCTTCTTCACAATTATGAAATTGAAGTCTCTAAGGAAGCAAAAAAGGGCTTCATCAATGATTTTGTCAACTTCAATGCTCCAACATATTTGCTCACCACCAACATACTATCTCCCTTCATCTTCACCTTTACCTTCAAAACACCTTCCAACATGTACTAGAAGGTTCACCTTACATATGTCACAAGCAAATGACATAAATATGACATGGAACTTGCAACGATGGTTTGATTACTACTTCCTTTCAAACACATTACCAACAAATTAGCACTTACAAAGGCAAGAGCAAAATATTGAATACATGTTATGTAACTAACATAATATATAGCATGGGCTAATAGAGGATAACCATTATCATAATTGATGATCTGATATCATATGGCCTATGCATATTATACACATTTTATATGATAAGAAAGATTTTGCATAATACACCAACCACACTAAACATTCTACGAGCTATAAATTGTGAAACAAGAGAATTGTAGGCAACATGATTTATAACATCATAGTTTATGTAAGTGAAAGAAAAGGATAAAGTACAACAAATAAATGGGTATGTCATCCTTTTTATGCAAACATAGTGCAAAGTGCAGCTTGGTTAATACACTAGAAAAAAAAAATTATAGGAGATGGAAAAAGTTAGCTTCTACTAGTGTTCGTTGAACAAGACACTATTCTCCAAGATACCTTCTTTGACTATCAATTGAATGAAATTATTACGACCTTAAAAGTAGCCCATAGGATTACCTTAAAATTATCATATTATGTGCACATCGATAACATGAGGACTGCCTTGCGAGTTAGAATTTGCAAGACTCTAATTAATTATTCTCTCACTATGTTGTACATATATTTATTGTGAAAATAGTTTTGTATACCGATACTTCCACAAACAAAGACCATAGAGAATTGGATACCCTACCAAAAGATAAGATAAGGTAAGCCTATGTTAAAAGATACATCAATAAGGTTTGATTAAAGAAGAATAAAATTTTAGGTTTCATCTCTCCAACTAGGTTTAACCTAATATATTCTCATCTTACATATTTTCTAATCTTCTACATATTTTTGTAGAACCTGAAAATGGATATCCTCTGCACTTGGACCCTATCCAATTCCTAGCTTTGAGTTACCCATAAAAATAAGTTTTAGGGGAGTCAACTAAATCCAGTTGAGTGAAATTCCTTCATATTACACTTTTAGGTATGGTTATCCAACAATTAATAACAAGTAAATGCAATACAAAAACCACATGAGCAAACATATATGATCAACTAGTTAGATCGCATATGGTGCAGAATTATGTCCTCCATGAGTCATGTTGGCGAAGTGTGCATGGTCACCATGACCGGTGTCGAACCCATTAGTTCCAGGTTATTGTGTAACCTTAGGTATTTCATAAAATACTAAATGAAAACGATAGATCTCTTTTATTTTTAAAAAATGATTTTAAAATCAATTCCTATGTATACAAAACCCTAAGCAAGCCCTCAACACAATTTTATCCATAAGGTCGTTTCTCTACACAAGTTAGTTCCTCATTAGTAAAAATGGACTCACTGACTTAACCATGCTAGCCAATCCACTCAATGTAATAAAGCAAAACAATTATAAGTTCATTTTCATGCCATCAATCAAATTTCACAAACACACATATCAATTTATTATCTTTATATTTGATATACTAAGCTTCACACACAAAACAATGTAATAATTATAGAGAACTTACTCTATCATTGCTAAGAATCAAAGAAGTCCTTAGGGTACCAATTATCTATCTTGGATTATCGAGGATTCAAAAAGAACTTTTAAGAATAGTCTAAGAAATAACTATAGTTACTAATTTTGAAAGCTATGCAGTAGTAGTTTAATTTTTTTGTAGTTCTAGTATCAAATTTTCAACCACCTTTAACTTTCTTGTTTTTGCTCTACTTGTGACGTGTTTATAGTTGATTTGATACATTTTTTGAGAACTTTTCATATGTGAGTTTATCTTGTTGGGAGAAGAAGCGTAAGATATGGAATTGACTAAAATTAACCTAAAATTTCCTCAAGAAATTGGCATCTTATTTTAAATTCTTGTTTCTACGATATACTAATAGTTTCTTATCTGTTTTGATCAAATGAGTAGTCAAATTGATAGGATTTCTGGAGTACTTTCCAAGGGTGGTGGTATTTTAATTGAAAGCAACATGTAAGGTGCCAAAAAAGCTAGGAATAGTTTGCAATATTTGTAAAATTTTATAACAATTCGTGAATTCTTGTTTTCATGATATCTGATCTGTTTCTAGTCCATTTTTAATGAATAAATGGTCAATTTTGTTGGAATTTTTGAGTACTTTCTATTAGTAATATTACTTTTACAAAAGGAGGACTTGAAAGTGGCATTTCAGTAGGTCCAGGTTATGTTCTTAAGTTCTTATACCTCAATTCTCTTCTAAATTAGCCTATACTCAATATATATGATCCATGTTCATGATTTTTATTATGTGAAATTATAGCTCTCATGCATTTGAATAATTTCTCATACTAATTTGATTTTTTTCTTTATTTATATTATTAATTCTAGTACCACGAGCAACCTTAATCAATCTATTTTCAAAAGAATATCACTTCCTTGGAGAAAGTGTTGGCCATCTCAGGGAACTATACTAAGGATATTCTCTTTTGAACATTTTTTTCTCTTAATTCTCATTGCTCATATAACTTAGGTTGTAAGATTCTCTAGTTGTCCCATATATAGATTAGGATGATTGCCATGAAGTGCCAATTTTACAAGATGTGTGTATGTGTGTGTGTATTCCTTTGTTGCATCAACGGAGTGCAAGAAAGGAAAGAAAAGAAGGCTCACTTGGCTATGTTTGTGTGTGTGTGTGTGTTACTTTGTTTAGTCAGTAGAGGAAAGGAAACAATAGCAGCTACAATTCAATGCATTATCACATGCGAATTTAGTTTTTTCTTCGATGGAGAAAAGAGGGAAAGCAGCAGCTACAATGGAGAAATCACAATAACAACAACCAAATCCACAATAGCAAACAGAATTATGGCTTTTATATGTGTGTTGTGAAAGGCATGATAGCAGGAGAACTAAAAGAAGAGCAGTAGGTAGTAGTAATAACAATAGGCGACAACAGCAGCAACAACTGAAGTAGGAGTTGTTGTGTTGACATGTGGGTTATCTTGTTCAATGAAATAAAAGAGCAGGGCGATAGAAGTGTGTGTATGTGTGTGTGTGTGTGTGTTGTGTTTGTTTTGTCTCGGTAGGGAATAAAAGAAAAAGAATCAACAACACGTAAAAAGGGTGTGTGTTTTAGTGTGTGTTGTTGATTGAAAACAAAAGAAGAAATGGGAAGAAAAAGCGTTGAACAAGAAAGAAGAAATATGGGAGGGGAAGAATTAGAGAAAAGAAACCAAATAATAAAAAAAATGAAAACAACTGGTTTTTCCTTAGGATTTTCTAGCTGGTTGGTGCTTAGATTAGGGTTAATTAGATTAACTTAGGTTGTCCTTTGTTTCCTTGAATTAAGGTTATCATACATTATTAACTTCCCAAATTGGGTTAGTGTGTTTTGAGTAATCTTGGAACTTGATTGTGTGAGGCAATTCTAGCTTCTTGATGAATTTTTCCCTTATTATAGAAGGCACTAACTAGGAAAAAATAAATAAATAAAGAAAATTTTGGTTTATTTGGTTAGATTTGGGTTACATTGTAATGGGGCTAGTCAAGTTAACACCATGCATAGGGATGAGTTGTTTTTAGCTCCGAATTGGTAGGGCTAAATTTCAATTAAATTGTACTCATTTTTCTATCAATGATTGATGAATTAAAATCCATGCGAATAAATTTTTATTTTTTTTTATTGGTACCTATTCGTCTCCCAAGTATTGTTCATCCATGATAATTTTTTTAATACAATTAAAGGCATATATGAGTTTTCCTTATAATTTATTGTTTAATTTATAGAGTTGAATTTTTATTACACTTTAAGATTTCTAATTATTTAGCAACGTATTTGGAAATTATATTTAATATTTACAACAGTTATAGTATTTTGAAGTCCTATCATATATGTTACTAATGTTCAAGTAATACTCAAACTAATATGTACTCCATTGCTTTCAAAGCGTGAAAAGTTGAGATTTTTTTTAAATGCTAAAAATTCAAACCGCATATTAAGGTTTTTAGCATATTCGATTTGTATTCAAATTTTACATTTGGTATTCGTGTCAAACATGTGTGTGTGTGTGTGTGTGTGTGTGTGTGTGTGTGTGTGTGTGTTGTTTATGTTTTAATGTCCTATTATCTATAACTAATGATTATTAATGTTCAAACAAGTGATAGGTTATCGAATATCACAGCCAAAAAATAAAAATTAAAAGGGTTACACTTATTATCTTATTCAAAATTGTTACTAACATCTATTGTCATACTTGCTAAGAATCTCTTTGTATTTTAAAGTTATATCATATTTATTTCATTAGCCTATTAATACTATTTGTTCTATATATTTATCATAAGTCTACATAATGTTATAAAATAACCATAATCCATTAATGTTTATTACAGATAGTTATTTAAATTTTACGAGCACCTATTATATTATATATAACTATTCCTCAAGAAACTTGAGTATTATCTATTTAAATTTTATTATTATTATTTTTCTTTGAAAATATTTCTTGAATATTCTTTAGTTGATGGATTAAAATTGTATCAAAAAATTTTAGTAACTTATACCTACATTAATATATAGTTACAAATTTTATGTAGGGAATAGGAGATATCTTTACAATACTTATTTATATATAACCTCTACTTTTATAAGTTGTTTAATATAGGGATTTGTTGACATGTATCTTATAACTATATAATCTATATTAAATATTGGTTATATTTATTTAGCAATATGATATATGCTATACATACTTCATATTATATATATACTCTATAGTTCTGTGTATATATTATGTATAATTTATACGATATATAAGTAACTCATAATATCATATATATTAATATAAACTTATATAATATGTTATATATAATTTGTGTATTAAAGAATGCATGCTCGTATACATTATATTGATTTTATGTAACAAATAAAGTATAACATATAAATACATAAAACATGTAGGTGATTTATTTATAACATGTAAATTATGTTTATGTGCTAGATATGTTATATTCACATACATATGTAATAATTATTAGTTTGATACAATATGTGATATATATATTTATAGATTATGATGTGTGTTAAAAACGGATCTAACAAACAATGGTAAAAACAAAAAATTAAAGCGATAAAATAAAGTACACAAAAGATTTATGTGGAAACTTTGGTGGGAAAAACCACGATAGAGAAGAGAAGAATTCACTAGTGTTAAAGAAGAAGTACAAGTGGATGTGCATATAAAAGATATCCTAGATCTAAAACTCACACACACTCAAAAAACAAAACAACACTTATTTATACGTGTATGTAGGTTAGGGCAAAAGGCTGGCGGCTTAAATTTGCCAGCCATCAGCTTCAACATCAGCCAAAGGCTGGTGGCTTTCGAAGCAAGCCCTGCGATGTACACCAAAGAAGGCTGGAGACTTTGAGCGTCCTTCACCACACCTTGCTCTTGGAAATTAATTCAAAAATAAAGAGAAATCCAAGGCCGGCGGTGTAAACTTGAAAGCTGGCGGCTTTGATTCTAAAGTTGGCTCCTTTGATAGAATTTGATTCACACTTCTAACAATCTATACCTTGACACAAACTCAGGAATAAAATCAACACAAACTCTAATCTTCAACACAAATAACAACAAAATATTCTCCTCTTCCATATGCCTTAAAGGGGATCAATCAGTAATAAACGCTAACCTAGTCTAGACAGTGCTCAAACTTGGCTATAAGAAGTGTTTTTTTCATCATATCAATAGGGTTACTCTGAGTACTCACATTGCTCATAGTAATATCACCATTAGCAATTACATCATGATCAAAATAATGCCTGACATTAATGTGCTTCGTCCATTCATGACATATCCAATCCTTATTGAGGTAAATTGCACTCTGACTATCACAATAAACTGTAGCAGTCTTCAAATCATCATTGAGTTCACTAACTAACACTTTTAACCAAATATCTTCTTTAAAAGCTTCTGGAATAGCCATATATTCAGTTTCAGTAGTGGATAGAGTAACTGTAGCTTGCAATGTGGCTTTTCAACTAATAGCATTACCATCAAGAGTAAAAATATACCCTATGAGAGATCTTCTCTTATCTAAATCTCCTGCAAAATCAAAATCAACAAATCTAACAATTCCATCTTTAGTTTTACCAAACTGTAGACAAACATTAGTAGTACATCTTAATTATTTGAAAATCCACTAAATTGCTTTCTAGTAATCTTTACTAGGATTTGCTATATACCTGCTGACAACACTCACATCATATGACAAATCAAGGCGTGTACACACCATAACATACATAAGAGATGCTACAATACTAAAATATGGAACCCTTGATATATAGTCAATCTCATCATCTGACTGTGGAGATAAAAGTTTGAAATGAGCCGCTATAGGAGTACCAACAGGCTTAGCATTCTTCATATTAGACTTGTAAAGGATTTTCTTAATATACCCCTTCTAACTTAGTTGCAACAAACTTGCTTTTCTATCTCTTATAATTTCTATTCTAAGTATCTTCTTTACTGCTCCTAAGTCTTTCATCTCAAACTCTCTGCTCACTTGAAGTTTAATCTTTTCAATCTCTCCTCTATTCTTGGCTGCTATTAACATGTCATCAGCATACAAGAGTAGATGTAACAAAAACCTATCATCACATTTCTTAAAATAGACATAGCTATCAAAATTACGTCTCCTGAAATCATGAAAAGTCATAAATGAGTTAAACCTCTTTTACCACTATCTAGGCAAATGCTTCAAGCGATAAAGAGACTTCCTTAACATGCAAACATGGTATTCCTTTCCCGAGACCACAAAACCCTCTAGTTGTTGCATGTAAATATCTTCATCAAGCTTTCCATATAAGAAAGCTGTCTTCACATCTAATTATTCCAACTTATGATCTTGCAAATCTACAATTCCCAGTAATGCTCTAATTTAGCCGTGTTGTACAACAGGAATAAACACATCAGTAAAATCAATAGTTGATATATGACTGTAGCCATTTGCAACAAGTCTTGCCTTGTGTCTGGGTTCTTTAACTCCTTGTGTTCCTTCTTTCTTCTTGAATATCCATTTACACAGAATAGTCTGCTTCCCTTTAGGAAGCTTCACTAAATCCTATGTAAAATTCTTTTGAAGGGATTCCATCTCCTCCTATATAGCAATTATCTACTTACCAAAATCATCATAAGTAATGGCCTTTGAATAAGTAGATGGCTCTAAATTAGAATCTAGGTCCTCTACAACAGTCAAAGCATAAGCTACCAAATCAGCCTCTGTGTATCTCTGAGGAGGCCTAACTTCTCTCTTGGGCTTGTTTTTGGTGTAGAAATAGGCTAAGAAGTAGGCTTTGATGTAGGACCTGACCAATCTTAAACTCCGACATGCTTGAATTCTGCTATGCTTTATCATATGAAGTATTAGAAGACAAGTCATGCAACATAGCTGTTTCAACAAAAATCACATCTCTACTGACAATGACTTTCTTCAAATCAGAACACTTGATAGAGGCAACTTACTATACTTATTTTAGGTTAATTTATGGTCAATCATGCTTTAATTCTTCATTAATTTAAGATAACTGGTACTTAATTAGGAAATATATTCATTTTAGGTTAAAAAAGAGAAACGTCATGCTTTGGATCAATTTGAACAAAAATTTGAAGTTAAAAATGCATATCAATGAAGATCTAACTCATTTTATCTAGCCAGTGATCGCCTCGAGAATTTATTAAAGGAGCTATTATGAGCATGATCATGGAGAGAATGAGGCACAGAGGAGACCATGACCCCTAATACGATCGTGACCTAGATAGTGATCTCCATTAATCATGTGAACACGCTTGATACAACCATTATCTAAAGAAGAGGAAGCAAATACAAAAGATATCATGGCCTTCATAACGACCGTAAACAACAAGCGAGTGATTTGCAATAGGTATACGAACGCTTGATTACGGGCATTATTACACTTGGAGATTTGACTGGAAAAGATCACGGGTCCTGTCATGGACGTGATTTGCATTGATATCTACACCTTGAAGAAATAATGGCCTGTGAAACAGCTATGATGGCAGTTTTCCTAGATATATTTTCACACCAGTTAGATTAAAAAGGCATTTTGAAGACAGATGAAGGTCAACCAAGATGATGATAAATAAAGATCTAGACATCACAAGGAAGGGGAATCATTTTGTACACACCAAACCAATACAATTTAATTTTGTTTGTAACATTGTACCTGTTTATAGTTCCATCTGCATTGTAACATATTGTTCATACTCCTTAAAGATTCTTAAGAGAAAAGGAAGAGGAGACGAGTTGTTGTGATTGTCTATGGAAGAGTTCAGACATTTGTATTGTGAAAAAGGCAGTTTTTTCTCGTATTTTCTTTCTATTTTATACTAATCATTGCTTTGTTTCCTTGCACCATGCAAGAGTAGTAATTAGGTCTTGTGTAGCCGTAGTTAACATGTACATAATATGGATTGATTGTCAAATGTTATTGATTTCACTAATCTTTATAGCATATTAAATTATTTTAATTCTAAGTAGTATACGACTTAGAGTTAGATCAGATTTTCATAGGATGCGATTGAGAGGATACGATTGAGAAATTTGCCTATGAAATAGATCTAAGATAGAAAGAGAGGTTGCTTATGATGCCTAGAGTTAAGGTTATGAAACCTTCTGCATATGTAATTAAAATTACCCTTAGAATCATATTTTAATGCAATTATAGTCGACTATTAACTAGGAAGAGATTCCAGTTCGACAAGGCTAGGATTAAGGTCCAATAGACCCGAGAGAGATATTGATCTATTTGGTGGAATCCCGTGGTTACGAAAGACACAACAGATAATAATGTTTTAGTACATGTTAATTCATTGGTGAAACAAGGCCTAAATTACCTAAATGCGATATTTAGTTTAATTGAAGTGTGTTCATAACTTTAATATCAATAGTTAACTAATATGTAGTGTAATTAGTAGTTTAATAACATCATAACACTTATTAAATTTTATATGATAGATAATAGGAAAAATGTGAGTAGCAGTACTTGCCAGGATTCTTGAGGAGCACAACCCTATATTTCATTCCTATACTACTTGCAATAGGTACACTTACCTAACATTGACCTAATCATCGGAGAGAGATAATAGGAATTAATTTAATTTAAACTCATTCAGAGAAATAACACAACCAAGTTTTTGGCGCCATTACTAGAGAACATTGGTAATATGAGGAAAGCCACCACTATTAATCTAGCCATATCTTTTATTTTATTTTTTGTCTTGAATTTGTGGTGGTTTTTTCTCATCGAGTTTAACTTACATAAGTTATTCCAATTTCATGGATTTCAATTGGTAGATTCCTAAAGATCATTATTGTAATGTGCTTACTAATTCTCATAATAATGAACTTGAAAATGAAGTGAACATTGTGGGCTAGAATTGTGGTAAATAAGAATGGTACTGTTTATGTGTCAATCCATGTTTTTATGATATCGCTTCATGCATTCAATTACCTCTAATGCTTCGTAATGAAGAACAAGTTGATGAGAACTTAGACACCTTAGCTCATGAATCTAAATATTCTATTTTGAATGCAACATCATCACAAGAGCTTTTCAATGAAATCATTAATATGCATGATTTTGAACATGTTGATTGTGAATTGATGATAGAGAATGTTGATGAATTGGATTGTGATGCAAAAATTTTAAAACAATCTTTGAATCCACAATTTGTTGAGTAAGGTGAAAGTATAGAGGAGAGTTCATTTGAGTCTATAAAAGTGGAAATTCAAACCACCACAAAAGAAGTGGAGGATAGAGAGGTTGAGCAAGAAATGAATATCAAGGATATCAAGCTCTCTCTACTTCTTGAAACATCTGAGTTTTTAGGAGATGATAAATCTGATGAGATGTGCCTAAGCCTATAGGATATATCATTAAGTTTGTGTTGGTACCAATCTATCAATTGTCTTCTTATTAAGAACTCCTACTATTGAGGGGAATTATGCTTCAAGGAGCTAAAACTAGAATGAGAAGAATATTTCCCTCTTTTGTTTTAGAAATATGGGTATGGGACACATTCCTATGGGAACCTAGAGGATAAGATTGTTAGTATATTAAGCTAATGATGTTAAATATGCACTTCATGGGAGGCAACCCATGCCTTATTTTATGTTATGTTTTATGTAGTGTTTATGTTGATTTGTGTAATTTAGAATCTAATGTAGTTCATGTTGTTAATTTTATAGATATCCAATCTTTTTAGAATGAAATTATGTCATGAAGGATCAATTGGATAGAGTACATCATGATCATTTTGGAGATTCAAGCCCTGTATAGAAAATATAAGGAAAGCACCAAAACAATAAGATAACAACCCTCATCATGTTCGTTACATGTCAGCATGATAATTCAAGGAGATCAAATTGTCAATCACGGGCATGATAGAGATCGTATTAAGCATATTATGACTGTAACAAGGTTGGTAGCAGAGTACAAACTTGATTAGAGATGATAACGGCCTTAATTACGGTTGTACCAAGCATGGACAAAGAGTTACTAGTCTGCTTAGAGAATATCACAGCCAATAAAATGACTATGATTCGTGGGGGGTGGGGGGGAGAGGAGAGAGTGATAGTGAGTTTGCGTGTTCAGAGGACATAACGGTCAAGATCACGGACATAGCAATGCAAGCTAGAGGAAGAGATTTGTGCTCAGAGGAGACCACTACCCTTGTTGCGCTCGTGATCATAGGGGTATTACCAATTTTTTTTTTTTTTTGTCCAGAGGAGATCATGGGTGTTCTAAAGATCGATCTCAAATCAAAGTATCACTAGCTGCAAATCAGAGCATAGGACATATAAAAGACATCCTTTAGAACCAGATACGGGCATTATAAGTTTGTGGTTATACCATTTGGTCTCACTAATGCACCAATCATCTTTATAAACCTTATGAGCAGAGTCTTTGGAGATAATCTAAACCTGTTTGTAGTGGTTTTTATAGATGACATTCTAGTGTATTTTAAAAGAAGGAAGAGCATTTGAGATTAGTTCTGAGCAGTTTATAGACTGAGAAGTTGTATGCTAAGTTCAAGAAGTGCGAGTTCTAACTAGAGTAGGTATCTTTCTTAGGGCATATCATCAATGGAAGTGGGTTAACAATAGACTTAGAGAACGTTAGGGTAGTAGTAAAGTGGCTAACACCAAATATTGTGATAGAGATAAGAAGCTTTTTAGGAATGGTAGGATATTACAAAATTTTGTAGAGGGTTTCTTCAAGATTGCAGGTCCTTTAATCAGACTAACATAGAAAGAGGTAAAGTATGAATGGGATGAGAACTGCGAGAACAACTTCTAGCAGTTAAAAGAAAAACTAGTGATAGCACAATCTTAGCCTTGCTAGTGAGTGGTAAGGAGTATACTATCTATAGTGATGCATCCATATAAGGACTGGGTTGTGTGTTAATGCAGGGAGATAGGGTGATAGCATATGCATCTAAGCAACTAGAACCTTATGAAAGGAATTACCCTACACATGACCTACAACTGACAGCAACAGTACATGCCTTGAAACTGTGGAGATGCTACCTATATGGAGAGAGATGCAAGGTATATACTAACTACAAAAGCTTAAAGTATATCTTTACCTAGAGAGAGTTGAATATGAGAGAGAGAAGATTAGGGATGCAACCGAGGCGGATTTGGAACTGGTTACATAAGACCCAAATTCAACCATATTTCATATAGGGTCACTTAAACCCGACCTATGACCCTATAGGGTTTTTTCTACTATATTCAAACCTGCCCCTATAGGGCTTTTATCTTGACCCTCCCAACCCTACTAACCCGCTTTCTTTTTTTTTTTTCCTTTTCTAATCTTAGTAAGTTATAGTTTTTTCAATGATAATTTTATCATATAAGACCACAATAGTTACAACTATGCTTGAATGAATTTGATTTGAAAACTTTATATACAATTTAGCTTTAACTAGTAAACAATTAGTACACTAATCTATTACAGGTAATTTAACAATTAAAGTTGACTAGTCTATTCATCCATCCCCCTCCTAACGAAACCTATCTTTCAAATACAAATAACATCATAGAAAAGAAAGAAGATTCCAACAAAAAGCTCATTTATTTTTCCTTTTTATTTTGATTCCTAATTATGTGGTTTTAACACAAATACATGATAAGAGCATTATTTATGTTTAAAACCCATAAAACCATTTCTATAATGTTAAATTTACGAATTTTAAGAGAAGATTCAGAGCAATCCCATAGGAGATATGAAAAAAGTTTAAAACAAAGCGAAACCAGCACAAGAAAGCAACTTTAACAGGATACCTTATGTCTCACAAGAAAAAAAATGTAGACTTTAAACTTTAATAAACTTTAGTTTTGTGTTGTATCAGTAAAAGGAAAAGGGCTTTTTAAATTCTAAGAAATTGAACCCAACCTAATTTTTTGTATAGGGAAATTGATAATGGGATGAATCTGATTTAAAAAAAGGAGGAGGATTTTATGCACGTGAAAATTTTATTTTTATTAAAAAGTGACTTGTAACTTCAAACTAAATTTGCTCATTGGTTGGTCAAATGCTGGAACTATTGCAATCTTACTCACAACATTGATATAATCCATAATTTTTTTATGGCATTTACACAAAAAATATCTAAATAAAAAATTAGTGACCTAATACCTAGTATAAAGATATTGCACACACTTGAATGCAAGAGTCAAAACCACACAAATCTACATTAAAACACAAACCCAGAAACCCCTTTTTCTTTAGAATCTTTAAAATAAATCAAAATAAAAGAAAAAGAATTCAACCTAATGAAGAGTGAAGATAATGAAGGACTCCTTCAGAATAAGGTCTAAGCAAAGATAGAAGTGATGAAGTGGTCTTGATGGAGAGTGAAGACAACGACTAGTGAGTGATGGACTAATTGTGATGGAGCATTCCTATACTATTGTTGGTTGTGATGGTAGGCGGTAGCCTTGGTTTGGGTTGATGACACTAAGCAGGTTTGGTCTTGTGAGTAGTGATGCTAAGCGACTTTGCCACTTTGGGTTAGTAGGGAGCTGAGTCTGGTTTGGTCACTAGTGGATGTAAGGGCAGGTGGTGGAGCGATAAAGTGATCCTATTAGTATTGGCTCTTGGATGTGATGGTAGATGGCGGCCGACGGCTTGGTTGTTGCTGCAGCCATCATATCGTTGGTGCTCCTAGTTGTGGTCGGGACATATCCATAGATTTCAAATGTAATTGTAAATTGAGAGTGAAAAATTTTTCGATTTTGGTTTGAAAATGAAAAACGAGCCAAACTGAGACTACCATAGTACATTAGTAGTTTAGTACCATTATTGTCTTTAGGGTTTTTTTTTTAATTTAAAATTGAACTTTTTATTATTTTATGTTAAAATTGTATTCAATTTAATGGCTTGGGTTACCCATTAAGTCATTTTAATGATTCAAACCTAACCTAAAACCCTATAAGGTGGGAGAATTATTTTCCAAACCCAATCCGCAATCCTATAAGCTTAGACCTTATAGGGTTTTTAACAGAATGGGCGGATTGTGTACCCTATATTAACCTACCGGTTGCATCCTTAGAGAAGATGGCTAGAGTTGATAAAGGATTATGATGTAGATATTCAGCACCATCTCAGGAAAGCAAATATAGTAGCACACCTTAAGTAGAAAGCAAAATGAGAATCTACTAGCCTTGATCACTTATGAGCATCGTTTGTTAAACGATATGAGGAAGCTAGAATTTGAAGTAGTAATCAGGCAAGTAGAGGCAAGACTAGCTAACTTGTAGATACAGCCTACCATCATAGAAAGAATCAAAACAACTCAAGTGAATGATCCAGGTATCCAAGAGGCAAAGAAGAGAATGGAGGTGGATAGAATAGGCAAATTTCATATAGGTGGCAAAGGTGTCATGAGATATAAAGGAAGGTTATGTATGCCAGAGTAGGAAGAGCTTAAGAAGGTGTTGCTGAAAGAGACACACTACTCTAATTATTCCATCTATACTGGAGGCAACAAAATGTATCGTGATTTGAAAAATATGTATTAGTGAAATAATATAAAGAAAGAGATAGCAGAATATGTGTCCAAGTGTTATATCTGTCAGTTGATCAATATTGAGCATAGAAAACCAGCAGGTGAATTGAAGTCATTACCTATGCTAAAGTGGAAATAAGAGTACATAACCATGGATTTTGTCACAACTTTGCCTATAACAAGGGAAAGGTTTGATTCAGCATGGGTAATTGTTAACAAGCTCACCAAGATAGCCCACTTCATAGCTATTAAAACCAGGCATACCTTACAGTAGTTGGCAAAGTTGTACATTAAGGAGATAGTGAGGCCGCATGGGATACCATTGACTATATCGTCAGATAGAGATACTAAATTTGCCATGAAATTTAGAAAGAGCTTGCCTAAAGTTTTAGGCTCTAAAGTGGCTTTTAGTACTACCTATTTCCCTTAGACCAATGTGTAATCTAGGCGGACCATCTAAATCCTAGAAGATATGTTGAGGACATCCATTTTTTTATTTTGGGGGTAGTTAGGAAAAGCATTTACCTTTGATGGAGTTTGCATATAATAATAGCTACTAGTCGCACTTGGGATGCCATCTTATGAGGTCTTGTATGGTAGAAATTGTAAGTCACTAATCCATTACGATGAGGTAGCTGACAGATAAATAACGAAACTAAAACTAGTATAAGATGTTGTTGATAAGGTCAAATCAATTAAGGAGAGGTTGCAAACTACACAAAGGTAAGCAGGTAGAAAAGTTATGTAGACAAGAGGTAGAGACTATTGGATTTTCAAGTAGAGAGAATATCCTATTTAAGATTTCACCAGCTAAGGGTGTTGTCAGGTTTGGGCTAAGAGGTAAATTAAGCCCTAAGTATGTGGATCCCTTTGAGTTGTTGGAGTGGATAGGTGATGTAGATTATAAGTTAGAGTTACCGCTTAGTTTGAATGGGGCACACAATGTATTCCACACTTCTATGTTGATGAAGTGTGAGGGATCTTGAATAGATAGTGGCTTTGGAACTATTGGAAGTGCAACTAGATCTCACCACTATTGAGAGGCTGGTAAAGATTATTGATACCAAGGAATAGATTCTAAGAAGGCGCATGATCAAATATGTGAAAGTACAATGGAAAAATTAGATAAAGCAAGAAGCTACCTAGGAACTGGAGGAAGAGATAAGAACAAAGTATCCTAAACTTTTCAATAATCTAGATAACTTACGAGGACAAAAATTTCTTTTTAGGAGGAGAGAAACATAATATAAAATAAAATAGTTCATAAAGAAGAGTAGAGTGTCAATTGTTAATGAATAAGAGAGCAAAATAGTCACTCTTAATAAAATAATTATAGTTTACCTCTTACCTAAAGACATACCTATCTCTTTGCAATTTTTTCACAAGAACCAAACCCTAAAACTCCCTCAGGCTATTATCTCACTTCAAGGAAAGATGCAAGCTAAAGAACTAGGTAAGTTTTCCTTTTTTTTTTTTTTTTTTTTGGTCTTTTGATAATCTAGAGAGGCTATCTTTTCTAAGTTGTGTTATTGGTATTTGTTAGGTTCTTCAATTTAGTTTTGATGATAAAAAAAAGATAAATGTTAACTAACAAATTTATTAAGTGTGTAGTCGTCAAGTTATAAAAATTATAAAAAAGTATGATTAAAACGTTTTTCAAAAAGAGATCCAACTCAAAAAGTAATTCAAAGATATCTAAAAAGTTTTTTTAAGAAGATCATAACACTCATAGAACAATTCAGAAGGTAAACTTGCTATTTGTCAACAAGACAATAATAGTCAAAGAGTAACTTAAAGAGTAGACTTGCTACAAGAACAAAATACACAAGATTACGAACAACAAGTTGCAAATTGTTATTTCTTCAATTCTCTCATCAATTTGAAAACCCGGCTCCAAAGTCAAACGTATTTGGCTAATACACTCAAATATGTTCCATAAAGTTAGTTAAATGTCTAGAGGATTCAAGTTTTCATCTCGTTAAAGTCTTATTCTTGAAGATTTTTTTTCTCACAGCAAGCTAAGTTATTCAAAGTCCAAACTCCATTTTCAAGACATGTCCAAATTCAGTTTTCAAGACTAAATTCAGTTCAAATTTTTTCTGAGAAGTTCATTATCTATGTTGTGTCAAGATCATGTTTCTAAATGAAGATATTCAAATTTGAAGTTGATTATTGAAAGCAAGATAGAGTCTTATTTTTAAGAGATATAAATTTGATTTATTTTGAAGTGTATTAGATGTTGTTTTCATCAAGATATGGTCAACAACATTTAAATATTAGCTTGAAGAATCATCTACAACAGGATAAGGATCAACATTCAATTTATTATCAAGTCATTATCTCCAGCAGACGGATATATATCAAGAACAAATATCTCTTGAATGGTCAGCTTTATATTTTTTCCGTTGGAAGAACTACTAATAAAATATACCAGTAGTCTACGTCAACAATAAGGAGCATAAAATCAAGAACAACTTATCTCAAACATTTAGATTTTCATCGTATCTAGCCATTAAAGATGTGAAGATAAACACATTAGCAAAAGTTAAAAAGGACTACTACCCACGAGAAAGAAAGCTCTACTAACTACTACAAATACTTTAGCTTCCAATTGTACTTACACAATTATTTTAAAATTTCTTTTCTTGCATCTAATTTTGAGGGGATACTTAATTCTTTACACCTCATATGCTTTTGAATAGTTTATTAGAGTTAGATTACAAATAAACTCTAAGTTTAGAGATGGCTAAGTGTTAGCGTGAAATCTAACAAAGTGAATTGAGGACACTATTTGTAATCGTTTTTTTATTAGATATAGTAGAACATTCCGGTATGGAATACTAGGTCCCCGACTTGGAATTGGAAGATAGGACTAACGCTCAAGTAGAACCTTGATAAATCATTGTGCAAACTTCTCTTACCCTACTCTTTATTATTGTGCATTTAATTACTTGTTGTGATTGCAAAGCAAACTCAAATCCATATTTTATTATAACTAATTGGGGTAATGTTTAAAATTTTAAAAATCAAAGTTAAATTTTCTATTTTAAGAAACCAGTTCAGCCCCCTCTTGGTTACCATTTGGGACCAATAGTATAAAGCTATTTGTGCTTTAGGAGAAAGATTAGACAACCTTAAGCTTCCTTGTTAGTGGTTGCGATTGTTGATTGCGAAGCAAGGAGAGAAAAGACGATTGATTGCAGGTATATGGATTAAAAAAGTGATTATATGTTGCCAATTTTGGTTTTGGAGTTTTTTTTTTTCCGGTTAATAATCAATGAGGACATGCTTCAGGTGAAATTTTGTGTTTTGGAAGCATAGGAAGTACAAACAAGGGTTATGACCATGACATGGGTTGTGATCTCCTCAGTGTGAAATATTTTAGCTATCGTCGAACGTATCATGGCTATTAAATAGGTCGCGATGGTTGTAACACCCCCCATCACTAGCGTGACACAGGGGATGATGTTATGTTCTTTTTCTACAAAGCCTATTATGCCTCCACTACTAGCATAAGCTATAGGGTCATGATGTAACTTTGTTTTTACCTTTTTAATGATATTCCTAAACATCTAAACTATCACACACCCACTTAGTACCCTAGTAGTATCAATGTAATATGTAACAAATTGAAGTCACATACATTTGTGTTAATCTATCTGAGGCTTCCAAAAAGGCACACAAATATAGCACAACCAAAATACTTTGTGGTGTGGACAATTATAACGGGATCGAAAGATTGTTTAGAATAAGAAAAATATTGCATACATATAAGTCACATATAAGTCCTTGGCTATGGCATCATAACATTATAACCATTAGTCTCCAAAAACTTCTTTGCATATGCTACTTTGTTCTCTCTCCGACCCATATCTTAACTTCATTCTTATCTAATTCTAGCTTCCACTCTTTGGTTTTGATCCATCCTATTGATTTCTGTAAACAAGCAATCTAAAGGAGTGTGAGCACAACATAGCTTAGTGAATAACCAAATCTTGACACAGCCCAATCAATGTCAAGTAAGTTTAATTAACAAACATATGTGATGCAATAGCCCACCCTATGTGACAGACATAGTTTAAATGACCAAATTCCAAACCAATGAAGATTTATACCCTCTCTTAAGGGTTAAAAGAACCAACTCTTGTAGATCACACCTAGGAGAGACTAAAAACTAAGGGAGGGGAAGTTTTATTCATCATAATTTATTACTTTTACATAGAGAAAAATATCATAGCTCAACGTAATGTTAGAACTTAGAAACTCTATGAAGTATTAGCATTTCATGTCAACACCACAGGAAACGTCCTTCGGTATCTACTTAGTTCCTATGGAATCGATAGAATAGTAGCAACCTTTTGTATGACCAGAATTTAATTTCTATTTACTAAAAGAACTTAGCATTACCATAGAACCAAAATGTTAATATGTAGTGTGATTACCAATTAAATGTAATTTATGCAAGTGTGAAATGCATGACCAATTAACTTAAGGATCACTTAAGAATTGTACCATATTACTTATTGACCAGACCAATTTCAAATAACCTCAATCTACATTATATAAGAAATACTAAGGAATTGGTTATCACTTTTAATATTAGGGTTTGTTATTCAATTAAACATCATACATCAAGCATTATTCCCAATCCCTCTACATATAATCAGTTTCAGTTATGTTTTAAAACATATACTAATATATTATAAGCATAAGCAATAAAAGAAGATTTAAGTTACTCAACTATGCATCTTGTTTAGTCATCGTAGTAATCTAATAGAAAGTCTTGATTCTAATTTATAGTCCCTATATGATAACAAACATACATTACTAACTATATAACTAGATAACAAATCCCATTAGTGCTTAAGTGTTATAAATTTAGATCATAATTCTTTATCTTATTTGTTTCTTTATCACTCAAAGATATAAGGGGAAGATTCTTTTAAACTTTTAAAATATAGTTCAAAGAAAGTTGATCACAAGCGTGATGAAGGTGGGGACAAAACACTGCAAGTGATCACAAACGTGACAAGCATTAAGGAGGATAACGGCATGTGTCATGGTTGTTTTAAGCATTACATTCTTTTCTAGAGAAGATCACAATCTTGGTCATGGGCATGATGCATGTTAAAATAAAGATCCAAGGAGATCACGGGGCACATCTCGGTTTGATTGAAAAAAATATTATGTCCTAAGAACAAGACTCCCTAGGTTACGAGTGTGATGAATTTTAACAAAAACTTAAAGAAGACTACGGTTGGGATCATGGTCGTGATTGTTATCATTTTTTTCTAAGCAGATAATAGTCATGATAATGGCTGTGATTAGCACTTTTACTATTTCACCTACAACTATCACCTATCATGGATTGAAATGTTTAAGTATGAGTATTTTCCATAATTCTAACTTTGTTTTAATCTTGTAAACTATCGATTGGTCTTTAGTGCACTAATTTATAGGTTTTTAAGAAGAGTACTAAGACCGTAAATATGTTCAAAGTTACAAAATTAAGAATATAGACTTTCTTAGTACTTTTTTAAGTTTGATTTAGTTTAGTTACTCATCATACTTGCTAAACTTAGTATAACATACTAAGATATGCATGCATTAGTAGTTTCTAATCCTAGAACAACTCTTGAATCCCTAAAGCATTTTGTTTGATTCACAAGAACAAACATAGTTTTAAACTCTAAGAAAGATAGAAGTCACCTTAACTTAAAAAAGATTATAGATAGTTTCTTCTTCTTCTTAGGAATATCAAAACCCTAAAGAAAGAAAAAGGTTGCTATGGCTCCATAAAACTTAGAATTCTTATACAAAGAAGTCTTAAAGAGAAGTTCTTACCTCTATATGAGCTTGATGATTTCCTACTTCTTCTCCAAAGACATGTGTATGGTATATATTTTCTTTAGGAATCGTTTTAGAGTTTTTTTTATGTTGCTATTGAAAAACAGAGTAGAGAAGAAGAAGAAAAGAGAAAAAGAAAAAAGGAAAAAGATAGATTTTTGTTTAATTAAGAAAGCAATTCGTGGAAAATTGATAAGGTAAATAGAGTTTCAGTTGAATTAAATAAGTAAATATCTTATATAATCTTGTGATGGAGAGTGTCATCCAAAAAGGGGATAAAAGCATAAACTTATCTAAATAATATATATATATATATATATATATATAAAGTATTTAGGTAATAGATGTCACTATCACATTAATTACGAAGTATGGGAAAACTTTATCACTTTGACAATTTGATTTTCTTCTTCTGGCATAAATTTTTTCTACTAGTAGCAATTCAAAGAATTTCTTCGAAAAATTTCATATGTTGGTTTAAGCTTTAAGTATTAAAAATGTATATAAGACGGATGATTTATGATATCAAATGAATATTCATGAATATACAGATAAATTATAAATTTATATTAGACAAAAATATTTAAGTTATATTTATAGATTCTAAATTTTATAATAAACAATTTTGAGTTGATTTCTATTATTACACGTATATATGATTAAATAATATTAAGGTTTCCATTTATCTTATTAGAGTTTAGGGCCTTAAAACTAACTTAGGATTTAGGCTATATAAGTTCAAAATTTTCTCATTTCCATGTTTTTAATATTATAAACTTAGTTTGAGTTTTATTTCAATAATTTTAGTCGTTTATTGAATTCTATCGTGTATATTCCAACTCTAACAATTTATCTTTGAGCTATCATTTGATAACCAAAATACTCTAAAAGTTTAACGATTCACTGTTCTTAAACATTGAGGCTATACAACTACATTTGGTAAGATTCGAACTCTCGCATGTAATCTTAGATACTTCATATGATATAAATTGCCAAAGACAATTATAAAGTTATTGTGTCATCATCTAAGATATGTGATATTGAACTTCTTACTTTACGCTAGGAAAATCTAAGGGATTACTTAAACCCTTGGCTTAACCTTAAGTACACTTAAACCTAAGAAGGGTAGTATATAGACATAAGAAAGTAGTAGTTCTTAAAAACATAGAAATCTAAACAAACTTAGGAGTACGCTTTATTCCATGACAAATATTTTGATTTGGTATTGTAAACTCCTAGATTTTATGGTAAAAACCTTAGATTCGGTATCAGAACCCAAACCCTAAAAGTTAAACCGAACCAACCTTACACTCTAAAGAAACCTCAGAATGAATAAGATATACTTCTAAAACCCTAAGAGATCAGATGAAGTAGGAAAAGGTGAAAAACCTAAAAATAATATGAGTATAAGATTTATACCCTATAATGGTAAGTTTATCCTAAACTCTAATCGTTTTGACCCTTTTCGATAATGGTTTACATATTCGACCACCGCATACAAGTCAAGGCAAAATATTCCAACAAATAATCAATACTAGAATAATATTACGATATCCATATAATATCAGATAAAATTTTATGGTTCATAAAAATGTCATTTATAGCACATATACACTTAGTTTTATCTCTACCGGTCTTAATTTGTCTCATCTACTATTTATTCACCATACACTCTACTCTACTTTTCATACATCTACTCTTAAACCTATTCTTACATCTTACAAACCTATATCTTATATTTTCTTTTTACTATAAAACTTTTACTAAACTTTATACTTAACTTTTCTTCTCTCTCTCTCTCTCCTCCCCTCCTCACCCCCCCTCCATGGCCTATGCCACACCTCCTCCCTCTCCCTCTAAATTTCCCTCTAATTTTTTTTCTTTTTCTTTTCATACTTTAATTCACCCATTTTTCATCTATAAATACCCCTTCCCTCTATACTTTTGCCACATGTTACAACTCATTCTTCTCTCAAAACTCTTTCAAATTTTTCTTTCCTCCCCCTTCCTAAATCACACAACCCCCCTCTCCATTGCCTCTCTCCATTTTTTCTTTCATTTTCTTAATTTAGGTAAACATACTAAACATCCTTCATACATTATGCTATGTGATATGTGTATGTGTATATCTTTAAAAGATTTCCATAAAAAAATCCTCATGTTGCATAATGCTAGGGAATAAATGCAAGACAACATATCAAATTCATATTTATGTTCACGTTACTCATGTTTCCTAATCTAGCTTTCTGTATATAAATATGTATATCTAAGTAATTATAAGCTTTAGTGCATATTGCTTACTAATTTAACTATTGTTTATTTCATGTTCTTTTATTTCGAGCAATTTTATCTTATGCAATTTATATAAGACTAGTCAATTTTTAGTCTTGAACATGTTTAAAAATCAAGTCTGAATGAGACTAAATTATTTCAAGTCTTGGAAAGGCATGACAAATTCTTAGAATTTCATTTTATTTCATTTCATTACGCTTTGATTTTATTTATTATATATGGTAATTGTAACATTTCAAGTTCCGGGGTGCCTTGATTATAAGCTAAGATTCCCATGTTTTTATTTTGATTATGCTTGTATTTATATTCTCAACCTTGTCATCTCTTTATTGTGATTACACCTTGCTAGAAAAATATTTATGAGTTTAATTTTGTGTTCATATACATGAATGCTCATAGTGATGTTGTCATGATAGTAAAATGAATCCTTAAATTTTAACGTCGATAATTCTTTGTTATGTAAACAATTTTCTAAAACTTATTTTTCAAAGCCTTAAAAATTCTTTTTTTAAATACACATGAAAAATCAATGTTTTGACAATCAAGTATTTAATAAAAAGATTAAACAAGAAGTGCAAAAAATTAAATAAAGTATGGCACTTTATTTTAAAACTCAATTCATATATTCTAAAGTTTTAATAAATAAGAGTTCACTACAAGTTTTGAAAGTTGAATTTTTGTGAACTTGTAAAATTTCCATTTTCATGAACCTATTTAATGGTGAAATTTCTCATTATAGGATCATGCAAGTATTGTGAACTACTTTTTGAGTTTTTAATGTGTTTAGTTAAAGGAATAAATTATAAACTTGTCTTAGAAAGTCTACTTGAGGTAAAACTTGCAAAAAGTGTCAAAATGGATTTAGATATGAATATGGGTGCAATATGACCCCTTAGATTCCAAGACCTAAATGATCTTAAATGTTTAAAATAGCCTTAGAAACTCCTAAGTAGGTAGAAATCGACTATTCATATGCAAAAATCGGAGTTAAAATGGCTTAGATATTGCCGTTATAAGATCAAAATTAGATAACTAGAAAATCTATCAAGAACTAAGTCTATATAGTTAGGAATTTAAACAAAGTCAATGGAAAATACTCATTTTAGGTATTTTCTTTATTTAGGTGACGAAGAGGTCAATACCCCTTTTCCAAAAGATTACTTTGATTGAAGGATGGTTGAGTGAGTTTTATTTCCCTACTTGCTTATTTGATTTTGTATGTAAAATAGTGCACTAATAGATATGAAAAAGATGAAAATTGGACTTGCTTTGGGAAGATATGGAATATGTTTATGACTAAAGTTTCATGACCAATGGCTTGTAAGCATATCGAAATATTATTTGATTATTTAAATGTGTTGATATTGTGTTTTGATATGTTGTAAGTATCTGATAAATTGCTTGATCACATTTAATGAACTTAATATGGTTACTGTAAAATAAGAACCGGTCACATTGCATACTGTAAGGTCACATTTGAAGGCTACTATTCCTATGTATGGGATTGAGTAGACTGCAAACATCACATAAATATGTGGGTCCTGCTCGTTCTTGAGGAACTACTTTGTTTGGGAATACAGCCTCACAGGGAAGTCATGCCAGATCGATTGCTATGGGAAAACGCTCAGGGATTAGCAATAGAGGTTTGTCATGGACGACGTAAATTTGCACTATATATGGTTTTTAGATACCGGTGTATATTTTGTTGAAATCATATGTTTGAGTGCATAGCATATGCTTGTTTAACCAACTTGCTTGTTTTGTTTTTATGATAATTTTATGGGAATTTACTCACTAAGCTTGTTGATGCTTATACCCGTATTGATATTTATTATCCCAAGACTACTTGTGGCTCTATCTAAGGATGACGAAGCCCAAGGTAATGAGGGTTGACATAGGTAGTTTTTTGAAGAAATTTACTATAAGACATAGAGTAGATTTCTTTCAAAATCTCTTTGGTTAGATTATTCTATCAAATACTATAAATTATTTTGGAGACTTTAAAAACCTAGTTAATATTGGAACCTTTGTGGTTATAGTGGGGGAATACCCCTAAGAATTATAACTTATCATGATTTAAGTTTACTTTGTTTAGTTCTTTCACATGATTTATTTGATCACCACTATAAACTGCGTAACTCCTCCGACGTCCCCTCTATTATGAAGTATGCCTTGTACATGATATTGAAGCCTTTGCATAACTAAGGTAGTCATTCTAAGGTTTTAATATTTTATATGATAGGCTGTTGCATTTAGGATACCCTTTGGGGCATGACAAGTATTGTTATATGTGATGAGGTATTTCCAGCAGATTTGAGCTATCTATTCCAAATATTATATCAGGTATGTCATTAGCTTGGTTGTTACTTGTGATTATAGGCTTAGAAATGATCAATGAAGTAAACAACATCTGGCTTCATTTATTTGCCGCTTGTGCTTTGTTGGGTTTAGTGAGCCAGGGTACTAGTGTTACTAGGACAGCGCCTGATGATCCATATGTGTCGTTGTCTCGAGCGGAGTTGCATACAGTAAGGATTGTAGTAGACTAGGAGTGTCACGGGTATGATACCTAAGGTGTTAGGGAGTACCCAACACTAATATATAAGTATCTATATATATATCATTATCTATTTGTATGGAGTCATGAGTTACTCCGAGTTTAAAGCTAGCTACAAATGATTCTAAACGGTATACTAAGCCTTGTGCTCATTAGGAACCCATAATGTTTGATCTATCAGGAAATGGCATATATATGTAGTCTACAGGAATGACGTTAGTAGTCCGGATTATCCAACAAATCTGTGATTATAGACTTTTGAAATGTTTGGTAGTTGATGTTTTGAAATTTTATTAAATGTTTCAATTCATGTGAAGACAAAATTCCTTTCTCATCTTTAATTTAGCCTTGAGTTGGCTTTCATTTATGCCAACTATATTTTGAAGTATTTATTTGCAATCATGATTATTGATGAGATAGTCTTTAATGTGAGTTTGTAGGTATTTGATGTATTTATGGATATTAGCTTGTGCCTTTACTAATATATTAATATAATTAAGGCCTTTTTTATCAAAGTAAAAAAACCTTTTGAGCTGTAACTTTACAATGATAGGGCTAAGATAGGGCCCTTCATTATTATTTTAAAGATAGGTTGCTTGTTTGTTTTATATCATATCAAAAAAGGCTTTCCTTGAGTTTTCAATAAGGGGCGCTAACGCCCTGACTATAGTCAGGGGCCTTTTCTTGCAGGATGCCGGGTCGCCCAACAAGGGCTTTCCGCCTTCATTTGGTCGTGCTGCTATGATGTAACGTGCAGTCGTCCCGAGGCAGCAGGATGTATGGTATAGGGCCCCTTTTTTCTCTCCCTGAAAGTCCTTTATGGATTTCGAGTCGGGAATAGAGCAATGGCTTATTCGGCGCTATATCACAATTCATTCATTTTCGGGCATAGCTGTTCACGAAACGTGGCATGGGACATCTATTATCTTATTATCTATTTTTACAATCATTGTGAATTAGGTTCTCTTAGAATTCAAGGGATTACAGGGGCAAAGGAGAGAGTGATGACTAGTTTGCTCCAATTTTCCAAGGACAAAAACACTGTATTCTACTTCATGTGGGCTAGTCTCCTGTAGTATCACACCTACTCTATTTGTTTTTTAGTGTTTCAAGGGAACTGAGGGTTAGGATCTGATTGCCATCTCGCTTGGGTAGATCGCCACTAGGGTTAGGTCTTCTCTTTCCTTTTGATTTGTGGCAAATGTGTCTCTTTCTCCTTTTGGGTTTCACTATACTCCACTTTACCCTATGTTTCTCTTGATTTTTTTTCTATCTTTTTGGTTGGTGTGTGACTAAGAGTGAAAAATTTTGGTTTTGTTTTTCCATCTTTACTAGGGTTAGGTTAAGTGAGTGTTGTTCTTTAATAGATGAACACATGTCAAGTATCTATTAGTGTATGGGTCCATGATGGATAACGAAGTTGATTGAGTTAATTGTGGTAGTATTTATTGAATAATAGATATAACAACATACACTATATCTATAAGTTTAAGTTTTTAGATTAGATAATTATGGTGCTAACCTCAACATGATATCAAAATAGTATGTCAAAAAGTTCAAATCCTTGTGTGCTCATTATAACCCTTTTAAAAAAAAATTAAGTCATCATATCTATAAGCTTAAAAGCTTTTGTATTAGATGGTTATGGTGCTAATTTTAACAGTATTTTAGGACACAAAATGTTCAATTTGGTATGTGAAAATTTATATATCTAATTGGATCTATTATCAAAGATCAAGTACTAAATTTGATATTTTCCTTTTTTTTTTTATTTTCTTTCTTATATCATGTAGTTGTACATATGTCATCCCTGGCTACGTACAATTTACGTCCGCCCATTACATATTTTTTAACCATATTTTTAGCCATAGGCCCGCCACAGTATTTCTTGCAAGATTTTCTACACGGCGGGAATATTTATAGTGGACCATAAACATCGCATCACATGGAGAAACATTGTCGTATTAACGACCTTTATCGCGGAGACCCCTCAAATAAAACCATGAACGACTTTGAGTATGTTTACTTTTTTTCTTTTTTTTTAGTCATATTTGCATCTAATGTTTATGTATACTGTATTTTATTTATGTGTACTTATTTATAGTTTATATTTTAAAAATTATATTATTTGTATCTTATATTTTTTATTTCATAATTATAACATGTATTTTTAGACCAAAATGTTTAAAAATATATTTTATGTATTTAAAAGAAAATTTTAATTAGTAATTTTGTGAAAATTAATAAAGTAGAGGATAAATAAGTGGAAAAGAAAATTGATAAGTCCAATTTTATAGGATTCATTAGGTATTTATTTTTTTAAATACTATGAATGTACTTTTATATATTTTTGTCATCTTTTTTTGTAATGTAAAAAATAGATATAAAAAAAACTAAAATTGGAATAAGGAAAAAATAATATTTAATAAAAAAATTGCAAGGGTAAAAAAAATCTAAATAATATGTAAGTTAAACTCATTTCTTAAAAGACTAGAACTACAAGAAAACTAGTTTATGCAATAGAAAACTGGTAAGATCAGTTATATTTCTACAAATATAATCGATAATGATAATTTTATGATAAAAATTTACATTTAAAGATAGAAATTTTATCTTTAAATCTTAATTTTTTAATAATATATTTTGTACTGCCATGAACTTGGATGAATTAATTCAATTACAATTACACTAAACTCGATGAATACTCTTGATGAAAATCATCAAGATGAGTTTAACTTACGTGTTGCAATGATGTGTAGAAGTCATCTTTTTGTTCTTCAACTGACGCGGATAGATTAGTCTTGGTAATATGTAATTGCACCAGTTGGACAAATTGTTTACAAAAAGTAAACTGAAAATAAATTGTTCTCTATAGCAACTTAAATTAGGTATAACTTTTAATTGGGGAGGAGTTATGAAACCTATTACACTGTTTCAAAGACTGAATTTTGAGCGCTATATCAAGAGTATTGATTTGCTCAATTGAGTTCGTTTCAACCTTTTTAATGCTTGTAGCGATTGTTTTGTGTTCTTGGACTTTTGTATTTTGATTTTTAATGCTTGTGCCATTTTCGTAAATTTTAAAAAAAGTGTGTATATATATATATATATATTTTTTTTTTTCCCTTAACCCGACCAAAATTAGATAAACGAAACAGAAAGAAGCTGGAACAGTCCTATCCCTAGACAATTACATTCCATGTCGGGGAAATTACTAAATTATCTTTATATTTGTCTTCATGAATCACATTTATTTCCTAGAATCTCATTTTGGTTTCCTAGTACCATTCATTGAGGCAGCATGACAAGAACATTTCCTAGGGTGTCTTATGCCATAGTTCTTTGTTTTTCTTACATGTGCATCAAACAATATTCATTTGCAATAGATACCTTAAGCACATCACGGAACCTCAGTGATGGAGAGAGTATAATATCTGCAGGAGGAATCTTTGAACTCGGATTTTTCGGTTTGGGTAATCATGGAAACAGATACTTAGGAATATGGTACAAGAATATCCCTACTAGGACAGTAGTCTGGATTGCCAATAGAGATGCTCCCCTGGTCGATTCTTCGGGCATCTTGAAGATAACCAGCAAGGCAGGTCTCGTGCTTGTGAATGGCAACGAGAGTGAAATATGGTCTTGTAACATGTTTGTGTTAGTGAGCAATCCTGTTGCTCAGCTCTTAGACTCGGGGAATCTTGTTATCCTATTGACACTCTTATAGCAGAGTTTTGATTATCCTATTGACACTCTTATAGCAGGCATGAAGCTTGGAAGAAACCGGACCTCGGGGTTCAACCGCTATTTAACATCATGGAAGGGTGTTGATGATCCTTCTTCTGGTAATTTCACATACCTAGTTGATCCAAAAGGATATCCGCAGTTATATATGATGCAAGGTCCATCCATCAAGTTAAGAGTAGGATCATGGAATGGTGTAAGATTCACTGGTAGTCCTAACTTAAGCCCGAACAAGTATTACAAATACGAGTTCGTGCTGAATGATGAGGAAATGTACTACCATAATGAAGATCGTAGCAAAACAGTTCATTGCAAGTTGACTATAACTTCAAATGGTACCTTGCAACGCGAAACCTTTTCAGATGGAGCTCAAAGTTGGTATCTTTATCTTTCTGCTCCGATAGATATTTGTGACACATATGGGTTATGTGGTGTGTACGGCAGTTGCAATTATTTTAGTTCTCCAGAATGCCAATGCCTAAAAGGCTTTATCCCTGTGTCCCTTCTAGAGTGGGATCATTTTAATTGGTCTAGTGGCTGTTCTAGGCGAGTTCCTTTGGATTGCTCCAAAGACATATTTGTGGAATATTCTGGTATCCGATTGCCAGATACAAGGCAATCCTGGTATGACAAGAGCATGGATCTTAAGGATTGCGAGCGAGCTTGCAAGAGAAACTGTTCCTGTATGGCGTATGCAAATATGTATATAACAGATGGTGGGAGTGGATGCTTGCTCTGGTTTGGACCACTTATTGACATCAGAGAATACAACATAAATGGGCAAGAAATATACATCAGAATGGCTGCATCAGAGTCAGGTAAAGTTTATTTGCCTTGTCCTATCTTGGTATGCTAGTGCTAGCACGTCTTGAAAACTACGCTTGGAGTTTCAAAATCCAGAATTAGGCTTGCTTAGTGAAGTGCAACCTTTTGGAAAGCAGCTTAATCGAAGTACATAACCATAAAGATACTATGCTAAGGTAGACAACACCCTGGTGTTAGGTGCCTTTTGAAGTAGTAAGCTAATGTTCATAAATAGTGCAACTTGAGTGTATGCTAAAGCACATAGTACTTTAGTTTGGGAAATTTCAACCACGACATATAAAATCTGATTTTTAGTCTTTTATGTTTCAACTACTGTTCTCAGCTCTGCGTGGGTTGCCTAACAAGAAAGAAAAGGTGATCATCCTAAGCTCAATATTGCCATTAGCAACGATTCTTCTTCTGGGCTTGGTGTTAGCTTTGTGCATCCAGCGAAAGAAGAGAAACAAGAAGTTACTGATGGAAGGTAATTTACTCCAATTAGTTTTGTTATGCAGATCAGCAGCACAGTCTCACTTTTCACAGATTGCATATTTGAAAATATGCCTGCTTGCTCTGATATGTCCTTAAATTGAATTTTTCTTCTGTAGCTCTGTTCGATATAGACCTTGTTGGACTAACGTATACGTATACAATAGCTCGTACCACAGCTATTTGCTCTAATAGCTTTAATTAGACCTTGTTTTTCACAGATGGTATACGTTAATATATACACTGCTTGCTCTGATATGTCCTTGAAATGAGCTTTTCATCTGTGGGCCTGATCCATCTAGACCTTACTGGAATAACGTATACATACGACAGCACATATCACGGCTACATGCTCTTATAGGTTCATGTGGACCAGTCCATGTCAAACTCGAAAGAGCAATAGTCACATTGCTCTAAATCTTTTCTAAGGATGTTCTTATTGATTGATTGTTTTTCATATCATCCTTCAGAAGTTTATGGTATTCTTACTTTCCATCCATAGATGCACTCTAGGTCAAATGTTATGATCTAGTATGTTTATCAAGTTTGGTATCAATTTTCATTTTTTGCATCCTACAATAGCTAGCATCAAGTATAGCAACATGACCCGTGAGTATTCAAAAAGATATATTTCTGCTCTTGTGGAGGTAAAGATTCATACTTTTGCAGGAGTTAAGGCAAGCAATCTGGCAGCAGTAATGGAAACTGCTGAATATCAGGAGGAAGGACTAGAATTGCCACTCTTTGACTTGGCTACTATAGCAATAGCTACTGATGACTTTTCCGATACCAACAAGATTGGAGAAGGGGGATTTGGACCTGTATACAAGGTAAGTGCTTGTAATCGTAGATATGACTCATCAGTGTTAATGTCTAGTTGTGGTTTTGCATCAGTGAAGTTGTCATATCTCTGTCTTGCTAAAGATTTTAGTTCTGCTATTTATGCAGAATCAAATTTTGCATTTCTGTAGGACACATCATAATGTGGATTCAACTTTTTATTGAAATGTGAAAATTAGGGATGTTGTCAGATATTAGTCGTGAGTCTGTGGATTTGATATGATATATAGTTATGATAGAAGAACTCGACAGACTTTGGGTGTTTCAGACTCTTAATCGACCAAAATCACTTGGAAAGGAAGATCAGCCCACCTTAGCAGCTGATTTGAAAAGGGGTGCTTGACCAGAGAAAGGGGTTAGTGGAATTGCTCCGCCAAATTCGATGGATAAAGTCTCTTAGTCAGACCAAGGCTTGCGCGATGTCTTAACCTATTTCTCAGTTTTGTCCTACTTGTTTCTTAACTGTGTGTGCAATTATACGTAGGCCATATTGGGGTACATATATAAGGATTTTGAGAATATTGCATTTGACATTATCGTTTAGGAAACATTTCTAAGTGTCTCGTGAGATTAATGATTTTTTATACTTACCACTTTAGAATTTGTGAATTTTTTTCTATCTTGACCAGAGAATAGGGGCCATATTGTTTATTGCTTCCATTTATCAAGTCAAGTTTAATAAATATCCTTGCTGTAACACTGTGTTTGGGTTGGAGGAAATCGGGAAAAAGTGAATGAAATGCGGTGAAGTTGTGTGTTTGGCAATCTTTAATGGGGATGAAATTAGATGAAACCAAGGAAAGTGGAGATTCTTTTCTTCCATTTGTGGCATGAAATTGAGGGAAATGAAGAGAAGTTGGTTTCATGTCACTTCCCTTCCCTTCACTTCACTTTTCTTTGTTTCCATCGACTTCCACTTTATCAAACACAATGTAAGAGAACTTTGTTTTTAAATCCCAAAGGTAAAATCCAACTCTTTTTCTTAACCATATGCGTGAAGAAACAAAACCATTTAGATTTGATTGCCCTGCAGGGTATGCTTAAGAATGGTCAAGAGATAGCAGTGAAGAAGCTGTCACGTAACTCAAAACAAGGAATTCATGAACTCAAAAATGAAGTTCAATATGTTGGCAAGCTTCAACATAGAAACCTAGTCAAGCTACTAGGGTATTGTATTGACAAATATTATTTGTTGATCTATGAGTACATGCCCAACAAGAGTCTGGACTTATTCATCTTTGGTATGATTCTTTTAACACGTTTAATCTATCCATCATGTTTTAAGTACATAGGTCCAAGCTCTAAGAAAATCCTAAATATATAATTTTAATTTTGGGCAAATGACAAATGTACTCCTAAGTCTACTACTTACTTTGAGGCCACAATATTTTGAGACATAATCATATATTTTCAAAAGTTATAGAGAGGCAAAAACTCGCCTTAAAAGTTCAAGAAATTTATTTGCACTGACCAGTTGTTCTTATATGCATTTGCAATTACCTTATTTGTCTTATTTTTTTAATTTCCTTGATAGAACAATATCAACTGTAGACCTCTTCCTATGGTTTATTATTGATTTCTTGATATATGCATTGACAGATGCCAATAAGAAAAAGTTGCTTGATTGGAGTACGCGTATTAATATCATCAATGGCATTGCTAGAGGTCTCCTCTACCTTCACCAAGATTCGAGGTTGAGAATCATTCATAGAGACTTAAAAGCCGGGAACATTTTGCTGGATAAAGACTTGAATGCAAAAATATCTGATTTTGGTGTAGCTAGAAGTTTCAGAGCAAACGAGAGTAGAATGAACACTAGACATGTGGCAGGGACATAGTAAGATTTTCTAAATCTCCATGTTTTGAGCTTAATCCTTTGCTTTTAGTGATCCTAATACAATGATTAATATGCAGCGGCTATATGTCACCAGAGTATGCAATTGATGGTATCTATTCTGTAAAATCTGATGTCTTTAGCTTTGGTGTTCTACTACTAGAGATAATTAGTGGGAAGAGACATAGAGGTTTCCACTACAAGAACCATGATTTCAATCTTCTAGGACATGTAAGTTCTTATCATCTAGCACAAATTTCATTTATCTTTTTATTTATTTATTTTTCCAAAACTATATTGCAAGATTTGATATACCCCTAATCTCCTAATAACTTTTGAAAATATGAAGTCACCTTGCCAACTCTTTTTATATATCTCAAATCCATTGCTATATGTAGCTAACAACGATCTAGGATCTGTTCTGCTAGTTGGGGAGGTATTTTGTATTTTCATAAGTTATTAGCACAAAGTAAAGGCTTTGAGATTCGCATCAAACCATTAGTTTAATTAGGGGTGAACTTATAATAATGCATAAAAATTATTATTAACTAGTGCCTAGCAATTAGCTTTAAGAATAGTACTAATGTGTCTCTATCAACTTGTTGGGCTTGGTGGCCTTTTTCACGAGACAGCTCCATCGAATTGCTTGATGAAGTGATTAGAAACTCATACATTAAATATGAAGTTTTAAGGTCAATACAAGTTGGTCTTTAATGTGTGCAACAAAGTCCAGATGACAGGCCAACTATGTCAACTGTGATTCTGATGCTGTCAAGTGATATTCCACTGCCTCATCCAAAAGAGCCTGGTTTCTACATTGAGAGGAAACCACTAGAAGGCTCTATCTCTTCAAACCAACTTGAATCTATCAATGAGATCTCCATGACGCATTTATCTGGGCGATAACCACTCCAATTTATGTCATTTTTGTCATCAAGCTTACTCTCTTCTACATGTTCTTAAGTATATATCATGAACATAGTTTACCGTAGGCTAATATAGTGTTTTTGGTATCTTAAAGTTAAAAACCTTAATCTCTTATATTTATATACTATTTTACACATTAACAAAACTAAGCAAATACATTATAGAGTATACTTCTATATGCTATCATAGACCATAAATACAATTAGGTTCCATAATAGCAATTCAAATTCTATAAGGAATAAGAGGGAATGAAATTGCAATTACAAAAAAAAAAAAAATCAACTGTTATATCATTGGTTTCTCCTCTTAAATCATTGAATATCAGCATTGTAAGATCTACCAATTAATGTTTTTATCTATGGTATTGGGTAGAATTATAATAATTTTTTCTAATAGAATTTAGGCGGAGTAATTAACACCAAGAGAAGCAAGATCATTTAGAATTAACGAAAAACAATTAAAACCTTCATTAAATTTTACTCGGTTATAATTTGAATTGTTGATATTCTTGCACCTACATGTTTTTTCTTGATCTTTTAATAGAGTTAGTTCATTCATGCATTAGCTTGCAATTTATCTAAGATTTCTTTCGCAGTTGTTCATGAAAAAACATGATCGAATTCAAAAGTTGATATAGCTATCAAGAGAGTGTGTTTTTCCTTAGAATTCCCAAAAGCAATCCTTCATATGTTGTGCCATAGTAGTATAAATTGTTACGGCCCCAAATAGGATCTAGAGCATGAACAATTTCACCACATATAACACTTAAATATTATACGTAAAGGCTACCATAAACCAAGTGACTTTTTCACCAATTTTAGATTAAGAAAAACCTTATTTAAGTTTGATAAGTAACAGTAAATAATCTCTTAGTAATACATCATAAACCTTACAATACAAATATTAAACACTCATATTAATATATTAAAAAAAAAACAAAATCCAACACATCTGACGTCCAGTTCGAGTCTCACCAACATTCAACCCATAGCCAAAGTAGCTAAAGCATCTATATCAACATCATCATCATCACTTGAAAAAGAAAATATGAGCCAAAGATAGTACAACAGCAACACAAGTACACAGGTTATGATCACACGTTCTTATGCTAATGCACATGCAACAACCATCATTTTATATATTTAATTTAGGTGAAACAGATCAATATTGAAGCACTCACACTCTGGTAACATGCTATATGAATCTAAGGGTCCTTAGTAGTAGTAACTGCTTCAGGGGTTGATATAGGTGGCATAGGTATCTACTCCTTTGGAAGAAATTCTAAGTAAGTAGCTCAATCTAGATTTCATAGTCATTACTCATCTCTACCTATCACAGTCCATAATATAATGCAACTTAGCCAATCCTATTAACTTGAGTCATGCTATATTACTTCTCTCTAATCCAAATAGACATTACCCCTATATTGTTCTCCCTATTAGCTACCCATTAAGCCACCTTAATATATCAATTATGCTAAAGGTAGCCTAAGCACTTAACTATCGTGCTAGCATCACCATGCAAGGTTGTTGCTTCCTGAACCAAATTAAATGATAAAAGCACACTTAAGCAATTAAGTAGGTCATCTTTAAATATTATTTATTTTATGATGTCTATCCTACAAGTAACAATCAAGTTATTACATACTTGTACTCAAGTAGGAAATCTTGCCACAAATAAATGATAGATAATTCATAAAACAAGAATCTATATAAGAAATTATCTTAATAAGTTTTAATTCACTCAATCTCTCATTCATTCTTATTGGATCATTTATCAATAAATCCTAAGTTATAATTATACATACATATATATATATTAGCTATTTAAGTTGAGATTCTGCGTAATTCCTATTTAAAAAAATATTTTTATAGATCATTATTAAGTTCTAAAATAAATTTAGTTTTAATTCATTCCATATATTAAAGTCCATTTGATACCTAACTCAACCACCTAAAACTTATTTTACAGTATTTAGGTCCTTAGGGTGATATTCTCAATAGCATATCTTATAATTAGTCTAATAAACTTTTTTTAAGTAAAACAACTCATTTAAGGTGTAATTAGTCCATTCATATCCTTTATAATCCAATTTTACCTTTAAGTGTTCTAAGGAACCTAAACTAGATTCTTAATAAGCTTAATCATCTTATAATTCATTATATATACCTATTATATTAAATAAATTCGTAAAATCAAAATAAATAATTATTCATCTTAAAATTCATATTTTAGTATGAAAAGATATTATTCACATTTATTCCATATTTATTTGATTAGAATTAATTTTCTTTTAATTCTAATATTTTACTTTTCTATTGAAAACTAGTGCGCAATCTATCTTAATTAGACTGGTTCAATAACTTATAGACTTGTTTTGAGCCTAAATTTTTATATGAATTTCCTAACTCATTGATTTACATGTTTCTAAGTTGTTTCAACCCAATTGAGTTGGTTTAATATGATTTTTTAAAATTTCTAATTTGATCAGAACAAAGAAACAACACTAGTGACTGATCGGTTTTTACAAAATTGAGGATGATCCTGATCGGTTCTTGGCCGATTCATTACACCATATTAAAATAGGCTTCTTAATATTTCAAACCATTATACTCTCACTGCAAAAGGAGAAGAAAATGTCACTAGTTCAGCCCCATACTTTACTACCACCATGTTGTTCAAAACTTTGTTTTTGCTCTATATTTGCTATTTGATAATATAATTTTTAAAAATTGTAAATATATTTCAAAAATCACAAAAATTTCTAATTTAAATATAAATAAATTAAGATAACATTCCTAAAAATTTCATCCATAAATAAATTCCTTTGATATTTTATTTAGATTTTACAACTTAATGATCTTCCAGCTTTTGTTTAACATAAATATTCATAGTCATTCATCACCTAATCATAAATCCATAGATCTATAGATATAACATTTGATTACATCATTTAATTATTGATCCTAATCATCATTAACGTGTTTATTTGATGTTATTTTACCTAGTTTACCATTAGATCTATAATTTAGAAATCAAATCATGGCTCATGAATCAAATCATCATCATCTACACTAATTTTTTAAATTTCCAACACATATTCAACAACATAAACTATAATCATTCATCATCCATTCCTAAATCTATAGATCTAATAATATAATCCATGATTTCAATATTAAATCATTGATCAAATAATCAAAATCAAGAATTTAAAAATAGGATTGCTTACCTATAATGAAGAAAAACACAATCACAAACTACTACTACTACTAATCAAGGCTTGCTTGTTGAAGAAGCTTCTTAAGCACTCCTTTTTTCTCTTGAGTTCTTACCTTTTTCTCTAAAATCTTCTTGTATAAGTCTTTTAATCCTAAAAGAGAGAATAAAGTCAAGTTTTCTTCCTAATGAAAATTAGAGAAAGTTTGAGATGATGACTTTTTCAAGAAGTCTTACAATGTGAAATATGAGAGGAACTAGGAAACTAAGGTTTTTATTTAAGGGTGACATGCCTTAAACATATAAATTATATGTTTGAGATGAAAATTACCTCCATACCCTTATGTTTTGTATTAATTAAGTTAGTTATCACCTAAATTATGTATTTTACCCATCCTTGTTTTGATGCATATCAATTATTATCTTCATTTTAATTATTTGTTCTTTAAATTTTATTAAATTTTAAATTCTTACATTATTTTTATTCATAATAATGCCTTATCATATTTGTTAATCATTTTTATTATCATTATTAATTACTATATATATATATGTATGTATTTTTATTCCAATATGATTTATTATTGTCTATTAATATTATTATCTTTGTTTGTTATTATCTTTGTGACATAAATTTTCAAGATATTTCATAAATCTTGTACAAATTTGTCTCCTCTAGCAAAGATTTTCCATGACTCAAAGTTTGCTATTTATAAAAACTTCAGTACACTAGGGCATTTATTATTAAACACAAAACACTATATCATGTTGTCATCAAAATATCTTTGCATACTCAACATTTGGAATTGAGTTGTCATGGAAGAATTTATGATGCATTACATTTGTCGCAAGTACCAAACATGTCGGTAGAGTTTGGGACCCTCCTCCCAAGCTAACGGAAGGAGGGGGTGATGGTTCACCTATGACCTGTGCACATAGAAAACTAGATTAGCATTATGCTGAGAATTGTGTGGCATAATCACTCCGATGCTTAAGTTAGTCTGTGGGTTCAGTCCTAAAGAAGAAATCACTTAACCAATTCTTTTATGTAGAGGGTGTAGAATGTATGCCTTTGTCACCTTTTGAGAATTTTTTTTCAACTAGTGAGAGTGTAGAGATTTTTTCAATTAAACAACTATTTGCATAATTTCTTATAAGTATTTGATACTCAAAGAAAAGAAGTGTCAGATTGTTGAATATACCCTATCAAGTTCCTTAAAGATACAATTTCGATCTCCAAAATAAAGTGGCCATTGCAATCTCCAATAGGACTAGGAGACACTCTTTACATGTAGCTGGCTCCCATTAGGTTGTTAGCTAGCCTAACCCACAAGGCACAACAGTGTCAGGCGTGGATCATGTTTGTGCTAGTACTATGGCAAGGATATGTTGGGTGTAAACCCCGAGATTTGGTTTGATTAAGGAAAGTTTTATTCAGTTTGGTTTGATTTGATTTACACCCAACATATCCTTTCCATGGTACACAAACCAAACTAAATAAAAATTTCCAACGAACTTAAAAAACAAAATAGCTCCAAATTTTCTTGAAATTTCCTGTCAAAGCAGCTGCGGCAGGGGAAATTCAAACTGAACAGCAGCAAGCACACAAACCAATTTCAACTCTGATTTTGGCAAAAATAATAGGCTTAGTATGAGTTTTTTTTTTTTTACCAAATGAGCACCAATAAGAGGCCTCTAAATGGACACTTCAAACACCAGCAATTAATTAAAAATATGATGAATAAATCTGTCCAAAAATCCCTGAAAAACTATCTTAGAAATTCAAACTTTTCAACTTCAATTTCAGCCCGATATTTTATCCGATTTTCGAGCAAGTTGAGCCCCAAGTTTACACATATAAATGACATTAATTAACTACCAAACAAACGCAATTAATGCCCCTCAAAATTAGCCACAAATTTGTCAAAACAAAAACCAAAATTCGTCACCCAACTTTGCCAAATTCGTATTCAAAATTCCAACTGCAAATTGATCATTTTCCTAAGCACAAAACACCCTCTTTAGCCTCCTAACTTTAGCCTACCCTTACTACATATATATAGCCTTAAGTTAGACACTAAAGAAGCTCATAACCCTCACAAAAACAATCTGAAAATATAGCTAAAAAAGGAATTGTGTCCAGCCCTTTTTTTCTTTGTATTACCTTCACTTGGAGAGCTTTGAACACCTTCCAAAATACAACATAAACCTCTATTTTGCTTTCCATATTCCATCTAAATATCAAACACAATAAGAACATCAATTCCCTCCCTCCAACAACATCAAAAAACCAAGTTAAATTGCCTTGGTTTATCATAGATCCAAGTTGGAACCTAAGCTCAACAAGGTAAAAGTTTTGGTTAGAATTAGTGACTTCTATTATAGTTAAAGTAGTTAACTTATAATTTAGCTAGAAACTCACTAATCAACCTTTGATATAGGTTTGGTTCTTGCTAAGTAGAGGAGTTGGGAATCCTTTTCCATTTCAAGCCATGGTAACTTCTCAACTATCAACATATTCTTGTACATTTGTGTGTAGACATTAGGATGAAATGTGTAGTATTGGAGAAATGTTATGTGATGGGGAGAAATTATTATTCCATTGATGAATTCAAGTAGATGAGTTCTTGTTGTATTAGAAATGCTTGAATGTTGATGGCTAAGAAGAATATCAACTTGGAAATGTTATAAACTTAAGAATAGTAAATTTGGATCTAGGAAGAAATGAACCAAAATCATGCTTAAATTTCATCTAAACTAGTTTAAATTCGTGTCTAATGCTCCTATGACCTTATATGAACATAAAACATGATAAAACAAGCTTTAAAAGCATGATTAGAAGCTTTATATTTCAAGAAAAATATTATGAACAAATTGATAGAAATTACACATATTGATAATTTTACAAGTTATGAGTAAGCTAAGGAAATGAATAAAGATTTAGATAATGAAATGGGATCCTCTAAAATAATACAAATTCTAACCAAAGAGAGCAGATGAGTTTGACAAGCAAAGTAAAATAAATAAATAAAAGACTACTTCTAACAAGGACATTAAACAATGTATGACTTGAATAGAAAACTAATAGAAAAATTTAGTTACACTTATCTTAGATATAGAATGAAAAATAGTTAAATCAAAAGAAATTCAATGGAGCTAAATGATAAATATCCTTTTTCTATAAGAATAATACCTTAGGTAATCAATATAAGTAGTAGAAATTATATCAAATACCGACATAGGATACTTAGACACTCATAGGAATTTAACATTCTATTTTTAAGTATTATTGATGAATATTTTCATCTCGATAGGTAATTTCGATACTATTGAGGACTTTCCGGTCGATTACTACGATTGATCAATATGAGCAGGTGAGTAACTCAGACTTATTATATTGTTTATGGTTGTAGTTTAGTTGCATTATAATACCAGAATAATAATAATGAACTCGTGTGTATATGGGTTATGGGTATTGCCTGCTGTTTGGAAGTACTTGATTGCTAAACAATACTCAATAAAAGTGATAATGGAATGTTTGAATTTGCTAAGTGCATGGCATGTTGATTGTTTGTATGAAGCTTGAGCACCTTTAACTTGACTAACAAATATTGGCATTATAAATAAAATAGACACGCATTGCATAAATTGCATATATTGCATTATAATTATGTGATAGCCAACTATGTGTTAGAATTTCGGTTCTTTGGTAATACTTGTTTTTTCTAGGCAAGAGGCTAGCAATTCTACTCAAGATTATCTTTGTTTTGTTGGTTTCATGGGAACTAACTGGTAATGAAGGACGCCACCCATGGTATTGCTGTGAAATGCGTAACACTTAGTGGAGTTTTTAAGGCTTAAAATAGGCAATGAGTGTTTAAAACAACATTAACATAAAGAGATAACAATTGTGAGGATTGTGGATTTCCTGTGCACTTAGTTTCTCCTAGGTAGGTGATTCATAGATCGGTTTTCCTTCAATCTAGATGAGAAGGTGTAAATCTCCATCCTGTTTGGATTCCGGATTGTCCAAGCTTGTAATTATTTATGTGTTTGAATGCTGCATTACATATGATTGATAATAACTTGCTTGTTGTGTGATATGTTCTAGTTATTCACTAAGCCCGTGGTTTATACTCACACTCCTATAGTCCTTATAGGATGACACTAAAGCCTTGGCTGATTGCCTCTAGAAGCTTAGAATCGGTATGTTTCTTAAGCTGGAAAAGTCTTGGAAACAGGGGGAATAGTTTTACTACTTATATGTGTTAATTGATGTTAGAACATCAATTTTATTATCTGAGAACTTAGATATGTTTCATGGTTTGCAATAGTTACTATTCAAACGGTAAGATTTATTTATAGTATTGTGATTTTATTTGCTTTCATCATTTCTTATCATGCAACCAAAAAGATCTTTTTGTTGAATTTATGTCATTTTCCAAAGTAGATATAGTAATAATATGTATATGTGATACTGTCTGGGTTATCAGGCTATGTCATAATATATGTATTACTACTAGGGTATTCTTGGGGCGTACATTAGGTACAGAGGATGATCAGGTGAGGTGCAGACCATCAAGAAGACCTAGTTGTCAGGTCGTTGTGGCCTCCAATGAGGTTAGGGGTCGTGACTATTGTGACCTTACCAACCTTGACCTTCATGTGTAAGGTTAAGGTTGAGGTCGAGGTCGTGGAGGTGTAGTGCTTGGCAACCCAAGGTCACTGGGGAGTTCTTCTCCATTGTTGGGGCGGAGCCTGCTCTAGAGGCCTTCGTAATGTGAACTCTCCAGCTATCGAAACTGGGCCTGGGCCCATCATCCAATAAGGCACATGCAAAAATCCACTATCAACGACATTTATTTGGGTATATATACATAGATATAAGGAGAGAACGGCTGACTACAAATCCTAATTTGCTGATCCTTTCAATTTTTCCTGATCCTATGCAGCTAGATACAGAATGTAACAGAAAAAATGTACAATTTTGCTTAATAAATATAATATGAAGATGGTCTTTCACTAATCATGTGTATGTATGCTGATTATGCTCATCTATGACAATAAATTCCAAAGATGCTCCGAAAGCAACCCTTTTGTGAATTATCAGCTATTTAAACTTGTTAGGAACATGTAAAGATGATCAATTTAGCCAATGTCTTTTCGTGTACAAAGGGGCAATCTAACTCAAGGTGTCTTGTGTGATCATGGAAAACCTGATTGCCTTTAAGGTTTAGAACAGGGTTATTATCAAAGAAAGTGTCACTGTTGTTAATGAACAATCTTAAAATCCTTAGCAGAGCAAAGTGACCAGATAATTACACCCATGGTAACTGCCAACGCATGATCCTCTGCATCATTATTCTATTTCTCCAAATATGGCAACTTTTGTGAGTCGTGTTTAGTAAAGTACCATGTGCGGTTATAAAATGTTGTTACAATACGCTCTAGAGTTTGCCTTCATCATGTTCATCTCCTTACAAGTACATGGCCAGGGCATATTTTTCATTTCCTACTTCTCTGAATGTTTCTTCACGTATCTTTGCTTAAAGGAAATTACTATGTCAAAATTTCAAAAGAAATATTGATTAGCCTGCTTTGCATCTAGTAATGAGAGTTTTGTGAAAATATATTCTATCTCAGGCATAAGTTGCCACTAGAGAAGATGTTTACATTCTGATATAAATCAGTACTTTATTCAAGGACTTTTGAGGGCATTGACATCTTCTGGTTGAATCTGGTTTTTTTTAATGTTACAATTGGAAAAATCATAAGTATACAACAAATGACAACTGCAAATATGTATAAGTGGCAATCCTGTTCGTCCTAACTATCGGCCCTCCAGCAACGTAATAGTTATAGCATTATTTGTGGAAATTCCATGCTTGGTGGTTGAATTCTCTGTGTCTGACAGATCCCTCTCATTGAAAAAGCCTGGCTCTCTCGGCTGAGGCAATGCAATTTCACTACTTAACATGAGAACAACACTGGACATGGTAGGCCTGTCATCTGGACTCTGTTGAACACACAGCAATGCTACATTGATTGATCGCAAGGTTTCTTGTTCATCACATGACTCCCTTATTGCTGCATCAATAAGCTCAAGAGGCTTCATCTCCATAAAAAGTCTCCATGCCTATAATATCAAAAGCTATTAATAGTTTTCTTTATAATGGGAAATTGTTATCGTCTAAATAAGCTTTTCACACATACATGGCCAAGTAGGTTAAGCTTGTGATCCGGATGGCTGAATTTCCTGTTTCTTTTTCCACTTACAATCTCTAGCACCAGGACACCAAAACTAAAGACATCAGATTTTACTGAAAAGAGACCATCTATAGCATATTCGGGAGACATATATCCACTGCACAAAGAAAAAAAGAAATCAAAGGATGAGCTTAGTGATAATAGAAAGTATGATTACATGATGTGCATGATACTGTTCTTACTATGTTCCAACCACTCGACTAGTGTTGCCCTCACTTTCATTTCCTCCAAAGCTTCTAGCCATGCCAAAGTCCGAAATCTTAGGATTCATCTCATGGTCAAGTAGAATATTACTAGCTTTTAGATCTCTGTGTATGATCCTCAATCTGGAATCTTGATGAAGATAAAGAATCCCACGCGCAATCCCAATAATAATGCGAGAACGTGTTGGCCAATCTAGTATGGTCCTTCTTTTATGATCTGCAAAGTTTGCTAATCCAGGTCAGACATCTTCTCAAATAAAGCATGTATAGGTATAAACATTGTCCTGCAATTGGTGTGTCTCTTATTTGCTCTCAGTAAAGTGGGACATTTTGTAGGAACATGATGAACCACGCTAATTATGTACAGAATGCTGCGGGGCTGTGGCTCTAGGGAATAAGTGCGAGTATGCAGATAAGAGCCTGTACAGCATGATCTAGTTTTAACAGATTGAAATTAGAAGTTCAAATTAATTGAACTGTACCAAATACAAAATAGTCCAAGCTTTTATTTGGCATGTATTCATAGATCAGCATCTTTTCTTCTTCTTGAATGCATCCTCCTAAAAGCTTCACAAGATTTCGATGTTGAAGTTTGGATATACATAGTATTTCATTCTTAAATTCATCAAGTCCCTGCTTTGAGCTTTTTGAGAGCCTCTTCACGGCTATTTCGTGTCCATCCTTTAGTACGCCCTGAAAACCAAATTGATTTCCATCGATTCTTAGAAACCATCATTCTGCAAAGTGCAAAACTTTTCAAAGTAGGATGAGATCATACCTTGTAAACCGGTCCAAAACCACCTTGTCCTAGTTTGTTTTCAATTGAAAAACCATCAGTAGCTTCCACAATGGTGTTAAAATCAAACAGTGGTAGCTCCAAATCTTTATTTGTGCTTTCTTCAGGGTGGACTTCCTCTGGTCTCCTTGCTGAAAGTCCGGATTAGATAGATTTTTCAATGGATATAAACATTAATTAACAAATTTTCCCAAACTGCTAATACGTATAACCCCGATTCTTCAGTTTTCCTTGCCATACCGATGCTGAACCCTTCAATTTCCATCCTCTTCGAGAAGTCCGAGACATGTATAGCAAGGGAAAGTGAAGAGACCGGATAGCAGAGCTGCTGAATGATAATGCATTCTCTAGATGCAGGTAGCCATTACCATTGAAGGAAAAACCAACAAAAATGTAAGCAGATTTGTGAGAAGTGATCATTCTATTGCAACACATTACCTTCGCTAATTATTTGCTTCTTTCTTCTTAAGACATGCAACACCAGGCACAGACCAATAATAACTGTTACGACCGCTGCTATGGGGATGGCAATGATCCTTACTCGTTTCCTTCCTTTTGAGCTTCGGTAAGCCGCTGAGTAGTCAACAAAATTTATACAATCAGCATCAAGCATTAAAATGAGACAGTCAAATTAATATATGTCTATACAATCAACAAAGCTTTTCACTTATAGATTTCTCAATTACTCTTACCTAACTCTGAAGCTGCCAACCTTACGTAAATATCTTGTCCACCATCAGCATACACTCTCACATCGATCAGGTCACCAAACCAGTGCACGCATCCGCTTCCTCCATTTCTAATATCCATGTTTGCATAAGCTGTACAAGAGCAGTTCTTCAAACAACGTTCCGCACATTCTTCCAGGTTCATTGTTCTGTTATACCAAGAATTCCTGGTATCAGGTAATTTCATCCCAGAATACTTCAGAAATCCCTCCCCCTCAGTGCAATCCAGAGGCTTTTTCCTCACACATCCACCTGACCAGTCTGCCATTTCCCAATATTGAGGGTGTTTCGGCACAAATCCTTTCAAGCACCCACATGCCGGAGAATCATTGATGTCACAACTCCCATATGGACCACATAGTGCATACCTGTCACAATTATCCATTTGTGCTGTCAAATAAAGGTTCCAACCCTGGGTGTGATCAATCCACGTGAAGCGTTGCAGTACGCCAAATGAGCTCAAAACCATCCTTGTAACAACTGAACTGTTGGTGAGATGATAGGTATAATATACCTCCTCATCGGTAAACACAAACTGAAAGCTATATATGGCATTTGGCTTGAGATTTGGCATTCCACTAAATCTAAGACCATTCCATGGACCAGACCGGAAATTAATATCTGATTTGTGAGTGAGATAAAACTCTGGTAATCCAGTTGGTTCCATCTTATTTGTATAGTCACCTGTAGAAGGATCAGTCGGACTCTTCCAGGATGTTAGGGGGCGGTTCAGTCCTGTGACCAAGTTTATCCCATACTTCATTCCTGGCAAAAAGGTATCACCAGGATAGTCAAAACTTTGCCACAGGTAATTTGCCGGATTCACATCATTCTCAGGTCTCAGCACAAAGTTTCCTGTATCCAAAAGCTGAGCAACAACAGAACCCATTGTAGAACCGGAGGAATTGGAAGACCATATAGTCTGGTTTTTACCACTATAAATTGCCAGATTTCCTGGCTCTACAACCAACATACCAGATGAATCATTTAGAGGCTTATCCCTATTGGCAACCCATACTACTGTGCCATAAGATATCTTCTTGTACCATATTCCTAGATACCTTTGTGTAGAATCTCTAGGGCTGAAAAATCCTAGCTCAAAGTCTCCACCACCCGAAACTATCGTCTCGTTGTCTCTGATCAGCTGAGATTCAGCTATAATGTCTACTGCAGAAGAGGCAACAAAGACCAAACAGACATAGGACAAGAAAAAAGGTACACTAGATCCTGACATGAACATCCTCCTCATAGTTTTCAAGAAGTTCCTGCTCTTTGTCATTGGCTGAAGAACAACACATTTTCCAACAAAGTAAGAGAACAACTGTGAATGTGTTTTTTTTTTTTTTTTTTTTTTTTTTTTTTTTTTGTGGATATTTGACCTTTGAATTTCCAACCAAAGTTGGTTCATCGTCCAACATCAAGGAATAATGATACTACTTAGGGGATATGGTTGGCACGTATGAACACATATTATAATTCAAGTGCCACATGGCCATTTTATTTGAAGGTCGTTGACCTTGTAACCCCTTACCTATTATGTCATTTTTTTTTTTTGGCCAACTTAACAATTATATTTAATTTTTTCCTTATTATGAGCTGACTTTTGGTCGTGATGCAACCATTATGTCAGTTTTAACTGAAATTATTAGTAACATAAGTTAACCACCGCGTTTGTAGATTTCCATAATTCATAATATATGTAATTTATCTATGTAAATTATTATTATTATTATTGTTGTTGTTGTTGTTGTGATTCCTATGTATAATCGACCATTGTGACATTGAGGAAGAACTCAATTTTTCCTTTTCCCTAGCTAATTAACGTTAATTATTACAATTATCATTTTATTTTTTTATTTTTCTATACTTATTATCTATAGTTATTAGTACTTTTGATAAATATCATATTTGTTCTTATTCATACCATGACATGTTCAAACAAATCACTAATTTATCATTTGTTTGCTCATTGATTCCTATCATTTTAACCCACATTATATTTAAAATGATTCTTGCATATGAAACATGATTTAAAAAAAAATAAAGTCTTTTCTCAAACAATTGTAACAAATCTAGTGAGATTTAGGATAGTGAGATAGTCAAAAATAATAAATACTTAAATTATAGAAATTACTAAAAACACTACTGTAGTGGTTTACAAAAACTATATAATATATGAGTTAAGTTTTTTCTATCTTTTTTTTTTCCTAAAATAGTTTGATAATATAAAAGGATGGCAAATGATATAATCATATAAAAGATAAAGATAGATAGATAAATATATTTAAACAATTATAAATGCTATTTTATTGTACATAGAAATTGAAATTTAAAACAGCTTAAAAGGAAACATAAAGTCTTCATAAAATCAACTATTAGTGCTTACTAAAATGGAATTTATTCAATTAAAAATATAAAAGTAATAATATAAAATGCACATATAAGTAATAAATAAGGCGAGAGTGGGAGAGGAAAAGGCGGATTTTTGGAAGTACCCTAATTTACTCTTAAAATTATTTAGTTAAACTATGATGACTAGATAACATATTCTGATAGCTTTTTCGAGTAATATTTCCATAGTATTTGAAGAATAAAAATGAAGAAGAAGATATAAAAAAGCTCACTGCATTTTAATTATATGATGATATAGAATCTATATAGATAATTATTTAGAAAGGTAGATATCATATTTGGTATCTAAACTTTATTAATTTGATTAATTACATGAAATTGAAAAGTATAAATTTACAACCTATGAACTTTTCATGTTCATTGATAATACTTAGATGAGATAACTAATTGTTAAAACAAGTAATAAAGTGTCCTAATAGCTAATTACAAAAATTTACAAAATTTAGATAGTTAATTTTAAAAATGGATAAAGTTTAAATAATAAATCTACACTTTTAAACTTCAGATAATTAATTGAATAAATTTATTAATTTCAAATACCAAGTTTGACAGTGACCCTATTTAGAAATAATTAACATCAAACTTCAAATATAAAGGGTTTTATTCAAGGCCTACAATATTAATGGTTTATTTTATCAAGTTTCAAAAACGACAAAGTTAATTTAATATAAGATAAATGCAATCAAGAAGAAGAAGAAAGAGGTCAAATCTCCTTCCGTGAATAGGCAATTAAACATTTAATTTTCCGAATTATTAGAAACGGAAATTTTTACTTGACTTTAGGATCTGATTTTTGTTCTAAAAAGGTGAAATGAATAGCTTCAAATGAAATAGAATATACTAGCAAATATGCATTTGTGATGGTGAGAAAAGAAATATAGTGGAATAATAAAGGGTAAATGTCACAAATAATATCTGAACTTTGACAAAATATACAATTAGATATCTAAACTTTGAAATTGATCAATTTAGTACTTAAAAAATTTATTGTATATGACAATAGTACCTCCATCAAATTAACTAACACTATTGTTCTATATGACACTTTTAACTAATACGATCAAAGTACAATTGGCATACACTAAAAGAAGTTCTTTTTAATACTAAATGGATCAATTTTAAAGTTTAGGTGTCTAATTGTATATTTTTTTAAAGTTCATGTATTTAATACACTATTGAATGAAAACCATGACTAGTGTATTAAACTTCCCATATAAGAAGTGAAGAGTTTGTGGGGCCAATATTTATTTAATAGAATATAGGGAATGTGAGGAATATATATATACACACACACACACACGCAATGTTAGAGAAATTTTTTGGTCCACTCATTAATTTTCATGACTCAAATCATACATAATCACAATTGATAAGTGCCAAGAGACCCTTATTCTATATGCTTATTTAGACATATTTGTTATATATTTCTTGTGAATTAATGAAGAAAAGGATGCTTATTTGTGAAATATTCAATACAGGGCTTTTGGAGCATATTTGGAAGGTTCAATGATGATTCAAGTGAAATCAAGGAAAATTTTGACAAGTTTTGATCAAGAACTATATCATGCACTAACTTGTGCATGGCTATGCTAGAGGTAGGGAATAAGTTAGTAGGCTTTTAATTTTCAATACAACTAAGAAAGATGGTAGGGAACAAGTCAAAGATCAAGAAAATGCAAAAACAAACATTTTGAGTTTTGCCCTCCCTCTTGCATGGTCATGCAGACTAGTTGTGCACATTATAACTTTGTGATGCCCTAAAATAAGAAGTTTCAGCCCTCCCCCGAGCATGGCCATGTAAGGCAGGCCATGAAGCTCTATTTTCATCTTAAAACTAGAAATAGCTGCCTTATTTTCATAGTTGAAAAGTTTTATAACTTATTTCTAACCCTAGGAGAGAAAGCAGGAAGAACTTCAAGGGAGAAATTACTTGAATATCACTGGAGATCACAAGATATCAATTAGAGTTTATTCTTTTCATCATGATTTCTTTAATCTCATCTAGATTTTCTGTTATTATTGTAAACTCTATGGAGGAGTATATTCTTTATACCCTGTATCTTGTGAAACCCTAAACCATGTTATTTGAATTGTTTTTTTTAGTAATGAAAGGTTTATGCCTTTGTATCCATTCATGTGATTTCATTATCTTGTGATTGATTTGTGCACAAAATTAATTGCAAATATGATTCTTATTAGATAGAAAGAGGTTTCATCTAATGAGATTGATCCTCATGAATAGAAATTGTGTGTTTTACCTAGAGGTAGGGCAACTTTGATTTTCTACTATAAGAATTCAATTCTTGTTATAAGGATCATGGACTTTCATGTAATCTTATGTGATGTTAATAAGGGAGAGGTCTCCACTATCTCATGTAGGGTTAGGAATTAATTAACTTAATAGAGTAATTGATTTACTTGATGAGATCCTACAGTGCAAAGAATGAATATTTCATTAATCAATCCATTATCATAAGAATTTTAAGGTTTATGGATCAAGGTGGGGGGTATGTCTTGCGATTGAATATACCTTTGAAAGCATATTTAATTGATCTTAGGGTTTGTTATATTAGTTAATTAGTACTTGTTTTCAGACGACACCCTAAAATCTATTCTGCATTAGATAAGTACGCTTAGCTAGCTTAAATAAGCGATTTTATTAGGTTTATAAATTTTAAATTTGATACGATCAGTAAATGTGCATTAGTGATCATACCACTAAAATAGTTATATTAGTTTTAACGATTCGACCGAGCAACATAAGCTTCGATCATTTTAATAGTTCAATAGAACCGTAGAAACTCATGTCAGTGTTAATGTAAACCTTAATTTCAACAAATAAAAATCCTAAACTAAATAATAAAGCTACAAAACATAAAAGTAAATCTACTATCAAAAAAATCTAATTAATTATTCTCTTAGACAACGAAAAATTGTATAAAAAAATCAATTTAAAGGAACTTTCTTCTTTTCACTAAATTTAATCTCCTTTACAAGAAGACATGAATTAACTAGCTGGATTAATCAAGTAGAAGAGATAAAAGCAAAAACTTTACATATTGCCTTGTGTTCTAGGTTTTGTACCCAAAAAAAATTAATGAAAAACAGATGTTTGTAAAAAAAAAAAACATATTAAGAGGGTTTATTTGTTTTATTTTCTTCTGATCGTTTGGCATCTTAATTTTTATCATTTTCAAATAGATGTTTATAAAAAAAATGCAAAATAGATCATTTTACTCGTAAATAGATTAAACAGATTAGATATAAATAAAGCACAAATAACATATGAATACATATCAGATACGGATAAGATATGGATAAAAATCTGATAATCTAAACTCGAAACAAAGAATTGGAATTACTAGCAACAAAAGATTTAATGAAGGAACTCTAACCATTAGCTGTCCAACATGTATTATCCAAAGAAGAATTAAATGATAAGTGGCAATTTAGATTAACACGTTATGACAAGGATAGTGTAGGATCTTTAAGTAACCGTCGCTACCCTATATAAGTAAAGTTCCACACAAAACAAATGGTTTTGGAGGCAAACTTGCCTTAATTGAGTTGATATTAGAGAGATATGGTAAAGATAAATAACAAAGAAGAAAAAAAGAGATAATAATGCTTTGTGCATATTTGCTTCTTCATTTATCAATCATTTAATTAAAGAATTTTATAAGGTGTTAATTAAAGAATTTATCGGTTAAGAATTCACTTCCTAAGTGTTATATATGATGAAAGTGTAAACGTCTTAACATTATTTAGGGTAAGACACATTTCATGATGAAATCAAAGGGAAATTTGATGAAAGAGATGAATACTGGGAGCATACGACTCCTACACGGCCTATGCATTAAGTCGTGTGCTTCTCTAAGGTTCAAATGTATAAAATTCTTGAAGTGCATGACCCATGTACAAGCATCTGTACTAGGTTGTGTGTCTCTTGGTAAAATGACAAAATATGTAGTCTAGAAGTGCACAACTTATGTACGAACTCTTACACTAGGCCATGTACCAATCTATAATGCAAAATTTTGTTTCTAAAAGTGCTTGAGCCCATGCACTTCAATGTGCACCTTTTCATGATCTATTTGATTTGTTTAAGTGATACATGACCCCATACATGATTGTGCACTCACCTATCCACATTATAGCACTCTATAAATCAGCATTTTCTTTTCTAAAAATAATTAAAATCAATTTAACTCCTTCTTCTTAGATTAGAGTATTATAAGATCATTAAAACCCTGATACAAGTGAGGATAAGGATGAGAACTACAAAAGTTTAGACTATAGTTGAGTTTTGAAGTAGATAATTTGATGTGTTATTTCATTTAGGTTAGTGAGTTCTAGTATCCAAAACGAATCAACTTTTTAGGTACTATGCCTTGCTTGCTACTCATACTTGTTAGGGTAAAAACATCGATTGATTAAATGACTATCTAGTAATAAGAATGTGTTGCTAGTGGATGGCTTCTAGTAATAAGTGAGGAGTACTCATGCTATTACCAGGACAACTCGATGATCCATGTATGCCGTTGCCTTGTAGTGGAGTCATACATGGAAAGAATCTAGGTAATATAGGTGTTTTAGTATCACGGATGTTAGTGAGTACCTAATATTCAGTTTATGGATTTTTGGATGTTGAGGAGTAACTAATATCATATATATTTATTATTATATTCACATGTCGTGGGATTTAGAGTTATCCCTATATTGATTACTCAAGTTAAAATAAAGATTATAAGATGTTGGTTGTTATATTAGAGATATGTCTACATGTGAATGTTGTTTGCTTAATCACACATGTGAGTTTATACAGTAGTAGGCTTTAGCTCATTCCATTACCCTTTTCAAGTACAGGTGTTGTGTTTCCTTTTACAAGTATAATATTGGTGATCTATTAGTGGAATACAGGAACCATGCAATGTTAGAGTTAGTAAATTTCAAGGACAATAATGATTAGTTACCTATTAAGATGAGATATAAAGAGTAGAAAGTTAAATTGTTGCTTTGACTCTATCTTATTGTTGGAGTTTGACCACTTAAGATTGATTACATATGTATCCGATTACATGTCATTGTTAGTATACCAGATGAGCTATGAGTGTTGTTGATACTTTCTTTAGTTGTGAGGTTGCTATAGCTTTGATGTTACAAAAAATGTGACTAATGTATGTTTGAGAGTCCTTTATTGATTTAAGGATAGAGTAGTATATTCAAAGGCTTTGCGTGTTCATATTACTATGGATATGGCAAGTTATAAATGACAATAAATTTAAGGTATTAAATAAATTCACCATTTTAAATCTTAATCATACATTAATAAAAAAAAAAAAGAAAAAAGAAAAAAAAATAAACACTACTTTTCATAGTTGAATTAATATCATAGGATGGTATTGGCTTTAGTCGCCAAATGGCAACCTCATTTTAGGACATGACTGGGATCGTTCCATCAAGATAATTTAATCATGACTAGGTTAAAAATAAAAATTGTAATATTATGATAATTTCATTGCATTGTCGTAGGTTTGTTCGATTGTGGTAAGGAATAGATTTATTAGATTCTTGCAAGTTTGTCCTTATTTTGATAAGTTGATTTTACACTAACTTTTAGAAATGGTAAATTCATTGCATTATAGTAAGTTTGTCTTATCATGGTTTGTGACATTTTTATTGGATCCTACTAAGTTTGTCACATTTTAGTAAGTGTATGGTTTAGTACAATTCAATATTGTTCATGTATCGTATAATTTATCATCATTTGTGGTAACTTCGTCATATTATTGTATTCTTGTAACTTTGTTGCATTCTATTAGTTTGCATGTTAGTAATAAATGGTAGATTTGTCATATTATGGTAAGTTTATCATATTTTGGTAGGTTGATTATATGGAAGTGGCAAGTTCGTCACATTTTGTAAGTTAGTCTATTTGTTGTAATGCTAAGTCTTAAGTTCAAACCTTAGAACCGGAAGTCGACCGAGAACCATAAGGTCAACAAAACCTATATCAAATCCTAGAATTTAGATTCAGCAATTCCGTGCTCTTAAACCATAAACAACGGAATTGAGATAACTATGGATGATCGTTTCTAATAATATAGGGAAGTTTAAAAATATCATATTCGCTAATTTCTAGTGTATTTCAGATACAAACGGGATCAGTTTTCAAAAATTATGCCCTAATACACTGGACAGTAAAATTCTTTCGATGATACCATTAAATTCGTAATAATATAAAGAATTCAAAAATATCAATTTTATAATTTTTTGGTAGTTGAAAATAACAAATATGGCAATTATATGCATATTTTTTTTTTTACTACCGATAAATTATTAGTCTTATTTACTATTTATTGTACTATTTTATATTCATTACTATTCATTTATCTCTACTTCTTCTTATTACCTATTCGTACTACCTATACACATATTTTCTTATTTTTTACCTTCCTCATATATTTTATATCACATCATATCTTACATATTACTTATTTTCTTTACAAATACAAATTAAATAATTTTCATCTCCCTTTCTACCCTAGAATCGACACCATGGGCCGCCTCCTTCCTCTTCTTCTCCTCCCCCCCTCCCTGCGCGCGTCCTCAGCCATTTATTTTCTTTTTCTTTTTATTTTGTTACACTCAATTTCCCTCCATCTTCAACTATACATATCACATTTCTCTCTACTTCTTTCACACATCTACTTTCATATAAGAAAACTCTATCAAAATCTATCTACTATTCCTCTCTACCAAAATCCTCTCTAAACAATATTTTCCTAACTTTCTTTCCCCTACACACAAAAATCATTTTCCACATATCACTACCTATATATTCCTGCAACCACCACTTTCTTTTTTCAACACATATATACCTTAGGTAAAGATCTTCTATATTTATTTTTCCAATATCATGTAACTTAGCATGACCATAATGTTGTTTCTTAAAACTCATGTGAGTTATGGAAGTAACAATATGTTCATGTTTTGTTATTGCATATGACAAGAATTTCGATTATGTTATTTTATTGTTATTATGTTGATATTATTGTTATTATTTGCTCTTATTACGCTTTTTCTTTTCTTTCTTTTTCTTTTTCTTTTGGGACTAGTCTATTCTTAGTCTCGGAATACTTTGATAAAGTTAAGGTTCCCAATACTTGACCTTATTATTGTTTCTTATATCTTTCCTATATTATTATGTGATATTCTCATCCTTTTCGTAACTATATAATCATATGCATGTATCATTATAATGATATTGTCTCAACAAAAATAAAGAGAAATTTTCTTTAATAAAGGAAAATGAAACCAAAATCTTTTAATATCTATAAGTTTGTCACTAAATAAAGATTTTATCATCAAGAACATAGGAAAATTATCTTAATAACTTCTTTTCAAACTCATCATAAATTTTCTTAAGTAACAATAAAGATGATTTTTATCAAAGAAATTAACTAAGGAAATAAACACTATCTTTCTATGATAAGTAGCATGAAGTTTATTAAAACATAGTGTTAATAATTCTTTGATATCCAAATTTTTCATAAAAGCTTAATTATATGATTCTTTTACTAACTGTATGATAAAAACCAAGAATTAGACTAGTTTTCAAAGTTAAGATAAAATCAACTCATAAGCTTATAAACCCACTTAGAGAAATAAAAGTTTGGCAAGTTTCTAAATGATAAACTCATTTTCAAAGAAATAGAAGAATGTGAACATTATAAGCTCAAAAATAATTGATATTATCAACAACTTAAGAAAATGTTGAAAGCGTTTCTTTCCAAGTAAAAATTTAGTGAAGAACATAAAAGACCAAATTTTTAGAAATAAAATTTTTCTTTAAAGAAGTTAGGAAATAAAAATAAGTGGAAAAATACTTATTTATAACTTTCAATCAAAATCATTTAAAAGGAAAAATACGTGTAAAAAAACTCAAATTGTTAGAAACTATCAACAACTTATAAAAAATTTTGGAAACTTCATTTTTATCACTAAAGGTAAAATTTGTAGAAGAAAAAAGTTAAGAAAATTTAATTTATTTTAGAAAAGAAATTAAAAAAATTAAGAATATACTTATTTATAATAATCCAAGAATTTATAAAGTTTTTGCAAAACACTTAAGGAAAAAATTGTTAAAATTCAAGTTTTAACACCGAAAGACAAATTGTTTTATGAAAAATAATCGTTGAGACAACCCCATTAAAATTTTGCATACAATGAGTCTCTCTCTCTATATATATATATGTATGTATCTAAAGGATTTTTCAACCATATAAATATCTGTATTTTTGCTAAAAGATTTTTAGATAAAGAAAAATTTGGAAAATTATGTTTCAAGAGCTAGGATTTTCATGATGAATCTATACCGATCTATTTCACTACCTAAAAGAATTTTTATAACAAAAATAACCTTAGAAATAGATAGATCTTTTTTTAGTACGTAGAAAATGATACATAATATATGAAATTCCGAGTTAAAATAAGCAAGTTAGGGCCATTTTAAGATGGAATTTCCTCTATATGATTTTTGACGAACTTAGAAAAATATAATTAGCAAGTTTAAGTAGAACCTTCAAGAAATAGTCATTTTGGGTATTTCTCTTGTATAGGTGACGTGAGGCTGAGTTCTTATACCCCAAGGATTATTTTGACTAGAAGTTTCCACGTAAATGACCGAGTGAGTTTATTTCTTACATTTTTGCATTTATGCTTTTGCTTGTAAATTAATGGCATTAGAGTTAGGAAAAGATAAAATGGAAAAGTGCATGTACTTTACATATATAGTTGAAATTGTGATTAAGGATATCAAGATGGAAATTGTTATAATAAATGTTTGATCTAGTATATGAATGATTGTTTGCAAATTTTATGATCATCCATAAAATATTTAATCATGCCATGAGTATTTAATTAAATTGATTCATGCATACCATTGGGTCAGTTCATTGCATTCATTACTATATCTTTAGTAGGACAAAGGCATAGTAAAGAGGTTCGTAGAGCTGTAAGATCTACAAAATGATGAAGGGTCACGCGAATTAAGATTGCAGTGCATAAAATCTGAATAAATTATATTTTGCAACTGGGTAGTAGCTTGAATAAAAACTACAAAGAAATGAATTATATTTTTACAATTGAGTAGTAGCTTGAACAAAACTATAAAGATATCATATCTGTAAAAATCGGTCTATACGGCCTGGAACACCTAACCTTGAATGGAGGATAAATCCATTCAACATATGATTCTCAAAAAATCATATGTATTATTTGTTCACGTGCTTGTGCATCTCATATAGTTGTTTAATTTAATTTATTTTGATTATTGGTTGTTGAGTATTTAATTATGGAAATAATTCTCACTAAGCGCGTAGCTTATACCCTCTTAGATATCTATTATAGTACTCGTACCTTTGGTTAGAGCCTAGGGGATATTTTACCCAGGTAAGACCTTCGAAGTTAAGAGCTTTTTAGATATAAGTCAAGAAGTTAGAGGTAGATATAGATTTCCATGTAAAACTCAGAAATATAATTATTTTGAAGATGAACTCTGTTAGACTTAGTTGTTTTTTAGGAGAATACCTTTAATGCTTGTAAGACCCTTTATATTTTTCTGACTTTCAGTTATATTATTATGATTTACTTGCTTAATTGCTATTATGTATAACTGTTTAAATAGCTTGTTCCAAAATTTGGTCCGGTATGATGGTGGAAGTACACCTTACACCTGATATCGAGACTTTTAGGATGACAAGGGTTGCCATACTTAAGTCTTAATATTGAGTGTGGCGCGTTGTCACGTTTAGGATATCCTTTGAAGCGTGATAATTGTGGTATGTGATTTTTTTTTTTTTTCATATTATGGAAACTTTGTGGCATTATGGTAAGTGTGTACTATTCATGTGTCGTACTATCTATCATCTCATTTTGATAAGTTCGTCGCACTATGATAATTTTATCCGATTTTGGTATGTGGTAGATCTATTTTATTTTGGTAGTTTTTCCATCCAATTGTGGTAACTATTTGAAAATAACCAATTTATCCAATCGCATCCTAAAATTAGGTTGCACTTTGGGGAGCTGAGCCAAGAATTTCCCTTTATATCATTTATCAAGATGTGCATATATCCAAGTTTTAAGATTTTCAATGCTTAAATTTGATAGGAATAAAGTAGATAAGTTAATCAAAATAACATCTTTTTTTTCGGTGAAATAAAAATAATATTAATAACATAGTGTGAGAAATAATTTTCACATATTTTAAGCAATGCGGTTTGTTTTAGTTTGAAGCAATTCTGTTGGTATTACTGTATGCGTGTTGAAATGGACTGCACTGAACAGTTAAAGGATCAAATTAATCCATGCTGGAAAAAAAAAAATCTATCTTATAATTCGAATCTGTGCTGTAAATAAATCTATTTTATAATTCGATTTGATTAATCTGTTTTGATTTATGATCCATATTGACTTGGTCCAATTTGGTGAAACCCCTATATTAAAACCAAAAAACTCCACTTCCTTTGAAATGATTTCTGAATTGATTAGGAAAGTAAATAAGTAATTGATTGGGGAGCAGCACTAGTTGATTAATCATTACATCTGTGACATGGGAAGGAATAAGGCATAGAATTCGGGACTAATTGGAGGATATTGCACATTCAGGGGAAAAAATGTGTTGACTAGATGTAATTCCACAAACAGCTTTATCTTTGCCAGCTCCATGAAAATCATTAAATGTTATGGGTGGACACGATTGTCTGGACGGAGTTTTCACTCGGTGCTCAAAAATATCTATTACCAGACCAAGTTATTTCTTGTTTATGATAGTTATTGGAAATAATTGCTTAAATAAAAAAAGATTAGATTAAAAGAAATTAATATAGTATTAATATTATGTTTAGAAAATAAGATATGTTAAATATGATTTTACGTGCAAACATGCATGTGTCTTACGATTAACTAGATATAGAAGCATATTAATATCGCCTTTATTAAACACGATATTGACCAGAAAATAATGCGCCATTGAAAAAACACAATTTAGCAACTGAAGTCAAACATTATATAACGTATATAATATGCGATATGTGTGTAAAATCATATATATCATGTTATACATGTAATTTCATAACGCAGATTTGATAATTATTTTTTTACCTATATTTTGGTAATTTTTTTTTAATGTGATAGACATGCTCTTTACCCATTAGGAGAGATCATATGACTAAAATATAATTACACTTCACCAATCATATTAGATTTTTTTTTAAATATTAATTTTTTTCTTTTTCTATTATGTCATTATTTACTTAATATATCACTTTTGCTTTTTGAGTTTGTTGACTGGGTAAAGATTATTTCAATTCTGGCGTAATTTGATATTGTCTGTACAAGTTCGTTTTTAGGTCTTGTATAATGAGTATGTATTGATTAGATGAAATTGTGATTTGGTTTGGTTTGATTTATTTTGTTATTTTAATCAAACAAATCATACAATGTGATTTTATTTTTATTTTAATCTTTTTGAACAGAATTTTCTGGTTTCCCAATAATTAAAGTCTGGCTTATTCATGACTTGAAGTCTTGAACCATAAGCTAGTTTTCGAAATGTGAAATCAATGGCCAAGAAAACCTGTTAAAATTTTTATTGAGAAAAGTCATGGTGGCAGAAAATGTAGACTAATGCATAGGTACTAACCTGACACTGAGTAATCAACTCCAAACGTTGTCAATCAAAGAATGGTATGGGAGAGATATAACATAAAAGATATTTTTTAAATAGTATTCTTCTTAATTAATATTTAATTAAAATTAAAAAGAAAAAGGAAGTCTTAGTGCGATTAAAGGTTCATAGTTCGCCCTACGAATCGGGTTGTCCATATCCTTTTAAACTTGTGAATTTTTCTCCTAACCGAATTTGAAACTTTTTTTGGAATTTGGGTTTTTGATTTACTCGCCTTTGTGTTATTAGTTGATGAATATAGGACTTGGATCAGGGAATGTGAAGGTGGGAAGGTCTAAGATCCCTAAGCCGAAGAGTGTTGAAAGTGAGTGTAGATGACGAAATTTGATGATATAAATTCAAGATTATTTAGTTTTTGATTTAATAATTAATTGTTGGATTCTGCTAAGTTTATTGCATTATAGTAAATGCATTTAGTTCAATACTGTTCATGTATCATAGAATTTATCATCATATTGTGGTAACTTCATCACATTATGGTAATTTTTTTATTTTGGCAAGTAGTAGATGTGTTATATCCTAGTAAGTTTGTTACTTTCTAGTGGTTTGTCTATTAGTGCTAAGTGGTAGATTTGTCATATTATGGTAAGTTCGTTGTATTTTGGCAGGTTGATTATACACTAACTTTTGGAAGTGGGAGTTAGTTGTATTTTGGTAAGTTTGTCTTATTGTGGTATGTGATAATTTTTGTCGTATTATGGTAACTTTATCCAATTTTTGTATATGGTGGATTTGTTGTATTTTGGTAGTTTTTCCATCTAATTGTAGTTATTGTATGAAAATGACCGATTTATCTGGTCACATCCTAAAATCAGGTTGCACTTTGGTGACTTGAGCCAAGAATTTCCTTTTCTAACATTTATCAAGATGAACATAGTTGTAAGATTTTCGATGCTTAAATTTGATTTGAATAAAGTAGATAAGTTAACCAAAATAGTATCTTTTTATTGATGAAATAAAAATAATATTAATAACATAAAAGGTGGAAGAAAGACTACTCCACATTTGTTAGAAACAATTTTCATGTATTTTGAGCAATGCGGTTTGTTTTATTTCAAAACAGTTCCGTTGTGTGGAAATAAAGTTAATGAAACATGTGTTCATAACAGAGAAGAAAACAAGCTTTCGAAGAGGTAGTCGAAAAAGGATTCAATCGGTTAAGTTTATTACATCAGGACTTATATACAAAACTGATATAATAAGCTACCTACATGTACTAGCTGAAAGAAAGAAATAAATATAATCAAATCTTCACAGCTACCCCTCAAATTGGAGCTTCTTGCAGGCCTAACTTGACATGCAAGGAATTTAATTGAACAACACCTAAGAACTAAGTAAGAACATTGTTAATTGCTAAGAAGAAGGCACATATTTGGGAGTAAGAAAACCAAAGCTAATGAAAGCACAAACAAAATGCACATCTATTTCTATGTGCTTTATTCAACCATGCATACATGGATTTTGGGCGATCCATAAGGTGGATTATTGTCACAATATAATAATAAAGAGATCAATGTGTAAGTCATGCAAAATATAAGAAACCCACATAAGTTTCTTAGTAGCTATAGCAAGTGCATGGTATTCTGCTTCAATAGTCGAAGTGGAGACGGTGGGCCGTTTCTTTTTCTTTCACAAAATTAGAGCATTTCCTAAAAACACACAAAAGCCCGATACAGACTTCCTATTATGGCTAGAGGATTCTCCACCTGAATAAAAAGAACTCTAAAGTTGCAATTCATTACAAGTAGGATAAAACAATCCTAAAGCCAAAGACCCTTTCAAATAATGCAAAAGATGGAACAATGCCTTCAAATGGATCACTTAAGGAAAAGAAAGATACTGACTAATTTTGTGTACTGCAAAGGAAATGTCAAGTCTGGTCATGGTGATATAAAGTAATCTACCAACCAATCAATGATAAAAGGAAGGATTAAGTAATAGAGCACTCGTAGAATCCTTAAGATCAACACGTTGTGGCAAAGGAAAAGCAACATGTTTGGCACGTGTTAAACCGACATCATGTAAGATGTCCAAGATGGACTTGCATTGGTTGACCAAAGTTTCTTAATTAGTTCGAAAAAGCTCAAGCCTAAGAAAAAAATGTGCCAAACCAAGATCCTTAATGGTGAACTTATCATGAAGTCTTTCTTTGACAATAGAAATGAAAGCCAAATCAAATCCTGTGCAACATATCATCCACATAAAGAAGAATGTAAACACATCCTACAGCTCCATGATAAGTAAACAGGGAATAAATGTGTTGTGATTGAACAAAATTAAGAGATAAAATGAATTTAGAAACGTCAATGTTGCACTGGCGTGAAGCTTGCTTCAAGCCATAGAGTAATTTCGCAGTCTACATACTTGAGTGGACAAAGCCTTGGTATAGCCTTCGAGAGGAAGCATATACACTTCTTCATCAAGGTGTCCATGTAAGAAAGCATTATTTATATCAATTTGATGTAAAGACCACTTGTTAACAATAACAAGAGTAAACAATATATATGCACGGTTCCCAATTTAGCAACCGATGAAAACGCGTCATGATAATCTTTCCCTTCTACTTAGGTAAACCCCTTCACAACAAGACAAGCCTTGTAATGCTTTATAGTCTCATCCGGTCTATATTTAACTTTATAGCCCCATTTACAACCTATTGCTTTCTTTCCCTTAGGCAAGCTAGTTAATTCCCAAGTTTCATTGCATGCCAAAGCATCCAACTCTTTTCGCATAGCATCTTGCCACAGTTGAGATTTAGATGCTTCAAAATAATTTTGAGGTTCTTGGACATTTAATACTTCAACTAAGGTAGCTACAAAGTTAACAATATAAGCATTGAATGCACTAATATCAAACAAAGGATATAGACGAGAATTATGAGAAGAATTGTGTATCAAGCTAGCAGACGACCCTGTATGATTAGATGTAGCTGCAACAAAAGAATGTGAATGTGTTCTATATACAAAATCATGTAACCATTGTGGCTTTGTTTGAACTCTTGATGATCTTCATCAATGAACATCTGATAAAGGCGTATTAACATGATCAGAAGGAACATTAGTTGTAGGAACAAAGTATGTTTAGTAGATGACTAAACATAAGTCTCTGATCGAGAATTTGGAGATGAAGCAGAAATAAAGGTAATATGAAACATGATAGTAGGGTAAAGGTGTATAGGATTAGACGCATCAGTACTAACATTATCTTTGAAAGGAAAAACATCTTCAAAGAATATCCTATCACGTGATTCGATAATTTGCTTGGAAATTAGATTATAAACTTTGTATCCCTTTTTACCATGAGCATAACTAAGGAAAACACTTTTAGCATCTCTAGCTTCAAATTTATACATTGCTTTAAGTTGTTTGGCAATGTAACACAAACAACCCATCACTCGTAAATGGCTATAATCAGGTAACTCACCAGATAAAACTTCATAAGGACTTTTCCAATTCAAATTAGCCATCGGCACGCGATTAATCAAATAGGTGGTGATAAGGAAACATTCACTCCAAAATTCTCTTAGCAAACGACTTCGAAGTTGCAATGCTCTAGAAGCATCAAGAAGGTATCGGTGCTTTTTTTCAACACAGGCATTTTGCTGTGGTGTATATGTCATTTTCCTCTGATGAACCACTGTAATTTCATCAAGTAAGTTATGACAATCATGAGACAAAAACTCAGTACCATTGTTAGTCCTTACAAACTTAAGATTCACCCTAAAATGATTCAAAATATAAGCAAGGAATTCTCGTAACACTTGAGATACTTGACTCTTATAAACAAGCATAAAAGTCCAAGTTGATCTTGAAAAATCATCAACCACAGTCAACACAAACCAAGCATTTGTAATAGATTCAACTTCATATGGTTCCACAAATCAAGATGTAAGAATTCAAAAGGAAACTTAGTTACACTTGTATTTCTATGAAAAGGAAGTCTATGAAACTTGGCTTCTTGAAATATATCACGTATGAAATTTGTAAAATGACTTAACTTACAAATGTTTAAATGATAAATTTAGAGATGGAACTATGTCCTAGATGAGCATGCAACAAAATCAAATCAACAACAGCTTGAGAACTAGCAATAGTACCATCTTTATTCAAGCATTTATTAATGGATAAACCATAAGAAACTTCATTATTTTGCTGTTCAAAAACTTTGTCTCTCAAATCAAGTACATGTAGACCATTCACTTCTTTAGCTTTAGCCACAACCAAATCAGTTATTAGATCTTGCATATGACATAAGCATTTTTCAAAAACAACAATGTAGTGATGTTATGAAAGAAGGTTGTGTACGGACATAAGATTGTGTGTAAAATTTGGAAACAAAGAAGACATCTTTAAGGAAAAGTGTTTGGGAAATTCTAATTGAACCTGCTTACGAAATTGTAAAAAAGGATCCATTTGGTAGCTTAACCTTCACGGGCAAAGGTAAAGAATATGTATCAAACAAAATGTTTAAGAAAGGGGTCATATGGTTAGTAGCACCAGTATCAAGTATCTAAGATTTCTCAAAATTATTAAGAGCATGTAATCTAAAGTGAAGAGTACTTGCAAAGTGTATATCATCAGCTACAACCTGATTAATTTGTGCCCTGTTTGGTGCTCCTTTAGCTCTCATCAAGTGCATAATTTCCATACCTCTTGGTCTATACTTTGATTAGGACTGAACCTCATAAATGGGGGGGCCACTCGGCTTGCTCACCGGTTTGCTAGAGGGTAGGGTCATGACATAAAAAGGTTTTGTGAAGGCTTATTTTCAACAAAAGTTACATCTGAATACTAATCAAAAGGAGTACCAAAGCTACATTTATCTTGGTCTCTATTGTAGCTATTATTCCTACTAACAAAACAATTATTCTCATTTGCATCATGCTTGCCCCTCGTTACCCTTTTACCTTTAAACCACATTGGATAAGCAACCAGCTGGAGACAATTTTCTATGGAATGACCATCAACTTTATAATGTTGACAAGTCACACAAGGCCTACTCTTTCTTTTATCCATAAATGAAGCCTTGTTTCTAGCATCAAAAGCAACCATATCTGTATTAGGATTAATCAATGAAGTTACTTAGCATTGTTTCTCAATTTTTTGCACTAGATAAAATGCTTTGTTTATAGAAGGAATCGGTTCCATAGACAAAATTTGGTTGTGCACTCCTTCTTAAACCTCATTTAATCCTATAAGATATTGTATTAGTTTGCTAATTGAGTCAAAATTAGCCATTCTTTCTTTCAAAATACAACTGCAGTAGTCCATCCTTCCACAAGAACACTACGGATAGGCATGTAATTGTGACAACTCATCCCAAAACCCCTTGAGCTTATTATAATAAGCTCCTACACTCAAATTCATTTGTTTCAAGTTAGAAATTTCATACTGAAGTTGAAAAACAAGCGAACCATTAAAAACAACATATTATTCAGCAATTTCATGCCAAACGTGTTTTGCAAATTCAGCATAGAGAAAATTTTGGGATAAATCTGGAGTCATCGAATTTGTAATCCACCACCTAACCATATGATTTGATCTAAACCACCGAATATAACATCTATAAATCTAACCTTTATTTTTGCAACTAATCCCAATTTAACAAATTGATTCCATGCTAAGTAGTTATTTTCGTTGAAAATTAGGTTTTCGATTGCCATATTAGGGTTATTGGATCCATAAATGAGTAGCAAAGTAGAGATCGATACATAAAAAATGATTGAACTAGACTAAGTAATAGAAGGAGACGATGCCATACTAATTTAATCAAAGGATAAAGAACAATCACAAATTGAACCTGAGAAGCTCTAATACCATGTGGAAATAAAAGCTATGAAACATGTGTTCGTAATAGAGCAGAAAACAAAGCTTCCGAAGAGGTAGTCGAAAAAGGATTCAAACGATTAAGTTTGTTACAATCAGGACTTATACATAAAACAGATACAATAAGCAACCTATAATACTCAGACATGTGTACTGGTTGAAATAAATAAATAAATATAATCATATCCTCACAGGTATGATGTATGAGTTTTGAAATGGATTGCACCAAAAAGTTTAAGGATCAAATTAAACCGTGCTGAAAAAAAAAATCAATCTTATAATTCGAATCCATGCTGTAAATAAATCTATTTTATAATTCGATTTGATTAATCTGTTTTGATTTTCGATCCAGATTGATTTGGTCCAATTTGGTGAAACCCCTATATTAAAACCAAAAAACTCCACTCCCTTTGATATGATTTCTGAATTGATTGGGAAAGTAAACGACTAAGTGGTTTGGGGGGCAGCACTAGTTGATTAATCATTACACCTGGGACGTGAAGGAATAAGGGAGAGAACTTGGGAATAATTCGAGGATATTGCACGTATAGGGGAAAAGATGTGTTGACTCCATGTATTTCCACAAACAGCCTTATCTTTGCCAGCTCCAAAAAAGTCATTAAATATTATGGGTGCATACCTTTGTCTAGACGGCGTTTTCGTTCGCTGCTAAAAAACATCTGTTACCAGACCATATTATTTCATGTTTACCACAGTTAGATAAAATTAAATTAAATTAAAAAGAAATTACTAAAATATAACATTAATTTCGCCTTTGGAAAATAGGATATGTCAAATACGCTGTTACTTGAAAATATGCACGTGTATGCGATTAACTAGATATATGCACATTAATATTGCCATTATTAAATACGGTATTAATCAGAGAATAGTTTGTCATTGGGAAACACAATTTAGCAACCTTAATCAAACATCGTATCAAATGTATGATATGCGATATACGTGTAAATCATATATCTCATATTATATACATAGTTTTATAACAGAATTTTGATTTTTTTTTTTTTTTACTTATTTTTTGGTAGTTTTCTTATGTGTGATAGACATGTTCTTTACTCATTAGGAGACTATCACATGAATAAAATATAATTACAGCTCACCAATCACATTATTTTTTTTAAATATTAATTTTTTTTCTTTTTCTATTATATCATTATTTACTTAATATGTCGCTTTTGCTTTTTGAGTTTGTCGACGGGGTAAAGATTATTTGAATTCTGGTGTAATTTGATATTGGCTGTACAAGTTCATTTTTAGGTCTTGTATAATTGGTATGTATTGATTAGATGAAATTGTGATTTGGTTTGATTTGAATTACTTTTTTATTTTAATCAAACAAATCATATAATGTGATTTCATTTTTATTTTAATCGTTTTGAACAGAATTTTCTGGTTTCCCAATGACTAAAGCCTGGCTTACTCATGACTTGAACCATAAGCTAGTTTTCGAATTGTGAAATTTATTACAGAATAAAGGTACATTATACATTATATCTAAAAGTTTAAGATTTAGATTAGATAGTTGTTGTGCTAAATTTAACATTATATCAGAGTAGGAGGTTAAGAGTTCGAACCCTTGCACACTTATTAAAATTTGTGTTATAAAATAAATGTAATAACATGTACCATATCTAAAAGTTTAAACTATAAATGTGGTATTAATTTTAATAAAATTAATGGTAAAGAAAACCTTTACGATTTTTATTGAGAAAAATTATGGTAGCAGAAAATGTAGACTTATGCATAGGTACTAACCTGACAATGAGTAATCAACTCCAAACGTTCTCAATCAAAAAATGGTATGGGAGAGACATAACATAAAAGATATTTTTTAAATAGTTTCTTATAAATTAATATTTAATTAGAGTTAAAAGGAAAAAGGAAATCTTCATGCTATAAAAGGTTCATAGTTCGCCCCTACGAATCGGGTTGTAGATGTCCTTTTAAACTTGTGAATTTTTCTCCTAACCGAATTTGAAATGTTTTTTGGAATTTGGGTTGGTGATTTACTTCGGCTTTGTGTTATTAGTTGATGAGTAAAGGACTTGGATTAGGGAATGTGAAGGTGGGAAGATCTAAGATCCCTAAGCTGAAGAATGTTGAAAGTGAGCGTAGATGAGGAAATTTGATGATATAAATTCATGATTATTTGGGTTAGTGATAGAATTTAAATAATTATATGTAGTTTAGAAAGATTTAAAGCATTTTGGAGTGCTGAATTTATATCATATAAACTAATATATCTATATTTTGCCTTTTGAGAATAAAATAGGAAAAAGGGTTAGTATTGCCATAGAATGGTAATGAAAGTAATCGTTTAGGTTAATTTTTTTGACGGTGCCTGAATATTTTCGATATAACAGTTTTTTTTTTTTTAAAAAGAATTTTACCCACAAAAATATCTAAAATTTTTAAATCTTACACCTATTGTACTTTATTCAAAATCCAGCCAAAACTCCAATGCTTTGCTGATGTAATAGAAGATTTATATTTAAAAAGTATTTTCTAAATTTAGGTGGCATTTGTTTTCATTTTTCATTTTTTACTTTTCTCTGCATTTTTTTCTTCATTTTTTTAACTTCTCTCTATCTCTTCCCTCTCTCCCACTATGCTTCTTCTTATTGCTCCTGGATCTAAAGTCTCTCTCTCTCTCTCTTAATTTACACAAACCCAAATTATAAGATTTGGGAGGAATTTTTTAAAATGATCACATTTAAAGAGCTCATCTTCATCTTCTCCATGGAGAATCCATCTTCTTCGCGAGAGAAGCTTTTTCTCTATCTAATCTATCCGCTCTCTCTAAACAATATGACCTCCCATACCAATCTACACCAACTCACCGATCCTTTGAACCCAAATGAACCCATCACCATGATCACCAAGTCATTAGTCCCAATCGAAACTCCATAGCTACCTCCATGTCCAAACAATCTCATCATCAAACCCACTATCAGCTACTTTCTCCACCATGACTCACCGAGTTTGGAAAAATTTTAGAGAAAATCTATGTCTTTTTAATTGAGAATAGTATGATGCAAACAAAAATTTTAATTAAATTAAAAATATATATTAGATATATATATATATATATATAGAGAGAGAGAGAGAGAGAGAGAGAGAGGGAAGGAGCCTAGTGAAAAAAAATCAAATATTAAACCTAACCAACCCAAGATTTAGAAGTAATTAAACTCTCAAGCTTAGAATATGAAATACCTAGAACTAAAAAACCAATCTTTTTCACTTTAAACAAGCACCGATTTCCCATTTTACATGTTTGACTTTTCTTCTTCTTTTTCTTTTTCCCTTTTTATCGTTTTGGTTATATAAACCACTTGTCTATCTCCTTATTCTTTCCCCATTTTCAAAACAATCTTATTATCCATCTCCCTATCCCTTTGATCCCGGACTTCAATCCATCCATCATGGAGATTTGAGAAAAAAGTTTGTTGAATCCTAAATATGACAATGAATTTTATGAGACATGCATCAAGAAAGAAGATAGATGATGAAAATCTTAGTCCTAATCCTAATCCTCGTCGTAGCATGGTGATTGAGGAAGCAGAAGCAATAGTTGGTTTGAAGAGAAGCATGGAACATCTCATGCACACGTTATCATCATCCTTAAGTGAAAAGGAGTTGGACATGATGAAGGAGCATTGACATTGTACAAATATAGGGAAGAAGATGATTTTGTTGATTCAATAAATTGTGTTATGAATACAAGATGGGATAAATATATATAGATCCCTAAACCATAATGTAGAAAGAGCAATATTACCCTTACATAATAAGTATATGATAATATATATACACACTAATACGTCCCCTCAATCTCACAGCACTGGAGTTAGCATAAGATTCGTACAATGATCCATGAAAGCAGCAGTGGAGAGATTCTTTATGAGAATGTCTGCACATTGATGATGAGTGGGAATATATCTTTTTGAGACCTGACCTATGGTAACCTGTTCATGCACAAAGTGGTAGTCAATGTCAATATGTTTTATGCGGTTGTGATGAATAAGATTGCCTGTCATGTAAACAACTCTAAGGTTGTCACAACACAGAGTTATAGGTCATTGGATGGGGAATTGTAAGTCGCGTGCAAGGTAACAAAGCCAAGTAGTTTCTACAATAGCATAAGCAATGGCTCTATATTTTGTTTTAGTAGAGCTTTTGGAGATTGTGGGTTGTTTCTTGGAACATCAACAGATGAGATTACGCCCAAGAAAAGTAGCATACCCTGCAGTAGATCTGAGAGTATCTGGGCAACCAGCCTAATTAGCATCAACATAGGTGTAAAAGACATGCAAGATGTGCGAACAATGGGGAGATCCAATGTCATGGTACCACGAAGATGTCAAAGAACTTGCTTAGCTACCTACATGTGGTTAGTATTCGGTCGATGCATATATTGACTCAATTGATTAACCACAAAATTGATATTTGGTCTAATGATAGTAAGGTATTGGAGTGTCTCAATCATCTCTTCGGTAAGAATTGGGGTTGGAAAGTAATGGAAAGCCATGGGCATTGAGGTGATGCGAGGGCTCATTGGTGTTTTGACTGGTTTACTAAGATGCATATTGTGGCATTTTAGGAGTTCATGAATGGAGTGAGACTAGCTCAAGTGTAGTCTGTGTGGTATGTGAATAGCCTTGACATGCACAAAAAAATGGAGATCCCTAAGATCCTTTGTTGCAAACTATCGAGAGAGAAGAGATATATGATGTGCTATAAGGTGAAGGTTATTGCGAGTAAGAATTACGTCATCAACATAGAGAAAAAGAATAAGTCTATCTGAACTGTGAGAGAAGGTAAACATAGATGTGTTAGCCTTACTTTGACAAAAACCAATGTGTGAGAGAAAAGTACTAAACTGATGAAACCAAGCATAGGGAGCCTGCTTAAGACCACAAAGGGACTTCTTGAGTTTGCAAACATGGTGGGGAGAACGTGGATGAACAAGTCTAAGAGGTTATTTCATGAACATTGTCTCATTTAAGTGATTGTTCAAAAAAGCATTTTTGACATCAAGTTGACGAATAGTCTATGAGGAAGAAATCGCAAGAGAGGTAACAAAGCGAATGGTGGTGGGTTTTACAATGAGGCTAAAAGTTCCATCATAATCAATGCCTTCTCACTGAGTAAAACTTTGAGCAAAAAGTGAGCCTAATAATGCTTAACTTGGTCTTTGACATTGTATTTAATGTAGAATTTCCATGTGCTACCAACAAATATTTTGATTGAGTTGTGGTGGTACTAGTATCCAGGTGTGATTTTGGAGGAGGGAATTGAATTCTTCTCTCATGGTAGCAGCTCGGGTAAGGTCTTGAAGGGCTTCAATATAGTGATGAGGTTCATATGAGGTTGTGATGGTGTGAAGGTTTAAAAGTTTTTGGTTTTGTGATGTCAGACTAAGAGCGGGTGCGCTTGGAGTGAGTAGATTTGGAGGTGGAGATTGTTGTTATAGTAGATGACGTGGGAAGGGATGGTGACGGGTAAGATACTAGATGAAGGGGGAGTTATGGTCTGTAGTGGAAGGGTGGTCTATAGAAGAGATGACTGTTGTAAAGGGTAGTTAAGTAGACTTGCCAACATTGCAAGCATGACAGGGGGAAGGACGATGAGGACAACTTGACACTTATGTGATGATTCTTGACAAGATGGTTGTGAACCTCTACATGTGGATGACACAATCTAGAATGCCACATTTCTCTCAATAGGACAGAAACAAGAAGGGTCTGTAGGGATCGTGCAAGATTGATTGGGTAAAGACTACACATGGTCTTTGATGAAGTAGAAGTTGACCTTTTTAAGAATCCTTAATACAGATGAAGGTTTTGTCAAAACTAGTAGAGCAGTTATTGTCGAAACACAATTTAATTAGGACTATAAGCAAGTCAAGAGAACTCATGAGTTACTCGAGTTTGACTTGGCAAAAGATTGAATTCAACTCAATTCTCTAATTCTATCTACTTAAGTAGCTATCAAGTTCCAAGTTCGAGCTTTAAAATACTTGGCTTGGAGTGCTTATGAGCTTAATCCAGCTTAATTATGTATTAAATCGAGTCGAGTTAAGTTCGAGTTTATCAAGTATCAAATACTCTTTATAATTAAATCAATTTTTAAAAGAATAATCGAGCTTAATCAAGCCAAGTTCAAGTTTATCGAGTATTAAATCGAGTCGAGTTTGAGCTTCGAGTTTTTTATTCTAGTTGAGTTCGAGCATGGTACTATATTGACTTGACTCGACTCATTTACATCCTTAAATTAAACTACATATAAGAGAATGTGTGTAATTGAGGGAACAATAAGGACATTCTGTGAGATGTAGAGGGTGATTTGAGGTTTGTATGAAAAAGTCACTAGTGTAGGTTATTGGTATAGAGGTACCATTACTAACTAAAACCATATTAGAACCAATATAAAAGGTTAGATTAGTGTGTATATCTGCATCAGAAGTCATCTAATGTGAGTGTCTGAGTCTATGTACCAAGTAGCTTCATGAGAAGGACCAATGGAGCGAGCAACAAATGTTAAAGGTTCAGTTGCATATGATCCATTATACCTATGATGGCAAGAAAGAGCTAAGTGTCTAGGTTTCTTGCAAAATTGACATATACACATAGCTCGATGATCTTATATTAAGGTAGAGCATTGAGTAGGATCATTTTGGTGACAACACCCCCTGGCTCTAAGTTGGCTATGACCATAATCATTATTATGGTCTAGAGATGAGTGATTGGTCTTTTTATTTATTTTTTGGGAAAGACAATTTACTTTACATATTAGTCAATTGAGGTTTTGAAGAAGTGCTAGTGGCTGGTAGCTAAAGAAGATGGGTTGGTCTCACCATGGAGGTCAGTTGGTGCAGTGGTGTTTTAGTTTCTGGTTCCGTTTGGGTAAGATGGTGATTTCATGGTGGTTGATGCTGCAGTGATTAACGTGAGGTGGTTGGTCGTGTTTGAATGTGAAAAGGTAGTTCCTTGGTTCCTTGATTAGGCTGTTTTATATGTTGGAGGTGCTAATAATGTGAAGGTCCAACATGTTCTGGTTGTTAACTTCTCTAAAGCATTCACAAATGATGCGAGGCCTGTATGTTGATTTGTAGGTAGGCTGAAAAAAAATTAGGGTTTGTTTAACCTATGCTCTGATACCATGTATAAATATAGAGAAGAAGATGATTTTGTTGATTCAATAAAATTGAGTTATCAATACAAGATGGGATAAATGTATATAGAGCCTTAAACCATAATGTAGAAAGACTAAAATAAACCTTACATAATGTGTATAATATATACACACACACACACTAATAGACATCACCCTAGAATAACCAAACAAATGATGCTACTAGTAGTAATAAAGCGATTTGGGGTCTGTGAGGAAGAAGAAGAAGTAACATAGTAGGAGAGAGAGGGAAGAGAGAGATAAGTTAAAAAAATAGAGAGAGAGAGAGAAAAAAAGTAAAAATAAAAAATACCACGTAAAATGAGATTTTTTTTTAATATAAATCTATTACCACATTAGCAAAGCACCGAAATTTTGGCTAGATTTCAATCAAAAGTACTATGGATACAAGATTTAAAAAGTTTTAGGTATTTTTGTAGGCTAAAATTTTTCTAGATATAAAAATGTTATATCAAAAAATTTAAGTACTGTAAAAATTAACCCAAATGGTTTAAAGAAATATTAGATATATGAAATAGGCAATTTGGATTAGCTTAAATGCAAGTGACAAGTTGCTGAGAAAGGTTAAAAGTGTGTGAGCCAATTTTGATGGATTTTGTCCTAAACTCACCAATTTGAATCTCTTTATATCATTCCAAATTGGGTCTAATTACTTCAATCCCATCACTAATCTAAATAGTTAGCCTAAGTATGATTAGTTAGTTTTGAGTTTGATTATGAATTTATATAACACAAATACTCCATCAACTTTTTTCCCCTTGCCCAAGAATTTTTTAGATAGAAAAGAACAGTTTTGGGGATCTATCAAGTACCTTTAATGCTAAGTCACATCTTGGGACACCTATTAATTTAGCACTTTACATAATGTGGCCACGTCATTAAAGAATAACTATAACTCAACATACAACATATATATTGCATACATATCCACTTTAATTCTACTGTGTGATTATGTCCATTGTTTAGTGGATATATTAGAAACTACTATACAAGTCGTGTACTTATGCAATAATGAAATCAACTAAATGATTTTTTTATTACATAATGTTACTGTTTGTAATAAAGATGTATATTCACTTTGCTCTCCTTTTAGTGAGAGGGAAATAAACGATTAAGAAATCGAATCTTTGTGATTGAAAATTATCGTGTTTTTGTGAAGCAACAAATGATTCTACATGGTTTTAGATGAATTTTGAAAGTATTTTCTCCCAACTTCTTTTTTAATACGTGAACAATTTTATAATTAAGTAAATATTAGCTTGATTTTAATTTAGTGGAGGAAGAGTATTTATATTTGATTATTAGGTTATGTAACCCCTAATATAGTAAACAATGGCTATCTTACCTTACTATGATTAAATGCAAATACAAGAATAATTTAGATAAGCTTTTTGAGGTTCCGAACAGTGGAGGATACAGGATACATATGGTTCCATGATAAACCATGTTGCAAAACTTCATAATGATTGATATGTGTGATTCAATGAACCTTGATGAATAGTTTATACTTTTATATTCTACAACTTTACAGGTCTATTCTTGACATTTAGCATTAGGTGAGGATGGAAATGGAAAATGACACTAAAAATTATTACTTCGGTGAGTTGACAATTGGGTAAAGGGTTGATAATCTATTGAGAAGAATTAAAGCTTCTCCTTAGCCTTTGATGTGAGAGTCGTAAATTTTATAGGCAAGATTGGAAAAATATCAGTGTCTGATTTATTTATAAGTTTAGTTAGACTTGTGATGTGAGAGTCATAAATTTAAATAGGAAGGATTATCAATTTCTGATTTATCTATAACTTTATAGGTGGAATAAACAATGGCAAAGAGATTATTAATTTGTCCTAATACATGAAATCATTTGAGGGGTTTGGTTTAAGCCTGTTTGGCTTCTTGTGAATAAACTAATTATATATCTAAAGCTTACGTTAGCTCTCCTCAGGTTAGCAGTAGCTATAATCGATGGAAACCAATTGTGTTACTTTACTTCTATCGCTTCATGATCGGTAATCGTATCCCTGAATAATTATATATTTAAAATAGAACTAGGAATTATGAAAGGGTAGCTGGCCATCCTCGCAAGTGGTAATATTAGGACGCATTGTGCTCGTCATAAATCCTCCTGGCAACACGGGCCTCTTGTCTCGGACACGCATGCATACCCTTTCCACCTGGGGCCGAAGACAAGCCAAGTTAGTTATAAATTATTCAAACCTGACTAGATCGAGCTCATTTAATGAACAAGTTAATTTTGAGCTAAAATCTATCTAGTCGAATGAGTTGTACACCTAAGCTTTCTTTTTTATTTGTAAGATAGGCTCGTTAAGGGCTCACGAGTTAGGCTTATGGACAAATTTTTTATATTATTTTTATTGATTATTTGTATTAATAAATATAAAACATAATTATTTATAATAATATAATATTATAAATATAATTATATATATTGTTCATGTAAACAAGCCAAGAACGAGTCTGAACTCTTAATGAACTCGAGTTCGAGCCTGTACTTTTTAAGCTCCTTAAAAATTCGCCTTGACTTGAGCTTATTTAGCCTATTCTCACTATGAAAGGAAAATAGATTTCATTGTGTGCTGAGTGCGATATGAAGTGTGTACTAATTTCACCAACTAAACTGTGAAATTGCTATTTGTGATAAGGTTATTTTGGTAAAAATATATCACAAGAGTGGAATAAATATTAAGATAGAAACTACTTCCTTGGACTGTAATTCCTCTCCCTTTCTGGAATATACAATTAAGTTACTTCCTTTCACCCTCTCTCCATATAAGTTTAGCTTCCTAGAAAGTCTGCGGTACGCATATTAATGGCATTCCCTGCCCTTTTCAAATTGCTCTTCGATTCCAAATTAGCATAACACATGCTATCAACCTTCGCTTTGATTCATCCTTGTATTCTGCATCTACTGCTAGGGAAATTACTTTTGATATCATTTGTAATATATATACTAAAGGTAGTTTATCGTTAAGCCAACTGGTGGCAATATACTCTTTTATCTACATGGTTAAGAAGTTTCTATCTAATGTTAATTTTATATTCATTACCTTAATCTTAAAAATCATTATCCTTTCTCCTCAAAAGCCATATAGATCTTTGTGAGAGTATACTTATATGTGTGTGGTTTAATTTATTTATTAATAGTCCAGCTGTACAGTTTAGATGAGTGTGTGACATTTGTCTTGTTCTCATTGAGTAAGGTAGTTAGGATATTTTTTAGTAAGATAGATATATGCAAGTGTTTTGTACCGACTAAGATTAACTCTATGAAATCATAATTTCATTTTTCTGTTTTTCTCTCTGATCTTGTATGAACACATTGTTTCTTCTTCAGAGAATTCAAGCTCTTGTACAACTAGAATCACCTTGCTCATACTACTTTTTCTCATATGGTATCAAAGCAAGTATTTTCCTAAAAAATGCTGGGTTGTTTTTTATCCTTCATGAATCGTATGGATTTACCAATTGAAAAAGGTAGAATGAACTTAGGTGATCAATCTATGTTAGATCCACTATTTTTGTCTAAATCAAATAACCCAGGGACGAGTATTGGGAATATTATCTTTAACGGTAATAATTTTCTATCATGAAGTTGTTCAGTCCAATTGGCTCTAGAGCCAAATTAAAATTAGGGTTTGTTGATGGTTCTTTAACTAAACCAGTAAAGAATTTCCAGATTTTAACAAAGCGGAATAGATGAGACTATATAGTACAATGTTGGATTTTGAACTCTATTACTAGTGATTTAGCACAAAATTACTTGTATGGCAATTTGCGCAAGAACTTTGGAATCGGATTGTTGAATAGTATGGAATTGCTAATGTTCCATTGATCTATCAATTGCAATATGAGATATGCAATTTAAAGCAAGATAATTTGTTAGTGGTAGAATATAACAATAAATTGAAATGCTATTGGGACGAGTTGAGTGCTTTACATGCTCATCTAGTTTGCAATTGTGGACAAATGGAATATTGTACTGTCATCTCAAAGAATGTACTTTATATTTTGAATTGCAAAGTAGGCTCATTCAGTTTTTGATGGGTTTAAATGAGTCATATGAAGGTGTAAGGAATTAGGTTCTTTCAATGGAACCTTTGTCATCTGTTAGCAAGCATTTGATCTTGTTCAATAGGTAAAGAAACAACGGCAAGTGATCGGGCAAATTAGTCATGGATTTGATATGATTACTTTCTTCCTTAATCAAGTTGAAGGGGGTAAATTCATCACAGATAAGAGAAAAGGGAGAAAACTGGTTTGTAGACATTGTAAAGGTGAAGGACATCAAGTCAAAATTGCTTCCAATTAATCGGATATCCAATTGGTATAAAGGAAAGAAAATTTTAAAGGGAAGCAAGCTAATTCAAGTATTATACAACCTTATTCCAATATTGTTCAATGGAATTCTATGGTGCTACAAACATTGGATACTCCTTTGGATACAAATGTGGATAATTCAGCATCTAATTAGAGTTTACAACAGATGATTATGGCTCTTATGATGGTGGTTCGAGTAAACTGGATAAAGAATTTGTTAGGAGTATTGTATAAAAATGATGAAAATGATGCAAGATAGTTCAAGTTCAACTTAGCAGAGGTAAACATTGTCCAATTTGCAGGTGAGAGTGCAGATTCTTTATGTTTTAATGCAATGCATAATCATAGTGCTTCCTTGGATAGTAGATACGGTGATACGGATCACATGACATCGTTCGCACACATTATGTTTAATATAAGACCTTTGCATCCATCTATTTCTATAAAATTACCTTATGGCAAATTACTCCTTTGTTGATAGAGTAGGATCTGTTCAGCTTACACCATAACTTTGTATTGACAAAGTGTCTGTTGTACCCTCTTTTACACATAGCCTTCTATATGTTTAAAAACTGATTTCTACTCATTCTTTCGTAGTACTTATTAACAAGATTGCTCTTGTTTTTCAGGACCAGAAGTCTAAGATGGATGTTGCAACAACTAAGGTTGTCAATGGGTTATACGTGCTTAACTCCCTTGTTTTGTCGCATGATCTTTTGTCTTCTCAATGTAATCTCTCTTGTAATGACTTTACTTCCAGTGAATAACATTCCATTCAATTGTTACATGCTCATTTAGGGCATACTTCAATATTAAAACTACAACATTCCCCTTGCTATAAACACTTTTCTTGTCCAAATTTTATATGCCATGCTTGTCAACAAGAAAACTTTCTTTGTTTGCCTTTTGCCCATAGCGATAATATTGCTTCTTTAGCCTTTCAATTGCTACATATTGACATTTGGGGTCCTATCATATTGCTTCTTTATCTAGTGCACACTATTGTCTTATTATTGCGGATAATTTTTCTAGACCATGGACTTATCTCATGCTCACAAGTCATAAACTTCTTCTTTGCTTCATAAATTTTTTCTCTATGTAGTCAATCATTTTTCTATTACTCCCAAATTCGTTCGTAGGGATAATGGGACTGAATTCTTGTCTAGTGAGTGTAAATCCATGTTTCATAGCCTATGAATTGTGCATCGATGCACTATGACTTACACACTACAACAAAATGGGCGGGTTGAGAGAAAACACTATCACCTACTTGAGACTCCTAGAGCATTGATGTTGCATGCTTCTTTACCTAAGATTTTAGGATGAGTGCCTCCTTGCTGCAACCTATCTCATAAACAAAATGCCCATGGCTATCTTACAATGGAAGTCACCTTTTGAGGTTCTATTTGGAACTGCTCCTACTTATGATAACCTTAGGGTGATTGGATGTCTATGTTATGCAACTAAACACTTGCAACATCAAGATAAATTTGATTCTAAAAGTGTTAAATGTGTATTTTTAGGCTATGAACATGGACAAAAAGGCTATAAAGTATATGATCTTGATACTAAGAAGATCGTTGTTAGTCGTGATGTTCACTTCTTTGAAGAAGTTTTTCCTTTCCATGCCTTTTCTTAGTCATCTCAACATAGTCCACTCCTGAGTCTTTCCATCCACATGTTTTGTTTGGTAAGGATCATGACATTGAGAATTCTAGAACTGTTTCTATACCTAATACTTCCTCCACATCAAAGTCGACCTTTTAAGACACCAACTTGGTTGAGGGAATTTGTTCATACAGTTCATTTCATCTGATGAAGCAGCCCATGCTTCTTCAGTTAGTTCACCTTACCCATTATTTCCATTACAAAGCTTCCATCCTTATGCTTTGAATATGTAGCATCTTTAGCTAATGTTTTAGCTACCCAAGAACCTTATGATTATTCACATGCAATTCAACATAAAGAATGGGTTGAAGCAATGCAAAATGAACTTAATGCTCTTGACTCTAATGATACTTAGGAATTAACTCAATTGGCTAGGGTAAGAAAGTAATAGGTTATAAATGGGTGTTTAAGTGGAAATATAGGCCTAATGGTAGCATTGAAAGAGATAAAGCACGTTTAGTAGCTAAAGGATTTAATCAAGTGGAAGGGGAGTATTATACTGATACCTTTTCTCTTGTTGCAAAGTTAAGTATGGTTCGCATTTTATTGGCTGTTGCTACTTTTTTTGACTGGCCTATACATCAAATTGACATAAACAATGCTTTCTTACATGGATATCTTGAAGAGGAGATATACATGGTTCCTCCTCAAAGATATACTCAAGCTAAGCATGGTGAAGTATGTAGACTTAAGCGGTCTCTTTGTGGGTTAAAACAAGCATCAAGGCAATGGAATATTGAAATTTCAAAGTTTCTCATTGCTTAAGGTTTTACCCAATCTAGTCATGATCATTCATTGTTTACTATGTTCTCCTCCACTGGTTCAGGTGTAGTCTTCCTTTATGTTGATGACATGCTCATTACTCTTCACATAGTGCTTTTATTTCTTCCTTAAGGCTGCTTTACATGATAAATTCACTATCAAGGATTAGGGTTTGGCTAGTTTTTTTTCCTGGCTTGAAATTTATAGAACAAAGCAAGGTTTGATGTTGAATTAATAGAAGTTTATTGTAGATGTTTTGGTTGATTCTGGCTTATCTACAACAAAGCCTATTTCCATGCCTTTGCCTAGTGGATTAAAGCTTGATAATTCATCACGAATTTTCCTTGATAATCCTACTTTCTACCGTAGATTGGTGGGTAAACTTCTATATATTACTCTTACAAGGCCAGATGTATCTTATGTTGTTCATTACCTCAATCAGTTTCTTTCATGTCCAGGACCCACACATCTTCATGCCTTGTTTCATGTGCTGAAATATTTGAAAGGGACATCTATGTTGGGACTGTTTTACTCCTTTTTTAATGATCTTAAGTTGATAGGATATTGTGATTCAAATTGGGGTGCATGTCCTTTGGATGTAAATCAATTTCTAGTCACTTGTATTTTGCTTAGCAATGCTCTTGTGTCTGGAAAACAAGGAAACAAAGTACTATTTCAAATTCATCCTCTAAAGTGAAGTATCATAGCATGACATCCTTAGTTAAAGAAATCCTTGGACATCTTATAGCATATGACCTTCATTTACCGGTTTCTTTACTTGTTTCATTATTTTGTGAAAACAAATATGCTTTATTAATTGCTTCTAATCCGTGTTTACATGGTCGTACTAAACACATTGACATCAATGTTCGTTTTATTCGAGATCATGTACACACTGGTTTTCTTTAGCCATGTTATGTTTCCTCTAAGGCACAATTGTAGCCATTCTTAATAAGTCCTTATATGCCCATTAACTTCAAGATTTGTGTTCAAGTTGCATCCTCAACCAATTCCAACTTGAGGAGGAGATGTGAGTATACTTGTATGTGTGGTTTAATTTATTTATTAATAGTCCAGCTGTTCACTTTAGATGAGTATGTGACATTTGTCTTGTTCTCATTGAGTAAGGAAGTTAGGATATTTTTTAGTAAGATAGATATATACAAGTGTTTTGTACTAAATAAGATTAACTCTCTGAAATCATAATTTCATTTTTCTGTTGTTCTCTTTGTTCTTGTACTAAAACATTGTTTCTTCTTCAGAGAGTTCAAGCTTGTGTACGACTGAATCACTTTGCTCAGACTACTTTTTCTCATATCTTGTTAATCATTTAAGGTGTCACATAGTGCTTATTGCTAGGCAACATCATATAAATTTTTTATAAATTGTCTAAATGTAAAAAAGGAAAAAAAAAAGAGAAATATCAAATTTAATACTTGAACATTACACAAAAATTCAATTTGTTAATTGAACTTTTTTTTTTATACCCAATCAAAATTTTTGTGATAATTTTTACTATCACTTTAATATCACTTCCTAATGTGGAAAAAAAATTTATCATTGAATTTTTACTACTTCTCTAGCACCATCAAATACTAATAGATTGTCTCTTCCATTTTAGAAAACAAAGCAAACAACGTTAATGTGGTAATAAAAATAGTCATGAAAAACTTAATTGAAAGTTAAATTGACAATTTCAAAATTCAGATATCAAAATGAATTTTTGTGCAAGGTTTAGTTATTAAATTAGACATTTTCTCTTAAAACAACTACTAGTTTTTTTTTTTTTTTTTAATAAAAGCACTTCCATGAGACAATTAATGAAGCTTCTTGCTTAAAATTACGGTAAATAATTTTCTTAAGTCAATTGTTTACTAAGATTTATATGAGACTGAAAAATATATGTTATACTTTTCTCAAGGTTTTGTTTGGCATGATGGAATGAATTAGAAAGAAATGATTGTGGAAGGAAGGAAAGCAGAGAGAATGATTATTAGAAGAATTTATATGTTTGGGTAATAACGAAAGGAAAATGGATGGAGTCTTAATTATCATAAAATATAAAATATGAATGATAAATTATTTATATGCTCCTAAAAGATAATAAGTAATTTCAAAAGAATGATATATTAGTAATTTTAAAAAAAATCTCTTTCCCTCCTAATTCTCTTTATTTTGAAGGGTAAAAAAGTGATGAGACCCAAAAAAAATATTATATCTATTTTTCCTCCCTCATTTTCTTCTTAAAACAAACGAGGAAATGAAACTCAATCCCCCGCCCACCCCCGTATTTCCTCCCCTCCATAAAAATTCCCTTCCAATTCCCCCTTGCCAGCCATAGCAAGCTGCTCTGTCTTTGTCAAGTGTGGGTGGGTCCACTTCACCACCATACGCTATATCATCGAAGTTCAATCACATAACAAACCACAAAGGGAAAAATTATATAGTAAGCGGTCGGACCTAACTCACGTACACTTGGTCATATTTTCTAATTATGCCTCTGGCCAAGAAAATGTGAGGTTCTTATCGTCTTCTAAGTGGATTAGGTATGCGATATTTCGTTTCTTATACTTTATTTGATTGATACAAGGAGAGGATTAAATAAACTAAAATTTTCGTTAAGATTTTATATTTGGTTGCTGTCGAAGAAATTTGGTGAGTTTAGACTAGTCAAAACTTGGAAAAAAAAAATGCAAATGGCATTTTAATGTCCTCGTAAATAACTAGTCGTCATTGTTGTTAGGTAAAACATATTAAGAGAATTACATTATCTTTAGGACCATTCAATTTATCATTTAATAATTTAAATATGATCATCTTTATCTATTAAAGTCTATAGATAGACTAAGTCATATCATCATATTAAGCAATCATAATTGTATAATTGAATTTAGAATTGTAAAGAAAGATGCCAATTCAATTCGAGCTTTTAGAGGATGTGGTCCAAATTATTTTTAAAATTATTGTATTTGAACCAATGTGATTTTTCCCTTTTTTTCTGATCCTTAAATAGTAACTCAAGTTTAACTTAATTAAATAAACAGTTTTAATTATTTTGAGCTCGAATTCAATCCATTTAGTTCAGTGATAGTAGACATTCAGTGATTTTCTTTGTGAAGTTTTATGCCCACGTTCTAATGTGTTACTCTTTTAGTGAAAATTGTTAGTTATTGTTACAAAATAAAATATAGTTATAATGGGCAACAAAATTTCGAAAAACGGTGGTGCTTATTTAAATTGACTTCGTGTAGTAGTCCATCAAATCAATAGAAAGGACAACGAATTGGGTACAGAGGGTCAAGCCCATGAACTGATCTAAGCCCATGCACTGATCCGGAGGCCGAAGGGTTAGCCCTTTGATTGTTGTGCCGACAGCAATTGAATGGTAATATGTACTTTAGTAAGTACGCATTATTTTTCTGTAAAAAAAAAAAATACATATTATTTTGTAAAATTGATAACAAGCTTAATTTTTTTAATACTAAATGAATGATTTCACACGCGCGCACAAAAAAAAAAAAATGTAATTGCATGTACATTCATAGAAGTTCTCTCCTTAGCCCTTTTATAAGTGTCTTGCAGCCTATATCAATGGTTTATTTGGATTGTTCTGATTTTTATTTATATTATATTTATATATATAATGTATTTGTATCATATTTATATCGTATCTGTTTGATATTTTTATAACTAAAATTACTACTCTTTTATCGATATCTATTTCTTGACAAATATCTGTTTAAAAATAATAAAAATATGATATCAAAATAACTAGAGTATAATAAACAAAGGTACCTTATTTGGAGCTTGTCACCTCCATTTTCATCATCTCACGTCAATTTTACAAATTAATAATTCATATTGTTTAGGTTTCTAACCATCTTTCAATGACATTGTGTCATCGCAACCATTAATTTTGTATTATAATATAATATTTGATTTAGGAAACACTTTTAATCAATGAAAAATGTTTTTTGTTAATAATATTATTCTAAAAATGATATGTTTTTAGGTGTTTAATTGTACTATGTAGAAATATGTTGAAAACGATGCTCAAAATTTATTTTATTTAGACATATTTAGTAAGGTTGGACAAGTAACCCTAATATATAGGATACCCACTTATACCTTGAACAATCAGGTAGATTTAGATGAATATTAAAGGCAATCAGGTAGATTTAGATGAATATTAAAGGCCATAAGATAGGATACGATATGGGATCTTCATACCATGTACCTACTAAAGAATCTATATTATATTATATAGATGGTATAAGTACAAGTTTCAAGGTATTATGGACTAGTCTTATTAAAAACTATAAAATAAAATTAATAAATAACAAGTAAAATATAATACTTCATTTTTTTATTTTGTGACTTTTATTCAAGGTTGTAATTTATAAAATAGCTTCTGCAATTTTTATTTTGGAAAAAGAATTGTTTTATTTTATTTTAGAAGACCTTGTTATTTTTTATTTTTAAGAACTTTTATTGTATGTATTTAAACTTATAAATTATATAAAAGTATTATTAATCTTTCAATGTTAATTAATATAGAAGTATTTCAAAAAGTTTAATTTTTGATTTTTTATAGGCTTTCCAATTTTGTTTGATATCATGTAATTAGATATACAAATGTTTATTACAGATTTCAACTTCCACACAAAAATGAATTCTCTATATTACAAAACTTGTGATAATAAGGAATTACTTTCCAATAATTATTTATTATGTATGTATATGTGTGTGTATGTATACATATATATAAAAGGTAATTTTACATGTCACATAAAATTGTCTATATTAATATAAAATTAAAACTTAAGAAAGGAAAAAAAATCCAAAATTCGATAAAAAATTATAGATTTCACAAGTTATCTTGTACTTTGTAACATGGTATAAGGGATAAGGTGGGTTTGAGAAGTTTAGGGGTGTGCAAAAAAACTGATGAAACCGAAAAATCAAACCAAAATCATAAAACCATTCTAAAAAATATAATTAACTGATCCATTGGTTTTAATTTAGGATTATGGTTTTTTATTTTTTTTCCGGTTTTCGATTTCAGTTTCGATTTGTAACCACAAAAAACCGATGGTTAATAATTAACCGTTTTAATATTTATAAATATATTATATATATGATTTACATATGCATATAATTATTTTAATATATATATATACATACATATGATCTACATATACATATGATTTACCTATGTTAATATTCTTGGATTTCAATTAAAATACTATTGTTCTATGTTTGATGGAGTTAATGTGGTAATTGATTTGGTTTGATTTTATTGATAATGATACATCCAAAGGTTTGTTTTTCCCGTTTTTCTTAATTTGATTTTCTTTTTTTTTTTAGCTCTTGTAATATATATATATATATAATAATTTAAAGAAAAATTCTATGATAAAGGCTAAAAAATAAGGCTTGTTGAAATTATCAATTTGATTTTTTAAAACAATTACGTTAAATGGTTAAAAACTGAAAATATAATAAATTAATCAAATAAAATGGCTAACCGTTAAGGAGGTTAACAGCTTATAATGGACCGGTTAAGGATCAAAATATTGAAAAATCGATCATTATGGTTATATTCAAAAAATAGGGTCACAAACCGGTTAACAAATCCGTGAATACCCTTAGGGATGCTATAGGGTAGGTTCAATTCAATACCTACAATACAGGATAAGGTATGATGCTCCATACCCTAACCAATTTGTACCTACTCACTCTTAATATTTAGCGTGCAAATGAAGTATTATTTATATTAAAGAGTGCTTTCCAATCTAACTTATCGTTTTAAAAGTGTAAGTTGCTTTCCTAAAAAAATGTTAAGATCTTCCAAAAAAAGGAAATCTTTTTTTTTTTCATATTTTCAACATAATTAACAAATAATAATGGATATGACTTAAATCCTTATTATTTTTCCTATCATTAATTATTGTAACTATCACGCTCTAGAAGGCACCCTATTTGTGACAGCTCTGCTGTATACTGTACTAAAGCTGAGGAATGACTCCTTTGTCATTCAATGACTTCCAATACCGTGTATAAGGCATGCTTTCCATTTAGGGGTACCATTGGATTGTGGCAATCATAGAGCCTAAACTAAAGTGTAGCGATAATAGGGACTTTTAAAACATAAAAGCTTAAGAGAATCATAATATAATTCCTACTACAGATAAAGTAAGGACAATGGGCCCCATATTACAAAACATCATTCCAGTTTATCCCTCATAAATATGACTATCACACAAAATACTATTATCAGAATGACTATATAGAATCACTAGTCTCCAAATCTATGCAAAACATCAAAAGCATAAGTGAAGGTTTGTAAAAAGACGATCCTACTCTCGGTTGCTCCACCTTCCCACAAAATCCTAAAAACCCGCAACATTAACCTGAGGTATCCTTTGTCTGGGTATGTCACATAGGTAATCTTGCAATAGTAAATATCTGTAAAGGTGTGAGCTATAACCAACTGAGTGATATCCTCTCATATTACACTTTCAAGCATGTTTAACAAACAACTATTTACAAACATATGTCATGCATCAATTACATGAACAAACACATACGATTTATCGGTTAGATTGTATATGGTACGGATTTATGCCCTTCATAACTCGAGCTAGGGAAATGTGCGTAGTCACCTTGACCCAACACAAACCCATCACTTCCAGGTTATCATGTAACCTCAGGTATTTAGAAAATACTTTATAAAATTTGAACTTTTATTTGTTTTTCAAAAACGAATTAAAAAAATTTCAAGTATATAAAACCCTAAGTCGAGCCTCCAATGCAGTTCTACCCACAAGGTTGTTTTCCCATACGATGTAGTTCCTCATTAGTAGAAACGGACACACGAACTTAACCATTCTGGTCGGTCTGCTCAGTGTGATACTGATTGTTTAAAATATGCAGATGGGATAATATGCATGATCCATTTAATTAATCCGAACCAGATAATTGTAAGTCCATTTTTTTAAGTGATCAATTAATTATATATAAAAACCCAAATTTGTATACCTAATGAAAATTTTTTTAGTTTCAATATTAAGTTTTAGCACACTCAAGTAGTTCAAGCACAATCGTCCCTAAACCCGACACAAATACCAGTTTATTATCTTTATTTTAGTACTCTAAACTACACATACAAAACAATGTAATAATTATAAGAAACTCACTTTGCCATATCTGAGGATCAAAGTAGTCCTTAAGGTAAGAATCCTCCTAGTCAATGTCTCCTAAATTCAGTAAGAAATGCAAAGAGTGCTTAAGGAATAGCTATATAAGATAGTTTGGCAATCTATACTATAGTAGTTTAAATCTTTTGTATTTTTTATATTAAAACTAAAATTACCTATGTCTAATTCATTTTAAATCAGTTTTTCACTAGTAAGTAGCATACCTTACACTGTTTTTTGAGTACTTTTTAATGGTGATATTATCTTTATGAAATAAAATCTCTAAGGTACCAAATGGCATCAAGCTACATCACAAATTTAACCTAAGACAAAGGTTTTCAAAATTTCTTTACTCCAATTTGCTTCTTAATCTATTCTTCATTAGCTACCTAGTTGTTGTTTGTGATTTTCAACACTTAAAATATAGATTCCTCACCTTTGGATTCACCTTGATTACTATCAACTTTCACAATAGAACATTTCACACTTCCTGTTTTCAACATATTATTTAACTAACCTACATAATTCATATTCATTGTTTTTTTTTTTTCGAGCCTACTTGGAAATTTAGAAATCATCAAGCGGCGCCCCCTTCATTATAGTGATGTCCTCGGCCATAGGAAAAAGGAGAGATAATGCTCATAGTATTTATTTAATATTATATATATGTATATATATATATATATTTCACCAATTTTATAAATTACACTACTCATATTTTTTTCCCCTTAAGGTTAGATTACTTTAGTGGCTACTCATTCTTGGCTATCTCAGTTGGTTTAGGAAAAGGAAAAATCCTTTAGTTAATCACTCTGCCTTCCACATGAGATAAGCTTACGACCATCTCGACACAACATCATAATTTCAAAGGACTTATTGTCATGCCCCGCCCCTGCAGGCGATGGCAACGTGATGCCAGGGCAGACAAACCCACCACTGGCCCCCTGGTGGTAATGGCCGACAGCACCATTGCATCATGGTGACCCCAACCAACGCATGCCCCAAAGGGTACCACGGGCACTATAGGTATTGTTACCCTCAAGCAGAGTTGAACCCAGTCTGCAGACTCTAGGATTCGAACCCATGACCTGAGGCTTTTGCCTGCCCCAAAGGCAGCACCTTTCACCAGTTGATCTGAAGTGGTGGGTTTGTCTGCCCTGGCATCACGTTGCCGTCGCCTGCGGGGTGGGGCGTGACATAAAAAGACGCCTTTTTATGTCACACCCGCCCCCCACTACCGAGGTTCTGGATGTGATGCCAGGGCAGACAACTGCCACAGGCCCCCTAGTGATAATGGCCGACATCCACCCTCAGGTGAGACCCCAACCAACGCATGCCCCGCAGGGTATCATGGGCACTATAGGTATTGTTACCCTCAGGATGAGTTGAACCCAGTCTGCAGACTCTAGGATTCGAACCCAAGACCTGAGGCTTTTGCCTGCCCCAAAGGCAGCACCTTTCACCAGTTGAGCTGGGGCATGCGTTGGTTGGGATCACCATGATGCAATGGTGGTGTCGGCCATTACCACTAGGGGGCCAGCGGTGGGTTTGCCTGCCCTGGCATCACATCCAGAACCTCGATAGTGGGGGGCGGGTGTGACATAAAAAGGCGTCTTTTTATGTCACATCCCGCCCCCGCAAGCGACGGTGATGCGATGCCAGGGCAGACAAACCCACCACTGGCCCCTAGTGGTAATGGCCGACACCACCATTGCATCATGGTGATCCCAACCAACGCATGCCCCAACGGGTACCACGGGCACTATAGGTATTGTTACCCTTAGGCAGAGTTGAACCCAGTCTGCAGACTCTAGGATTCGAACCCCAGACCTAAGGCTTTTGCCTGCCCCAAAGGCAGCACTGCAGACTGGGTTCAACTCTGCCTAAGGGTAACAATACCTATAGTGCCCGTGGTACCCGTTGGGGCATGCGTTGGTTGGGATCACCATGATGCAATGGTGGTGTCGGCCATTACCACTAGGGGGCCAGTGGCAAAAGCCTCAGGTCATGGGTTCGAATCCTAGAGGCTGCAGACTGGGTTCAACTCATCTTGAGGGTAACAATACCTATAGTGCCCGTGGTACCCGTTGGGGCATGCGTTGGTTGGGGTCACCATGATGCAATGGTGGTGTTGGCCATTACCACTAGGGGGCCAGTGGTGGTTGTCTGCCCTGGCATCACATTGCCGTCGCCTGCGAGGGCGGGGTGTGACACTTATTATTATTATTATTTACATAGATTGAACAATCAAAATAAAATGAGTAATATTTTTATGACATATTCCTCTTGAGAGAGATACTACTACTACTACTACATTCCTTTCTATCATCCAAGCTTATTTTTATTGGCTTATACAAGTGTGTACATGTCAATATCCTATGGTTCTTTATTGAAATAGAATATTTGTTGATATTAACATTTGTTCTTATACCCACAGAGTATTAAGAAACTTACCAAAAGTGTATGCTTAGATAGGTATAGGATGTGGTCCTCCTTATCTTCTAGGGACGTGTAGGGCTAGCTCAAGAGGAAAAGTTAATGAAAATAAAATGAGAGGTTGACTCATGGCTTAAATAAAAGAAGATGATATCGAAGAGTCCTTGATTGATCCTTCCTTGATCTCTCTTTAGCTGGTGTGTTTTCTAGAGAAGAATAAGGAGGTCATTTTTCCATATTTCCATGGCACAAAACAAATGTGAGGAAGGGCTAAAAGGAGGCTTACCTAAAATGGGTGTTTGCTGAAAATAAAAAGAAAAAAGGAGTGATACTTGCAGTCCCCTTTCTCCTTAGTAGTCAGCGTGGAAGTATCTAAGAAGAGAGAATTTTGCTGGATCCTTAGGACATAGGCTGCAAACAAACGGAGAAAAAATGAATCAAGATCTAGTGGCCCTACCATTTCTATAAAGAATGCTGAGACAAAAAGGGATCAAAGAGAAGGAAATACTCACCTCGATAGGTTCTTTATCCATCGGTTTGTCAAGACATCTTGGGAAGAAGTGAAGTGACTTTTGAAGGAGATGAGGGTAACTTTCTAGTGTAAAGAAATGACAGACTGGGGGTCTTTTGTAGCTCATTACCATCCCCTATAAAGAAGAGTTTGCTTGTATTATTTCCATATAGAGTTGAGTTGGCATCCTAGGGTACTTAAGCATAGGGTCAAGTACATTCAAATCTCTTTCCACAAATCTTGTTGTCCTTCTTTTTTTTTTCTTTTATTTTCTTTTTACTTGTGCAGGCAGCAAACTTAGGAGAGGGTTTAACATATTTAAAATGTGACTAGTTTAGTTAAGTTTATATTATGCTAGTTAGATCATAGTTTTAGTTTAAGCTTGGTGCAAACTGTAGATGCTTCTTAGGTTTCTTTGGTAACTTTAACTACATACAATGCTTTGCTGAATTTTTATGGGTGATTTAAAACATATACAAGTTATAAGATTACTATGATGCCTATTCTCAAGCAAAATCGTCACGCAATAAGGTCTATTCTTACACAATTTAGACTCAATGGATATGTCGTGATGGAAATTACTTAACCATTCCATAAGGTTGATTTATTACTAAATCTCTTTAATCATCGTCTAGGATATATATATATATATATATATAGTATTTTATTTTATTAATTTTTTCTTGGATTGATATTATTAGTTAAGGTTCGAAACGTATCAATTTCAATTTAAGACTTAAATCTAGGATTTCAACCAAGTCAACTCGCTAAGTCAATAACCTAAATTTTTAGGGTTTTATAGCAACAATACAAGAAGGCTAAGAATTTACTTTGTTTTATTTTATTTAATTTTAATTTTAAAAAGGTACATAAATGACGACTAATAGATAGGTGGAATGAGATATCATAAAATTAGATACATCTTTTGTTCAACTTTCTTGCATTAAAGATTGTAAATAAGAAAAAAAAAAGATTGCATATAAGTTGTTTATTATTGTTGTTGTTGTTGTTGTTGTCAAAGATTGCATAGAAGTTTACTTTCCTCTATGTTGATACATCCGAGGAAGTTGTACTCATATTTTCATGTTGTAGATAGAGGAATTATTTAAGTAGAGTAGTCACATGCATATTGATTGAGTATAGTTTGTGGGGAGCGATAGATAGTGACACTTTCACAATGACGAAAAGAAAAATAAAATAGTGATAAGTGGAAGAGCTATCAAACATTAAACTCCACTAATGACAATGAACAAGTGTTTCATCTCTTAAGATGGAAATTCAATAACATATTGGTGTCTCTACCCAATTTTTGGATTTTTTAAATGAGGAAAACTTTAGGTATTTATAAAATTTGGCCATCAATGGACCTTTGTATGGAAATAGGGTTTTTTTTTTTTAATTTATCCTAAAATAAGATACAAAAAAAGATATTTTGAATATAAGAGTCAAAGGCAGGATCGCGTCTTTGACCAAACCTACACACACCTTTACTTTTTTAAGACAAGGGCATAGGTGCCAAACATGCTTGTAATGTAGGCAAAAATATACAACTACATTGAATAAATAACAATTAGTGAATTTAATACAATTGACAACTTTTGCAAGAAAAACTACATCCATGTACTGACCCAAGATGTTGCCATGTTGACAAATCCCAACTCCAAACAACAATTACTTAGTAAAACAATAACTAATCACAAACAAATTCAACATATACGAAAATTAGAAAGTTTGAAAATGTTTAAATGTTTATACAATGTTAACTATAAAATAAATACAACATAGCCCTCCTCTTCCTATCTTCCCTCTTAAAAATAGCCTAACCAAATCGTGCAAACATTAAAGACTTCTAGCTTAGTTCCTCAATCCTTAATGTGCTACCTGTACTTCCCCTTCACCTTCTTCTTCTTAAGGTGACTACTTAAAGCCCGTGTAGCTACTGGGCTATGTTGATATGGATGGTGAACTTGACTAAGTTAGGTTACCCCCTCACCCACATCTTCTTCATTGTTTTGATGTTGTCACTCTCTATGCAGTACTGGGGGTGTTTGGATTGGATAAAAGTAATGCCTAGGGTTCGGTATGTAATAAGGACTATGTACATTTCGTAAGTTGATGATAATATCCCTTGGATAGCTGCTGGTGGAAGGAAAAATATCATAACTTGGTCCTAAACTCGTGCTATGGAAGAATCCACCAACATAACTACTCTAATAAGGCTATATGTTATGTGTGGGTGCCTTTGAATATATCGATGGTGAAGCTATTACCTCTTTAGAAATGGAAGACGTGGAATGTTAATCATAATGCGATATATGGAGTCACTAGGCATGGTAACGGGAACTCCCTACTCCCATTCTGGTAGATACGCTACAAGCTTATCTTCTTCATCTTCCTCCCCATTAAGAACACCACGTCGAACATAGAAAAACATCCTGGGTGCACCATGCTAGCCTTGGTACCTCATAGCCTTTTTAATAATGTGAACCATGACAGATACACTATCAGCCAATGTGAGCTTCTTGAAGTCATTCATCCATCGAGAGGAAAATACTACTATCAATTACATTTAAATTGACATCAATTGAAATAATTGAACACAAGAACACTTGACTTACCATTCAATCGATTGAAGCTCTAGTATCTGAATTTTCATATCTAGCTCATTCTTCACAAAGTTTAGAAACTCCTTTACTAGAATATTTGAATTTATTTGTGAGTGATTTTAACCAACCATGGCATTAACACATGAGTGAGGGCCTTCCAACTTAATGATCACGAAAGGCCTTCTAATGGCTCATTCATTGGCATGGACCCATATTCTTTGACAGGCATGGGTGAATAGGCCATTGGGGGGAGGCCTATATGGAGTTGGACTTGCATGAGCCGAATGGACAGACCTAATAGGTAGCTCCTCATAAGCTTGGATGCCTAGATCAACACCTACCCGTACATTCGTTAAAGGGTGCACTTTGGAGTCTGAACCAATCTATGAGGAAAAATTCACTTGTAGTGTGCAATGGTGTTGGAGACCACTTAATTGTCTAGATATCTACATAAACAACTCTTATATCAAGCCAGCACCTAACTCCTTTGCTTGCACCAATAGATCCTCCATATTGTCATCATCAACAATTGGAACAAGCACATACATAGGTCCACTTGCATATAATAGGGGTATCTATGTATTATTTCAATATCTCTACTACTTGAATCCACACCAACACTAGCACATATCCTGTTAACAAACTGTTGAAAACTGACATCTATCCTTATCTAAACTTTCCCCAATATAGGCCTATCATACTTCGGCCCATGCGATTTAGTCATAATGTTTCCATAACTATACACCATAAAGTGAACAAAATCTACCATTACAGACCTGTAGAGTTAATGCTTGAAATTAAATAACGGTAAGAACTTAAAATTAAAATTGAATGTGGTACATTGTTTTGCTATTTTTTAAACTTTTCTAAGGTTTCTTAGTCTTTCCCACATAGTACAACGCATTCACACAATTTCCATCACGTTCTACTTAGCATTTTACAAAACACTTAGTATGCATGAACCTAATAACCACTTCAACCATCGAATTTTCACAATGCATCTTGGTACACTAAAACAATTAGTACTATCTAACATAGTAATGTAGAAAACTACCAACAAAAGTCATAAAATTTGGTTAATTTAGTTCAAAAGAAAAACCTGAAAACAATGAGACAAAGGTGAAGTAAATAAGTAAAATAGAAGACAGAAAAGTGAAATTTATCTTAGAAAACAAATATCCAAAGTTGAGAAGTGAGTGGGGTAAATTAATCGCACCGCTAGGGCAGTAGCCATGAGAGAAATTTGTATTTGTGGAGAGAAGTGCAAACAAGGAAAGTGAGCCTTGATCAATTTTTTTTTCTTTTATAATATGAAATATCCTTAAATTACCTTAAGCTTAATTAATCTGCATGTATATGTTCTGTTTGTTTGATGTATGAAATTATTATGAATATATATATTTAGTTGATAAATTGTATATGTTAGTATAAATTGGAATTAGTTGTATCATGTTGATTGTTAGCTTATGTGTAAGTTAAGCCTATGATTTCCAACAAAACAAGCCCAACTCAGTCTTGATGGAAATTAAACCTAAACCCAAGTCCAAACGCCAAACTCAAGCCTAAATCCAATCCAATGGATAAATATAGAAATGCAAAATTTGATTCTGCATAAATAGCAGAACTAAAATCTTTAGCAAGACAGAGATATGACAACTTCACTGATGCAAAACCACAACTAGACATCAACACTGATGAGTCATATCTACGATTACAAGCACTTACCTTGTATACAGGTCCAAATCCCCCTTCTCCAATCTTGTTGGTATCGGAAAAGTCATCAGTAGCTATTGCTATAGTAGCCAAGTCAAAGTGTGGCAATTCTAGTCCTTCCTCCTGATATTCAGCAGTTTCCATTACTGCTGCTAGATTGCTTGCCTTAACTCCTGCAAAAGTATGAATCTTTACCTCCACAGGAGCAGAAATATATCTTTTTGAATACTCACGGGTCATGTTTCTATACTTGATGCTAGCTATTGTAGGATGCAAAAAATGAAAATTGATACCAAACTTGATAAACATACTAGATCATAACATTTGACCTAGAGTGCATCTATGGATGGAAAGTAAGAATACCATTAACTTCTGAAGGATGATATGAAAAACAATCAATCAATAAGAACATCCTTAGTAAAAGATTTAGAGCAATGTGACTATTGCTCTTTCGAGTTTAACATGGACTGGTCCACATGAACCTATAACAGCATGTAGCCGTGATATGTGCTGTCGTATGTATACGTTATTCCAATAAGGTCTAGATGGATCAGGCCCACAGATGAAAATTTCATTTCAAGGACATATCAGAGCAAGCAGTGTATATATTAACGTATACCATCTGTTAAAAACAAGGTCTAATTAAAGCTATTAGAGCAAATAGCTGTGGTACGTGCTATTGTATACGTATACGTTAGTCCAACAAGGTCTATATCGAACAGAGCTACAGAAGAAAAATTCAGTTTAAGGACATATCAGCGCAAGCAGGCATATTTTCAAATATGCAATCTGTGAAAAGTGAGACTGTGCTGCTGATCTGCATAACAAAACTAATTGAAGTAAATTACCTTCCATCAGTAACTTCTTGTTTCTCTTCTTTCGCTGGATGTACAAAGCTAAGACCAAGCCCAGAAGAAGAATCGTTGCTAATGGCAATATTGAGCTTAGGATGATCACCTTTTCTTTCTTGTTAGGCAACCCACGCAGAGCTGAGAACAATAGTTGAAACATAAAAGACTAAAAATCAGATTTTAGATGTCATGGTTGAAATTTCCCAAACTAAAGTACTATGTGCTTTAGCATACACTCAACTTGCACTTCTTATGAACATTAGCTTACTACTTCAAAAGGCACCTAACACCAGGGTGTTGTCTACCTTAGCATAGTATCTTCATGGTTATGTACTTCGATTAAGCTGCTTTCCAAAAGGTTGCACTTCACTAAGCTAAGCCTAATTCTGGATTTTGAAACTCCAAGCCTAGTTATCAAGATGTGCTAGCACTAGCATACCAAGATAGGACAAGGCAAATAAACTTTACCTGACTCTGATGCAGCCATTCTGATGTATATTTCTTGCCCATTTATGTTGTATTCTCTGATGTCAATAAGTAGTCCAAACCAGAGCAAGCATCCACTCCCACCATCTGTTATATACATATTTGCATACGCCATACAGGAACAGTTTCTCTTGCATGCTCGCTTGCAATCCTTAAGATCCATGCTCTTGTCATACCAGGATTGCCTTGTATCTGGCAATCGGATACCAGAATATTCCACAAATATGTCTTTGGAGCAATCCAAAGGAACTCGCCTAGAACAGCCACTAGACCAATTAAAATGATCCCACTCTTGAAGGGACACAGGGATAAAGCCTTTTAGGCATTGGCATTCTGGAGAACTAAAATAATTGCAACTGCCGTACACACCACATCCCATATGTGTCACAAATATCTATCGGAGCAGAAAGATAAAGATACCAACTTTGAGCTCCATCTGAAAAGGTTTCGCGTTGCAAGGTGCCATATGAAGTTATAGTCAACTTGCATTGAACTGTTTTGCTACGATCTTTATTATGGTAGTACATTTCCTCATCATTCAGCACGAACTCGTATTTGTAATACTTGTTCGGGCTTAAGTTAGGACTACCAGTGAATCTTACACCATTCCATGATCCTACTCTTAACTTGATGGATGGACCTTGCATCATATATAACTGCGGATATCCTTTTGGATCAACTAGGTATGTGAAATTACCAGAAGAAGGATCATCAACACCCTTCCATGATGTTAAATAGCGGTTGAACCCCGAGGTCCGGTTTCTTCCAAGCTTCATGCCTGCTATAAGAGTGTCAATAGGATAATCAAAACTCTGCCAGATGAAACCATCTGAACTCCTTGATCCATCATGGATAACAAGATTCCCCGAGTCTAAGAGCTGAGCAACAGGATTGCTCACTGACACAAACATGTTACAAGACCATATTTCGCTCTCGTTGCCATTCACAAGCACGAGACCTGCCTTGCTGGCTATCTTCAAGATGCCCGAAGAATCGACCAGGCGAGCATCTTTATTGGCAATCCAGACTACTGTCCTAGTAGGGATATTCTTGTACCATATTCCTAAGTATCTGTTTCCATGATTACCCAAACCGAAAAATCGAAGTTCAAAGATTCCTCCTGCAGATATTATACTCTCTCCATCACTGAGGTTCTATCTTTAAAATAATAATGAAGGGCCCTATCTTAGCCCTATCATTGTAAAGTTACATCTCGAAAGGTTTCTTTACTTTGATAAAAAAGGGCCTTATATTATATTAATATATTAGTAAAGGCACAAGCTAATATCCATAAATACATTAAATACCTAAAAATTCACATTACTGACTATCTCATCAATAATCATGATTGCAAATAAATACTTCAAAATATAGTTGGCATAAATGAAAGCCAACTCAAGGCTAAACTAAAGATGAGAAAGGAATTTTGTCTTTACATGAATTGAAACATTTAATAAAATTTCAAAACATCAACTACCAAACATTTCAAAAGTCTATAATCACAGATTTGTTGGATAATTTGGACTACTAACATCATTCTTGTAGTCTACATATATATGCCATTTCCTGGTAGATCAAACATTATGGGTTCCTCACCTGCTTCTAAAAAGATAAAAAGAATGAGCACAAGGCTTAGTATACGTTTAGAATCATTTGCAGCTAGCTTTAAACTCGGAGTAACTCATGACTCCATACAAATAGATATAGATAAATATATATACTTATATTGATGTTGGGTACTCCCTAACACCTTAGGTATCATACCCGTGCCACTCTAGTCTACCACAATCCTTACCGTATGCAACTCCGCTCGGGACAACGACACATATGGATCATCAAGTGCTGTCCTAGTAACACTAGTACCTTGGCTCACTAAACCTAACAAAGCACAAGCGGCAAACAAATGAAGCCAATGTTGTTTACTTTATTGATCATTTCTAAGCCTATAATCACAAGTAACAACCAAGCTAATGACATACCCGATATAATGTTTAGAATAGATAGCTCAAATCTGCTAGAAATACCTCATCACATATAACAATACTTGTCATACCCCAAGGGGTATTCTAAATGCAACAGCCCACCATATAAAATATTAAAACCTTAGAATGACTATCTTAGTTATGCAAAGGCTTCAATATCATGTACAAGGCATAATTCACAATAAAGGGGAGGTCGGAGGAGTTACACAGTTTATAGTGGTGATCAAATAAATCATGTGAAAGAACTAAACAAAGTAAACTTAAATCATGATAATTTATAAATCTTAGGGATATTCCCCCACTAAAACCACAAAGATTCCAATATTAACTAGGTTTTTGAAGTCTCCAAAATAATTTATAGTATTTGATAGAATAATCTAACAAAAGAGATTTTGAAAGAAATCTACTCTAAATCTTATAGTAAATTTCTTCACAAAACTACCTATGTCAACCCTATTACCTTGGCTTCGTCATCCTTAGATAGAGCCATAAGTAATCTTGGGATAATAAATATCAATGCGGGTATAAGCATCAACAAGCTTAGTGAGTAAATTCCCACAAAATTATCATAAAAACAAAACAAGCAAGTTGGTAATCCCTGAGCATCTGCTCATAGCAATCGATCTAGCATGACTTCCCTGTGAGGCTGTATTCCCAAACAAAGTAGTTCCTCAAGAAGGAGCAGGACCCACATATTTATGTGATGTTTACAGTCCACTCATTCCCACACATAGGAATAGCAGCCTTTAAATGTGACCTTATAGTATGCAATGCGTGACTAGTTCTTATTTTACACCAACCATATTAAGTTCATTAAATGTGATCAAGCAATTTATCAGATACTCACAACATATCAAAACACAATATCAACACATTTAAATAATCAAATAATATTTCGATATGCTTACAAGCCATTGGTCATGAAACTTTAGTCATAAACATAATTCCCATATCTTCCCAAAGCAAGTCCAATTTTCATCTTTTTCTATCTATTAGTGCACTATTTTACATACAAAATCAAATAAGCAAGTAGGGAAATAAAACTCACTTAACATCATTCAATCAAAGTAATCTTTTGGAAAAAGTGTATTGACCTTTTCGTCACCTGAATAAAGAAAATACTCGAAATGAGTATTTTCCATTGACTTTGTTTAAATTCCTAACTATATAGACTTAGTTCTTGATAGATTTTCGAGTTATCTAGTTTTGATCTTAAAACGGCAATATCTAAGTCATTTTAACTCCGATTTTTGCATTTGAATAGTCGATTTCTACCTGCTTAGGAATTTCTAAGGCTATTTTAAACATTTAAGATCATTTAGGTCTTGGAATCTAAGGGGTCAGATTGCACCTAGATTCATATCTAAATCCATTTTGACACTTTTTGCAAGTTTTACCTCAAGTAGACTTTCTAAGACAAGTTTATAATTTATTCCTATACTTAAACACATTAAAAACTCAAAAAGTAGTTCACAGTACTTGCCTGATCTTATTGATGTTGCTCAAAAGAAATTTCACCATTAAATAGGTTCATGAAAATGGAAATTTTAAAAGTTCACAAAAATTCAACTTTCAAAACTTGTAGTGAACTCTTATTTATTAAAACTTTAGAATATATGAATTGAGTTTTAAAATAAAGTGCCATACTTTATTTAATTTTTTGCACTTCTTGTTTAATCTTTTTATTAAATACTTGATTGTCAAAACATTGATTTTTCATGTGTATTTAAAAAATAAATTTTTGAGGCTTTGAAAAATAAGTTTTGGAAAATGTTTATATAACAAAGAATTATCAACGTTAAAATTTAAGGATTCATTTTACTATCATGACAATATCACTATGAGCATTTATGTATATGAACACAAAATTAAACTCATAAATATTTTTCTAGCAAGGTGTAATCACAATAAAGAGATGACAAGGTTGAGAATATAAATACAAGCATAATCAAAATAAAAACATGGGAATCTTAGCTATAATCAAGGCACCCCAGAACTTGAAATGTTACAATTACCATATATAATAAATAAAATCAAAGCGTAATGAAATGAAATAAAATGAAATTCTAAGAATTTGTCATGCCTTTCCAAGACTTGAAATAATTTAGTCTCATTTAGACTTGATTTATAAACATGTTCAAGACTAAAAATTGACTAGTCTTAGATAATTTGCATGAGATAAAATTGCTCGAAATAAAAGAACATGAAATAAACAATAGTTAATGTCACGCCCCAACGGGTACCCTAAACGTGACAGTCCGCCACACTCAATATTAAAGCTTAAGTATGATAACCTTAGTCATTTCCAAAAGCTTTTATATTAAGTGTAAGGCTTACTTCCACAATTTTAGAGGACCATATATGGAATAATGAAGCTTAAGGAGATATAAAACATATTAAGAAAAGAAGAATCACAATAACTATTTGTTCATGGCATAATTTTACGAACTTAAGAACAACTCCCTAAATTACTAATTATACACATATCATCATGCTAAAGCTAAGCTACTCTTTATTTAAATTCTAATATACAAAAGGAATTACCTGCCCACAAGGTCTAGGTGGCCTTAGCCATAAGTACGGGAACTGCAAAAGGTAGCTACCGGGGTATAAGCTAATAAGCTTAGTGAGTAATTCCCAAAATTCATACTCGAAGTAGATTATCAATCAAGTTTATTATTCAAACGTATGAAATGCAACAACCACGTGAGCATACAAGACATATGACTTTCCGGGAATCATATGTTGAATGAATTTACGCCCTTCATTCGGGGTTGGGTATTCAGGCCAATTACAGCCACCACTTTTAAAAACACTTTTATAGGTCTTACCGGCTTCTATACGCCATCAAAAATTTTGTAGTCATTACAGGCTCCTACTAGCCACCAAAAATTTTGTAGTTATTACAGACTCCTACTAGCCACGAAAAACTTGTAGTTATTACAGGCTCCTACTAGCCACGAAAAACTTGTAGTTATTACAGGCTCCTACTAGCCATCAAAACTTGTAGTTTATTACAGGCTCCTACTAGCCACTCACATGATATACCGGTTCTGTCTACCACCACTATTATACACTTGTCCCACCAATTGTATAGTAGTGAATGCAATGTGACTCAACATATGAAGTGCGTGAGTAATTTCTTTAATTAAAGTCTAGTAGTTACATTTTAACTTCTTTCAAGTGATCAATCAATTTCAAACATTTCAAGATACTAATTCTCATACAACTTTATTACAAACAAATCGAGTTTCGATATACTTAGTATTCTTTCAACATATTATCATACACTTCCTTTTTATTTTTCTTAAACTCTAGTGCAACTAATTTTACAAGCACAATCAAGAGTATGAGAAAATCAAGGGAAGTAACTCACGATGCCATTGCCGTCTATTTCTCTTAAGCGGATGAGTCGTTCACACACTCCACTAAATCGTAATAGTCCTTGGGGTGAAGAAATCCTTCCTCGGGTTCACCTAATCAAAGAAAATACCCATAATGAGTTTTTCTTGAAGATTTTCTTGAATTTTGACAAACAATGTCAAAGAACGTCAAAGTTCGCATGAAAGAATGTTCCAACTTAAAATGGCCATAACTTGGTCATTTTAACTCGGAATCGCGCATATAATATACCGATTTCTATCTACTCGAAAAGATCTACCCATTTCTAAAATTATTTCCCACAAACAAAGCCACATAGGCTCCGAAAAACTGGTGACAAAATTCACCACGGATTTTTAAATAAAAACAACTTTGGTTCAAGAAATCAAAATTTGTTTGATAAATACTTAGTTATCTATATAGTTGAAAAATTCTCTTTTTATAACTATATAACTCATATTTAAGCATGCTCAAGTGTTTTGTTATCCAAATTATTTTTCTTAAGTAAAACAATGTCGGGTTAAAGCTTTTTCGGAAATTGTTTTCGTGATTTTCTTTGAAATGAATGCCTTGTTTTCTTTATTTTCTAAAAACGTTTTATGTTGGTTTTATTTATCTTTTTCTAAGTGACTTTTGAAAATAAATTTTCTTTCTAAGTTACATTAATACTATTTGAAGTTTTCTAGAAAATATTCTTTTCTTCATTTTCTTGTGTAAATTCCTTGTTTACTTGTTTTGGCAAAAATCTTTACTTGATATGCTCATTCTTTTTCTCATGTCTCTATTCCGAAAACAATTACTCATGCATGAAAATTTGGTTTCCTTATAAAAACAAAGTGGAATATTTAAGGACTTTTTGTAGAAAAAAAACTAATTTCTATAATTCTATTATTTTCCTCTTGTAACTTAAAAAGAAATAACTTTATTATTTTCAAATCATAAATTTTCTTTGCCTATTTGTTTGCAACGGTCTTTATTAAAATTTCCTTAGTTCTCCATCTTATTTTCTTTCTTTATGAAAACAACCATTTTTGTCAACAAAATAAAAGCAAAGTAGAGTAACAAAGATTTAACTAGCTTTTTAGTAAAAATAGTTTCTAAATTCATAGTGAATTCTTTTTGTAACTTGAAAATGAATGAGTTTATTTTTGTTATCTTATATTTTCGTGTTTCACAAACATTTATTCCTAAGTGATAAAAAGCCTTCTTTTATTTGATTATCTTTAGAAAATAAAGCTTTTTGGATAACCATCTAGATGAACATGATTATGAGGATAATAATAAACAAAATAACATAAAGCATAAATAATAAAGTCAAGTATTGGAGTCTTAGCTTTTTCAAGGCTCCCGGGACTAAGAAATAAACTAGTCCCATAAAGAAATAAAATGAAAGAAGAAAAGCTTGTTTTGACTTGATGAGGACAAGTCTAAGACTAGAGACTAGTCTTAATTTCAACAAGGAATAAATTGCAATGGAAAAATAAATAAATTGCTTGTATGAAATAAATAAATTGCAAGATTATGAGCTTATATGCTCTAAATAGCATATATAACTATATAGATATAGTAGATAGTAGTAAACATAATGGAAATATAGGGAAACATAAAGGAACATAATAGAAACATAAATGAACATAAGAGGAACATAAATGAATATAGAGGAAACATGAACATAGAGGAATTATGATTATGAACAAAAACAAAGTATGAACCTATTGTTGCTTTCTTAACCTTCATGGTTTTAGAAAACACACACTAAGCTCATACTAAGTAGATGAACATGGAGACTTCTTGAAGAACTTTTACCTAAAGAAGATGAGCCTAAAGAGAACTTCTTGAAGAGCTTCTTGGAGAGAAATTCTAGAGATTTTGAGAGAGTAATTTTAGTGTAGAAGTGGTGTGAAAGAAGTGAAAGAGAAGGGGGGTATTTATAGAGAATGTGTGGAGGGATTTTTGTGTGATTAAAATAAATGTAAAATTGAAACAAATTGTGGATAGAGAGAGAGGGGGGCCGGCCATTGTGTAGAGGGGGAGGAATTGATTTATTTTTTGACTTTTTGTTAAATAAAAGATGTAATTTGTAAGGTAGATGTGATATAAAGTTATGGGAAAGGTAAAAAGTTAAGATAATAGGTTATGTAGAGTGTAAGAGTAGGTGTAAGAAAAAGTAGAGATAAAAGAATAGTGTAGAATAGTAATGAATAGTGTAATGTAAAGTAGATATGACAATTAAAGTACCGGTAGTAAGAAAATACGCGTATAATAGCTATATCTGTTATTTTTACTTACCGAAAAATTATGAAATTGATATTTTTGGAAAACTTATATTTTTACGAGTCTAACGGTGTATTCGGAATATTTTTACTATTCCGGGCTTCTGGACACGTTTTTCGAGAACTGTGTCCGATCGGGTTCGAAGGACACCCGAATTTCGCGAAACTGAAACTTTTATGAAACCTATGGTTATTACGGACTATTCGAGCTAATTATCCCAACTTCGTTTTTTCGGGCCAAAGAAAACGGCAATGCCGGATTTAGATTGATACGGTAAACTAGGGTTTTGTTGACCTTTAGGGTTTCGTTTGTCTTCCGGTTAGGGTTTTGTGCTAAACCGATTCCGAAAATTTAGGGGTTTACAGTTAAATTAGTAAGCAATATGCTCTAAAGCTTATAATTACTTAGATATTCATATTTACAAACAAAAAGTTAGATTAGGAAACATGAGTAACGTGAACATAAATATGAATTTGATATTTTGTCTTGCATTTCCATTCCCTAGCATTATGCAACATGAGGATTTTTTTATGGAAATCTTTTAAAGATATACATATACACATATCACATAACATAATGTATGAATGATGTTTAGTATGTTTACCTAAATTAAGAATATGAAAGAAAAATTGGAGAAAGGCAATAGAGAGAGGGGTTGCGTGATTTAGGAAGGGGGAGGAAAGAAAAATTTAAAAGAGTTTAAGAGAAGAATGAGTTGTAACATGTGGGAAAAGTGTAGAGGGAAGGGGTATTTATAGATGAAAAATGGGTGAATTATATTATGAAAAGAAAAAGAAAAAAAAGAAATTGGAGGGAAATTTAGAGGGAGAGGGAGGAGGTGTGGCACTGGCCATGTAGGGGGGGTGGGGAGGGGAGGGGGGAGAGAGAGAAGAGAGAAGAAAAGTTAAGTAAAAGTTTTATGGTAAAAAGAAAATATAAGATATACGTTTGTAAGATGTAAGAATAGGTTTAAGAGTAGATGTATGTAAAGTAGAGTAGAGTGTATGGTGAATAAATAGTAGATGAGACAAATTAATGACCGGTAGAGATAAAACTAAGTGTATATGTGCTATAAATGACATTTTTATGAACCATAAAATTTTATCTGATATTATATGGATATCGTAATATTATTCTAGTATTGATTATTTGTTGGAATATTTTGCCTTGACTTGCATGCGGTGGTCGAATATGTAAACCATTATTGAAAAGGGTCAAAACGATTAGAGTTTCTGATAAACTTACCATTATAGGGTATAAATCTTATACTCATATTATTTTTAGGTTTTTCACCTTTTCCTACTTCATCTGATCTCTTAGGGTTTTAGAAGTATATCTTATCCATTCTAAGGTTTCTTTAGAGTGTAAGGTTGGTTTGGTTTGACTTTTAGGGTTTGGGTTCTGATATCGAATCTAAGGTTTTTACCATAAAATCTAGAAGTTCACAATACCAAATCAAAATTTTTGTCATGGAATAAAGCGTACTCCTAAGTTTGTTTAGATTCCTATGTTTTTAAGAACTACTACTTTCTTATGTCTATATACTACCCTTCTTAGGTTTAGGTGTACTTAAGGTTAAGCCAAGAGTTTAAGTAATCCCTTAGATTTTCCTATCGTAAAGTAAGAAGTTCAATATCACATATCTTAGATGATGACACAATAACTTTATAATTGTCTTTAGTAATTTATATCATATGAAGTATGTAAGATTACATGCGAGAGTTGGAATCTTACTAAACGTAGTTGTATAGCCTCAATGTTTAAGAACAGTGAATCGTTAAACTTTTATAGTATTTTGGTTATCAATGATAGCTCAAAGATAAATTGTTAAAGTTGGAATATACACGATAGAATTCAATAAACGACTTAAATTATTGAAATAAAACTCAAACTAAGTTTATAATATTAAAAGCATGGAAATGAGAAAATTTTGAACTTATATAGCATAAATCCTAAGTTAGTTTTAAGGCCCTAAACTCTAATAAGATAAATGGAAACCTTAATATTATTTAATCGTGTAAAGTGTAATAATAGAAATCAACTCAAAATTGTTTATTATAAAATTTAGAATCTATAAATATAACTTAAATATTTTTGTCTAATATAAATTAATAATTTATCTATATATTCATGAATATTCATTTGATATCATAAATCATCCGTCTTATATACATTTTTAATACTTAAAGCTTAAACCAACACATGAAATTTTTGAAGAAATTCTTTGAATTGCTACTTGTAGAAAAAATTTATGCCAAAAGAAGAAAATCAAATTGTTAAAGTGATAAAGTTTTCCCATACTTCGTAATTAATGTGATAGTGACATCTATTACCTAAATACTTTATATATATATATATATATATATTATTTAGATAAGTTTATGCTTTTATCCCCTTTTTGGATGACACTCTCCATCACAAGATTATATAAGATATTTACTTATTTAATTCAACTGAAACTCTAATGTTTACCTTATCAATTTTCTACCACGAATTGCTTTCTTAATTAAACAAAAATCTATCTTTTTCCTTTTTTCTTTTTCTCTTTTCTTCTTCTTCTCTACTCTGTTTTTCAATAGCAACATAAAAAAAACTCTAAAACGATTCCTAAAGAAAATATATACCATACACAAGTCTTTAGAGAAGAAGTAGGGAATCATCAAGCTCATATAGAGGTAAGAACTTCTCTTTAAGACTTCTTTGTATAAGAATTCTAAGTTTTATGGAGCCATAGCAACCCTTTTCTTTCTTTAGGGTTTTGATATTCCTAAGAAGAAGAAGAAACTATCTTTAATCTTCTTTAAATTAAGGTGACTTCTATCTTTCTTAAAGTTTAAAACCATGTTTGTTCTTGTGAATCAAACAAAATGCTTTAGGGATTTAGGAGTTGTTCTAGGATTAGAAACTACTAATACATGCATATCTTAGTATGTTATACTAAGTTTAGCAAGTATGATGAGTAACTAAACTAAATCAAACTTAAAAAGTAGTAAGAAAGTCTATATTCTTAATTTTGTAACTTTGAACATATTTAGGGTCTTAGTACTCTTGTTAAAAACCTATAAATTAGTGCACTAAAGACCAATAGATAGTTTACAAGATTAAAACAAAGTTATAATTATGGCAAATACTAATACTTAAACATTTCAATCCCTGACAGGTGATAGTTGTAGGTAAACTAGTAAAAGTGCTAATCACAGCCATTATCATCACTGTTATCTGCTTAGAAAAAAATGATAACAATCACAACCATGATCCCAACCGTGGTCTTCTTTAAGTTTTTGTTAAAATTCATACACTCGTAACCTAGGGAGTCTTGTTCTTAGGACATAAAATTTTTATCAATCACGACCGTGATGTACCTCGTGATCTCCTTAGATCTTTATTTTAACATGCATCATGCCCAAGACCAAGGTTGTGATCTTCTGTAGAAAAGAATGTAATGCTTAACACAACCGTGACACATGCCGTTATCCTCCCTAATGCTTGCCACGCTTGTGATCACTTGCAGTGTTTTATCCCCACCTTCATCACGCTCGTGATCAAATTTCTCTGAACTATATTTTAAAAGTTTAAAAGAATCTTCCCCTTATATCTTTGAGTGATAAAGAGACAAATAAGATAAAGAATTATGATCTAAATATATAACACTTAAGCACTAATAGGATTTGTTATCTAGTTATATGGTTAGTAATGTATGTTTGTTATCATATAGGGACTATAAATTAGGATCAAGACTTTTTATTAGATTACTACGATGACTAAACAAGATGCATAGTTGAGTAACTTAAATCTTCTTTTATTGCTTGTGCTTGTAATATATCAGTATATGTTTTAAAACATAACTGAAACTGATTATATGTAGAGGGATTGTGAATAATGCATGATGTATGATGTTTAATTGAATAACAAACCCTGATATAAAAAGTGATAACCAATTCCTTAGTATTGCTTATATAATGTAGATTGAGGATTGTTTGTAATTGGTCTGGTCAATAAGTAATATGGTATAATTCTTAAGTGATCCTTAAGTTAATTGGTCATGCATTTCACACTTGCATAAATTACATTTAATTGGTAATCACACTACATATTAACATTTTGGTTCTATGGAAATGATAAGTTCTTTTAGTAAATAGAAATTAAATTCTAGTCATACAAAAGACTGCTACTGTTCTTTCGATTCCACAGGAACTAAGCAGGTACCGAAGGACGTTTCTTGTGGTGTTGACATGAAATGTTAATACTTCGTAGAGTTTCTAAGTTCTAAGATTACGTTGAGCTATGATATTTTTCTCTATGTAAAAGTAATAAATTATGATGAATAAAACTTCCCCACCCTTAGTTTTTAGTCTCTCCTAGGTATGATCTACAAGAGCTGGTTCTTTTAGCCCCCCAAGAAAGGGTATAAATCATCATTGGTTTGGAATTTGGTCATTTAAACTATGTCTGTCACATAGGGTAGGTTGTTGCATCTCATATGTTTGTTAATTAAACTTACTTGACATTGATTGGGCTCTGTCAAGATTTGATTATTCACTAAGCTATGTTGTGCTCACATTGCTTTAGATTGCTTGTTTACAGAAATCAATAGGATGGATCAAAACTAAAGAGTGGAAGCTAGAATTAGATAAGAATGAAGTTAAGATATAGGTTGGAGAGAGAACAAAGTAGCATATGCAAAGAAGTTTTTGGAGACTAATGGTATAATGTTATGGTGTCATAGCCAAGGACGTGTTGTAATGCTGTTTTTATATGTGACTTATATGTATGCTATATTTTTCTTATTCTAAACAATCTTTCGATCTTGTTATAATTGTCCACACTACAGAGTATTTTGGTTGTGCTATATTCATGTGCCTTTTTGGAAGCCTCAAATAGATTAACACAAATGTATGTGACTTCAATTTGTTACATATTACATTGATAATACTAGGGTACTAAGTGGGTGTGTGATAGTTTAGGTGTTTAGGAATATCATTAAAAAGGTAAAAACAAAGTTACATCATGACCCTATAGCTTATGCATGTGGTGGAGGCATAATAGGCTTTGGAGAAAAAGAACATAACATCACCTCCTGTGTCACGCTAGTGATAGGGGGTGTTACAACTATCACGACCTATTTAATGATTGTGATACATCCGACAATAGCTAAAATATTTCACACTCGAGGAGATCACAACCCATGTCATGGCCGTAACCCTTGTTTGTACTTCCTATGCTTCCAAAACACAAAATTTCACCTAAAGCATATCTTCGTTGATTATTAACCAGAAAAAAAACTCCAAAACCAAAATTGGCAACATATAATCACTTTTCTAATCCATATACCTGCAATCAATCGTCTTTTCTCTCATTGCTTCGCAATCAACAATCGCAACCACCAACAAGGAAGCTTAAGGTTGTCTAATCTTTGTCCTAAAGCACAAATAACTTTAATACTATTGGTCCCAAATGGTAACCAAGATGGGGGTGAACTGGTTTTTTAAAATAAAAAATTTAACTTTGATTTTTTAAATTTTAAACATTACCCCAATTAGTTATAATAACATATGGATTTGAGTTTGCTTTACAATCACAACAAGTAATTAAATGCACAATAATAAAGAGTAGGGTAAGAGAAGTTTGCACAACAATTTATTAAGGTTCTGCGTTGAGCATTAGTCCTATCTTCCAATTCCAAGTCGGGGACCTAATATTCCACACCGGAATGTTCTACTATATCTAATCAAAAAACGATTACAAATAATGTCCTCGATTCACTTTGTTGGATTTCACGCTAACACTTAGCCATCTCTAAACTTAGAGTTTATTTGTAATCTAACTCGAATAAACTATTCAAAAGCAAATGAGGAATAAAGAATTAAGTATCCCCTCAAATTTAGATGCAAGAAAAGAAATTTTAAAATAATAGTGTAAGCACAATTGGAAGCTAAAGTATTTGTAGTAGTTAGTAGAGCTTTCTTTCTTGTGGGTAGTAGTCCTTTTTAACTTTTGCTAATGTGTTTATCTTCACATCATTAATGGCTAGATATGATGAAAATTTAAATGTTTGAGATAAGTTGTTCTTGTTGTGCTCCTTATTGTTGACGTAGACTACTGGTATATTTTATTAGTAGTTCTTCCAACAGAAAAAATATAAATAAAGCTGACCATTCAAGAGATATTTGTTCTTGATATATATCCGTCTACTAGAGATAATGACTTGATAATAAATTGAATGTTGATCCTTATCCTGTAGATGATTCTTGAAGCTAATATTTAAATGTTGTTGACCATATCTTGATGAAAACAACATCTAATACACTTCAAAATAAATCAAATTTATATCTCTTAAAAATAAGACTCTGTCTTGCTTTCAATAATCAACTTCAAATTTGAATTCCTTCATTTAGAAACATGATCTTGATATCTCATAGATAATGAACTTCTCAAGAAAAAATTTGAACTGAATTTAGTCTTGAAAACTGAATTTAGACATGTCTGGAAAATGGAGTTTGGACTTTAAATAACTTAGCTTGCTGTGAGAAAAAAAAAATCTTCAAGAATAAGACTTTAACGAGATGAAAACTTGAATCCTCTAGACATTTAACTAACTTTATGGAACATATTTGAGTGTATTAGCCAAATACGTTCGACTTTGGAGCTGGGTTTTCAAATTGATGAGAGAATTGAAGAAATATCAATTTGCAACTTGTTGTTCGTAGTCTTGTGTATTTTGTTCTTGTAGCAGGTCTACTCTTTGAGTTACTCTTTGACTATTATTGTCTTGTTGACATATAGCAAGTTTACCTTTTGAATTATTCTATGAGTGTTATGATCTTCTTAAAAAAACTTTTTAGATATCTTTGAATTACTTTTTGAGTTGGATCTCTTTTTGAAAAACGTTTTAATCATACTTGTTTATAATTTTTATAACTTGACGACTGCACACTTAATAAATTTGTTAGTTAACATTTATCTTTTTTTATCAAAACTAATATTGAGAGAACCTAACAAATACCAATAACACAACTTAGAAAAGATGGCTTCTCTAGATTATCAAAAGACCAAAAAAAAAAAAAAAAAAAAGGAAAACTTACCTAGTTCTTTAGCTTGCATCTTTCCTTGAAGTGAGATAATAGCTTGAGCGAGTTTTAAGGTTTGGTTCTTGTGAAACAGTTGCAAAGAGATAGGTATGTCTTTAGGTAGGAGGTAAACTATATTTATTTTATTAAGAGTGACTATTTTGCTCTCTTATTCATTAACAATTGATACTCCCTTACTCTTCTTTATGAACTATTTTATTTTATATTATGTTTCTCTCCTCCTAAAAAGAAATTTTTGTCCTCGTAAGTTATCTAGATTATTGAAAAGTTTATGATACTTTGTTCTTATCTCTTCCTCCAGTTCCTAGGTAGCTTCCTGCTTCATCTAATTTTTCCATTGTACTTTCACGTATTTGATCATGCGCATTCTTAGAATCTATTCCTTGGTATCGATAGTCTTTACCAGCCTCTCAATAGTGGTGAGATCTAGTTGCACTTCCAATAGTTCCAAAGCCACTATCTATTCAAGATCTCTCATACTTCATCAACATATAAGTGTGGAATACATTGTGTGCCCTATCCAAACTAAGCGGTAACTCTATCCTATAATCCACATCACCTATCCACTCCAACAACTCAAAGGGATCCACATACTTAGGGCTTAATTTACCTCTTAGCCTAAACCTGACAACACCCTTAGCTGGTGAAATCTTAAATAGGATATGCTCTTCTACTTGAAAATCCAATAGTCTCTTCCTCTTGTCTGCATAACTTTTCTACCAGCTTACCTTTGTGTAGTTTGCAACCTCTCCCTGATTGATTTGACCTTATCAACAACATCTTATACTAGTTTTAGTCTCGTTATTTGTCTGTCGGCTGCCTCATCCTAATGGATTAGTGACTTACAATTTCTACCATACAAGACCTCATAAGATGGCATCCTAAGTGACGACTAGTAGCTATTATTAGATGCAAACTCCATCAAAGGTAAGTGCTTTTCCTAACTACCCCCAAAATAAAAAAATAGATGCCTTCAACATATCTTCTAGGATTTAGATGGTCTGCCCAGATTACACATTGGTCTTAGGGAAATAGGTAGTACTAAAAGCCACTTTAGAGCCTAAAACTTTAGGCAAGCTCTTTCTAAATTTCTTGGCAAATTTAGTATCTCTATCTGACGATATAGTCGCTGGCATCCCATGCGGCCTCACTATCTCCTTAATGTACAACTTTGCCAACTACTCTAAGGTATGCCTGGTTTTAATAGCTATGAAGTGGGCTATCTTGGTAAGCTTGTTAATAATTACTCATACTGAATCAAACCTTTCCCTCGTTATAGGCAAAGTTGTGATAAAATCCATGGTTATGTGCTCTTATTTCCACTTTAGCACAGGTAATGACTTCAATTCACCTGCTAGTTTTCTATGCTCAATATTGATCAACTGACAGATATAACAATTGGACACGTATTCTGCTATCTCTTTCTTTATATTATTGCACTAATACATATTTTTCAAACCACAATACATTTTGTTGCCTCCTGTATAGATGGAATAATCAGAGTAGTGTGTCTCTTTCAGCAACTCCTTCTCAAGCTCTCCCTCCTCTAGCATACATAACCTTCCTTTATATCTCATGACACCTTCGCCACCTATATGAAATTTGCCTACTCTATCCACCTCCATTCTCTTCTTTGCCTCTTGGATACTTGGATCATTCATTTGAGTTGCTTTGATTCTTTCTATGATGGTAAGCTGTATCTACAAGTTTGTTAGTCTTGCCTCTACTTGCCTGATTACTACTTCAAATTCCAGCTTCCTCATATCGTTTAACAAACGATGCTCATAAGTGATCAAGGCTAGTAGATTCTCATTTTGCTTTCTACTTAAGGTGTGCTACTATGTTTGCTTTCCCAAGATGGTGCTGAATATCTACATCATAATCCTTTATCAACTCTAGCAATCTTCTCTAAGGATGCAACCGAGTAGGTTAATATAGGGTACACAATCCGCTCATTCCGTTAAAAACCCTATAAGGTCTGAGCTTATTGGATTGTAGGTTGGGTTTAGAAAATAATTCTCCCACCTTATAGGGTTTTAGGTCAAGTTTGAATCATTAAAAAGACCTAATGGGTAACCCAAGCCGTTAAATTGAATACAATTTTAACATAAAATAAAAAAGTTCAATTTTAAATTAAAAAAAAAACCCTAAAGACAATAATGGTACTAAACTACTAATGTACTATGGCAGTCTTAGTTTGGCTCATTTGTCATTTTCAAACCAAAATCGAAAAATTTTTCACTCTCAATTTATAATTACATTTGAGATCTGTGGATATGTCCCGGCCACAACTAGGAGCACCAACGATGTCATAGTAGTAGCAACAACCAAGCTGTCAGCCGCCATCTATCATCATAGCCAAGAGCCAATACTAATTGGATCACTTTATTGCTCCGCCACCTGCCCTCACATCCATTAATGACCAAAGCGGCAAAGCCGCTTAGCGTCACTACTCACAAGACCAAACCTGCTTAGTGTCACCAACCCAAACCAAGGCCACCACCTACCATCACAACCAACAATAGTATAGGAATGCTCCATCACGGCTAGTCCATCACTCACTAGTCGTTGTCTTCACTCTTCATCAAGACCGTTCCGTCACTTCTGTCTTTGCTTCGACCTTATTCCGAAGGAGTCCTTCATTATCTTCACTCTTCATTAGTTGGTTCAATTCTTTTTCTTTTATTTTGATTTATTTTAAAGATTATAAAGAAAAAGGGGTTTCTGGGTTTTTGTTTTAATGAAGATTTGTGTGGTTTTGACTCTTACATTCAAGTGTGTGCAATATCTTTATACTAGGTTTTAGGTCACTAATTTTTTATTTAGATATTTTTTGTGTAAATGCCATTGAAAAATTATGGATTATATCAATGTTGTGAGTAAGATTGCAATAGTTCCAGCATTTAACCAACCAATGAGCAAATTTAGTTTGAAGTTACAAGTCACTTTTTAATAAAAATAAAATTTCCACGTGCACAAAATCCTCCTCCTTTCTTTAAATCAGATTCACCCCATTATCAATTTCCCTATACAAAAAATTAGGTTTGGTTCAATTTCTTAGAATTCAAAAAACCCTTTTCCTTTTACTGATACAACACAAAACTAAAGTTTATTAAAGGTTAAAGTCTACATTATTTTTCTTGTGAGACATAAGGTATCTTGTTAAAGTTGCTTTCTTGTGCTGGTTTTGCTTTGTTTTAAACTTTTTTCGTATCTCCTATGGGATTGCTCTAAATCTTCTCTTAAAATTTGTAAATTCAACATCAAAGAAATGGTTTTGTGGGTTTTAAACATAAATAATGCTCTTATCGTGCATTCGTGTTAAAACCACATAATTAGGAATCAAAATAAAAAGGAAAAATAAATGAGCTTTTTGTTGGAATCTTCTTTCTTTTCTATGATGTTATTTGTATTTGAAAGATAGGTTTCGTTAGGAGGGGGATGGATGAATAGACTAGTCAACTTTAATTGTTAAATTAGCTGTAATAGATTAGTGTACTAGTTGTTTACTAGTTAAAGTTAAATTGTATATATAAAGTTTTCAAATCAAATTCATTCAAGCATAGTTGTAACTATTGTGGTCTTATATGATAAAATTATCATTGAAAAAACTATAACTTACTAAGATTAGAAAAGGAAAAAAAAAAAAATAAAAGCAAGTGGGTTAGTAGGGTTGGGAGGGTCAGGATAAAAACCTTATAGGGGCAGGTTTGGATATTGTAGAAAAAACCTTATAGGGTCATAGGTCGGGTTTAAGTGACCCTATAGGGAATAGGGTTGAGTTTGGGTCTTATGTAACCCGTTTCAAATCCGCCTTGGTTACATCCCTAATCTTCTCTCTCTCATATTCAACTCTCTCTGAGTAAAGATATACTTTAAGCTTTTGTGGTCAGTATATACCTAGCATCTCTCTCCATATAGGTAGCATCTCCACAGTTTCAAGGCATATACTATTGCTGTCAGTGGTTGGTCATGTGTAGGGTAATTCCTTTCATAAGGTTCTAGATGCTTAGATGCATGTGCTATCACCCTATCTCCTTGCTTTAACACACAACCCAGTCCTTATATGGATGCATCACTATAGATGGTATACTCCTTACCACTTACTAGTAAGGCTAAGATTGGTGCTATCACTAGTTTTTCTTTTAGCTGCTAGAAGTTGTTCTCGCAGTTTTCATCCCATTCATACTTTACCTTTTTCTATGTTAGTTTGATTAAAGGACCTGCAATCTTGGAGAAACCCTCTACAAAACTTCTATAATATCCTACCATTCCCAAAAAGCTTCTTATCTCTATCACAATATTTGGTGTTAGCCACTTTACTACTACCCTAACTTTCTCTGGGTCTATTGTTAACCCACTTCCATTGATGATATGCCCTAAGAAAGATACCTACTCTAGTTAGAACTCGCACTTCTTGAACTTAGCATATAACTTCTCAGTCTGTAAACTGCTCAGAACTAATCTCAAATGCTCTTCCTTGCTTTTGAAATACACTAGAATGTCATCTATAAAAACCATTACAAACAGGTCTAGATTATCTGCAAAGACTCTGCTCATAAGGTCTATAAAGATGATTGGTGCATTAGTGAGACCAAATGGTATAACCACAAAATCATAATGCCCGTATTTGGTTCTAAAGGATGTCTTTTATATGTTCTATGCTCTGATTTGCAGCTAGTGATACTTTGATTTGAGATCGATCTTTAAGAACACCCATGATGTCCTCTGGACGAAAAAAAAAAAAAAAATTGGTAGCACCCCCATGATCACGGACGCAATAAGGGTAGTGATCTCCTCTGAGCACAAATCTCTTCCTTTAGCTTGCATTGCTATGTCCGTGATCTTGACCGTTATGTCCTCTGAACACACAAACTCACTATCACTATCTTTATTGGCTGTGATCTTCTCTGAGCAAACTAGTGGCTTTTTGTCCATGCTTGATACAACCATAATTAAAGGCCGTTATCATCTTTAATCAAGTTTGTGTTCTGCTGCCAACCTTGTTACAGTCATAATATGCTTAATACGATCTCCATCACGCCCGTGATTGACAATTTGATCACCCTGAATTATCATGCTGACATGTAACGAATATGATGAGGGTTGTTATCTTATTGTTTTGGTGCTTTCCTTATATTTTCTATACACGGCTTGAATCTCCAAAATGATCATGATGTACTCTATCCAATTGATCCTTCATGACATAATTTTCATTCTAAAAAGACTGGATATCTATAAAATTAACAACACGAACTACATTAGATTCTAAATAACACAGATCAACATAAACACTACATAAAACATAACATAAAATAAGGCATGGGTTGCCTCCCATGAAGTGCATATTTAACATCATTAGCTTAATGTACTAACAATCTTATCCTCTAGGTTCCCATGGGAATGTGTCCCATACCCATATTTCTAAAACAAAAGAGGGAAATATTCTTCTCGTTCTAGTTTTAGCTCCTTGAAGCATAATTCACCTCAATAGTAGGAGTTCTTAATAGAAAGACAATTGATAGATTGGTACCAACACAAACTTAATGATATATCCTATAGGCTCTAGGCACATCTCATCAGATTTATCATCTCTTAAAAGCTCAGATGTTTCAAGAAGTAGAGAGAGCTCGATATCCTTAATATTCATTTCTTGCTCAACCTCTCTATCCTCCACTTCTTTTGTGGTGGTTTGAATTTCCACTTTTATAGACTCAAATGAACTCTCCTCCATACTTTCACCTTACTCAACAAATTGTGGATTCAAAGATTGTTTAAAAATTTTTGCATCACAATCCAATTCATCAACATTCTTTATCATCAATTCACAATCAACATGTTCAAAATCATGCATATTATCGACTTCATTGAAAAGCTCTTGTGATAATGCTGCATTCAAAACAGAATATTTAGATTCATGAGCTAAGGTATCTAAGTTCTCATCAACTTGTTCTTCATTACAAAGCATTAGAGGTAATTGAATGCATGAAGCGATATCATAAAAAATGGATTGACACACAAACAGTACCATTCTTGTTTACCATAATTCTAGCCCACAATATTCACTTCATTTTCAAGTTCATTATTGTGAGAATTAGTAAGCACATTACAATAATGATCTTTAGGAATCCACCAACCGAAATCCATGAAATTGGAATAACTTATGTAAGTTAAACTCGATGAGAAAAAGCCACCACAAATTCAAGACAAAAATAAAATAAAATAAAAGATATGGCTAGATTAATAGTGGTGGCCTTCCTCATATTACAATGTTCCCTGGTAATGGTGCTAAAAACTTGGTTGTGTTATTTCTCTGAATGAGTTTTAATTAAATTAATTCCTATTATCTCTTTCTGATGATTAGGTCAATGTTAGGTAAGTGTACCTATTGCAAGTAGTATAGCAATGAAATATAGGGTCGTGCTTCTCAAGAATCCTGGCAAGTACTGCTACTCACATTTTTCCTATTATCTATCCTATAAAATTTAATAAGTATTATGATGTTATTAAACTACTAATTACACTACATATTAGTTAACTATTGATACTAAAGTTATGAACACATTCAATTAAACTAAATATCGCATTTAGGTAATTTAGACCTTGTTTCACCAATGAATTAACCTGTACTAAAACATTATTATCTGTTGTGTCTTTCGTAACCACAGGATTCCACCAAATAGATCAATATCTCTCTCGAGTCTATTAAACCTTAATCCTAGCCTTATCGAACTGGAATCTCTTCCTAGTTAACAGTCGACTATAATTGCATTAAAATATGATTCCAAGGGTAATTTTAATTACATATGCAGAAGGTTTCATAACCTTAACTCTAGGCATCATAAGCAACCTCTCTTTATAGCTTAGATCTTCCATAGGCAAATTTCTCAATCGTATCCTCTCAATCGCATCCTATGAAAATCTGATCTAACTCTAAGTCGTGTATTACTTAGAATTAAAATAATTTAATATACTATAAAGATTAGTGAAATCAATAACATTTGACAATCAATCCATGTATGTACATGTTAACTACGGCTACACAGGACCTAATTACAACTCTTGCATGATGCAAGGAAATAAAGTAATGATTAGTATAAAATAGAAAGAAAATATGAGAAAAAAACTACATTTTTCACAATACAAATGTCTGAACTCTTCCACAGATAATCACAACAACTCGTCTCCTCTTCCTTCTCTCTCAAGAATATCTAAGGAGTATGAAGAATATGTTACAATGCAGACAGAACTATAAATAGGTACAATGTTACAAACAAAATTAAATTGTATTGGTTTGATGTGTACAAAATGATTCCCCTTTCTTGTGATGTTTAGATCTTTACTTATATGTCCTGGATGATAAGATATATCCAATTGGCGTATCATCATCTTGGTTGACCTTCATCTGTCTTCAAAATGCCTGTTTAATCCAACTGGTGTGAAAATATATCATAGGAAAATTGCCATCATAGCTGTATCACAAGCCATTATTTCTTCAAGGTGTAGATATCCAATGCAGATCACGCTCATGACAGGACCCGTGATCTTCTCCAGTCAAATCTCCAAGTGTAATAATGCCCGTAATCAAGCATTCGTATACCTACTGCAAATCACTCCCCTGTTGTTCACGGTCGTTATGAAGGCCATGATATCTTTTGTATTTGCTTCCTCTTCTTTAGATAATGGTTGTATCAAGCGTTTTCACATGATTAGTGGAGATCACTATCTAGGTCATGATCGTATTAGGGGTCATGGTCTCTTCTATGCTTCATTTTCTCCATGATCACGCCCGTAATAGCTCCTCTAATAAATTCTCGAGGCGATCACTGGCTAGATAAACGGGCTAGATCTTCATTGATATGCATTTTTAACTTCAAATTCTTGTTCAAATTGATCCAAAAGATGACATTTCTCTTTTTTAACCTAAAATTAATATATTTCCTAATTAAGTACCAATTATCTTAAATTAATGAAGAATTAAAGCATGATTGACCATAAATTAACTTAAAATAAGTATAGTAAATTGCCTCTATCAGGTTTCCTAATTTGAAGAAAGTCATTGTCAGTAGAGATGTGATTTTTGTTGAAACAGCTATGTTGCATGACTTGTCTTCTAATACTTCATATGATAAAGCATAGCAGAATTCAAGCATGCAGGAGTTTAAGATTGGTTCAGGTTCTACACCAAAGCCTACTTCTTAGCCTATTTCTACACCAAAGACAAGCTTAGGAGAGAAATTAGGCCTCCTTAGAGATACATAGAGGCTGATTTGGTAGCTTATGCTTTGAATGTTGTAGAGGACATAGATTCTAATTTAGAGCCATCTACTTATTCAGAGGCTGTTACTTATGATGATTCTGGTAAGTAGATGATTGCTATATAGGAGGAGATGGAATCCCTCCAAAAGAATTTTACATGGGATTTAGTAAAGCTTCCTAAAGGGAAGCAAACTATTCGATGTAAATGGGTATTCAAGAAGAAAGAAGGAACACAAGGGGTTAAAGAACCTAGACACAAGGCAAGACTTGTTGCAAAGGGCTACAATCATATATCAACTATTGATTTTACTAATGTGTTTTCTCCTGTTGTACAACACGACTAAATTAGAACATTATTGGGAATTGTAGATTTGCAAGATCTTAAGTTGGAACAGTTAGATATGAAGATAGCTTTCTTATATGGAAAGCTTGATGAAGATATTTACATGCAACAACTAGAGGGTTTTGTGGTCTCGGGAAAGGAATACCATGTTTGCATGTTAAGGAAGTCTCTTTATGGCTTGAAGCATTTGCCTAGATAGTGGTACAAGAGGTTTAACTCATTTATGACTTCTCATGATTTCAGAAGATGTAATCTTGATAGCTATGTCTATTTTAAGAAATGTGATGATGGGTTTTGTTACATCTACTCTTGTATGCTGATGACATGTTGATAGCAACCAAGAATAGAGGAGAGATTGAAAAGATTAAACTTCAAGTGAGCAGAGAGTTCAAGATGAAAGACTTAGGTGCAACAAAGAAGATACTTGGAATAGAAATTATAAGAGATAGAAAAGCAAGTTTGTTGCAACTAAGTTAGAAGGGGTATATTAAGAAAATCCTTTACAGGTCTAATATAAAGAATGCTAAGCCTGTTGGTACTCCTTTAGTGGCTCATTTCAAACTTTTATCTCCACAACCAGATGATGAGATTGACTATATATCAAAGGTTCCATATTTTAGTGTTGTAGGATCTCTTATATATGTTATGGAGTGTATATGCCTTGATTTGTCATATGATGTGAGTGTTGTCAACAGGTATATAGCAAATCCTAGTGTTGAGATGAAAATTACTCTTAATTCTTGCGAATAAATTAGATTAATTTGTTATTAATTTTATAGAAATTATATGGAATTGGTACTTAATCGTGATTTATATGAATATCAGGTCTTTGAAGCCAAAAGAAGTGAAAAATACAAGATTGGAGCAAAATTGAATCAAAGGAGAAAAATTACATTGAAGGCCGGCTGTGCATATGCTTAGGCCGGCGGCCTTTATCATTCTGGACATCACGCACACAATAAAGGCCGCCAGCTTATCTATCAACGCCGCCGGCCATTACTATGCTGGACGCACGAAAGGAGATCAAAGCCGTCGGCGTATCTGGGCTTCTTGCCGGCCATCCTGGGAATTTCGCCAGCCTTCTTGTAACGGCCAGGTAAATGAAAAGCTGTAACGGCTGGGTAAATGAAAAGCTGTAACGGCCGGGTAAATGAAAAGTTGTAACGGCTGGGTAAATGAAAAGCCATGAAGCATTTAGGCCGGTCAATTCATGATCTAAACGGATCCAGCCTTTGTCCCTACGAATTCCATAACTTCCAAACTTGTATTTATATATTATTTAGGGTTTCTTTCAAGAGGATTCATTCATTCCCTATTCATTCACACAACATCTAGAGAGAATTCTAAGGGTCATGAGTGGCTAAACTCCAAATCTAGCCAAAGGGATTATTGCAAATCAATTCAAGAGGGATTGTGAGACCAAAGTGGTTTAATTTCATTGTTCTTATTCTTGAGTATTTATGTTTCATCTGAATTATTTGTTGTTGCTTGTTATTCATGTATGACTTTGGATCCGGTTATATAGATAGCAAACAATAATCAATCAATTAGGACTCATATCCGTAATTGTATGAATCTCCTAATATAAAGTGATGAAACAACACAATAGTTGTAAATAGATGATTATTTGTTGTTGTTGATGAAATATAATCTATTCTAAATGATCCATGCTCTATGAGATTGTTGATTAGGGTTAGGTCTCTTTAACTTTTAATGCAATTGATAGATTAAACCTTAAGAGCGTGTTTAAGGTTGTCTATTCGATTAGGAATAATCAAAGATCTTATCTTGGTTATTTAATATATAAAAAGAGATTGATTTTCAGAGCTTGTTGAAAATTATAACTAACCTATTCAAAATAGGAATAATAATTATTGAGTCAAGGATCAATCCCGGGAATTGAATTGTAATAAGACCTAGGCTAGATAATCTTTTTAATATAGAAATTATTGTTAATTAGATATAGGTTTATTTTAATCGTGTGATTTCAAAAACCTCTTATTTTATTTTCTTTTTCTCTTCTTAATCTCGATAGAAACTTGGGAATTTTACCAGTCCCTGTGGAGACGATCCTGCTCACTCTATTTACAATATTTAAAGCAAAGAAACTTTTTTGCATTGTCGCTCTGCGTTTTGTTTATTTTTTGATTATAAATTATTATTTTTGTTGGATTCGACACCCACCAAAATTTGGCGCCGTTGCCGGGGACTGGTGTCCAAAAAGTTCCTGTTTCTATTTCTTTTTATTTTTTTTTTTTCTTTTGTTTATGACCCGTGCTTCTCACAAAGGTATTTTAGAATTTGATACAGAAATTGAGAAGACAGAGAGGAAACTGCGCAAACAAGCAAAACTGCGTGCTCAAGACGTTACAACATCATCTTCATCTCCTGGATTGACTCAAGCTTTGGAATTAACCGAATCATCTAGTGAGTCTGAAAAACAGGAAACTGAAAGTTTGGAAATTGAACAAGATCAAGAAGAGGAAGAGATGGCAAATCAAGAGAGAACTTTGAGACAATTGGCCGCACCGGATGTGACTCAACAACCGTTATGCATTCAATACCCTGAATTGAATGTAGATTTTGAGTTAAAATCAGGTCTTATTCATCTGTTGCCAAGTTTTCATGGCCTGGAAAACGAGGACCCTCATAAACACTTGAAGGAATTCCACATTGTCTGTTCCAGCATGAGACCTCAAGGGATTCCTGAAGATCAAATCAAGTTAAGAGCTTTCCCATTCTCATTGAAAGACAAGGCAAAGGATTGGTTATTTTATCTACCTCCTGGATCATTGCTACTTGGACTGATATGGTTAAAGCTTTTCTGGACAAATTTTCCCTGCAACAAGAGCTGCAAATATTAGACGGGAAATTAGTGGGATAAGACAAAGGGACACAGAAAATCTTCACGAATATTGGGAGCGATTCAAGCAATTGGTTGCCAGTTGTCCACAACATGGTATTTCAGAACAGCTTTTGATCCAATATTTCTATGAAGGTTTGTTGCCAATAGAAAGGAAAATGATGAATGCAGCAAGCGGAGGAGCTATAGTAGACAAAACCCCTGCTCAGGCTCGGGACTTGATATCTTTGATGGCTGCGAATTCACAACAGTTTGAATACCGTCATGATCCTATCACAAGAAGAGTTAATGAGGTAAATGTCCCTCATCTTGAGAATCAAATTTCTAACCTCACTTCTCTCGTGCAACAGATAGCTTTAGGGAATCAAAAGCAGGAAAGCTTGTGGTATATGTGCTTCCAACCATCCCACAGACATGTGTCCAACATTACAAGAAGATTCATATGCGCATGCAAATGCGATTGGAGTATTTCCAGGACAACCACAACCACCTCAAAGAAAATATGATCCCTATGCCACTACATACAATCCTGGATGGAGGGATCATCCAAATTTCAGTTACCAACCAAGGCCACAGAACTTTCAGCAATATCAACCAAGGCCACAACAACCACCACCACAACAGTCTTCGTCTTCAAGTTCAGGTACATCACTTGAAGATATTGTTAAGTCTCTTGCAATCAACACTAAACAATTTCAGGATGAGACTAAGCAATTCCAACATGAGACGAAGCAAAGCATTCAACATTTGGAGGGTCAGATGAGTAAACTTGCCACTTCAGTAGGTAAGTTGGAACAGCAAGGTAAGTTACCTTCTAACACCATTAATCATAGAGAAAATGTGAGTGCAATTTCCTTGAGATCTAGCAAGGAATTGCAAGACTCAAATGAGAAGGTAATTGAGACCGACTCCAATGAGAAAAGTGAAAAAGAGAACCCCCACATGGAGGAGAAACAAGTAGAAAAACCCCCACCACAGATTTATAAGCCTATACCCCCATTCCCTTCTAGGTTGAATCAATCCAAGAAATTGGATGAAGAGAAGGAAATTTTGGAGACTTTTAGGAAAGTCGAGGTGAATATTCCTTTATTGGATGTGATTAAGAAAATACCTCGATATGCTAAGTTTCTGAAAGATCTTTGCACAAACAAGAAAAGCTTAGAGGAAATGAGATGGTTTATATGGGTGAGAATATTTCTGCTGTTCTTCAGAAGAAGCTACCACCAAAGTGCAAGGACCCTGGTACGTTTTCTATTCCTTGTACAATAGATCAAGTTAGATTGAAAATTGTATGTGTGACCTAGGAGCTTCAGTTAATATCATGCCCTTATCTATATTTAAGAAGTTGAATATTGGATCTTTGAAAGAAACAAGAGTAATCTTGCAACTTGCAGATAGATCTAATATATATCCATCAGGTATTTTGGAAGATGTTTTGGTACAAGTCAATGGATTAGTGTTTCCCGCTGACTTTTATGTAATTGATATGGGTGAGGAGATGTATTCAAAATCACCTACACTTTTGCTTGGGAGACCATTTATGAAAACATCTAAAACCAAAATTGATGTTAATGAAGGGGTTATGACTATGGAATTTGATGGGGAGATCATTAGATTCTCGGTAGATAGTGAAAAGAAAATTAATTCAAATATTTCTAATATTTTTGCTATCTCTAAGAATGACAATCAGGTTGTGGAAGTGCAAGAAGAGAGCCTAGTTGATGAATCAAAAGTGGATGGACTTGGTGAAAATTTAGTTGACACTGGACAAATTATGGAGAAGATTGGAGATGATAAGTTGAATTCAAAGGAGGATGAGCATAAAAAGACACTAGTGATATCTTCTATGATCAATTGTTAAAAGCTTTAGATGGAGAGATCGCTAGGGTAAATCATGAGAAGAATTTAACTGAAGGATATCCTATGTTTGAGAATTGGGAATCCTATATCTTTGAGCCTCCATAAGAGAATGACTTGGAATAGTCCAGCTAAGGACTATAAAGAAGCGCTTCATGGGAGGCAACCCATGGTTTTTGTTACTAATGCTTTTGTTTTTGTGTGTTTTGTTTTCTTTTATTTGTTTGGTTTTGTAGGTCTTAGATCTTGAACTGAAGAAGAAAATCTCTCTCATGAGTTTTAAAGGACAAAGAACTTCAAAGGAGCTTCAAAAGAGAAACCGGGGAAGTACCGTTATTCCTATTTCTTTTTATTTCTTTCCTACTTTGTGCTGATTTAGAAACAGTGAGGACACTGTTTATTATAAGTGTGGGGGAGGGATAAAATATGAATTGGAGTATTTCATCTTGTGATTGATGTCTGATTTTTGGATTTATGATATATAAGACATCTGGATATGAAAGTGTACCCACACTTTAAATTCTTGAATGTTTGTTCTTAAGTAATATAGGCATTTAAGGCCTAATTTTTTCAAAAATTTCATTGAAATCTGGAATTTGTGTTGAAAAAAAAAAGTGAAAAAAATTGACTTGTGAAAGTGCTTTACTCACCTACTGTTGTGATTTGAATACTTAGTTAAAATTGAGTAGTGAAATCTTTAAGGAACAGATTTACTGTGTATTTGGCTTTAGATTTGGAAGTTTGAGTAAGTCGAGTCCATGTGAAAAATAAACAGGTTTACTTCTAGGAAAAAGCTAACTTATAGATACTTTTATAAGTTCTTATTAAAGAATTTTTCAACACTTCGTAAAAGAGATAAAGGAAGTCTTTTTCTTAGTGATCTTTGATAAAAAAGTCTTAAATTTGTTGTTGCATTCAAAAAGTAGAAACAAGCATAAGCCTATACTCCTCTAACTCAAACAATCGAGTTATGAGTATCCAAACTTGAATGTTAGAGTGAGGAAGAGTTCGTAGGGGTCCCTTTAAAACCTGGTCACTTGGGTGATGAACCCAGGATGTACCGACTCAATGAACTCACTATAACGATAAGGGAGGAAAGGCTAAAAAGTGAAAAGTGCTTTGAAAGAAAAATTAGAAAAAGAAAGAGCTGAAAAGAAACGGACTAAAACCCGTCCAGAGATTCATCTCTGAAGGCTCTAAATATATGCTTGAATGAAAAATGAAAATGAATGTTGAAACAATCAAACGGAATAAGACTTATAATAAACAGAGAGAAAATCTAGGGAAAGAACTGATATCAAATGCTTTTATTCTGTGTTGGTAAGAGTATATGCCGGTTAGATGTCCAATGAAGTCTAAATGGATATTTTTCCTTATTGGATTGGGTATTTACTTTTGAGTAGAAGGATCTTTGGTTAAATATGTGGTTCAAGTTTGTTTTGTTTAGATTAACTACTGAATTTTCATTTTAGTACTCTAATTACAAGTCCTCAGTTTGGTTTGAGCGGTAAGCACTGAAAATCACAAGTCTTGAAAGAAAAATAAAAAGAAAGAAAGATGCTTGAATTTGAATTTTGAAAGAAGCACACTCCATGATAAGATTTCATATATTGGTTTTGCTTGAGGACAAGCAAGAGTTTAAGTGTGGGGGAATTTGTTGAGATGAAAATTACTCTTAATTCTTGGGAATAAATTAGATTAATTTGTTATTAATTTTATAGAAATTATATGGAATTGGTACTTAATCGTGATTTATATGAATATCAGGTCTTTGAAGCCAAAAGAAGTGAAAAATACAAGATTGGAGCAAAATTGAATCAAAGGAGAAAAATTACATTGAAGGCCGGCTGTGCATATGCTTAGGCCGGCGGCCTTTATCATTCTGGACATCACGCACACAATAAAGGCCGCCAGCTTATCTATCAACGCCGCCGGCCATTACTATGCTGGACGCACGAAAGGAGATCAAAGCCGTCGGCGTATCTGGGCTTCTTGCCGGCCATCCTGGGAATTTCGCCAACCTTCTTGTAACGGCCGGGTAAATGAAAAGCTGTAACGGCTGGGTAAATGAAAAGCTGTAACGGGGGTAAATGAAAAGTTGTAACGGCTGGGTAAATGAAAAGCCATGAAGCATTTAGGCCGGTCAATTCATGATCTAAACGGATCCAGCCTTTGTCCCTACGAATTCCATAACTTCCAAACTTGTATTTATATATTATTTAGGGTTTCTTTCAAGAGGATTCATTCATTCCCTATTCATTCACACAACATCTAGAGAGAATTCTAAGGGTCATGAGTGGCTAAACTCCAAATCTAGCCAAAGGGATTATTGCAAATCAATTCAAGAGGGATTGTGAGACCAAAGTGGTTTAATTTCATTGTTCTTATTCTTGAGTATTTATGTTTCATCTGAATTATTTGTTGTTGCTTGTTATTCATGTATGACTTTGGATCCGGTTATATAGATAGCAAATAATAATCAATCAATTAGGACTCATATCCGTAATTATATGAATCTCCTAATATAAAGTGATGAAACAACACAATAGTCGTAAATAGATGATTATTTGTTGTTGTTGATGAAATATAATCTATTCTAAATGATCCATGCTCTATGAGATTGTTGATTAGGGTTAGGTCTCTTTAACTTTTAATGCAATTGATAGATTAAACCTTAAGAGCGTGTTTAAGGTTATCTATTCGATTAGGAATAATCAAAGATCTTATCTTGGTTATTTAATATATAAAAGAGATGATTTTCAGAGCTTGTTGAAAATTATAACTAACCTATTCAAAATAGGAATAATAATTATTGAGTCAAGGATCAATCCCGGGAATTGAATTGTAATAAGACCTAGGCTAGATAATCTTTTTAATATAGAAATCTTGTTAATTAGATATAGGTTTATTTTAATCGTGTGATTTCAAAAACCTCTTATTTTATTTTCTTTTTCTCTTCTTAATCTCGATAGAAACTTGGGAATTTTACCAGTCCCTGTGGAGACGATCCTGCTCACTCTATTTACAAATATTTAAAGCAGGTTGATTATAAATTATTATTTTTGTTGGATTCGACACCCACCACCTAGTAAAGATTACTAGAAAGCAATTTAGTGGATTTTCAAATACTTAAGATATACTACTAATGTTTGTCTACAGTTTGGTAAAACTAGAGATGGAATTGTTAGATTTGTTGATTTTGATTTTGTAGGAGATTTAGATAAGAGAAGATCTCTCACAGGGTATATTTTTACTCTTGATGGTTATGCTATCAGTTGAAAAGCCACATTGCAAGCTACAGTTACTCTATCCACTACTGAAACTGAATATATGGCTATTCCAGAAGCTTTTAAAGAAGATATTTGGTTAAAAGTGTTAGTTGGTGAACTCAGTGATGATTTGAAGACCGCTACAGTTTATTATGATAGTTAGAGTGCAATTTACCTCAATAAGGATCAGATGTGTCATGAAAGGATGAAGCATATTGATGTCAGGCATCACTTTATTCGTGATGTAATTGCTAATGGTGATATTACTATGAGTAATGTGAGTACTCAGAGTAACCCTATTGATATGATGACAAAAACCAAGTTTGAGCACTCTCTAGACTAGGTTAGCGTTTATTGTTGATTGATCCCCTTTAAGGCATGTGGAAGAGGAGAATATTTTGTTGTTATTTGTGTTGAAGATTGGAGTTTGTATTGCTTTTATTCCTGAGTTTGTGTCAAGGTAGAGATTGCTAGAAGTGTGAATCAAATTCTATCAAAGGAGCCAACTTTAGAATCAAGGCCGCAAACTTTCAAGTTTACACTGCCGGCCTTGGATTTCTCTTCATTTTGGAATTAATTTCCAAGAGCAAGGTGTGGTGAAGGCCGCTCAAAGTCTCTAGCCTTCTTTGGTGTACATCGCAAGGCTTGCTTCGAAAGCTACCATCCTTTGGCTGATGTTGAAGCTTAAATGATGGCTAGCAAATTTAAGCTGCCAGCCTTTTGCACTAACCTATATACATGTATAAATAAGTGTTGTTTTTTTAAGGTTTTGTGTGTGTGTGAGTTTTAGATCTAGGATATCTTTTATATACACATCCACTTGTACTCCTTCAATACTAGTGAATTCTTCTCTTCTCTATCGTGGTTTCTCCTGCAAAAGTTTCCACATAAATCTTGTGTGTACTTTATTTTATCGCTTTAATTTTTTGTTTTTAACATTGTTTGTTAGATCCATTTTTAACACACATCATAATCTATATATATATATATAATCACATATTGTATAAAACTAATAATTATTACATATGTATGTGAATATAACATATCTAGCACATAAACATAATCTACATGTTATAAATAAATTACCTACACGTTTTATGTATTTATATGTTATACTTTATTTGTTACGTAAAATGAATATAATGTATACGGGCATGCATTCTTTAATACATAAATTATATATAACATATTATATATTAATATATATGATATTATGGGTTACATATATATCGTATAAATTATACATAATATATACGTAGAACTATAGAGTATATATATAATATGAAGTATGTATAGCATATATCATATTGCTAAATAAATATAACCAATATTTAATATAGATTATATAGTTATAAGATACATGTGAACAAATCCCTATATTAAACAACTTATAAAAGTAGAGGTTATGTATAAATAAGTATTGTAAAGATATCTCCTATTCCCTACATAAAATTTGTAACTATATATTAATGTAGGTATAAGATACTAAAATTTTTTGATACAATTTTAATCCATCAACTAAAGAATATTCAAGAAATATTTTCAAAGAAAAAAGAAAAATAATAATAATAAAATTTAAATAGATAATACTCAAGTTTCTTGAGGAATAGTTATATATAATATAATAGGTGCTCGTAAAATTTAAATAACTATCTATCATAAACATTAATGGATTATGGTTATTTTATAACGTTATGTAGACTTATGATAAATATATAGAACAAATAGTATTAATAGGCTAATGAAATAAATATGTTATAACTTTAAAATATAAAGAGATTCTCAGCAAGTATAATAATTGATGTTAGTAACAATTTTGAATAAAATAATAAGTGTAACCCTTTTAATTTTTATTTTTTGGTTGTGATATTCGGTAACCTATCACTTGTTTGAACATTAATAATCATTAGTTATAGTTAATAGGACATTAAAACATAAACATAAACACACACACACATATATATATGTTTGACACGACTACCAAATGTAAAATTTGAATACAAATTGAATATGCTAAAAACCTTAATATGCGGTTTGAATTTTTAGCATTTAAAAACAATCTCAACTTTTTACGCTTTGAAAGCGATGGAGTACATATTATTTTGAGTATTACTTGAACATTAGTAACATATACGATAGGACTTCAAAATACTATAACTGTTGTAAGTATTAAATTAATTTCCAAATATGTTGCTGAATAATTAGAAATCTTAAAGTGTAATAAAAATTCAACTCTTTAAATTAAACAATAAATTATAAGGAAAACTCACATATGCCTTTAATTGTATAAAAAAAATTATCATGGATGAATAATACTTGGGAGACGAATAAGTACTAATAAAAAAATAAAAATTTATTCGCATGGATTTTAATTCATCAATCATTGATAGAAAAATGAGTACAAGTTAATTGAAATTTAGCTCTACCAATTCGAAGCTAAAAAAAAACTCATCCCTATGCATGGTGTTAACTTAATTAGCCCCATTACAATGTAACCCAAATCCAACCAAATAAACCAAATTTCTCTTTATTTATTTATTTTTTCCTATTTAGTGCCTTCTATAATAAGGGAAAATTCATCAAGAAGCTAAAATTGCCTTGCACAATCAAGTTCCAAGATTACTCAAAACACACTAACCTACTTTGGGAAGTTAATAATGTATGGATAACCTTAATTCAAGGAAACAAAGGACAACCTAAGTTAATCTAATTAATCCTAATCTAAGCACCTACTAGCTAGAAAATCCTAAGGAAAAACCAGTTGTTTTCATTTTTTTATTATTTGGTGTCTTTTATCTAATTCTTCCTTCCCATATTTCTTCTTTCTTGTTCAACGCTTTTTCTTCCCATTTCTTCTTTTGTTTTCAATCAACAACACTACAAAAACACACACCCTTTTTATGTGTTGTTGATTCTCTTTCTTTTATTCTCCACCGAGACAAAACAAAATACAACACACACACACACACACACGCATACACACACTTCTATCCCCCTGCTCTTTTATTTCACTAAACAAGATAAACCACATGTCAACACAACTCCTACTTCAGTTGTTGCTACTGTTGTCACCTGTTGTTATTACTACTACCTACTGCCCTTCTTTTAGTTCTCCTGCTATCATGCCTTTCACAACACACATACAAAAGCCACAGTTCTATTTGCTATTGTGGATTTGGTTGCTGTTACTGTGATTTCTCCATTGTAGCTGCTGCTTTCCCTCTTTTCTTCATCGAAGAAAAAACTAAATACACATGTGATAATGCATTGAATTGTAGCCGCTATTGTTTCCTTTCCTCTACTGACTCAACAAAGTAACACACACACACACACAAAAACATAGCCAAGTGAGCCTTCTTTTTTTTCCTTTCTTGCACTCCGTTGATGTAACAAAAGAATACATGCACACATACACACATCTTGTAAAATTGGCACTTCATGGCAATCGCCCTAATCTATATATGGGATAACTAGAGAATCTTACAACCTAAGTTATATGAGCAGTGAGAATTAAGAGAAAAAAAATGTTCAAAAGATAACATCCTTAGTATATTTCCCTGAGATGGCCAACACTTTTCTCCAAGGAAGTGATATTCTTTTGAAAATAGATTGATTAAGGTTGCTCGTGGTACTAGAATTAATAATATAAATAAAGAAAAAAAATCAAATTAGTATGAGAAATTATTCAAATGCATGAGAGCTATAATTTCACACAATAAAAATCATGAACATGGATCATATATATTGAGCATAAGCTAATTTAGAAGAGAATTGAGGTATAAGAACTTAAGAGCATAACCTAAACCTATTGAAATGCCACTTTAAAGTCCTCCTTTTGTAAAAGTAATATTACTAATAGAAAGTGCTAAAAAATTCCAACAAAATCGACCATTTATTCATTAAAAACGGACTAGAAACAGATCAGATATCACGAAAACAAGAATTCACGAAGTGCTATCGAAATTTCACAATAATTGCAAACTATTACTAGCTTTTTTGGCACCTTACATGTTGCTTTTCCATTAAAATACCACCACCCTTGGAAAGTACTCGAGAAATCCTATCAATTTGACTACTCATTTGATCAAAACAAATAAGAAACTATTAGTATATCGTAGAAACAAGAATTTAGAATAAGATGTCAATTTCTTGAGGAAATTTTAGGTTATTTTTAGTCAATTCCATATCTTACGCTTCTTCTCCCAAAAAGATAAACTCACATATGAAAAGTTCTCGAAAAATGTATCAAATCAACTATAAACACGTCACAAGTAGAGCAAAAATAAGAAAGTTAAAGGTGGTTGAAAATTCGATACTAGAACTGCAAAAAAATTAAACTACTACTGCATAGCTTTCAAAATTAGTAACTATAGTTATTTCTTAGACAATTCTTAAAAGTTCTTTTTGAATCTATGATAATCCAAGATAGATAATTGGTACCCTAAGGACTTCTTTGATTCTTAGCCATGATAGAGTAAGTTCTCTATAATTATTATATTGTTTGGTGTGTGAAGCTTAGTATACTAAATATAAAAACAATAAATTGATATGTGTGTTTGTGAAATTTGATTAATGGCGTGAAAATGAACATATAATTGTTTGGCTTTATTACATTGAGTGGATCGGCCAGCATGGTTAAGTCAGTGAGTCCATTTTTACTAATGAGGAACTAACTTGTGTAAAGAAACGGCCTTATGGATAAAATTGTGCTGAGGGCTTGCTTAGGGTTTTGTATACTCAAGAATTGATTTTAAAATCATTTTTAAAAAATTAAAGAGATATATCGTTTTCATTTAGTATTTTATGAAATAGCCGAGGTTACACGATAACCTGAAACTAATGGGTTCGACACCGGTCATGGTGACCATGCATACTTTGCCAATGAAACTCATGGAGGACATAATTCTGCATCATATGCGATCTAACTAGTTGATCATATATGTTTGCTTATGTGGTTTTTGTATTGCATTTACTTGTTATTAATTGTTTGATAACCATACCTAAAAGTGTAATATGAGGGAATTTCACTCAACTGGATTTAGCTGACTCCCCTACAACTTATTTTTATACGTAACTCAAAGCTAGGAATCAAATAGGGTCCAAGTGCAGAGTATATCCAATTTTCAGGTTCCACAAAATAGGTAGAAGATTAGAAAATATGTAGAAGATGAGAAATATATTAGGTTAAACCAAGTTGGAGAGGTGAAACTTAAAACTTTATTCTTCTTTAATCAAACCTTATTGATATATCTTTTAAACCTAGGCTTACCTTATCTTATCTTTTGGTAGGGTATCCAATTCTCTATGGTCTTTGTGTCTGTGGAAGTATCGGTATCCAAAACTATTTTCACAATAAATATATGTACAACATAGTGAAAGAATAATTAATTAGAGTCTTGCAAATTCTAACTCGTAAGGCAGTCCTCATGTTTTCGATGTGCACATAATATGATAATTTTAAGGTAATCCTACTAGGCCACTTTTAAGGTCGTAATAATTTCATTCAATTGATAGTCAAAGAAGGTATCTTGGAGAATGGTGTCTTGTTCAACGAACACTAGTGGAAGGTAACTTTTTCCATCTCCTATAATTTTTTTTTTCTAGTGTATTAACCAAGCTGCACTTTGCACTATGTTTGCATAAAAAGGATGACATACCCATTTATTTGTTGTACTTTATCCTTTTCTTTCACTTACATATATTGTGATGTTATAAATCATGTTGCCTACAATTCTCTTGTTTCACAATTTATAGCTCATAGAATGTTTAGTGTGGTTGGTGTATTATGTAAAATCTTTCTTATCATATAAAATGTGTATAATATGCATAGGCCATATGATATCACATCATCAATTATGATAATGGTTATCCTCTATCAGCCCATGCTATATATTATGTTAGTTACATAACATGTATTTAATGTTCTGATCTTGCCTTTGTAAGTGCTAATTTGTTTGTAATGTGTTTGAAAGGAAGTAGTAATCAAACCATCGCTGCAAGTTCCATGTCATATTTATTTCATTTGCTTGTGACATATGTAAGGTGAACCTTCTAGTACATGTTGGAAGGTGTTTTGAAGGTGATGGTGAAGATGAAGGGAGATAATATGTTGGTGGTGAGCAAATATGTTGGAGCATTGAAGTTGACAAAATCATTGATGAGGCCCTTTTTTGCTTCCATCGAGACTTCAATTGCACAAATGTGGAGAAGATTTCCTTTATAGTCTTGCAAATGGGTTGTTATGCTCGGATTTAGGTGATGATGCCACCTATAATGGTGCGGTTGCTGTTGTAAGAGGGAATGCAAGTAGTCATGTATATGTAGAGCATACTCCAGATTGAATTTGCTAGGAAGGGTTGAAAATAGTTGAGTTTTAGAGCATAGTTCAATGCTTGAAGCCGAGGAGGAGGAGATTATTGGGGTAGATTACTTATTTGATGATGACGACGATGAAATATTAGCCGTGAGAAGGAAGAAAAAGAGTATTTTTAGTGAATAAAGGCTCTTACCAAATTAGAAGTTTTGCTCAAGAAGTTGATATTGTTTTTTAGGGTTATAAAGAGGAGTTAAAGAGGCAATAAAAAGGAAAATATATGCATCATGGCCTTGGTACTTATAGGACTAAGGAGGAAAGTGCTCTTTTAAAAATGACGGTAGTTTCTACACAAGTTCCAGTGAAGAGGAAGAGGAAGAGGATGGCACCGCTCTAAGGCCTAGTAAGTGTGTGAAAAGAAAAAAAAGATCACTTCCACCCTAAAATGCCTACCCCACATGTTTGCATTGGCATGGCATTTCTCAGTAGGGAGTAGTTTAACGAGGCTAGAATAGGTTCTCTATCCATAACAGATGTGAATTGAAGTTAACTTTTAATGACAAGAATATGATACAATTTAAATGCTAGAATATGGAATACAACTTTGTTGTATATGACTCATATGAATCATAACTAAGGAGTTTGTAGTGAAAACACTTAAGGATAAACATTTGTCAAATGTTGTTTAGGAACAACTTAAGTGACACAAAAGGTGCTTACATGGAACTTCATGTCCCGAATTCGAATTATGCCCAAGCTGTTTGCAGTTGATATGAAAAAGCAAGCAAAAGAGTTGTTGGTGGATGTGACCCATGGATAGTGCTAGTGGGCTAAGGAGTATACATTGAAGCAAATTAGTCGAAGGTTCAGTCTTGAAATTGAGAAGCTATGAATTACACTAATGCATTAAGGACATGCTTATAATTAGAACCCCTTATGGCATATGATATATTTTGGTATATGATTGCTAGAATGTTTCCTTTTACACTAATACGATAAATGAATTATCAAATATCTCATGGTTATATTGTGCCTTGTTTTTAGTTGTTTTAATGGGAGTTCCTTGTAAAATAGATGGATTTCATGTATCCTTGCAACCATTTTCATAATTTTCTAATGACCTTATAGAAATTCCCATTGGTGGATTTGACATGGGTAAAATGATAATTGGAATTAATTTTCCAACCAGTGGTAGTGAATGCTTCTTGCTCGACTTACTTGATGAACTCATTCTTGTTGATTGTGATGTTTATTTATCAAATAATAGAAAGGCATTCATGGGCTTTTCTTCAAAATGAACTTATGATCATTCACAAAAAGAATAAAAGCAGAATTAAGTTAGAACAAAAAATTTTATAATTTCCACTGAAACATTAGTAGCATTAGGCACACTTTAGTTGTTTTCATTTCAATGCATCACCAAGGGGTTCCAAGAAAGTTCAATACCTAAAGACTACCCAACACAATAAAATCTCCAACCAAGTCCCTAACAACATATACTAGTAAACTTTGATGGTCGCTTCAAGCCTTTTAACTACCTTTTTTATGGGGACGTTCTTCATTTGCAATGGATGGCAGTCTATGTGCTTGTCCATGGACTCCATGCAAACCCCTAAAGCAATCCTTCTCAACACGGAGTTCTCTTCCTTATGCTGTTACATTTCTTCCCTCATGTCCTCTACCAATAATACAAGCATTGTGTCATTCAATCTAAGCTCTTCAATCAGTCCCAACCTTTCTATTTCCTTTCTGACATTATAGTGCACTCATTGGAAAAATTTTGTGGCCATCCTCTTACACAAGAAAAGGCTAGCATTAGCGAAGTATTTTGCTTCTTGAAGAATAGATAATTGACACATGCCAATAGACATTAATAAAGAAGGCAAACCATTTTGTATTTTTCATCAATTGGATGGAAAAGGAATCCTTGCTAATAAATCATGGTTGTGATAATAGAAAAAAATAGTCTCCATTTTTTTGAAAGATTCAATTGAGAAAAGAGTATGAATATTTCTCTCGTTGTCAAGAAATAGAAAACTAGAATATGAGAGGAAATAGACTACAGATAACAACTTCTCCCAATACTTTATTGAACCTTAGATATCCATAAAACTTCTACCCTTTATTATGTTAAGAAAAGATCCAACTTTTTTCCTCTTGCCAATGCGATAACAAACAATAGAATAAACAAATTATGGAATAAAATCAATCATACTAAGATTTACTTGGAAAACCCCAATTCGGGGAAAAACCATGGGACCATCGCACAAATTTCCTCCACTATCAACAAATAATGGGATATGAAATTGTTGTTCACTAGATAACACTAGTGGATCTCTCAGATCTTCACCACAATGGTTTGTTTAAATATGAATTAGCCTTTCTCTCTCTAGAACCTCTCTCTAGGTTTAAGAACGGCTTCTCACACATCTCATATGAACCATAGGAACAACAAGGAGTATTTATATGCAACACACAAAGGCTAGCACGAGTAAAATATAGGCTGGCGGTATAGGGGTGGCATTGAAAACGTTATTGTTCTTACAACTTCGTATATTGGGTCAACGCCAGTGGTGTAGCCACCCTACAATGACTATGTAGACCCTAACACCAGTAACATTGAATCCGATGTAGCCATCCCGAAGCTCTCCATTAAAAATTCCAAATTTCAACGCCGCTTGATTTTTCATGTAGGTCGGCGGTGTAACAGTTCCAATTGCTAAAGTACATCACAAAACTTTTTTTTTGCACAAAAATTTCTCCTCATTCAAATCCTCTTCCAAGTATTCCTCATATACTTAGGATACCCTTGATTCAAAGTTCTCTAAATACATAAACATATATTTAGGATTTTCTTGGTTATAGATCTATATGAGTTGGATCTATAACCCTAATAAACCCCCCCTACAACTCATATGGGGGGTTCCATCACTCTTATTGTCTTCTTGCAAGAGTTGAGTTTCTCTTTAGATAGAGCCTTGGTCATCATATCTGATGCATTATCATCAGTATTAATCTTCACAAGCTTCAAAAGCTTTTCTTCTAGTACATCTCTAATTCAATGGTACCTAACATCAATGTTCTTAGATCTGGAATGGAACATTGGATTCTTGTTGAGATGTATAGCACTTTGACTATCACAGAACACCATCAAATCTTCTTGCTCTTGACCCAGTTCTTTCGAAAAAATTTTATCCACAAAGCTTCTTTATAGGCTTCAATCATAGCTATGTATTATGCCTCAGTGGAGATAGTGCAACACACTTTTGCAGCTTTGATTGCCAAGACACTGCTTCCCTGCAAAGGTAATCAAATAACCTGAAGTGGACTTCCTAGAATCCAGATCTCCAGCCATATCAACATTTGAAAACGCTTCCAAAATAGGTTTGCTGCCACCAGACTGTAAACACAACTTGGATGTGCCTTTGAGATGTCTGAGAATCCATTTAACAACAGTTCAATGCTCTTTACCTGGGTTCGAGAGGTAGTGGCTTACAATACCAACAACATGAGCAATATCTGGTCTTTTGCATACCACAACATATATCAAACTCCCAATTATTGAAGCATAATGGATCTTCTTCATTTCTTCCTTGTCTACTTCACTTTTGGATACTTAAGTTAACTGAGCTTGAAGTGACCTACAAGTGAAGAACAAATAGATTTTGCCTTGCTCATGTTGAACCTCTCCATAACATTTTCTAGGCATCTCTCTTGTGATAACCACAATCTCTAGCTCTTCCTTTCTCTTATAATTCTCATCCCTAGAATTTGGCTTACGGTCTTAATTCTTTCATTGCAAAAGACTTATTCAAGGCAATCTTCAAATCATGAATCTTCTTGGCAACATGGCCAATAATCAGCATGTCATCTACATAAAGTAGGAGTATAATGAACTCATCATTGGCAAATTCTTGATGAAGACACAACGATCTGCTGCAGTCCTGGTATAACCCTGATCAATCATGAAGGAATCAAATTTCTTGTACCATTGTCTTAGAGCCTGTTTCAGCCAATACAAGCTCTTCCTCAATCCACAAACAATATTCTTCTTCCCCTTGACCTTGAATCCCTCAGGTTGCTCTATATAAATCCTCTCCTCCAAGTCACTATGAAGGAATGTTGTCTTCACATCCATCTGCTCAATCTGTAGATTTAAACTAGCTGCAATACTCAACACAACCCGAATGGAAGACATCTTCACCATAGGTAAGAAGATTTCATCAAAGTCAATCCTCTTCTTCTGACTGAACCCCTTCACAACTAGTCTTGTCTTGTACCTCAATTATAAGCTGTTGTCATCAGTCTTTAACTTGTAAACCCATTTGTTTTCAGGGGTCTCTTGCCTTTAGGCCGTTGCACCAACTCATAAGTTTTGTTTTCATGTAAGGACTTCATTTCTTCTTGCATGGCTTTAACCCATTTTATTTTTTGATCATGTAGCATAGCTTTCTGACAAGATTCTGGTTCCCCCACCATCTATCAACATCACATATTCATTTGGACTGTATTTGGTAGATGGTCTTCTATCTCTTGAAGATCTTCTTAACTGAATCTGCTGATGAGGTTCTTGGGACTGTTTAATTTCATCTTCCACATCTCCTCCATCAGTATTAGATTCTTTAAGTGAGAGCACTAGATCAACATTTGTAGAGTTCTCACCTAAAGGTATTGTCTTTTCAAGCTTTTCAAAATCTTCAATGGTCTGGTCTTTAAGAAGGACTACATCCCTCCTGCTAAAGATCTTCTTGTCAACTAGATCTCACAGTCTATACACATACTCATCATGTGCATAGCCCAAGAAGATACACTACTTGGAACTTACATCAAGCTTTGCTCTCTCATCTTTAGGAATGACCACAAATGCCCTGCAACTAAAAAACACCTATGTGTTTATAGGAAACTTCTTTACTTGTCCAGACTCTTTTTGGGTTATCACCATCTAGAGCATGTGAAGGAGATGAATTTATCATATCAACTACTATCTTGGAAGCTTTACCCTAAAAGGATTTAAGCAGCTTGGCATGTGATAACATGCACTTCACTCTCTTGGTGATGGTGCGATTTATCTTCTTTGCAATACCTTTCTACTGTGGGGTCTTTGGAATAGTTTTTTTACAGTTTCATCCCATGATAATTATAGTATTCTTCAAAAAGTCCTTTTGTACTCACCACATTATTAGCTCTTACACATACCAACTGTCTTCTAGTTTCCCTCTCAACTTTAGTATGGAATTGCTTAAACACATCTAGTACTTAATCCTTGGACTTCAAAGCAAAAGTCCACAATTTCCTAGAGTGATCATCAATGAAAGTAATAAAGTACAAGCACCACCTACTGACCTATCTTTCATATAGCAGACATTTGTATGAACCAAATCCACTACATGAGATTTCCTAGCAGGTGGATTTCTCTAGAATGCAATCATGTGTTGTTTACTAGCAAGATAGTTTGTGCAAGTTTTCAAAGGTGTACCTTTTGCATCTGGCAGAAGCTGCTTCTTAACAAGCATTTGAAGTCCTTTCTTAGTCATGTGACCGAGCTGCCTATGCCAAAGTTCCATAGAACTATCATCTGTCAAATTCAGATCTCCTTTACTTAGTTTTGCTGACATTAAGTAAAAAGGTATTGGATTTCCTCCCTCTAGCCACAATAAGAGAACCATTGGTGAGCTTCCATTTTCCTTCACCAAAGTGACTATAGTAGCCATCATCATCAAGCTTCCTTACAGAACTAAGGTTTAGATGGATATCTAGAACATGTCTCACATCTTTGAGAATGAGTTTGTAACTTGTGTTAGTCTCTAGAACAACATTTCCAATGCCAACTATTTTTTATGTTTCATTGTTTCCCATCCTATCATTATCATAGTCACCAGTAGTGTAGAATGAAAAAAACTCACCATGTGCAGTCACATAAAAAGAGGCACTAGAGTCTATGACTCAATCACTGTCATGATCTGCAAGACTAACATAGTCCTCATCCTAGGTGACCACAATATCACCATCTGCTGCTAAAGTGGTGGTGTCTTCACTTTTATCTTCATCTTTATCCTTATCTCGATCTTTCTTGCACTGTCTACATTCTCTCTTAAAGTGCCATGGCTTGTCACAATAGAAGCATTTGAGATTCTTTCTTTTACTTGACTTAGATCTTCACTTGGATTTTTCAGATCTGTCATATTTGTGATTTGAGCCTTTATTCTTGCTTCTATCAAATCTGTATGGTTTGCAAGTTACAAGTGCTTGAGTATCAGAACTCTTACCCAGATCTTTCCTTCTGGCTTCCTTATTCAATAAACTGTCCTTCACCATAGCAAGGGTGAGTGTTCCATCTGGAGCTGAATTACAAACTGATACAACAAGTGTCTCCTAGCTTTCATGCTATGAACTCAGTAACAAAAGTGCTTGAATCTCATCATCAATAACAAGCTTCATCACAGTTAGTTGATTCACAAGGCCGTGAAAATCATTCAAGTGCTCAATCATATTGGATCCATCCTTGTAACTTAAATTCACTACTCTCTTAATTAAATAGGTTTTGTTCAATGCTGTTTGCCTCTCATACATGGACCTTAGTTTCTTCCATAGAACATCTGCCCTGGTCTCCTGAGCAACATGATGAAACACGGAATTGATCAACCCATTGTCGAATATAACCAATAGTCTTTCTATGCAAGATTGTCCATTCTGCATTAGACTTGCCTAATGGCCTTGCAGTATCACCACCCAAAGGTAAATATGAATCTTTGCAATATAGCAGATCCTCCATCATAGACTTCCAGATAGCATAACTAGACAAAGTTAACTTAATCATCATACCTGATGATTTAGTTATGTTTGCAGTCATAATGAACAAGAAAAACCTTAATTTCTTTTTGAACCTAGCGCTCTAATACCACATTGTTAGGAAAAGACCCTACCTTTTTCCTCTTGCCAATGGGATAACAAACAATAAAATAAACAAATTATGGAAGTAAAATCAATCACACTAGGATTTATATGGAAAACTCTAATTCGGGGAAAAACCACGGGATTGCCATACAAATTTCCTCCACTATCAACAAATAATGGGATATACAATTGTTCTTCACTAGATAACACTAGTGGATCTCTCAAATCTTCACCACAATGGTGGATTTCAACAAGAATTAGCCTTTCTCTCTCTAGAATATCTCTCTAGGTTTAAGAACGACTTCTCACACATCTCATATGAACCTTAGGAACAACAAGGAGTATTTATATACAACATACAAAGGCTAACATAAGTAAAATATAGGCTAGCGGCATAGGGTCGGCGTTGAAAACGCAACTGTTCTTACAACAATGTACATCAGCTTAACACTGGTGATATACCTACCTTATGTCGGCGATGTAAACCACAACACCAACGATGTTGAAGCCGGTGTAGCCATCCTAGAGCTCTTGACAAAAAATTCCAAATTTCAACGCCACTTGATTTTTCATGTAGGCTGGTAGTGCAATAGTTCCAATTGCTAGCGTACATCACATAACTTCTTTGTTTTGCACAAAAAATTATCCTTATTCAAATCCTCTTCCAAGTATATCTCATATACTTAGGATATCCTTGATTCAAAGCCGTTTAAATATATAAAGACATATTTTTTATTTCCTTGGTTATAGACCCATATGAGTGGATCTATAACCCTAACATATTATTCTCAGTCTTCACTACCAACAATATTGCCTTCAATTCACATTTGCACAATATTGAACCATGGCTCCTATAAGATGATTGGTGCGAGGAAGCCATTGAGGAACTAGATGATTTGCCCATGATTTAGTAGCTCAAATGTTTCTCTTATATCCCTTTTATCGTATGTTCTATTGTATGGATTTTCTATGTCTTTGTTCGCATTGACTTAAGGTTTTCTTTCATAGGGTTTATGATCAAATGAATCGAGTTTTCTCTTACTAGGGCTCCAATCAAATTATTAAGGTTTTCTCTAAAAGGGGTTGTGATCAGCATGATTAGGGTTTCAATGTGCTAAGGGTATTTTTTTTTTGGGTTTATTTGTCAAGGATCTCATTCATCTTTACTTTCTCTCTTAACCTAGGTTCAGTGATTCTCCCATGCTTTTCTGTCTTCACTAGGGTTAGTTAAGGTGATTGGTCTTTTTCTTTTAATTCTTTAATAGATGCACAATTATCAAGCATCTATCGATGTATGGGTCCAAGTTGGATGACTAAATTGATAGAGTTAATTCAAGTAGTATTTTTAGGCATAGAAAGTTCAAATAGGTATGAAATTGCACTTTTAAAAGTTCTGGTAACTTTTAGATACTAGATTCGACATTTTCCTAAGAAAAAATTTAAAATTAATATTAATAAAATTTATGTATAGTGTGTGTTATTAGTAAAAAAATCAATATCAGAGGTGTGGATATAAGGTGACACTCTTCGTGCAAACAACATATAGGAAACGAGGGTTTCACTACTCATTAACATAAAAAGGTGTGTGTCGCTGCTTTCCAAGGGGAAATTTCTCTTCATTTGAAATTTAATTAGGTGAATATTGAGGTAAGACTTACCTCAAGTAAACATTATATATATCACATTTACTTTTGCCAATGTTTTTTGCTTAGGTCTCTTCATTCTCTTTCAAAATCTCTCATATCCACAGTAGTTTGGCCATATTTGCTTTCTTTTTTTTTTTTAATTTGCTAATATTTTCCTGTTTATTTAATATTGTAAGTGTTAAAAATCTTATATTTTACATTTAAGTGTAACTTCTCCAAGCATTTTCACTAACTTAATATTAGTAAATAATTTACAAAATATTACTAATGAATATATGTAAAATTTATTATATAGTAAATGTAATATAAAGCGATTAAAATATAATATTAAATGTACACATTATTATAATTATATTTACTATATATTTAATATTAGCAAATTTAAAAAAAAAAAACCCTCAATTTGAGACAAAACTCTTACATGATATGAGTCTCACCTTTATATGTCCACTTGTGGGTGAAACATAATAGGTGAGTTCCTAAGGCAAGTGGACTTGCCTCTTTAGGCCTATTAGGGTAATTTTCAGTTTGTTTTAGGTGAAAAAAATCACCTCAGTAGGCATTCTTTACATTAGAGTATGTATAAAACGAGCAATAATTATTTCACTATTGCATTTTAGAATTTAATTGGTATGCATGTGTAATATGTCATGCACATGGCACATAGTACCTAATGAATCTTATTTAATAATATTGGAGAATGAAATCCATGACTTCTTGTTTATAAACTCGTCCACTATCCACCCATAGTGCAATCAAGTAAGAATATAACTCACTGCTTGTCTTTGCCATTGTTATTATTCGATTTTGATATAACGGTTCTTTTTGTGTTGATACGCAGGAGAACCTATTATTGACATGTCGTCATCGAGTTAGTGCCATGCCGACATTAAGGACGACTGATTGATATAGATGAGAGGATCCTACTATATTTGCAAAAGTTAGGTTTTACTAGTTCTACAAATATATCATTCATTTAGCTGAATCATTCATTTAGTTATACAAGATGAGTGGCCCACTTGTCATTCTCCACGTTGGCACAGGGATCACTTTCCACGCGTAGCCCCCAAGCGCCGAGATTGGGATATAGATCGACTACTCATCTATTGCTAAAGAGCATATTTTGACTTCTTATGCATGATATTACAATGCTAAATTTCTGAGCAAGCACTTATCATATTCATTCATATATTTTATTTTTAAATGTTTCTTACTAGTACATGTTATAAATGTTTTGGTAGTTGATAAATATCACATTTGGTATTTAAGCATTACCAATTTGTACAATTAACTATATGATGTTTAAATGTGTTTATTCACTACTTAAAATTTTTTTAAAGTAATTAGATGAGATGGTCAATTGCAAAAGTAAGTAAAGTTTAGATAGTTAATTGAAACTGTAGGGTTTTGCTGAAAGATTTGGTAAATTTTATATAGTTAATTACATAAATAGATAAAATTTTGGTCGTAAATCTGCACATTTAAACCTTAGATATTTCATTGTACAAATTAACGAAATTCAAGTACTAAATATCACATTCACCCATTATACTTTGATGATGATAAAACCTCTTAACCCCCTTACCATCAGGTTGGTACTGACATATGGCTAGCAAAGATATCTCTTAGCTATTTCCACATCGTAGAGCTTTACTTCTAGACCGTCTAACACAGCATTTTGAGGCTTCCAATGCATTATGGTGCATACTGACAAAGGGAAGAAGCTCTACAAGTTGGACCTACCTGGTATCACTGAGGTTCATTGGGTAACCAATCATGCCACTGGTTAGATCAATGCGCTACCTATTGAGAGGGGTACATTTAGTTGGAGTTACCTACAGGCTTAACTAACAGTGTAGCCCATGATTATCAAATATGGTTTCAAGGGATCATAACAGGTGAGTTTTGGACTCACGTGTCTCTTGCTCACCGCCTCTCAGAGGCTCGTCTCTGATAGAGACCTCATTGGGGAGAGTTCATACAGACACTTTCATACTTCTCTAACTCTATAGAAGAGGCGACATGTAGCTCTAGATGACAACATGGGGGAGTGGCTCACTCCAGTCAAGGCCGCTCCGCTTCCGAGAAGGTGCAGTGGAAAATAGAGAGAAATCCATGACAGAGCAAAAGGCATCAACACACCCCCATCCCCTAATTTCACGTATTATATTTATTTTATTGATTACAAAATTGAGTGAATAGTGTCATCAACAAGATTATAGGAATTCCTAATAGAGTCATACATTAAGGTTACAAAGTTAACCATTCTATGATGTCTCTTACCTGTTTAATTAATTTATAGATGTAAACTAAGGGATAGCCAAATGCTGCAAGAATTTTACGTATGCAACCATTGGAACATAATTTAGAAGCGAAGGCACCGATTAGAGATTATATAAAATGATAAAAATATAGAAAAAAAGATTCTCTCATTTATTGGCAAAAAAATACTAAGGGTGATTAAATTGAAACCAAGAGTAGTTATTTATTATTATTATTATTTTTTTTTTTTTCCATACAATGGTTGTATACAGGTTTATTTTATGTATCTTCAGAAAAATATAGATCATATAAATATTATACATGGTGCTTACATATATATAGAGATAGAGAAAGAGAGAGGGAGGGAGGGAAGAACAAAGGAGAGAGAATGCAACTTTATATTGTTCAAGATATAATTTATTAAATAATGTAGAAGTGACAAAATTAAAACAACAAATAGATATCACTAATTTAAGAAATCATTAAATGCAAATAATAAGTTCAGACAAAATCTTTGCTTTACTTGGGAAATACTAAAGCTAAAATTAATCGGTCAAGTCAATCTATTGAAACATGATGTGCTTCAAGATACTTGGAATGTCTGTTTGCAAATCCACTCCATGGCGATAATTGTAGATACAACTGTCATATAACTACATAAATATAAAAATAATGTAATACTAAATAAGGAAATGTTATTAAGAGTTGAAGCATAAAAAAAACAAAATGAAGAATTGAAGCATATATTAAGTCACATGTAAAAGTCATACTCACTGACTTGAGGCCATTACAAGAAAGAGTTGTCTTCAAATTAATAACTGTCTAAGTAGGCCTGTATCAATTAGAAAAAGAAGTAATAAAAAAAATGCCATCAAAATTTTAAATATATATATATATATATATATTTTCAATTTTTGCATTTCCCTCGTAATAAAGTGGCTCCTAGACAAGTTATGTAATTAAGGATGTGTGAAAAATACTGGGAAAAGAAAAAACAAGGGTAAAAACGATTTAGAAATACAAAGAAAACTATCAACCCTCCTAAAAGCATATAAAAATAATTTAAAAACCCTATTTTATTGTTGTATAGATATTGAAATTATTTTATTGTAACGGTTAGAAAGCGAAATATGAGAGTGAAATATTATTTTCTAAGTGGTGTTTCATTTAATAATATGGATAAATGACCAGTTTTTCCGAGACAGTGCTTCTATAAGTTGATCGAGTATTAGTCTCCAATAATTTAGATGGCTCGTTCAGCTTCTTTCCTTCAAACCAATTTAACGGTTTCAGGAGAAATGATGGTTTTTGTGCACTGCGTATTGCTCCTAGCGGTCAAAGAGAAAAGTCAATCGATCATGCATAAATTAGATAATGAAAGAAAATATTACACTAATAGCGTTACTTTTTTAGATTTGGAAATTCCAAAAACATGCGTGGAAACTAATTTATACTTTTATATATTACGCGAACCCCTTGAAAACTTTAGAAATTATATGAAACTTCATGTTTTTCAAAAATTAGCACTTACAACCTCTGAAAATAAGTAAATTGACCTCATCTAAAAACTTTAAAAATTGCATGGACTTTTCAAAAGTGAACACTTACTCCTAAAAGCTAACCGAGGATAATATGTAAATTTTGTTTAATTAATAAAAATAAAAAAAAATTAATTTTAAATATTGAAGAATGAAAATTTTATTTATTTATTTATTTTTTACTCTTTGAACTTGACATCTAAAGTGCAATTCTAATAAGAAACTTTTTTTAGTAAAAAACAATGTCACGAAATGTGTTTTAATATAATAAAAATTTTTCGAATATATTTATTTCATGCCAAAGTGCAATTTTAAAAGAAGAAAAGCAACAATTAATATTTTTTCTTTTTCTAAAAGAATTAATTATGCAAAAACTATAATAGAAAATTTTAACTTTTTTCATCAAACATATTATATATGTAATGACATGTTAGTATCAACTAGAAAAGTTTACATATATTCATTATGTCATATTTTAGGGGTATAGACGTTGGCTTTTGAAAAAATTAGGGGTCTATGCAATTTTAAAATTTTCAGAGGAGATCCATGTAATTTACTTATCTTTAGGGAGTTTAAGTGTTGTCTTTTGAAAAATATGAAGTCTATATGATTTCTAAAGTTTGGATGTTTGTGCAATTTACCCAAAATTTTATATTCTCATCTTTACTTTTGAGGGGATCGATCCCATAGACTATTTATTTATCGATCATATTTAGATTCACTCATAATTACACCACTAAAATGCTAAATATATAAATTATTATATTTAGTTTACTATCGGACCATAAGCTTACTTAACTCTTTATGCAAAATGTTACGCATCAATTATCCAATGAGTGAAATACCCAAAACCCTCACTTAGTTAATTTAGAGATGGTTTAATTGAACAATATAATAGATAAATAATTTTGAACATAGTTAGATAATTTAAAAAATAAATAAATAAAATAAGTCGACAATAGAGAAAGGAATAGATAATCTGATACAATTAAATTAGTTTAGATTTGAATTGAAATTGAGATTTGAAATATTTTACAAAATCCTCTATTTTTCGTAATAACTTTTCTTGATAAATCAAACTATCCAATTTTAATCTAATTCTTTATTTTAAACTCCCTTTATCCCAAATTCAAATTCCTAAATCTCAAAACAGATATTTATTATGTTTTGAAAACTTTTAAACCCTTAGACTTTAGTTATCTTTCATTTTGTAAAATCTTTGTATATTTTGAAATCAATTACTTGTTTAAAAATACTAGTTTTAGACCTACATCCGAATTAAATATCTGATTTTCATAAATTAAACTTTTAAATTGTGTTTTTATATCAAGTTATAAATTCTTAATATATATGTTCTCAAATTATTTCATAATTATTTATGCTACTAAAAATAATTATTAGAAAGGTTTGTGAAATAGCCATAATTTTAATATATATTAATGCATGCTAAATTGATAATTATATGTGTGTATGTGTTTGAGTGGATTAGTGTGTTTGTAATGTTAGGTGTGTTATAACATATGTGATTAGATAATAAGCTATGGTAAATATATCTAGTTTATTCATGTTAGAAATTATCATGTTAGTGTTAATTGTTATTGTAATGAATTATATATGTTGGATTTAAACTTGTTTTAGGCCTAAATTAGATGCTACACTTAGCAGCTTTTTTTTTTTTTTTTAGCCTCTCAAGCCCAAACTTAAGTTTAAATCAAAGCCCAAATAAGACCCAAGCCTTCTCCAAATCTGCCTCCTCAAAAGTCAACAACATTAAGATAGACATCAAAGTCTAATTGCACCATTAGACCATCCAAAACAAAACAAAGAAAAAGAAAATTCGTAACTCAAGAAAGCAAAAAATTTTTAAGACCCAAATCAAGTTTTCTTGGACTCAATACACCAAAAATCCTTCCCCAAGCCTTATATATACATTGAGGTAAGTTTATTTGATGTTTGAGATGCTTTATTTCCCTCTTAATCCATGAAATATGCATGTGTGGTGTAATATAAGTAGTTGGTATGCTAAATTCTTGTTGGAATGTTCTAGAGTTGTTAGGAAAGCTTTAGAATGCTTGAGTTGTTGTAGATAGGTTGTAGAAGGCTCTCATGTGGTTTGGAATTGAAGTGTTGAAGTATGATAAGTATTAGAATTGTTTGAAGTGTGCTAGGGTTGGTGAAAGTTGATGAAGAAGTGTTTGATTCTTGTGGAGTAGTGTTTGAACTTGTTTGATGTTGAGGAGTGGAGATCACTGTTGTCTTATGTTGTTAAATGTATAAGAAGTGTTGTATGAAGTTTGTATAAGGTTTAGGACATGTTAGGAGTTGAGAAAAGTTGTTTTTTTTTTAAGTTAAAAGTGTTAAAGTTTGAAAAAATTTGTAAAATTGTCAAATGCTGGTACAAACAGCCCCATTTGGGGGGGGGGGGGGGGGGCGTGTTTGGAGCGAACGGTCTCCTAAACGGCCCCGTTTGCAAGGGTGTTGCGCCCTCGGATCAAAATTTCATTTCCCTGAGTGCAAACGGTCTCCCAAACGGCCCCATTCTCCCAAACGGCCCCATTTGCAAGGGTGTTGCACTCTCGGATCAAAATATCATTTTCCTGAGTGCAAACGGTCTCCCAAACGGCCCCGTTTGCAAGGATGTTTCGCTCTCGGATTTTCTTCCCTATTGCGATACTGTTTTGTAAATTAGTTATAACTTTTTCATTCGACCTCCGATTGAGGTGATTCAAATTGAGTTAGAAAGCTTAAAAAGAGATCTAAAACTTTTATGTTTTGAGTTTTTACAAAATAAAAACTTATCAAAACCGAATTTTCATTTCTTTCCAGCTGCTCCATTCTCCAAATAAAGCTAAAAGCTTATGTTTGCTAGTTAATGTAATTTTATGATTTATTATTGAACTTGTATGATGATTATATGATATATATAAATCATATTATGACTTGAATGATTTTAATCAAGATCCTATGATTTCCTAGGGTTTAAAATAGTGGATATACACTTGGCTTAGGATAGTATTATTAATATGATTTGATTTATGTGAAACAGAGATAGATACTTAGTTGGAGACCCTCTTTTGAATTCCGAATCGAATCAGGTACACAATACTTTGATTGATTGTTGCTTAGGATAGGCATAGATCAATTTGATCTTAATCAAAGATTAATAAGAGATATTGAAATTGATTGTGCTTTACGTCGTTGAATTCGGAACCGGGAAGCGACAACCTTGTCATGATGCAATGGCACGGTAGTTTAGGCACTTAGCCCAATTTTTTTTGTCATGATGCAATGACTCAAATCCATAATGCAATGGTCCACCATGATGCAATGGTGATTTCTTTTATTGGCTAAGTGGGTAGCTAATAGGGTTAACTGTATCGGTATATCCTCTACTTAGGCTCGGAAGGAAATAATATATTTTAGTTCACGGGTATGGGACCGTTGAACTAATTGATGTTATAGACCGGGATATGTGGAGTGTATAAAGGAGTGTGAACCCTAAATGATGCTATTATAATCTTTTTCGATTAAGTATAGGAGATATAGATATCCGGTCTATCTATATCAACCCCCTGAGTAGCTGCTGTTACTTAGGACCCCTAGAATTCCCAAGCTTGAATCGGAGTTTGAATACTCCAGTGTTGTTCTATTCACTTAAGTAAAAAATAATGAAGTTGTAGTGATTTATTGCATTGTATTTAGTTAAGTGAGCATTGCATATATATTTGTTTGCATTATTGTGTACTGGGCCTTTAGCTCATGCTGCTATCTTGCAGGTGACTTTAATGACGAGCTCTATGATGATATGGGTTATGGAACTAATTGGGATTCTATGGATGATAAGAGAGAGACACCTAGTATATGCTTAGGATTCCTTTTGATGTAAAATTTTGTGAAGTGTTTAGGCTTATTTGTTAAGCCTTGGAATGTAATTTGTGTTGATTGTATTTGTAATATAGTTGGGATGTAAGTAGGATTTCTATGTTTATATGATCATTGGGAAGTTATAATGTATAAATATATTATGTATTACTTGTATATAGTTAATGACCCACTACCTATGTAGTGGTAATGTTTTTAATTCTAAGCATATGAATGTTATATATGTTTTAAACAGGTAGCTATTACAAACATCTCTCTTTAAGACGACCTTACGTATAATACTTGAATATTATTCCTAATATTTGGGTATTATGCGTGGTCAAGAGAATTGGCACACTTAATAATTAGGTTAAGTGGGCCGGGTCTTTACAGTTTGAGCTCAATACTTTATTCCAAAAATATCTTAAAATTTCCTTGTCCTTATCTTTTTCTTTGCTTTTCCCTTTCTTCTTTTTTCATTTTTCTGTTTTGGCTTTTCTTTTTCCGGTTTCTTCTCTTCCCTTCTCTCTTTTCTTGCTTTTCTCTTTTCTTTCTTCAATTTCTTAACCCTAAATCTCTATAACAAGAATAAAAAGGAGATTAAAGTTGGAAATAGAAATAGAAGGTGGAAAACAAGACCAAAGATGGATATCTAGCATAAGAAAGCTTCAAGAACTTAGGAAAAGTGAAAATAAAGGGGATCAAGAGGTTTATGATGTCCATAAGGGATAAGTTTTATTTCTTTCTTTGTTTTAGTTGTTAATTATGTTTGTATGTGTTGGTTTGGTGGTGGATGCAAGTTGAGTTGTTGAGGAATATGATGAATAATAGTTATAGGGTTTGCTTGAGGAGTTGATGATGTTGGATGAGTATAGAAGTGTTACAAACATGAAAACTAGTTTATATAGTATTTAAATGATGTTTTTGTTGAAGTATGTGATGAACAAGTAGTTTAAATAATGTAAAAAGACAAGCAAAGCATGCATCTATGATCCCTTATTCATTATGGGCATGATGCAGCCCATGATCTTCTCGGAACATGCATTTTTCAATGAAACAGGCTAGATAACGGCCATGACAAATGGGGTTATCTCATTAGGTCAAAATTTTCCGGTGTGACATGGTTTTGTAATTTAATCATAATTTTTTTATTCGAACTCAGATTAAGGTGATTCAAAATGCTTTAAAAAGCTTAAAAAGAGATGTATACCTTTTATGTTTTAAGTTTTTGCAAATTGAGAAAGTATAAAGGCCTAAATTTTGATTAATTCAAGCTGCTACATATTCCAAACAAACTTAAAAGTTGTGTTTGCTTGTTAAATGTGTGTAGTTGAGTATAAAATGAATCTTTTTAAGCTAAAATGAAATGGGTAAATAATAGTTGATACTTATGTTAGTCAATTGACATAATTAAGCATGACTTAAGTGGATTTATAGTTTAATAAATGCTTGGATTAAATATAGAAGGTAGATATAAAATGAGAATAGTTAACAAACCTAAGTTCAACTTAACTAAATTGACTTGAATGAGTTAACATGAATTAGATTGATTAAGTTTAATCAATTTGGCTAAGATTAAGTAATATAGACATAAGTTGACATGAATCCTAGATATAAAATGAACTAGTAATATATCCAATGTCAACTTGACCTAATGAATTTTACTAGACTAAAATGAATTAGATGAATGATGAATAATAGACATGACATATAGTGCTTAAATAAATAGGAAGGAGGCAAATGAATTAATGGGTTTAACAACACATTAGACTTAACATGGATTGAGCTTAAAATGAATCTTATGTATAAAATAAACTTAGTTAATAAATATAAGTTTAACTTGACTAAATAGACTTTGGTAAACTAAAATGAATTATATTGATTAAGCTTAATCAACTTGACTTAGTAATTGAATTAAATGATTAACTCTAATTAATTTAGCTAGGATGAAGTTAAAATAGGCTAATAGTTAATAATTGGCTTAGGTTAATGAATTAGGATAAACCTTGAATAATATAGGAAATATGTTGTTTCAAATATATGTTTGCTTAGGTAATGAATGTTTTTGAGTATGAATGATGTGATGATGCTTTTTGTAATAAAACAATCATAATCAAAGTGAAAAGAAAGACTTTGACAGACAAAGGAGAACTGTTCGTATTTTGGTGGGCAAGATTCAAGCCATAACAGGGTTCCTAATTAGTGTCTGATCGAATAGGTTCTAAAATTAACTTGAAATAAATAGATCATTAATTTATTTTCTTATAGAGACCCTTATATACTAACTGGAAAGGTACAACTTGTAAATTCGGCATGGGGTATAGAAGGTTTTGATCCTTTTGTTCTAGGAGGAATAGCCTCTCATTATATTGCAGCAGGTACTTTAGGCATATTAGTAAGCCTATTTCATCTTAGTGTCCGTCCGCCTCAACGTCTATACAAAGGATTACGTATGGGGAATATTGAAACCGTCCTTTCCAGCAGTATCGCCGCTGTCTTTTTTGCAGCTTTTGTTGTTGCTGGAACTATGTGGTATGGTTCAGCAACAACCCCTATCGAATTATTTGGTCCCACTCGTTATCAATGGGATCAGGGATACTTCCAGCAAGAAATATATCGAAGAGTTAGTGATGGGTTAGCCAAAAATCAAAGTTTATCAGAAGCTTGGTCTAAAATTCCAGAAAAATTGGCTTTTTATGATGTCTCTTAAAGAGATGTTTGAGTTTAGATTCCAAATCTTCTTGATTATCTTCTGAGATGGCGTCTGAGTCTTTATTTAGATTACAAATATAAGGTATATGGTAACTTGCGTGTTGTATGTTAGGATAGGCATCTAAAATTGATTAAGAACTTAAAGACGACCTAGTAGTTAATTGAGTGCTACTTATGCTTATGCCATTGAATTTGGTCCGGGGATTGACAACTCTATCATGATGCAATGGCATGATAGTTAGGCACTGAGATGTCATGATACAATGACAAATACCATGATACAATGGTGATTTTATACGTGACTCAGTGGGTAGCTGATGGAACAAATGGTTCGGCGTAACATTTACTTAGGCTCGAAATGAAGTCATATGTTTTAGTTCACGTTTATGAGACCGGTTGAACTGACTGATGTTATGGACTAGGATAAGTGGTGTATTTGAAGGTTATGAATCCTAGATGAGGCTATTTTCTCTTTCTTGGTTATATATAGGAGATATAGGGATCTAAATTTCCTATATCAACCCCCTAAATAGCTGCTGTTACTTAGGACCTCCAGATTCTTATTGGCTTGTTCCAGAGCGTGAGTGTTCCAGTGTTGATTTGTTTATTTTAGTGGAAAGATAATAACTTATTGATTGATGCATTGCATTTAGTTAAGCCGTGTGTCACTCCGCATGTGACTGTGTTATTGTGTATTGGGCTTCGACTCATTATTGTTATTGTTATTCTTTTTTCCAAGTATTATGGATGATTGAAGTCGATATGATTGATAATTGGATGAGATGATGGAATTGTTGTTGTTGTTTATTAATGTTGATGATAATGATGAGGATTGATGATTGATGATGATGGAGTTATTGTTGATGATGGTGTTGATTTAATGAAGATAATATTGGTGATGATGATGAGATGATGAGGATGATGTTTATGTTATTGATGTTTGACTCGAGTATAGGCGATCCTAGAGATTTGAGAGGAGAAGCGAAATGAGTTAGTTACAAGAATATATTTTATTGTGTTCATGTTTTATTATAAGAGCTGGATTTATTGTTTTAAGTTTGTATTATTCTTGTAAGGGCATGGTGGTGCCCAAGTGTTTGTAAATGTTAATCTACCTTTAAGAGTAGATTGTTTCATAGAAAGTTGGTCTGCTTTGATTGGAGTAGGTATTTTTATTATGTTTTTTTTTTTTATAAAGTTTTGATTTCTTTGTAATTAAATCCATTCAATTTGGAAATCTAAATTAATGATTTCATTAATTAAAATTGGCTAACAATGTTCAACATTAACATATCATTTTAGGAAGCCTAAGTGTGTAATATATAAAATATTATATATGGCAGTAATGTATTAATTAAATTTAGAGCATTACAATAAGACTACTTTTCAAAGTATGAATGATGATCTTTTACAATTCATATAGTCAAATGAAAGATTGTAAAAGAATTTATAATAATCCTCTCAATGGAAGCATCTAGTTTTTCATCTAATTGTCTATATTAATGCGTGGAAGCATCTAGTTTTTCACCTAACTATCTATATTAATGTGTGGAGATGAATAAGGTAATATTATGATACTCCATGGAATTTTATGGAAAAACAATATAGAGTTAAGAAGAGGAAATATTATCTTAAAAATACAAATACACAACTGTATAATGAATTTTTGTGAGAGGCATGACCCTTCCGGTCCCCTCTAAATTTATCTATTGCTTTTATTACAGGGCTCTTCGCAATGAGGACAAGATTAGCAAGTAACGTGATTCGTAGAGTGAAAGGTCAGTTTCTGGGGGAAAGAAAAAAGAGTGAAAGGTCAGTTTGACCTTTTCTGAGAAAAAAAAAATTATTAAAACAGGAAAGGTAAAAAATTAATTATTAAAATAGATAACTAAAATCCCATCTTGAAAATCTGAGTTTGATATTAAAATATATCTTGCATGTAGAGGATGTGATTTGTAAATCACGTGACATATATAAATACAACTCGTATTAAGAACATGCGAGTTTTTACATATGTTTCTGATTAGGAATATGAGAGCTTTTATACATGTATCACATTGGGAACATATGTTAATTTTACTAACATGTATTTTAATTAGATTATTTTAGTAATTAATTTCAATAAAAGTAAACTTTAGTGAATAATTAAAAAAAAAGTTCTAAATAAAAAAAATTGGTGATTTATACGTGCCACTAAAATCTTTTCAACCGTGCCTTATATGGAAAATGTCATTGCGTGTGCATTGTGGCAGACTTACAGCCATAAATATGACTAGAGAATGGAACAGACTGACTTGGTCCATATAGAAACCGATGCAGAATCATACTTATTGGAGAAAAGGATATATCGTTAAATGCTATATATACATATGGTATATAAATATTAATAAAATAATATATAATATATTTATAAAATATAAATAGTAATTTATTTAAAATTATTCATTCTGAATTTATAATACATACATATTAAAAATTTGTTAATAGTTATATGCATTGTATTTATATATATGGTATATAATATAATACCTTAAGAAACTTATTTCATATGATAGGATAATTGAAACGACTCTTTGTTTATAAACTCATGCATTTAACCACTCATGGAGCCGTCAGGTAAGAGTGTAACCACGGCTTTTAATCCCCCAACCAACAACACCCAAAAAAAAAAACGCCAACTCCACGACTTTTCTTTCTCATTGTTATTGTTTGAATTTATTCTAATATCTGGAAAAAAAAAGTTTATTCTAATTTGATTCTTTTATGCAATTTAAAATCGTATTTTCAGTGCAGTATTCTTGTGTTTAATTTAAATAATTTTGCATTTTTTAGATTTTGGAGCATTAATCTTTTATATGTAGATTCTAAAATTCATATATTGAAATTATAGAGATACATGGAAAAATTAAATACACCTAATCACACTTATCTTTTATTGGGAATGAGATGAAACAAAATTTTTTAGATTCATTTTCAACCACTCGGAAGCTAACGTGAATTATGGTCTTTTAGCTGGCATTCCCCTTTTTTCTTCTTTTCCTATGATAATGCATTGAATAAGGAACGTTTACTAAATTTCGCATGATTGATATGAAAGCAATAGAAAACCAAAAAGTACTGGAAATTAGGGTGTAGGTTCGGGGCAAGATGACTTGTTGACTATTATGGAGTTTAGATGACATGGTGCTAATTATTATAATTATGTTTTTTTTTTTCCATGGGTGGGAATTCGAACTTGCTAACTCACTTGAGAGACATAAAGATATCGGTAAGGCCCTCTTGTTTTGAGAATATGTACTTGTTAATGAAAAAAGTTTTTTCTTAAAAATGTTTTCCTGAAATCTAACATATTTTCAAATCTTTGGCTAATTTTATAAAAATACTTTTCTTTTGTTTGTAAAACTTATGTCACGTTTAGTATGCAGGAATCATTCGGAATATAATGGATTAGAATAGAAGGAATGGAATGGGAGACAGAATGATAAATCCACTCTTTTATTTGAATACATCATGGAATGGAATGGAATTGATATGTTATTTATCAAAGGATAAAAAACTAATTCAATATTAATTATTTATGAGTATGGAAGGCGGAATTGAATTTTTCTTCAAAGCCGGAATCATCGATTCTTGGGAATCACGATTTTGGCTTTTAAAAATGTATCCAAACATAGAAATGGAAATAGAACCCGAAATTGTAATTTCATTCCAGATTCGTTCCCGCATACCAAATGTGACATTAAGGTAACTATATTTTAAGTATAAAAAAATAAAAATTATATATATTATAATAAGAAATAAATCTACCTAAAAGAAAAACATTTTAAAAAATTAATAATAAATGCCATTGGATAGTAATGATAGGTAGATGTACTTATAAATTGATGAAAAAATGACTTATATGTGTGTGTATATATATATATATATATTTCATAGTTCGTTTTCTAAAAAATAAACTATCAATAAGTCTATATTTTCCAAAATAAGAAAATATTTTTTATTAGTTCTCCTATTTTTTCTTAAACTAACATAAAAAATAAAAAAAAGACATTTTTCTCATTTTCAATTAAACAAACAAGGCCTAAGTTACAACGCGATTGGCTGGTGTTAATTATCTGATTACACAAGAGTTATGAGATTTGTGACTACAGAGTAGAGGATTGTTGTAGAGCTTCCAATGTCATGGTGCTAAAATAATTGGGAATATGTTGTGGTCTTGCAGAAGTTATTTTGCATTACGTTGTTGACGTCCAATTCTTATTTTTTGTAGGTTGTACAGTAAAATGGTTGCCTGTTTCAGATGAAGCTAGGGTCGTTGCCTTGTGAACAAAAACCATATTCTAAATACATTTCCATCGATTTACTATAGTTACAATTTTATCATAATCTTATGAATAGCTATTACAACATTCAGTTGACTGTAATAGCAATTTCATGAGAATCTATATTATATAAAATATTGAACGGTCATTCTTTTTTCAAATCTATGAATGATAATTTAATGCTCAAATTGTTTTTTTTAATATATCTCAATTTAAATTAAAAATAAAAAAAATTCTATTATAGTTCTATTCCAGTCTTCAATAATAGGAATTTCATTATAGTTTTATTCATTAAGCGAAGTGAACTTAGAAAAATGTTAGGTTCCTTTGTTTTGATGAAAATATTTTTTTGAAGAATATCTTTTCTTTTTTTCATGTTTGTTTAAAGAAATGTAAGATACTTATTAAAAAAATATTTTTCCTTATTTTGAAAAATACATATTCATTCATAGTTTATTTTTGAAAAAATAATTTATGGGGAGTCATTTTCTCATCATTGTATTATTTAGAAAAAATAAACAGCGGAAAAAACTATTTTCGTAAAGTGAACCATTCACTTAAAATTTAAAAACATAACATGAAACTTTTCAAAGAAGCTTTTCAATGGAAAAAACATACCGTTGTCCGCAAAACAAAGACAGCATAGTGCGACATATAAATCATATTTGCAATCTTTTACAAATTTTAACTAAGATAAAAGGTTATAGTGAAATCGCAGGTTGATGCGGACAATAATCTCGTAATGATTTGGTCGGATTTATATTTAAAAAATTCCTTTTGCCCTCAGCTCATTAATACCTAGGGGAAGGACAAAATTACTATTTTGACAAAGGGCAAAAAGAGCGGGAAAAATTCTTAATTATAACAGCTTTTACATACTTTTTGGCCCCCAAGAATGTACCTCACTCGTTCAAAGAAATTGCAAATTAGTTTGTATTGTTTCCACACTCTCTTCATTCATATCCATACTCTCTTCATAAAACCCAAAAAACGTTTTACTCCAAAATTCAAATAACAGATGCTCATAATATTTATAGAATTCGCTAAAAACTAACTATCGAGCATGGATTTTGATTTTCGGTTCAATTTCCTTTAATCCGATTTACATAAAACCCTAACCCATTTGACATAGATTATTGACTAAGAATTAAAAGAAATATCAGTTTTGAAAATTGTTTTTGAGTTGCCACCTGACTAGAGTCAAGAAAAAAAAAAAAGAAAATCAAGATCAATGGGTAGGTTGATCTCGGTTATGCTATTTATCGGTAAAAAAATCATTTTTAAAAAAAAACGAAAACTAGAAATTAACTCAAAACCCAAGGGCTAACCTATTAAAACCTAAACGGTTACCACTAATAGCTTTCCAATTAAAATTGCTTTCTTTCACGTCCTAAATCCAAATTATAAAATATTTATAAGGATCTAACTAACTAATCCTATATCTAATATTTACAAATATGTACAAATTTACTAATTTAATCAACTAATCAATTTCCATCAACAATCATATATAATGTAAGAACTCAATATAGTCAAATTAATCAAATCCTATCAAATTCTGTCAATATTCACATATCCTAAACTAAACTAAGATATCAAATCAATTAAATTCACACAAATAATTTTTTTACATATTTTGAGTCGACCATTTAGGTGCTATGTATCCGCTAATCGGAATCAGAAAATATGTAGTTCTTTAATGAAAACTTTAATTTGTTGATCAATTTTAGAGTTTTTAATTTTTTTGCTTTAAATTGGTTAAATTTTGATAGTTTTGACAAAATTAACTTTTTGATGATATGGATCCTAAGATTTATCAATTTAAGTCCTTGCTACTTCTTGCTATTTCATCAAATTTTTTTCTAAGTGACAAAACTCTTTAAGGAAACATAGGATATTAATCCACATGTTATCATTAATTAAATTATCACAAGAAATCAAATTTCACACATACAGGAGAAAAAAATGTTATTACAAACATATAAAAGATGAAATATTTATAACATCAAATGATATATCACGGACATCATGGTTAACTTATTATTTGAATACATCATGAAAAAGGTTCAATCTATGTCATTAAAGTATTTAAAAAAAAACTGAATTTATTAGTCAAGAGATTATAATGAAAGTTAAAATCAAAGTGTTATGATAATATTAATAAATCAAATTTATGAAAATCAATTGGCAAAGCCATAATAAATGTTATCAAGATAAAAATTAATTTAGGAATTTTAATAGCAATTTTATACAATATAAACCTAAGAATTTAATCTTTAAACAATATTACAAAGCAATCACTCAAAAAGACATATTAATTAACCTCATGTTTTCAATGCCTAAACAACTAATAGAATAATATGTAATATTTATTATGTCAAAATCTTATTATTGTTTATTATTCTTCATTGTTACAATGCTACGATAATTCATTAACTTATAATATTATATTACTAGTATGCTTTATTAAGGAAAAAAAAAAGGCTTACATGAGGATTGAACGCTCGCGGGGGAATTGATAGTCGGAGCTCTGGCTGGTTGACTTGAGATTGATGAATGTGGAATTGGGTTGAGGTGATCACAAGACGATGCGGTGGTCGAATAGGGGGGTTTTGAAGCCCTCGATCTTCCAAACACTCCGGTAGCTTCCAATTGCTCCGACTTTCCTTTTTTTTTTTTTTACAAAGAATTTAAAATTAGAATGTTGAAACCTAAATTTGAGAACACCAAGATGAAATCAAAAATTGAGAATAAAATTAAAAGTATTGGGAGAGAGCAGATCTTTTTTAAAAAAAAAAAACAGAAGATGGGGAGATTATTTATATATTTTACTTCGGCTCAAAACTTTCCTAAACAATCGATTGAGAATCTAAGGTTCTAAGACACGGTTTTCACAAATTCGAAAAAATCGAGCCAAAACGGTTGTAACTTTCCAATTAAATGTCTTGTCAATATGTCTTTCCCATATTTTAATGACCCAAATCTTCAATCTTGCTTAAAAAACGAATTTCACGCATTTTTTAGGAAACTAACAAAAAGCGTTTTTTCCAATTTTCAAGCCCAAATTTGAAACAGTTATTGTTGATGAAAACGTAATCTATATACCAAATTAAACTACTCCATACCTAGTTTTCATATCTGCATTCGGTTCGTGGAAATCGGGTTTGGAAATGGGCTAAAAATGGGCCCAAAAAGGGCCTATCGGGTTGCCCAAGGTTGAAGATGAACAATACTTTTTTTTTTGTATATTATACTATATTATATATGTATATAGATTACATCTATTATATTTATTTCCCTTAATTTGATTTATTTTCCTAATTTTCATTTATAATCCTAATGCTTATAATTGCAAATATTCCTTTAATTTAGCCATATATATGCTAATATTAACATCTAATTATCAATAATTTGACAAAAATAAATTGTCAAAATGAGGTGTCTACACTAACCAATTTATGTAAGTATGTACCAAGAAGAACAAACATTTTAAAAATATCATTGATTTCTCATTGACTTTGTCGTTCTTTGAGATACTCTAGTGATTTTGCATATCAAGAAGCATCCTTTACAGTGATACTGTGGTCTACTAATACTGATTTCCATGTGGTCACTTTGCTTTGCTGAGGATTTTCATATTGTTTGTTAACAACATTGACTGTCTCTCTAATAAATAGCACGTTTTTCACCTTAACGGCAATCTGGTCTTCCATAAGAACACCAAACATTTTGAGTTGAGTTGAATAGCACTTTGCAGGCGGAATGGCTTTTGCTAATATGTTAATGCTTCAAATGGTTGATATATTCACAAAATGGGAAGAGCGTTTTTGGAATTTATTCCTAGGTGAGTATCACGTTTGGTTTACTAGAATGGAATAAGATTGAAAAGAAATAGCAATGTCATTATTTTATGATATGAGACACTTAAGGAATAACTATTTTGTGATAATAAAGCCAAAATACAAATTCCACTCCATGATTAATGAAAGAGTCACATGTATATGTACTTTACTTCTTAAGCAAAAGTGTAGAACTTTTCTTGTTACATCCTTGTGTCTTTCCATATGTGATCAAGAAGCATTGAACAAATTGGTTGATTGTAGTAAGTAGTTAGTCACTCTCTTTTCATCTATGTATACCTAATTAAAAATAATTCAATATAACTTCTTCCATGATTACTTGGACCAATATCATTGTTGGGAACTTCAATTCATCAATGCAATATGCAAAGTTGTTTCTCATCACATGATGTATAAACTGTTCTACAACAGAGTTTATATGACATAAATTGATAGGTTTTTCTTAAGTTCTTTGACTAAGGGGCTATCGTGCATATGTAAGCGTCATGGAGATTTCATTAATTGAGTTAAGTTGGCTTGAAGAAACAAAACCCTCAAATGGTCTCCGCTCAATGTAGAAACCAGGCTCCTTTGGTGGAGGCAGTGAAATCTCTGTTGCTAGCATCATAACCACCATTGACATAGTTGGTCTATCATATGGACTTCGTTGAACACATAAAAGACCAACATGTATTGATCTTAAAACTTCATATCTATTATATGACTCTTTAATCACCTCATCAAGAAATTCAATGGACCTTCCTTGTGAGAAAAGCCACCAAGCCTAACAAGTTGATAGAAAAACATTAGTATTATTCTTAATGTTATTTTTAGAAAGTAGGTAATAATAAAATGTAATGGATGATTGTAATTTTGCCCTTAACCAATGGTTATATGTAAACCTTGAAACATTTTCTTGAACTTATTATCTTTTCAAAACATGCATTTACCTTCCCAACCATCATTAATGCATAAAAAATGATAGTTTTCGAATTTTTAGTAAGAATTAAGGAGAAATTTGCATATTTTCAGAAGTTGTCAATAGTTCAAAGGTGTTTTTGCACATAAACTATAGTTTCAGGAACAAATTTGCAATTTGTAGTAGATGTTAAGAACTCACATGTCCTAGAAGATTAAAATTGTGGTCGATGTAGCGAAAACCTCTATTTCTCTTCCCACTCACAATCTCTAACAATAAAACACCAAAGCTGAACACATCAGATTTTGTAGAATATATGCCATCAACCGCATACTCTGGAGACATATAACCACTGCACATAAATCACTATATTAGGATCCTCATAAGCAATTGATTAAGATCAACACATAGATTTATGAAAAGTCTTACTGTGTCCCTGCAACTCGATTAGTATTTACTTTACTCTCATTTGCTCCAAAACGTCTAGCTAGACCGAAATCAGATATTTTTGCATTCATGTCTTTATCCAACAAAACGTTACCAGCCTTCAAGTCTCTATGAATAATTCTCAACCTGGAATCTTGGTGAAGGTAGAGGAGACCTCTAGCAATCCCATTCACAATACTAATGCGAGTACTCCAGTCAAGCATTTTTTTCTTATTTTCGTCTGTCAAAGTAAACACCATGAAATCAATGATAAAACTTAAAGTGAGTTTTACATTTGAATTGTATATATATATATATATATATGTATACATATTCACAATATGATAATTGCAAACATATTAAAAAACTATTGGTTAGTGCATATAGATTCCCTAAACTTCCATTGCGTCCCTTTGCCTTACCATGACTTTAAACAATATACAATTACCTACAAAACCATTGCAACTGTTTAGGGAAGTCATTTTCACTTTCCCAATTGTTTGAGTGTATTTATGATTTACCCAAAATGAAAATAGGAGAGAATAAATTAAGAGTGTTAATTGAGCCATACTGAAGATAAATAAGTCCAGGCTTTTGTTGGGCATGTACTCATAGACCAACAAATAATCTTTATCAATGCAATAGCCTAAGAGCTTGACTAGGTTTCTGTGTTGAAGCTTGGCAGCATGTTGAACTTCATTTTTGAGTTCATATAATCCTTGATTTGAGTTATTTGAGTGCTTCTTCACTGCTATCTCACCATTTTTTAGCATACCCTGCAAGCGATAAGATTTAAATGATTTTGTTTCTTTATCCATTTAACTGGGGAAAAAAACTTGGACTTTCTTTCTTTTTTTTTTTTTTTATATTTGAAACCAATAGTTCCTCTTAGAGAAATGATTGGAATAAAGAATAAGTTAACGAAAGTATAAATACTAAAATTTACATGAAGCACCTCAATGTACGATGAAATCCACTTAACAAGATGAGAGAAATTACAATTTCTATTGCGAAGCGTATAAAGAATCACAAATCTCACAAGAAATATAGAAGTGTTTATTTATTACTATTGTGAGGTATAACACTCTCAAAACCATAAGAAAATACATATGTACACACCAATGTCACGTAGGTATAAATGTACACAAGCTATGAAAGAAAGAGGGCCAAAATAATTTATAGGATTAGCTATTGCACAAGCTTTGTTCGATTTAGGGAATTTATTGCTAGACTTTTGTTGGGGCAAGACCTTTGAATCACATGCTCCCACCAAGCACCATGGCTTAAATTGGTTGCTAAGGGGAACAGATCTTCCTTTCCACGTGATTTAGGTCAAGTAAACACAAAGTAAAAATTCCATGATCCAACCGTAGAGTTCTTCTATCTCAAGCACGTCTTGGATCAAATCCACAAAAAATTTAAGTTGCTATAATAATATTTCTAGCAACATCCCCAATTATCAGTGTACCAACCCTATAAAAGAAAATTATCTAAATACAAATCACATAATTTTAATTATCAAAATACCAATACAAAAGTACATTTGAGACGTGATAGATGCGATTTTAGTTTAAACAAAAAAATCGCATGTTTAACATGCCATTTTAAAACTTTCATACATTGCAAAATCGCATCTTAAACATAGGATTTACTATAAATGGATAGTAAAATCACATCTTTAACATACAATTTATCTAATCCCTCAAATATAGATGTTAAAATCTAATAACAGAGATGTCTTTTGGTATAATGACTTGGAATTCGTCAAAACTCTAAAGTTTAGTGTGCTTTAGGCAGAGCAATCTCAGAATGAGTGATCTCTTGAGAAGCGTTGGTACCAAAAGAACAAAATTGTGTGGCATGTCGACAAAGTAAACAATATCTCGGTGAGCGAAGTTCTGGACGTTACATATGGTATTAGAACAGTTCAATAGCTGGAAGTAGAGGAGTGTCATTTCTATCTGGTGTGGTTTTGGACTTGTATAAAAAAACTGACGAGAACATTAGTTATATAAGTGGAGGAGTATATAATACCCATCAAATATAGATGGTGAAATTTTAATCACAGAGGCGCCTTGTGTAATGGTTTGGAGTTTGTTGAAACTCCAAAGTTAAACTTACTCTAGGCAGAGCAATCTTAGGTTTGGTGACCTCTTGAGAAGTGCTAGCAGCAAAAGGACAAAGCCATGCGACGTGTGGTAAAAGTGGATAATACCTTGGTGGGTGAAGTCTTGAGACATTACAATTTACAATTAATGGGAAGTTTCATTTTTTTTTTCCCGTAAAAGTACAAAAATCACATATAAAACATACAATATTTGTAAAATAAGTAAAATCACATCTTATAGATGCAATTTTTCTTTGGTATTTTGATAATTATTTTATGTAATTGCTATTTTAATAATTATTTTTATCTATGCAATTTTGTATTGGTATTTGTTTAATTGATATCTTCGTAAATAATTTTTTGATGGATTGATAAATTAACAATTTTCTCCCACTTATTACATTAAAGTTCTACCACAAAGTAGAATCTTGACTATGTTGTCTCATGAATAGTCAATATCTAATTCTGAAATGGATCCTCTCAATTTAGATCAATTAAGAAATCAAAGAATGAGATTGCTGTAAGTACATTGCCATACCATTGACATGTCATCTACTGCATACACGTGAAACATTTAAAATGGTAAACTGATGGAGATTGTAAAACGGAAAATGAAAGGTATCTATATTAGCAATAAAAGCCAGAGATATGAACATGTCATTAGAACTACCACAAAACACACAAGAGCACATGAATACTGATTGGATCATGTCAACAATCATGAACACTTACCCTGTACACAGGCCCAAAACCCCCTTCTCCAATCTTGTTGGCATCGGAAAAGTAATTAGTAGCTATAGCTATGGTAGCTAAGTCAAAGAGACGCAAGTCTAGTTCTTCCTCCTGACATTCAGTAGTTTCTGTGACTGCCGGAAGATTGCTTGTCTCATTACCTGCAAAAGTAGGAATATCTTACTTGCATGAAGGCAGAAATATATTTCTTTGAATATTCACGGCTTGCTATATTTGATGCTAGCTAGATTTTTAAAACAAATGATAATGAAAAAGAGGGGAAAGTACTCATTTCCATCTTAATCTTTTAGTCTTTTTTTCATTTAGAACTTACACGAATTGGAAGAGAATGATTAAAGAGGGTATGGAAGAGGAGGAGTGAATTCCATCCCTTGATAATTGATGGTCAAGATAAATCCTTTTTTAGTGTACAAGTCATATTGAAAAATGTTGAAAACTAACAATTTGATTCATTTGGCCCATCATGCTGAATCTTTCTATATTATCCTAAGGAAAAATGAACTTTTCAAGCTTACCACTCAATCAAAGAGTTGAGCCTAATAATAAATATAATTAATTTTTAATGATCTATATTTTACCTTCTGTCCAAAATTTTTTTGGATGAATTTAATTGGGTTTTAGGTATCAATTATATATTTATAAAGCTTGGTCACATCTCGGCACACGGGAGTCGTAATCTATCACCGCGACTACCAAGTGCACTCGCATTAGCTGAAAACATCATTATGACCATCTAAGATGAAGCAAGAGTCCTAGTGCGCAAGTTTGCAGCACTATTTCAAAATTTTAACTGCACGCGTTGCTTTAGGCCTTTGACCGACCTTGCCCCTAAGACAATATTTAAATTAATTGAAAAACAATTCATGCAAGTTGATGCACCTTCTCCATTTGATGTATGTGAATTATTGTCTCCATAATACATTATCTTCCATCATGCCAAATAATTGGTGGGAAATAACCAATTACATTTTAACAAAAGGATAAAGCAATAGATACTTTTCAAAAGTAACCACCACCATATGATCATACGTTAAAATATTATTAATATATACATTATGTATATATTATATGTGATGCGTGATACTTATTGAAGCTTTGTTAATTGTTAATAATTTTTTAACTTGTTTCCGTTTTCCCTTTTTCATTTTTTTTAATTATTCATTATTATTAAATACTGTAGATAATTATATTAGATAAATTACATCGATAAATCATAATTTGCCATGTGTGAGAAGTGAACGGTTTAACTTTGTAAATTTTGTTATACATTCATGACTCAATTGGAAATCTACATAGAGTAAGGACTCAAATTAAAAGAAAAAAAATAAAAAATAAAAAGAAGTCTACGTTTTCCATAAAAAAAAATAAATAAATAACAATAACTGCCAGTTTTGATAAACATAATAGATCTTAGCATCTGATCTCAATGGCATCTATGGACAGGGGGTAAGAGCATCGTTAGCATGGGAAGGATTATTTGAAAAACGATCAGTCAATAATAGCATCCCTAGTAAGATTGGAGCAATGCGACTAATGCTGTTTCATGTTAAATTTGGAACGGTCCATACGAACCTATCAGGGCCAGTAGCCATGATATGTGCGACAGTATGTCCTTCAATAAGGTCTGTACGGTCCAAATAGACCGATGAAAAATTCATTTTAAAGACATGTCAGAGCAAGCAGTGCATGTTTTGAAAGAGAAATAATCGAAAGGCTTCGATATTTGAGGATAACTTCATTTTAGGTCTCAACATTTTAAGAGTTTAGAAGAGGTGTCAATATTTGGAGCAGTAAGTATGGCGAGTTTTTTTATTTTTAATTAATATTTCTTCTATTGATATATGTTAACGAAGATTTCAATTAACCTATTTTTCTAATTTTAAGATTTCTTTTAAATCACTTGAAATATTGAGATTTCAAATAAACTTATCTCAAAATGTTTGCATCTTTTGATTTAATTTACCCTATTTTGAAATATACAATCTGTGAAATATGCAAGTGAGAATCTGATCTAGATAACCAAACTGGTTGGAATAAAGTACCTTTCACAAGTGACCTTTTGTTCCCCTTTTTTCGTCGGATGTACAAGAGTAACACCAAGGCGAGAAGAAGAACCAATACTGATGACAGCACTGAGCCTAGGATGATCGATTTTTCCTTTTTGTTTGGCGACCCAAATAGGCCTGAGAAAAGTAATTGAAACATAAAGACTAAAAATCAGATTTACGATGTTTTGGGGGCGATAGGGATCCCACCCGCTATGATCAACAAATGTCATAGATTAAAAAAATAAAAAAATGTATTATATATATATATATATATATATAAAGCAAGTTGCTAATAGCATTATAGTCCAGTAGTATTTCCCTGATCTCTCAGGTTAGAGGTCTCTGGTTCGAATCTCTCCTCTCCATTGTAATGGTAAAAAAATATTATTAAGCAAGTTAAAATATAGTAGAATGCATACTATGTGCTAAAAGAGTGTGTTTTGTATCCATACTTTCCATTTGTTTTTTCAAGGTACATTTATTACTTAAATGATATATTTTTTTTAACTTCGCTTTTTTTTTTTTTACAATATTTAATAACATTTAATTCGTTCATATTAGAACTATATTGAACCAAATAAATTATTTTAGATTGCTACTCTTATCAACATTATACCATAAATAATAATTGCATCACCTCTATTACAAATGTTTCATCACATCGTATCCATTATTTGTAAATATCACTAATGATACGACTTGATTTAGTAGCAATTTTTCTTACAGTTACTATTATGATGTAAATTGTTAAATGATTGATTATTGATTAATTTATATTCAAAATGTTTTTTTTTATTGTTAATTAGATAAACATGCAAAGCTATTACAAAAATCCAATTATAGAATACCACTATTCATGCAAATTTGTCGTTTTTTTGTTTTTATAGATTTATATTGAATTTTTTTTCTAATCTATTTTTGATGAAAACAAAAAAAATATAAGTTTTATGTATTATTTTTTAACAAATTGATAGATAAATATGTATATGTTATAATGAAAAGGTGAAAAATAAAGGGTAACATCACAAATAATACCTGAACTTTGGTAAAATGTGCAATTAGGTACCTAACCTTGGAGTCTAACACTCGAGGCCTTTTATGTAAAATATGCTTGCTCTAGCATCCTAAGATAATAGAAGGGTAATAAACTCTACCTGATTCTGATGCAGCCATCCTGATATAAATTTCTTGCCCGTTTGTATTGTACTCTGTTATATCAACAAGTGGTCCAAACCAGTGCAAGCATCCACTCCCACCATCTGTTATATACATATTCGCATGCGCCACACAGGAACAGCTTCTTTTGCAGCTGAGCTCACACTGCTTATGATCCATGCTCTCGTCATACTTGGATTGATTTGTATCTGGCAATCGAATATTAGAATATCTCACAAATATGTCAGTGGGGCAATCCAAAGGAACTCTTCTAGAACAGCCACTTTTCCATTCAAGATTATTCCACTCTTGAGGGGACACAGGGATAAAGCCTTTTAGGCATTGGCATACGGGAGAATTGAAATTATTGCAAGTGCCATAGCCACCACATAATGCATAATTGTCACAATAATCACCCATAGGAACAGCAAGATAAGGAGACCAAGTTTGAGCTCCAATGGAAAAAGTTTCGCGTCGCAAGAACCCATTTGAAGTTAAAGTTAACTTTGAATAGACAGTTTCGCTAAGATCTTCATAACTGTAGTAAATTTCCTGATCATTCAGTACAAACTTATATTTGTAGTAGTTGTTCGGTTTCAAATTAGGAACACCAGTGAATCTAACACCATTCCATGATCCACCTCTAAACCTGATAGTTGAACCTTGCATCATATATTCCTGTGGATATCCATTCGGATTAATGAGAAACGTGAAATTGCCAGAAGAAGGATCATCAACACCCTTCCATGATGTTAAAAAGCGGTTCAAACCCGACGTCCGATTTATTCCCATTTTCATTCCTGATATAAGAGTGTCAGTAGGGTAGTCAAAACTCTGCCACAAGAAACTATCTGAACTCTCGGATGCATCACGGATGACAAGATTCCCTGAGTCTAATAGCCGAGCAACTGGATAGCTCATGGATACTGACATGTTAGAAGACCATATTTCACTTTCATTGCCATTCACAAGCATGAGACCTCTCTGGCTAGTTATCTTCAAGATGCCTGACGAATCGACCAGTGGTGCATTTCTATTGGCAATCCAGACTACTGTTTTAATGGGGTTCATGAACCAAATTCCTAGGTATCTTTTTCCATTACCAGAGCTGAAAAATCCTAGTTCGAAGTTTTTTCGTACAGATACTATGGTCTCTCCATCACTGAGACCTCGTGATGTGTTTATGGTATCTACTGCAAATGAAAATTCTCTGATGCACAAGGAAGAAAAGTAAAGAAACATGACATAAAACACTCTAGGCAATGTTTCCATGCTTCCACAATCCAACAATACTAGGAAATCAAAAGGAGATTTTAGCAGAAGACTTTGACTATTAATGCAACGGTACTAGCTGGGATTTTAGGAGCAATTACTATTTCATTAGGACAAAAAACATAGGTCAATGTCACTCAATGACGCGCAAAATACAAATACTTTTGTAATTTTCCTACAGTAATTTACTTCTTGTTGTAATTATTGCACATTTTATTTGTTAAATGTACATTTAAAATCTTTGTTTTTCAAATGGTTCTCTTAAACCTTCAAATCTTATAGAAATTTTCTATTCACTCCGATCTTCATAATCTATTACAAGCAGGGCCTATATATAACCTAAATGTAGGTGACAAATTCTTTGTGATTAGAAGATTTAATTTTTTTTTTGTATAAATAATAAATTTAATTTCTTTTGATTATACAAAATTTATAATGGTGCAACAATAGTAGGAAAACAATAAAAATGTGGAATTTTTTTTTGGTCAAAAAATGAATTTCTTTCCACCGGAAAGAAATTACATCGATTACAACCATCAATACAAGAAATATGACAAATAAAGAGTTGGAGGCATAATTACTCAACCGTATAAATGGATATATCTCTTCTACAGTTAAATTGTCCAACAAAGGGATAAAAATCTCCTAAGAGAATAAAACTCAACCAATTGATGAGTAGAATAAATCGCGTAAAGGGGATGACAAAATCCTATAAAAGGAAACAAAACAAAGTAAAAAACATAAACATCAAATACATAAAAAATCCACTTATTTTAAAAACTACCAACAAAATAATATTTAATTGATCTCCATGCTCTTTAAATCGCCCAAATTATCGATGACGATAGGAATAATAGAATACAACTCAAATGTGGTGTTAGAGGCGATAGATCTACAACTCTTTAGATGGGTAGTGATGGATCTACGAAAAAAATGTGGTAAACAATTAAAAGAGATATAGAAGAGTAGGGTGGCCACGTGGCCGACCCCCTCTACACTAGGGCTTGTAAAAAAATAAAAAATAAAAAACTCAAGAGAGAAAAAGAGATAACATATGAAAAATGTGATATTTTAAATGGGAGTAAGGAAAGAAAAAGATTGGACACATCAATTTGTAAAGGTATCGTCTTATATATCAATCCTATATTCTAACTCCATTATTGAGATTCAGTTATCTTTATCGATTTTTGTTCTACTATGTTAAAACAAATATAAATTAATGTATGCTTCGTAGACAAGATCTAATAGAAGGTACTAGAATGGAATGAGTATCACTCCGTGTTAACAACTTTTTAAATGTGGAAATGAACGGAAATGGATGGACAGAAAAGAGTGGAATTGGTAATTTATGAAGGAAAAGGGAAGAAAAGAATAGAAATGAAGTTATCGATTAACAAAATTGTACCTTTTATTTGATTTAGGTGTTTCACTTGTCAAAGAGAAAAATGTCATTTTAAAACATTGTTCACATTTTCTTCCCAAATTTGGAGAGAAAAGGAGGCAGCATATTTCCCACATCTTTCATCCCTCTTCCGCCACTTTTCTTCATCTTCCACATCTTTCTTCGATCGCAAAACACAACATTACAATGATAAATCCATTCTTTTGTGTGGATACACACTAAATGAAATAGGCATTCTATTTATAAAAATACTCCTATTAATAAATATTTTAGAGAATAAAAATGCAAGCAATTGTAGTCATAATTATTAGACTAGCTTTAATGCTGGTTACTTGGCACCAATAAAAAGGGTTAAGGAACTTATACGAGGGTTCTTCACCATTGAACTCCATTGCTTAGCAAAATTAGGGTCCTCTGACAAGAACCCTATAAAGCTAACATTTTCCTTTTTTTTTTCTTTTAATGTGTTTTGTATATAATTTTTATTATGTGGGTTTCTTAAATAATATAAACAAATATTAAAAACTAATATTTAAGATACTTACGAATAAAGTTGAAAGCTTCTTAGAAATGAGAGTTCCTTAAAATGTTGATATGACATATAAGTACTCTAAACAAGATCCTTATGATTAAACATAGTCTTAATGACAGTAGAATAGAATCACGATTCCACCATCGCTCTCAAGCTGTACATATTATAAATGAAATGTAGGAATAAAAGTGCAAAAACAATTTAAAATACTTATTCAATATCTATACCTCTCTCATAAAAAAGTGGCTTCTACACAAATCATGTAATTCAAAACATGAAAAAACAATTTAGAAACACAAAGAAATGCTTTCAACCCTTCTTAGCTTATGAAGATACTTAAAAACCATCTTTAGTGTTGTAAAATTATTGAAATGATTTCATTGTAATGGTTAGAAATAGAAATATGACGGCAAAAATTTATTTGATAAAAGGTGTTTTAGTTGATGATACGGGTCATTTAACGATTTTATCAAGATAGTATTTCTACAAGCTGATTAAGGTATCATAATCTCCTATTCAAATGGTTCGGCTTTCTTTCCTTCATATCAATTTAGCGATTATAGGAAAAATGATAGTTTTGTGTACTTCATGAAGCTCCAAGTGGTTAGAGTGAAAATTCAAGAAACCAGTCATAAAAAAATTAGAAAATGAAAAAAATTATGTTAACACTAACAACACGTTATTCTTTCTCTCATGTTTTATGTAAAGTTGCTACTATTGTATTTACATAAAAGAAATGACAATTGTTAATGAATTTTTATTACATAAAGTAATAAATAGCACTGCATATCCCCACACACATAAATTGTTATTCAATGGTTTCATTTTCAATTTTTGTCATAAATACTCCAATTCCAAAAATATCAAATATACAAATATCTTTTTATAATATAGATAAGGGGTATTATAGATGTCATGCCCCGAATAAGGTCAAGGCGTATTCAGTTTCGCAATGCCATGCCCAGTACTTAGGTACTATATGCAAAGGCTATCCTAAAGATCTATTTGTCATGATCATTTGCTAACCAATTTCAAATTTTGAAATCATACATTTAACTTTTGAAAATTTGATATGTAGTAGAAAAGTAAAATTTTTCAAAATTTTCATAGAAGGTTACTCCCATTAGTAACCAATACATAAAAGTATCTAATAATACTGTATCACAAAACCATCTCAAGGCATGCCGTGATTCCCAAAACAAAAAGTATCTCAAGTATGCAAGTTGAGTCAAAGTATCTCGTAAAACAAAAGATAACTACAAACCATCAAGTAGTAGGGCTCAACAGGAGGCCTTCTAAGCATATACAAGTCATAATGGACATGATCCTCTTCAAGCAAGAACACCAAGTCAAACATAGCCCTTGAAATTGGAACCGAAACCCTTATTATCAAAATAATCCTCATTTGATCCATCAAAATCTGAAAAAGAAAATAGTGAGCTGAGGCATAATACAATAGTAACACACGCACATACATAATGATCATACTGATATAATCTAAATGCAATGCAACAACTAATAACTTATATTTTTAATTTAAGTGTGACAATCAACAATGGAAAGCTCATACTTCGACAATCCATTAGAGGTCATGAGTAGCTCCACCTACTTAAAGGGTTTATATAGGTAGATTGAACACTTATATCTCTTATCTCTAACAAAGTAATAGCTTTGTCTAGGGGTTACAACTGTTATACTACTTTAGTTATTTCAGTACATCACACTATTCAATTTAGTGAAGCCCATAATCCTACATCGTACAAGTGCAACTTCTCATTGAATGTAAGTAGATATTATCTCGCTACTATTCCCCTATCAATTACCTACCGAGCCATCCTTAATGACCTAAGCCCCTACCTATTGTGGTTGCATCGGATAATAAGGTAGTTACCCCTCAACCCAAATCTAAGGACAACCATGCACAGTCAATCACTTAATTAGGATTAGTCATCTTTAAGTATTAATTCATTTAGAATTCCTATCATAATCAAGCAACATGCATGTCACTGCATACAACATATCAGTATGTACTCTAGCAAAGGTCAAAAGGTAGACTAGAAGGTATCCAAAAGCGATAACATCTGTATAAAAGATATTTCATATGAATATTGAGGTAGTAATTAACTATAAAACTCTTATTGATTATTTAACTATGTTTTGTTATTCTATAAGTTAAGGTCTTATATATGTTAGTATATATAAAGTCAAGTTGGATTTCATTTAAGGTATTGAGCTTAGATAGTTTAGATTAATAACATGAGTATAGAAGATTGAATTTCTAATTTAAAGGTATTAGGCCTTTAGGACTACTAAACTATACTCAATAAGAATTTAACTAAGTCTTGTATTATTTAGGGTAATAGGTTTTGAGAAATCTATAATTGAGCACACTAAAGAATAGGAATTATTATTTAGGTGGATTTGACCTTAGATGTTTGGTTAGGCCCAAGTGAGTAAAATTAGGTATTGGACTGAAGGATTGGATGTAAGCCTAAAAGAATCAATGTGGACCCTAATTAAGTTATTGGGCCTTCTAATTTCATATTTAGGCCCATTGAGTGTATTTAGGGCTTCTGTGTCATGTAGGTACTATACACTTAGGCTAACCTTGTCTATAGTTTATCGTGATAATTACTAAACAAATTTTAGATTCTGAAATGATTGAATTAATTTGTGCAAACAATTGAAAATTTTTCAATGGAAAATAAATTTCTCTAAAAATTTCCCAAATATGCTATTCTAGAAAGTAGACCAATATATATACATATATATATATATATATAACTCAGTACCATACCACCAGGTATTTCAAAATAAAGATTTTCAAGTATCTCAAAATACAAACCATGAGTTTATAGATATGCCCTTATTAAAACATAAGTTTGATAGTGGAGTTTATAAAATAAAAACAAGATGATGTGGATCCTAGTTACTCTACTCATCAAGAAACTCCTCAAAGTCTATGTCATACCTCATGTAATCATAGGTATCATCACCATAATCATCAATACCTGAAAAAGAATATAATGAGTCGAAGCCTAGTACAACAAAAACACAAGCACACACGAAATGGGCATACATACTTGTTCTAAATGCAATGCAACAATCAACAGTTTATATATTTAAATTAAAGTGTAGCAAACAATAGTGGAACACTCACATTCTACCAACACGCTGGGAACCTAGGAGTCTTTAGTAGCAACAACTACTCAGGGAGTTGATATAAGCAGCCCGAATACCTATATCCTATATAGGAACGTCTAATAAATAGCCTCGTCTAGGGGTTACAGTTGTTACTCATCTTTATCCATATTAATCCATTATAATTAAGTAGAGTAACAAAACTCATGTATTAAACTACTTAATACAACTTCTTTCCAATATGAATAAATGTTATCCCGATATCATTCCCCCTATCATCTACCTGTCGAGCTACTGATAACCATCATTTGTCTAATGTCAATAATGGAGGGTGGCCTAAGCGCCTAACTACTGTGCTAGTATAGCCTAACAAGGTTGTTGCCCCTCGAATCGAGTTAAACGACCATGCACAAGCAGTAAGCAATTATTAAGGCCATCTTTAAATATTAATTCATTTAAAATGCTTATCCTAGAAAGCAACGAACGAGTCATGGCGTACCTAGTACAAAAAATGGATTATGAATAGTAGATGACATAATAGAAGTTAAAGCAGGGGTAAACTCTTAACAAATATCTACTTAAAAGATTGATTCATATATGCATTTAAATTAATTATTGATTTATATTAAACTCACATAAAAAATCATGTTTCTAGTGAATATTTATTTGAAACAACATATTCACTTTATTATTCATAGTCTATCTTAAGCCAATTACAAATTAATATGGTCTTATAGGAGTTTACTAGTTTAAGTAATAGTTAAGTGTAAATTGTTGGTTTCTGAAGAATTTACTAAGCCAATATTAGTTAATAAGTCTACATTAACTCTATCTGGCCAAGTTTGATAGAATTAATCAGTCAAGCCTACTAAATTAATTTTGTGGTAATTAGGTCATTAAATAGTTTTTAAATAACATAACCCGTGTTAAATCTAATAAAATTTTATTAAGTAAGCTAACTCATTTAAAATATAATTATCTTATTTATATCATTTACAATCTATTTTTACATCTATATATGTTAAGGAATTTAAACTAGTTTCCTATTATATTTATATTATCTTATAATGTCATATTTATACCTATTTTATTAAATAAATTCCTAAAATCATAATAATTGTTTATTCATCTTAAAATTCACATTTTAATGTGTAAACATATTATTTACATTTATTTCATATTCATTTTATTATAATCAATTTACCTTAAATTCTAATATTTTCATTTCTATATAGAACTAGTGTGTACCGTATCTTTTTCCATTGGTTCACTATCTTAAACACAGGTTCTTAAGCTCAAATTTTTATGTAAATTTCTTAACACATATATTTACATGTTTATAAGCTCATTTGGCCGAAACTAAATAGTTAATTATGGTTTTATTTTCAGTTACACGCAATCTGTACAGAGATAGGGGAACCAGTGCAATGACCAATTAGTTCACTCAAATTTGACCATCAAGACAACCAGTTCACTATATTGGGTCTACTATTCCGACAAGGTTCCATTGCCAATGGTGGCCATTTTGGCCGCCGATTCAACCTCTGACATTGACGCCTCCATATGGCATCAGAGGCTGCTTTAGTCTTGTTTTGCAATTTTCGAATTTCCTTTATTTTTTTCAACTTCCAGCCTATTTTAATCATATAAAACATGTTTATTATGTATTGTTTCATCTACTTCATACTTAGATTTATATTTTACAATTAAAATCACAAATCATGACTCAAACCATCATCACCTACACTAATTTCACAATTTCCAACATATAAGCAATACATCCATACTTGCATATATATATATATGGTTGATAATTTCATTTCAATAAAACACATCAATCCATCATAATCATACATTTATATACATGCTTCACCATGGATATATATATAAACATACTATAGTTTCACTAATCAACAACTATTATAACATAGATATTATACATACTCAATCCAGTTTTCATGCACACATAAACATATATTAATCAATACTTAGATCTATTTTTTTTTTTTTTTGTAATTTACATGCATATATATGTCATTAACATAATCAAAATATTAATTACAATTACTTACTTGATTTAGCAAATAAACCCTAGAAATCTATGCTACTACTATCTCAAGAGGTTGATGATGCTTCTAATGATAATCCCCAATTTAATACTTGGTTTTGTCTTCAAATTTTTCCTAAGAATCAATTGAAGTAGAGATTGAATATTTTGGAATAAATTGAAAGGTTAAATGATGGAAAAAGAATAGATTTCCTTACCCATTAGAAGCTTGATTTGAAGAGAAGTTGTTATAGAATTTTTGTAGGATTCTTTATGTGTTTGAAGAGAGTTTTTGAGAAGATTTTTGAGAGTTTGGAGGCTGCTACAAATGGAATAGAAATTAGGGTTTTCTAAACTCTATATTTGTATTATTTGATGTGTTGTAATTTCCATTAGGTTATGAGCATTTTATTACTTTTGCTTGAATAATTGAAGACATTTTGGTCGTTTCATAGGGTTAGAAACCTTCAAGAATTGGCTATGGTCATTTTGGTCTTTTCACTTGTTAAATTTTTAGACATTAGGGAATTTTAATATGTGTGAAGGTGTTTGTTAGCTAATATGGTCCTAAGGCCTTATGGGCTTTGGTTTCATGGGCTTGGTTTATGCAATGGGCTTTTCTAAAATTATGCTTGAGCTAGGTTAATGGGCTTGACCTTTTGATGTCATGAATTAGCCTCTTAGATTATGGTTTTAGGCATTAGAATTAAACTTAGGAAGTAAAGAAAGAAGTTTAGCTAATTGGAATTAGAAATTAGGTTTAGGTATTCTAATTGAAAGAAATTTGATATCTCACTTGAATTTAGAAGTTTAGGGGCTTAGGAATTGATATTTGAAAGAAAATATTTAGTTTTAAATTTCTATGATTTAAGGACTTAGAATTTAGGCTCAAATAACTAAATCAATGAGTTAAGGGTTTACACGATTGAACTTGACAAGCGAAATTTAGTTTAAGAATTATAAGGTGTTGAATAAATTAGAATTTGTTGAAATAGGTGATTGAAGTAGTTTAATGAGTTAAATCGAGTCTTTATGGTATTAGAATCTCTATTTTCAATTAAATTCATTTATAAGCTCAATTACGTTAAACTATCTAATTATATCCTATGGGTTGCAAAACTCTACAAGCTAAATCATTTAAAATTAATCTCTAAACTAAATTTAAGTTAAGGTTCAAAATTACCCGTATTTTTACACTAATTATCTAATAATATCTAATTAACTTAAACGGAAATTTAGGTCATTTCATTATGAGCTGAAGAAATGTTACATGAGTCCATTAGGTAATTCAATACTTATAAATTGATAATTGATTTAAATATTTTAAATGTAGACTCAATTGAAGTAGATAATGGGTGTTTGGCCCATATTTCAGAATTTAAGTCCATAAAGAATAAAATTAAATATAGGCTATATTGTTAATACCTCGATAGGGTTTAGTTAGGCCCATTTACATGTAAATAGGTCTAATTGGCTAGAACGCATATTATTGGGCTTAAGATTATATTTCTATGCCCATTTTTGTTATTTTAGTCTATTATAGTTACTTAGTCAAATTGAACCCCAATACAGTATCTAGGCCCATAATTAATTAAATAAGCCCAAAATTAATTTTGTTAGCCAAATTGGTCATAAATTTATTTCTAAGTCCATTATGAATTATTCAAGTCATATTAAACCTAATTCTACCATCTTGACCCATTTCAAACCATATAGGTCATATTAATCCTATGTATACTATTTAAGCTTGTTTGAGTTATTTTAGCCCATTTAACCCTAAAATAATTACTAACTCAATTTTAAAGTCCAAAAGATTTCTAAGCCCATTTTATTGCTAAGTATCTAAGCCCATTTTTATAACTAAAAGTCCATAATATTTCGTTTCGATACGATTAGCCTGTTTATGTTTGTTTAACTAAATTGAGCATTAAATCATTAACTAAGTCCATTTTACATGTTAAGGCCTATAATAATTTATTTAAATTAATATAAGTTTATATTATGTCCTTTCATCCAATTTTATAACTAAAAGCCTTACTATGCCTAGTTAACCCAATTTGGCTCATTAACCTATATTTGTCAAATTTTAAATTAACACAAAAGACCTAATAAATTAAAATATCTAAATTTATTAATTATAGCTATTTACACATCAATCAAGTTGGTTTAGTAGTTACTTTAATTAATTAGGTTAAAATACATAATTTTTCATTAAAATAGCGCTAGAAATAGGGAAAGTAACTGCACACTAGGACGTTTCTAGACCAGTTTGGTTTGTTTTTTGGTTTTTTTGGTCCAATTTAGTTCACTCACACATAAAAGAGACATCCTGAAGATCCGATCCAACAAAGCCTTGATATATCACGTGAAAAGCCAACCGGTTCAGCCATTCGTAATTATGCGGTCCACGGACGCCATGTACAATGTAGTTTGATTTTAAATTAAATTTAAAAAGTATTAGATGAATTTTAAAAATCATGAAATTTTTTATTTTCAATACAATCTTGTTAAACTTTTATTTCCCAAAATTTTATTCAAAAATAACTTCATTTGATATTATTTTTACTTAGTTCAAAATCAAGCATTATAAGCATTTGCAACATCAAATTACACATATTTCATCCAAACCATTTAATATCATAATATATCAGTTTCATATATTCATACATACATATTGACCATGATTTTTCCAATTTATCACATAATTTGCCTATTTATTGAAATTCTCAACTTATGTTCATAATTTCTAGCTTATGATTTATAAGTAACCAACATAGACATACAAATATTATCAATATCTCACTAAAAGACATACTATAATATTACGTTTATCATACTTATTTATTGATCTAGGTGATTATTTCATTTAAACACTATTTAAGCATATTTAGGAGTATGTTTCATATTTTTTGTTTATATAAGTTAGTTTATGGATCCTATTCTTACCTACTATATCATGTTTAGATCTACATTATTTATATAGTAATGTTATTGTTACATTTTCAATTATCAAGAGAATAAATAAAATATACTAAATTTGTAGAATACTTGCAATAAGCTTTACTACCCAACTCCTTGAATTTGTTGTAGCTTCTACTACTTAATCCACTTGAACCTTGATTTGATATTGACATTTCACCTAAGAATCAATTGAATTAAAGATTGGGGAGGGGGGTGGGGGAGGGAATTGAGCATTTGCCCTAAAATGCTCAAACAATTAATTTTTAATTCAGCATATTTAATTTCACTTTATAAGCGGATAATTCAAAGTAGATTATAATATGAAAATTAAAGAGATAAGGATAGAAAATCGAGTCCAAATTTAATGTAGAGTTCAGTCCACTTCTTATTCTCTACAATCCACCAATACCTCCAATCGAGGACTTCACCACCCCTTTATTAATCACCATAAATAATCACACTCAAGCAAAGCAATACACTGCTATACAACACTTTAAGAAATAATGTATTTCCTTTGTGTCTCTAGATGCTCACTGATAAATAGCATATACAAGAACAAAGCACTAGAATGTTTTTCTTTCTCTTTACAAAAGATTACAAGTTAATGAATAAGAGAGCAATAAAATTAATGATTTGTTAATTCGCAAATAAAAGCTCTTTTTCACTTTAGCGCACACTTCATTTTTAATCTCCCAAGTATAGAATATTTATATAACCTTCAAAAATTCAAATGTTGATTAGAGATATCATCTTTAAGTCACCAAGTATTAAATACACTACAACGGCTCTTCTTGCCACATCGGCTCTAATATTTAAAATGTCATGCCTCAAAGACTTGTCGCGCCTTAAAGTGTCATGCCTTATTTTTAGCATCGACCAAGTCTTTTATCTTTATCTCGTCTAGTCTTAGATTTTAAACTCGTCACATCCTAAACATTAGACTCGTCGACGAACCCTTTGATCAAGGCTATGTATTTTTTGAACTTGTCGAGTCTTAGTCTTGAACTTGTCACACCCTAGCCAGTGAACTTGTTGAGCCTTGGATGAACCCCTTGACCAATAATTCTGCATTTTTGGACTTGTCATGCTTCGTTCTTAATTTTGTTGCGTCTTGTCTAATTGACTTGTTGACCCCTCGAGATGACCATCAACTATTGTCTCTGCATTTTTGGCTTGTCAAGCCTTGGTCTTGAGTTTGTCACGCCTTAGTGAGTAAAGCTGTCCAACTTCCGACTTAACCCTTAATTAAGGTTGTTCCTGCTAAAAACCTGTAGAAACTCTATAAAGACGCGCAACATACTCATATATATATGTTTGACTCATTAAGTGCAATTTACCATAATTAAATAATTAATTATGTATTATATTATCTCATCCAAATCTAGTGTGTGCATGTAAGGAAGTATTCCAGAGCTAATAAGGGATTATAGTGAGTAATTCTTCTCATGTGCACACTTAGATATTTTAGAGTAGATGATCACATATTTTAGGTGCATATCAAGAAAGTAAGCTCATGTAGACATGGGCTTAGGCTTAGCAAATGGGTTGGGTAAATAATTAAGGGCGTAGGTTTAATTAGCATATATGCTTGGGTAAAATGATTTATGCAAGGAAAATAACTAATTATTTTAGAATTGAGTTTAGTGATTTTAATTTATTTGAAGTTGGTATATGGGAAAATCCTATTTATTTAGGGTTCTAAAGTATTTGAAGAGGAATTTAGGAATTGACTTTAGAATTTGTCTTGAAATTTAGGTGTGGCTAAATCATATTGATTTTAGGTAGACATCTTCCTAGGTTGGGTCGAAACTGGAACCTAAGGAGAACCGGCCATGGTGGGTTCTCTAATGGACTCGGCCCACCTTGTGGACTTGCCAAGTTGTCTGGTCTAATTTGGGTTCATCTTGAGAACCTAGCAGGGCCAATAAGATCGATCTGATTTTTGTAAAAAATATATATATATTTGTGGATTTTTTTTTTTAAATACGGGTTGGACTCGCAGGATCCATCCCGTAAACCAGTGGGTCCACGAGTCCTACTCACCCCACCACCCTTATGGGCTGATTCTGGGTCCATAATTTTTAGACCCGAACCAGGGAGATGTCTAATTTTAGGTCATTAGAATTGAATGTCTAGAAATTAGATTTGGAAAATAATTTAGAATAACTCAATTTGATATGTAGGACTCATTTGAGATATTTGGAAATTTTTTGATAGAAATTTAAGGTATTGAAATCTCTATTTCAATCAAATTCATTTACTAATCAATTATGATAAGTTACCTCTTTATTTACTATAGATTATACAAATTAGTTAATTAAGCTATGTAAGTTTGATTATAGTCTTAAGTTTAATTTAAGGTTCAAATCTACCCTCTTATGTATTTATTTACTAATTTTAATTATACAACATATATTGGGGATATTTCAATAAATATTTACTTTTATTTCGATAATCATTTGTTTCATTTTTTATACCAAGTGAATTTATGATAGCCATCATAACTCTATTATATTTCTATTGAATTAAAATTCAATTTTTCCCATATTCTATACGAAAAAGTAAATGATTTATAATATTCTTAATTTTATTAGATACAAGAATTTAAGAAAACATAGGTAGAAACTAATTTGTACTTTTATATATTACTTTGTCGGTAACTATCAACTCTTTATGCAAAATGTTACACGTCAAGAATCGACGACAGCTATTTAAAGTATGAGTAATAATCTTTTAGAATCTATAGAGTTGAATATATGATTGAAGAATTTGATATTTGAATGAGGTAATTAGGGATTAGAAAAAGAGCACTGCTACATCAGTTAGTAATAAAGATGTATATTCACTTTGCTCTCCTTTTAATGAGAGGGAAATAAATGATTAAGAAATCGAATCTTTGTGATTGAAAATTATCGTGTTTTTGTGAAGCAACAAATGATTCTACATGGTTTTAGATGAATTTTGAAAGTATTTTCTCCCAACTTCTTTTTTAATGCGTGAACAATTTTATAATTAAGTAAATGTTAGCTTGATTTTAATTTAGTGGAGGAAGAGTATTTATATTTGATTATTGGGTTATGTAACCCCTAATATAGTAAACAATGGCTATCTTACCTTACTATGATTAAATGCAAATACAAGAATAATTTAGGTAAGCTTTTTGAGGTTCCGAAGAGTTGAGGATACAGGATACATATGGTTCTATGATAAACCATGTTGCAAAACTTCATAATGAGATTGCTCCAACATATGTAGTGATTTAACGAAACTTGATGAATACTTGATCCTTTTATATTCTACAACTTAATAGGTCTATTCTTGACATTTAGCATTAGGTGAGGATGGAAAATGACACAAAAAATTATTACTTGGGTGAGTTGACAATTGGGTAAAAGTTTAGTTAGACTTGTGATGTGAGAGTCATAAATTTAAATAGGAAGGACTATCAATTTCTTATTTATCTATAACTTTATAGGTGGAATAAACAATGGCAAAGAGATTATTAATTTGTCCTAATATATGAAATTATTTGAGGGGTTTGGTTTAAGCCTGTTTGGCTTCTTGTGAATAAATTAATTATATATCTAAAGCTTACGTTAGCTCTCCTTAGGTTAGCAGTAGCTATAATCGATGGAAACCAATTATGTTACTTTACTTCTATCGCTTCATGGTCGGTAATCGTATCCTTGAATAATTATATATTTAAAATAGAACTAGGAAGTTGATTATGAAAGGGTAGCTGGCCATCCTCCGCAAGTGGTAATATTAGGACGGACTGTTTTCGTCATAAATCCTCCTGGCAGACACGCATGGATTACCTTTCCACCTGGGGCCGAAGACAAGCCAAGTTAGTTATAAATTATTCAAACCTGACACAGCTCAAGCTCATTTAATAAACAAGTTAATTTTGAACTAAAATCTATCTAGTCGAATGAGTTGTACATCTAAGTTTTCTTGATTTGTAAAATAGGCTCGTTAAGGGCTCACGAGTTAGGCTTACGGACAAATTTTTTATATTATTTTTATTATATGATTATTTATATTAATAAATATAAAACATAATTATTCATAATAATATAATATTATAAATATAATTATACATATTGTTCATGTAAACAAGCGAAAAACGAGTTTGAACTCTTAATGAACTCGAGTTCGAGCCTGTACTTTTTAAGCTCCTTAAAAATTCGCCTTAACTTGGGCTTATTTACGGCCTATTCTCACTAAGAAAGGAAAATAGATTTCATTGTGTGCTAAGTGCGATATGAAGTCTGTACTAATTTCACCAACTAAACTGTGAAATTGCTATTTGGATAAGGTTATTTTGGTAAAAATATATCACAAGAGTGGAATAAATTAAGATAGAATCTACTTCCTTGGACTGTAATTCCTCTCCCTTTCTGGAATATACAATTAAGTTACTTCCTTTCACCCTCTCTCCATATAAGTTTAGCTTCCTAGAAAGTCTGCGGTAGTCGCATATTAATGGCATTCCCTGCCCTTTTCAAATTGCTCTTCGATTCCAAATTAGCATAACACAGTGCTATCAACCTTCGCTTTGATTCATCCTTGTATTCTGCATCTACTGCTAGGGAAATTACTTTTGATATCATTTGTAATATATATACTAAAGATAGTTTATTTAAGCCAACTGTGGCAGTATACTCTTTTATCTACATGGTTAAGAAATTTCTATCTAATGTTAATTTTATATTCATTACCTTAATCTTAAAAATCATTATCATTTCTCCTCAAAAGCCATATAGATCTTTGTGAGAGTATACTTATGTGTGTGTGGTTTAATTTATTTATTAATAGTCCAGCTGTACAGTTTAGATGTGTGTGTGACATTTGTCTTGTTCTCATTGAGTAAGGTAGTTAGGATATTTTTTAGTAAGATAGATATATGCAAGTGTTTTGCACTAACCAAGATTAAATCTATGAAATCATAATTTCATTTTTCTATTTTTCTCTCTGATCTTGTATGAACACATTGTTTCTTCTTCAGAGAGGTCAATCTCTTGTACAACTAGAATCACTTTGCTCAACTACTTTTTCTCATATGGTATCAGAGCAAGTATTTTCCTCAAGAATCCTGGGTTGTTTTTTATTCTTCATGAATAGTATGGATTTACCAATTGAAAGAGGTAGAATGAACTTAGGTGATCAATCTATGTCAGATCCACTATTTTTGTCTGAATCAGATAACCCAGGGATGAGTATTGGGAATATTATCTTTAACGGTAATAATTTTCTATCATGAAGTTGTTCGGTCCAATTGGCTCTAGGAGCCAAATTAAAATTAGGGTTTGTTGATGGTTCTTTAACTAAACCAGTAAAGAATTTCCATATTTAACAAAGCGGAATAGATGAGACTATATAGTACAATGTTGGATTCCGAACTCTATTACTAGTGATTTAGCACAAAATTACTTGTATGCGCAATTTGCGCAAGAACTTTGGAATCGGATTGTTGAATAGTATGGAATTGCTAATGTTCCATTGATCTATCCATTGCAATATGAGATATGCAATTTAAAGCAAGATAATTTGTTAGTGGCAGAATATAACAATAAATTGAAATGCTGTTGGGACGAGTTGAGTGCTTTACATGCTCATCTAGTTGCAATTATGGACAAATGGAATATTGTACCTGTCATCTCAAAGAACGTACTTTATATTTTGAATTGCAAAGTAGGCTCATTCAGTTTTTGATGGGTTTAAATGTGTCATATGAAGGTGTAAGGAATTAGGTTCTTTCAATGGAACCTTTGTCGTCTGTTATTCAAGCATTTGATCTTGTTCAACAGGTGGAGAAACAATGGCAAGTGATAGGGCAAATTAGTCATGGATTTGATATGACTGCTTTCTTCCTTAATCAAGTTGAAGGGGGTAAATTCATCACAGATAAGAGAAAAGGGAGAAAACTGGTTTGTAGACATTGTAAAGGTGAAGGACATCAAGTCGAAAATTGCTTTCAATTAATCGGATATACCAATTGGTATAAAGGAAAGAAAATTTTAAAGGGAAGCAAGCTAATTCAAGTATATACAACCTTATTCCAGTATTGTTCAATGGAATTCTATGGTGCTACAAACATTGGATACTCCTTTGGATACAAATGTGGATAATTCAGTATCTAATTAGAGTTTACAACAGATGAGTTAGGGCTCTTATGATGGTGGTTCGGGTAAACTGGATAAAGAATTTGTTAGGAGTATTTGTATAAAAATGATGAATATGATGTAAGATAGTTCAAGTTCAGGCTTAGCAGAGGTAAACATTGTCCAATTTGCAAGTGAGAGTGCAGATTCTTTATGTTTTAATGCAATGCATAATCATAGTATTCCTTGGATAGTAGATACAGGTGATACGGATCACATGACATCGTTCGCACATATTATGTTTAATATAAGACCTTTGCATCCATCTATTTCTATAAAATTACCTTATGGCAAATTACTCCTTTGTTGATAGAGTAGGATATGTTCAGCTTACACCATAACTTTGTATTGACAATGTGTCTCTTGTACCCTCTTTTACACATAGCCTTCTATATGTTCATAAACTGATTTCTACTCATTCTCTCGTAGTACTTATTAACAAGACTGCTCTTTTTTTTAGGACCAGAAGTCTAAGATAGATGTTGCAACAACTAAGGTTGTTAATGGGTTATACATGCTTAAGTCCCTTGTTTTGTCGCATGATCTTTTGTCTTCTTCATGTAATCTCTCTTGTAGTGACTCTACTTCCAGTGAATAACATTCTATTCAATTGTTACATGCTCATTTAGGGCATACTTCAATATTAAAACTACAACATTTCCCTTACTATAAACACTTTTCTTGTCTAAATTTTATATGCCATGCTTGTCAACAAGCAAACTTTCATTGTTTGCCTTTTGCCCATAGCGATAATATTGCTTCTTTTGCCTTTCAATTGCTACATATTGACATTTGGGGTCCATATCATATTGCTTCTTTATCTAGTGCACACTATTGTCTTATTATTGCGGATGATTTTCTAGATCATGGACTTATCTCATGCTCACAAGTCATAAACTTCTTCTTTGCTTCATAAATTTTTTCTTTATGTAGTCAATCATTTTTCTATTACTCCCAAATTCGTTCGTAGGGATAATGGGACTGAATTCTTGTCTAGTGAGTGTAAATCCATTTTTCATAGCCCATGAATTGTGCATCGATTCGCTATGACTTACACACTACAAAAAAATGGGCGGGTTGAGAGAAAACACTATCACCTACTTGAGACTCCTAGAGCATTGATGTTGCATGCTTCTTTACCTAAGAGATTTTAGGATGAGTGCCTTCTTACTGAAGCCTATCTCATAAACAAAATGCTCATGGCTATCTTACAATGGAAGTCACCTTTTGAGGTTTTGTTTGGAACTGCTCCTACTTATGATAACCTTAGGGTGATTGGATGTTTATGTTATGTAGCTAAACACTTGCAACATCAAGATAAATTTGATTCTAAAAGTGCTAAATGTGTATTTTTAGGCTATGAACATGGACAAAAAGGCTATAAAGTATATGATCTTGATACTAAGAAGATCTTTGTTAATCGTGATGTTCACTTCTTTGAAGAATTTTTTCATTTCAATGCCTTTTCTTAGTCATCTTAACATAGTCCACTCCTGAGTCTTTCCATCCACATGTTTTGTTTAGTAAGGATCATGATATTGAGAATTCTAGAACTATTTCTGTACCTAATACTTCCTCCACATCAAAGTCGACCTTTTAAGACACCAACTTGGTTGAGGGACTTTGTTCATACAGTTCATTTCATCTGATGAAGCAGCCCATGCTTCTTCAGTTAGTTCACTGTCGAGCCTGGATTTTTCCACTATTTGGTTCATTTCTCCTAACCCGATTCATATTAAACCCGAACCCATTTAACATGAATCCTCGACTAGGGTTAAGAGAACTTTTAAATTTTGAAAACTTTTTAGAGTTGCCACCCGATATAAATCGGGAAAAAATAAAAGCTAGGATCAATGGGTCGGTTGATCCTAACTTAGCTACTAGTCTGCGAAAAAAATTTGATTTTAAAAAACAAACTTTTTAAAAAACAGATTTCATGGATTCGGGGGCTAACCTATTAAAACCAAATGGTTACCACTTTCGAATTTTAAATTTATAATTTATCCTTTATATGCTAAAAAAAATTCAAATAATATATTATAACAGAAATATTTACAAGTCAAATCATTTTTTTTTTATTTTTTATATGCTTTTCTCTTCATTTTTTTTTTAGAATATCAATATCAACAAATATATTTCCTTTTTTTTTAACAAAAACTTATATTTACAAAATAGTTATTCACAATATTTAAAAAACACAAAAAAACATTTTTTTTATTTTTTAATGTCGCCCCGCAGGTGCCTACGTACTCGCTAATCGAGATCAGACAAAACGTAGTTCTTTTAAAAAAACTTTAATTTGTTGATCAATTTTAATTTTTGAACTATTCTCAATTTAAGTTCATTAAATTTTATATTTTTATGAAAATCATTTTTTGATGATCCTATGATCTAATCAATTGATTTTTTATTTTATGAAAACATATTTTTCTAAGTCCAAAAATCATTTTTTTTTTAAATTTTGGTTTTGAAAATCCAATTTTATCATTTTTATTTATTTTGTTTATTTATTATTATTTTTTTATTTTTATTTTTTATTTTTTTAATCATCACATAAATTCACAACATATTCATAATATTTTACAATATATTAAAATTATTTTTCATGCATTAAATATGCATTTCTAAAAGCAATTTATGTATAAATACATATTAAAAATATTCAAAAATATCAAAAAAATAAATTTATATGAAAATAATTATTTTTGTTTTTTTGGATTTTTCTGAATTTTTCTGAATTTTTTACTATTTTCTGAAATTAATTATATAATAAACTAATAATAAAATAATGCGGACTGACCTGGACCGTTGGATAAAGCGGACGAGATCTGGAGCGTCGATCATGTTGACTGATCCTGATCGTCTGATTTCGTGACTCGATATGGGGCGTTAATCTGCTTGATGAAATCTGGGCCGTCTGATCTGTTTTGATGAAATCTGGACCGTCTGATCTGCTTGATGAAATCTGGACCGTCTGATCTGCTTGATGAAATCTGGGCCGCTGATCTGATTGATCAAATCTGGACCGTCTGATCTACTTGATGAAATCTGGACCGTCTGATCTGGATGATTGAATCTGGGCCGTTGATCTGCTTGATCAAATCTGGACCGTCTGATCTGCTTGATTGAATCTGAGCCGTCTGATTGGAGCTGACCGTTGACCGTTGACCGTTGACCAGGGCGGGTTGGACTTCGGATTTTGGGTCAAATTTGGAGTCAGATCCGACCCGATCGGGCGAAGAAGATGATTACGTGACCTTTCGGGGCGGATTCCGGCGGCTCCGGTAGTCATCGATGGCTGGGAGTTTGTCGGCCCGTCTCCTGGTGCGACGGCGGTGCTCCTGGTGGTGGTGGCGTGCACTCAGAACGGCGGCAAGGGGCGGCTCCGGTGGTGATCGTACGGCGGCATCGGTGAAAAAAATTTAAAAAATTACAGAGATTAATTTGATCAATTTAATCGAATCCAAGCACACTAAAACAATCAAAACTTATTTCTAACACTCCTAAACCATTCAATTTGGATCAAATCTGATCCAATCACTTCGAATTTGAAAAATTCGAATCCTACATCCTAAATTCGAGAATTTCGAATTGATATTGTTATGTGTGTATTTCTTCGAAATTGACTTGTGCCTTTTGATCCTAGGACCCCTATTTATAGGTTGCAAGCTCAATTTTACGTTTCGTACAGTTTCGAAAACGAATCGATTTTTGCCTCTTTATTTTCACGAATTTAATTCGAAAATTCGTGATTAATTTGTTTCAAACTGATGATTGATGATTAATCTTTCATATTCTTCATCAATCATTCAATGTGGGTAGATTAATTGTCCAATTTCATCAATTCTCATTAATGGACAATTGAAGTCTCTCACAAATTGCATTTTTTTCAATTTTTTTAGCACGAATTTTGTGACTTTTGAGTTGTTTTTACACATGAATTGTGCACTAATCTTTCATATCCCATAACTACTTTGCAATGGCATCATCAATTTCAACAATTAATGATTTTTGTCAGTTAAAATTGATGCAAAGTAAGGCAAAAAGTCACTTTGAGAAAGATGAAAAGGCAAAAATAAAATGATAAAAGGCAAAAATTTGCCTTTGCTAGTGTTTGAACCTGTGTCCTTGAGCTTGAGTGTGTGTTTGGGTCAATGTATTTAACCAACAGGCCATTTGGCCTGTGCCTTGATCACTTAGCCAACTTCATCAATACTTAATTAAGGCTTTTGGAAAAATGAGTTTAATTAAACAAAAATAAAGATTCTGTTTAATTAACTTTATAGATTTAAGCCTTAATTAATTGGGCAAAAATTGGGTGTCTACATTCACCTTACCCATTATTTCCATTATAAAGCTTCCATCCATATGCTATTGAATATGTAGCATCCTTAGCTAATGTTTTAGCCACCCAAGAACCTTATGATTATTCACATGCAATTCAACATAAAGAATGGGTTGAAGCAATGCAAAATGAACTTAATGCTCTTGAGTCTAATGATACTTAGGAATTAACTCAATTGGCTGAGGGTAAGAAAGTAATAGGTTATAAATGGGTGTTTAAGTGGAAATATATGCCTAATGGTAGCATTGAAAGAGATAAAGCATGTTTAGTAACTAAAGGATTTAATCAAGTGGAAGGGGAGTATTATACTGATACCTTTTCTCTTGTTGCAAAGTTAAGTATGGTTTGCATTTTATTGGTTGTTGCTACTTTTTTTTACTAGCCTATACATCAAATTGACATAAACGATGCTTTCTTACATGGATATCTTGAAAAAGAGGTATACATGGTTCCTCCTCAAAGATATACTCAAGCTAACCATGGTGAAGTATGTAAACTTAAGCGGTCTCTTTGTGGGTTAAAACAAGCATCAAGGCATGGAATATTGAAATTTCAAAGTTTCTCATTGCTTAAGGTTTTATCCAATCTAGTCATGATCATTCATTGTTTACTATGTTCTCCTTTACTGGTTCAGTTGTAGTCTTCCTTTATGTTGATGACATGTTCATTACTCATTCACATAGTGCTTTTATTTCTTCTCTTAAGGCTGCTTTACATGATAAATTCACTATCAAGGATTAGGGTTTGGCTAATTTTTTTTCCTAGGCTTGAAATTTATAAAGCAAAGCAAGGTTTGATGTTGAATTAATAGAAGTTTATTGTAGATGTTTGGTTGATTCTGACTTATCTACGACAAAGCCTATTTCCATGCCTTTGCCTAGTGGATTAAAGCTTGATAATTCATCACGAATTTTCCTTGATAATACTACTTTCTATTGTAGATTGGTAGGTAAACTTCTATATATTACTCTTACAAGGCCGGATGTATCTTATCTTGTTCATTACCTCAGTCAGTTTCTTTCATGTCCAGGACCCACACATCTTCATGCCTGGTTTCATGTGCTGAAATATTTGAAAGGGACATCTGTGTTGGGACTGTTTTACTCCTTTTTTAATGATCTTAAGTTGATAGGATATTGTGATTCAAATTGGGGTGCATGTCCTTTAATTTGGAGTGTAAATCAATTTCTAGTAATTGTATTTTGCTTAGCAATGCTCTTGTGTCTAGGAAAACAAGGAAACAAAGTACTATTTCAAATTCATCCTCTAAAGTGAAGTATCATAGCATGACATCCTTAGTTAAAGAAATCCTTTGGACATCTTATAGCATACGTGACCTTCATTTACCGGTTTCTTTACTTGTTTCATTATTTTGTGAAAACAAATATGCTTTATTATTTGCTTCTAATCCGTGTTTACATGGTCGTACTAAACACATTGACATATCATGTTCGTTTTATTCGAGATCATGTACACATTGGTTTTCTTTAGCCATGTTATGTTTCCTCTAAGGCACAATTGGTAGCCATTCTTAATAAGTCCTTATATGCCCATTAACTTCAAGATTTGTGTTCAAGTTGCATCCTCAACCAGTTCCTAACTTGAGGAGGAGATGTGAGAGTATACTTGTATGTGTGTGGTTTAATTTATTTATTAATAGTCCAGCTGTTCACTTTAGATGAGTATGTGACATTTGTCTTGTTCTCATTGAGTAAGGAAGTTAGGATATTTTTTAGTAAGATAGATATATACAAGTGTTTTGTACTAAATAAGATTAACTCTGAAATCATAATTTCATTTTTCTGTTCTCTTGTTCTTGTACTAAAACATTTTCTTCTTCGAGAGTTCAAGCTTGTACGACTGGAATCACTTTGCTCAGACTACTTTTTCTCATGATCTTTTAATCATTTAAGGTGTCACATAGTGCTTATTGCTAGGCAACATCATATAATTTTTTTATAAATTGTCTAAATGTAAAAAAGGAAAAAAAAAAGAGAAATCAAATTCAATACTTGAACATTACACAAAAATTCAATTTGTTAATTGAACTTTTTTTTTTTTACCCAAACAAACTTTTTCTGACTATTTTTACTGTCACTTTAATATCACTTCCTAATGTGGGAAAAAAAAAATTTATCATTGAATTTTTACTACTTCTCTAACACCATCAAATACTAATAGATTATCTCTTCCATGTTAGAAAACAAAGCAAACAACGGTAATGTGGTAATAAAAATAGTCATGAAAAACTTAATTGAAAATTAATTGACAATTTCAAAATTCAGATATCAAAATGAATTTTTGTGCAAGGTTTAGTTATTAAATTAGACATTTTCTCTTAAAACAACTACTATTTTTTTTTTTTTTTAGTAAAAGCACTTCCATGAGACAATTAATGAAGCTTCTTGCTTAAAATTGCGGTAAATAATTTTCTTAAGTCAATTGTTTACTAAGATTTATATGAGGCTGGAAATAAATATGTTATACTTTTTCTCAAGGCTTTGTTTGGCATGATGGAATGAATTAGAAAGAAATGATTGTGGAAGGAAGGAAAGAAGAGGGAATGATTATTAGAAGAATTATATATGTTTGGGTAATAATGGAAGGAAAATGGATGGAGTCTTAATTATTATAAAATATAAAATATGATGAATGATAAATTATTTATATGCCCCTAAAACATAATAAGTAATTTCAAAAAAATGATATATTAGTAATTTAAAAAAAACTCTTTTCCTCCTAATTCTCTTTATTTTGAAGGGGATAAAAAAATGTAAGACCCAAAAAAAATATTATATCTATTTTTCCCTCCCCTCATTTTTCTTCTTAAAACAATCGAGGAAATGAAACTCAATCCCCGCCCGCCCCCGTATTTCCTCCCCTCCATAAAAATTCCCTTCCAATTCCCCCTTGCCAGCCATAGCAAGCTGCTCTGTCTTTGTCAAGTGTTGGTGGGTCCACTTCACCACCATATGCTATATCATCGAAGTTCAATCACATAACAAACCACCAAGGGAAAAATATATATAGTAAGCGGTCGGACCTAACTCACGTATACTTGGTCATATTTTCTAATTATGCCTCTGGCCAAGAAAATGTGAGGTTCTTATCGTCTTCTAAGTGGATTAGGCATGCGATATTTCGTTTCTTATACTTTATTTGATCGATACAGGGAGAGGATTAAATAAACTAAACATTTCGTTAAAATTTTATATTTGGTTGCTGTCGAAGAAATTTGGTGAGTTTAAACTAGTCAAAACTTGGAAAAAAAAAATGCAAATGGCATTAATGTCCTCGTAAATAACTAGTCGTCATTGTTGTTAGGTAAAACATATTAAGGACCATTCAATTTATCATTTAATAATTTAAATATGGATCATCTTTACCTATTAAATTCTATAGGTAGACTAAGTCATATCATCATATTAAGCAATCATAATTATATAATTGAGTTTAGATTGTAAAGAAAGATGCCAATTCAATTCGAGCTTTTAGAGGGTGGGGGTTCAAATTATTTTTAAAATTATTGTATTTGAACCAATGTGATTTTTTTCCCCTTTTTTTTGATCCTTAAATAGTAACTCAAGTTTAACTTAATTAAATAAACGTTTTAATTATTTTGAGCTCGAATTCAATCCATTTAAAAATTAGTTCAGTGATAGTAGACATTCAGTGATTTTCTTTGTGAAGTTTTATGCCCACGTTCTAATGTGTTACTCTTTTAGTGAAAATTGTTAGTTATTGTTACAAAAATAAAATATAGTTATAATCGGTAACAAAATTTCGAAAAACGTTGGTGCTTATTTAAATTGACTTCGTGTAGTAGTCCATCAATCAATAGAACGGACAACGAATTGGGTACCGAGGGGCAAGCCCATGAACTGATCTAAGCCCATGCACTGATCCGGAGGCCGAAGGGTTAGCCCTTTGATTGTTGTGCCGACAGCAATTGAATGGTAATATGCACTTTAGTAAGTACGCATTATTTTTCTGTAAAAAAAAAAATACATATTATTTTGTAAAATTGATAACAAGCTTAATTTTTTTAATACTAACAACTCGTTCACTTCCCTGAATGAATAAGACTGTAATGGAATTTCTATTACGAAGGAATGGAATAGAACTATAGTAGGATTTTTTTTTTTAATTTTTTATTTAAATGGTGGTATTTTGAAAAAAAAAATAGTTCTAGTATTGAATTGATATTCATAGGTTTGAATAAACAATGGCTATTCATTGTTTTGTGTAATAGAGATTCATTATGGAATCGCTATTCGGTAAACTAAACGACATAATAGCTATTCATAAGGAATAAGACTGTAATGAAATTGCAGTTACAGCGAAGTGGACGAACAGTAAATGAATGATTTCGCATGCGCGCAAAAAAAAAAAAAAAAAGTAATTGCATGTACATTCATAGAAGTTCTCTCCTTAGCCCTTTTATAAGTGTCTTGCAGCCTATATTAAGGATTTATTTGAATTGTTCTTATTTTTATTTATATTGTATTTATATATATAATGTATTTGTATCATATTTGTGTTGTATCTGTTTGATATTTTTATAAGTAAAATTATTACTTTTTTATCGGTATCTATTTTTTGACAAATATCTGTTTAAAAACGATAAAAATATGATACTAAAATAACTAGAGTATAATAAACAAACGTACCTTATTTGGACCTTGTCACCTCCATTTTCACCATCTCACGTCAATTTTACAAATTAATAATTCATATTGTTTAGGTTTCTAACCATCTTTCAATGACATTATGTCATCGCAACCATTAATTTTGTACTATAATATATTATTTGATTTAGGAAAAACTTTTAATCAATGAAAAATGTTTTTTGTTAATAATATTATTCTAAAAATGATATGTTTTTAGGGGGTTTAATTGTACTATGTAGGAATATGTTGAAAACGATGCTCAAAATTTATTTTATTTAGACATATTTAGTAAGGTTGAACAAGTAGCCCTAATATATAAGGTACCCACTTTTACCTTGAGCAATAAGGTAGATTTAGATGAATATTAAAAGCCATAAGATAGGATACGATATGAGGTCTTCATACCATGTACCTACTAAAGAATCTATATTATATTATATAGATGGTACAAGTACAGGTTTCAAGGTATTATGGACCAGTCCTATTAAAAACAATAAAATAAAATTAATAAATAACAAGTAAAATATAATACTCCATTTTTTTTTATTTTGTGACTTTTATTCAAGGTTGTAATTTATAAATTACCTTCTACAATTTTTATTTTGGAAAAAGAATTGTTTTATTTTATTTTAGAAGACCTTGTTATTTTTTATTTTTAAGAACTTTATTGTATGTATTTAAACTTATAAATTATATAAAAGTATTATTAATCTTTTAATGTTAATTAATATAGAAGTATTTCAAAAAAATTTAATTTTTGGATTTGTTGTAGGCTTTCCAATTTTGTTTGATATCATGTAATTAGATATACAAATGTTTATTACAGATTTCAACTTCCACACAAAAATAAATTCTCTATATTACAAAACTTGTGATAATAAGGAATTACTTTCCAATAATTGTTTATTGTGTATGTATATGTGTGTGTATGTGTACATATATATAAAAGGTAATTTTACATGTCACATAAAATTGTCTATATTAATATAAAATTAAAACTTAAGAAAGGAAAAAAAAATCCAAAATTCCAAAAAAAATTATAGATTTCACAAGGTATCTTGTACTTTGTAACATGGTATAAGGCACAAGGTGGGTTTGGGAAGTTTAGGGGTGTGCAAAAAAACCGATGAAACCGAAAAAACGAACGAAAATCGTAAAACCATTCTAAAAAATATAATTAATTGATCCATTGGTTTTGATATAGGATTATGGTTTTTATTTTTTTTTTCCGGTTTTCAATTTCGATTTTGATTTATAACCACAAAAAACCGATGGTTAATAGTTAACCGTTTTATGATTTACATATGCATATAATTATTTTAAAATATATATACACATACATATGATTTACCTATGTTAATATTCTCAGATTTCGATTAAAATATTATTGTTCTATGTTTGATGAAGTTAATGTGGTAATTGATTTGGTTTGATTTTATTGATAATGATACATCTAAAGGTTTGTTTTTCCCATTTTTCTCAATTTGATTTTCCTTTTTTTTTTAGCTCTTGTAATATACATATAATAATTTAAAGAAAAATTCTATGATAAAGGCTAAAAAATAAGGGTTGTTGAAATTATCAACTTAATTTGTTAAAACAATTACGTTAAATGGTTAAAAACTGAAAATCGAATAAATTAATCAAATAAAATGGCTAACCATTAAGGAGGTTAACAACTTATAATGGACCGGTTAAGGATCAAAATATTAAAAAATCAATCATTATGGTTATGTTCAAAAAATAGGGTCACAGACTGGTTAACCAATCCGTGAATACCCCTAGGGATGCTATAGGGTAGGTTCAATTCAATACCTACAATACAGGATAAGGTATGATGCTCCATACCCTAACCATTTTTTACCTACTCACTCTTAATATTTAGTGTGCAAATGAAGTATTATTTATATTAAAGAGTGCTTTGCAATCTAACTTATCGTTTTAAAATTGTAAGTTGCTTTCCTAAAAAAAAATGTTAAGATCTTCCAAAGAAAGGAAATCTTTTTTTTTTCATATTTTCAACATAATTAACAAATAATAATGGATATGACTTAAATCCTTATTATTTTTCCTATTATTAATTATTGTAACTATCATGCTCTAGAAGGCACCCTATTTGTGATAGCTCTACTGTATACTGTACTAAAGCTGAGGAATGACTCCTTTGTCATTCAATGACTTCCAATACCGTGTATAAAGCGTGCTTTCCATTTAGGGGTACCATTGGATTATGGCAATCATAGAGTCTAAACTAAAGTGTAGCGATAATAGGGACTTTTAAAACATAAAAGCTTAAGAGAATCATAATATAATTCCTACTACAGATAAAGTAAGGACAATGGGCCCTATATTACAAAACTTCATTCTTGTTTATCTCTCATAGATATGACTATCACACAAAATACCAGTATCAAAATGACTATATAGAATCACTAGTCTCCAAATCTATGCAAAACATCAAAAACATAAGCAAAGGTCTGTAAAAAGACGATCCTATTCTCGGTTGCTCCACTTTCCCACGAAATCCTAAAAACCCGCAACACTAACCTGAGGCATCCCTTGTCCGGGTATATCACATAGGTAATCTTGCAATAGTAAATATCTGTAAAGGTGTGAGCTATAACCAGTTGAGTGATATCCTCTCATATTACACTTTTAAGCATGTTTAACAGGCAACTATTTACAAATATATGTCATGCATCAATTACATGAACAAACACATACGATTTATCGGTTAGATTGTATATGGTACGGATTTATGCCCTTCACAACTTGAGCTGGGAAATGTGCGTAGTCGTCTTGACCCAATGCAAACCCATCACTTCCAGGTTATCATGCAACGTCGGCTATTTAGAAAATACTTTATAAAATTTGAACTTTTTTTTTGTTTTCAAAAACGAATTAAAAAATTTTCGAGTATATAAAACCCTAAGTCGAGCCTCCAATATAGTTCTACCCACAAGGCTGTTTTCCCATACGATGAAGTTCCTCATTAGTAGAAACGGACACACGGACTTAACCATTCCGGTCAGTCTGCTCAGTGTGATACTGATTGTTTAAAATATGCAAATGGATGATATGCATGATCCATTTAATTAATCCGAACCAAATAATTGTAAGTCCATTTTTTTAAGTGATCAATTAATTATATACAAAAACCCAAATTTGTATACCTAATGAAATTTTTTTTCAGTTTCAATATTAAGTTTTAGCACACTCAAGTAGTTCAAGCACAATCGTCCCTAAACCCGACACAAATACTAGTTTATTATCTTTTTTTTTTTTAGTACTCTAAACTACACATACAAAACAATGTAATAATTATAAGGAACTCACTTTGCTATATCTAAGGATTAAAGTAGTCCCCAGGGTAAGAATCCTCCTAGTCGATGTCTCCTAAATTCAGTAAGAAATGTAAAGAGTACTTAAGGAATAGCTATATAAGATAGTTTGGCAATCTATACTACAGTAGTTTAAATCTTTTGTATTTTTGATATTAAAACTAAAATCACCTGTGTCTGATTCGTTTTAAATCAATTCCTCTTGAGAGAGATACTACTACTACTACTACATTCCTTTCTATCATCCAAGCTCATTTTTATTGGCTTATACAAGTGTGTACATGTCAATATCCAATGGTTCTTTATTGAAATAGAATATTTGTTGATATTAACATTTGTTCTTATACCCACAGAGTATTAAGAAACTTACCAAAAGAGTATGCATAGATAGGTACAGGATGTGGTCCTTCTTATCTTCTAGGGATGTGTAGGGCTAGTTCAAGAGGAAAAGTTAATGAAAATAAAAAGAGGTTGACTCATGGCTTAAATAAAAGAAGATGGTGATATCGAGAGTCCTTGATTGATCCTTCCTTGATCTCTCTTTAGCTGGTGTGTTTTCTATAGAAGAATAAGGAGGTCATTTTTCCATATTTCCATGTCACAAAACAAATGTGAGGAAGGGCTAAAAGGAGGCTTACCTAAAATGGGTGTTTGCTGAAAATAAAAAGAAAAAAAGGAAGGATACTTGCAGTCCCCTTTCTCCTTAGTAGTCAACATGGAAGTAGCTAAGCAGAGAGAATTTTGTTGGATCTTTAGGAAATAGGCTAGCAACAAACGGAGACAAAATTAATCAAGATCCAATGGCCCTACCATTTCTATAAAGAATGCTGAGACAAAAAGGGATCAAAGAGAAGGAAATACTCACCTAGATAGGTTCTTTATCCATCGGTTTGTCAAGACATCTTGGGAAGAAGTGAAAGTGACTTTTGAAGAAGATGAGGGTAACTTTTTGGGTAAAGAAATGACAGACTGGGGGTCATTTGTAGCTCATTACCATCCCCTTTAAAGAAGAGTTTGCTTGTATTATTTCCATATAGAGTTGAGTTGGCATCCTAGGGTACTTGCATAGGGTCAAGTACATTCAAATCTCTTTCACAAATCTTGTTGTCTTTTCCTTTTTTTTTTCTTTTTTTTCACTTATGCAGGCAGCAAACTTAGGAGAGGGTTTAACTTATTTAAAATGTGACTAGTTTAGTTAAGTTTATATTATGTTAGTTAGATCATAGTTTTAGTTTAAGCTTGGTGCAAACTGTAGATGCCTCTTATGTTTCTTTGGTAACTTTAACTACATAAGATGCTTTGCTGAATTTTTATGGGTGATTTAAAACATATACAAGTTATATGAGATTACTATGACGCCTATTCTCAAGCAAAATCGTCACGCAATAAGTTATACTCATACACAATTTAGACTCTAATGGATATGTCGTGACGAAAATTACTCAACCATTCCATAAGGTTGATTTATTACTAAATCTCTTGAATCATCGTCTAGGATATATATATATATATATATATAGTATTTTATTTTATTAATTTTTTCTTGGATTAAATTATTAGTTAAGGTTCTGAACGTATCAATTTCAATTTAAGACTTAAATCTAGGATTTCAACCAAGTCAACTTGCTAAGTCATAACCTAAATTTTTAGGGTTTTATAGCAACAATACAAGAACTAAGAATTTAGTTTGTTTTATTTTATTTAATTTTAATTTTAAAAAGGTACATAAATGACGACTAATAGATAGGTGGAATGAGATATCCTAAAATTAGATACATCCTTTTTTCAACTTTCTTGCATTAAAGATTATACATAAGAAAAACAAGATTGCATATAAGTTGTTTATTATTGTTGTTGTCGTTGTTGTTGCAAAATTGCATATAAGTTTATTTTCCTCTATGTTGATACATCCGAGGAAGTCGTACTCATATTTTCATGTTATGGATAGAGGGATTATTTAAGTAGAGTAGTCACATGCATATTGATTGAGTATAGTTTGTGGGGAGTGATAGATAGTGACACTTTAAGAATGACTAAAAGAAAAGTAAAATAGTGATAAGTGGAAGAGCTATCAAACCTTAAACTCCATAATGACAATGAACAAGTGTTTCATCTCTCAAGATGGAAATTCAATAACATATTGGTGTCTCTACCCAATTTTTGGATTTTTAAATGAGGAAACTTTAGGTATTTATAAAATTTGGCCATCATGGACCTTTGTATGGAAATAGGGTTTTTTTTTTTTTAATTTATCCTAAAATAAGATACAAAAAAAGATATTTGGAATATAAGAGTCAAAGGCATGATCACGTCTTTGACCAAACCTACACACACCTTTACTTTTTTAAACAAGGGCGTGGGTGCCAAACATGCTTGTAATAGGCAAAAATATACAACTACATTGAAATAACAATTAGTGAATTTAATACAATTGACAACTTTTGCAAGCAAAAACTACATCCATGTACTGACCCAAGATGTTGTCATGTTGACAAATCCTAACTCCAGACAACAATTACTTAGTAAAACAATAACTAATCACAAATAAATTCAACATATATGAAAATTAGAAAGTTTGAAAATGTTTCAATGTTTATACAATGTTAACTATAAAATAAATACAACATAGCCCTCCTCTTCCTATCTTTCCTCTTAAAAATAGCCCGACTAAATCATGCAAACATTAAAGACTTCTAGCTTAGCTCCTTGAACTCTTAATGTGCCACATGTTGTTCCTCTCTACCTTCTTCTTCTTGAGGTGACTACTTAAAGCCACGTGTAGCTACCGAGCTATGTTGATATGGATGGTGAACTTGACTAAGTTAGGTTACCCCCTCACCCATATCTTCTTCATTGTTTTGATGTTGTCACTCTCTATGCGGCACTAGGGGTGTTTGGATTACATAAAAGTAATACCTAGGGTTCGGTGTGTAATGAGGACTATGTACATTTCCTAAGTGGACCAGAATATCCATTAGATGGCTGCTGGTGGAAGGAAATATATCATGACTTGGTCCCAAACTCGTGCTATGGAAGAATCCACCAACATAACTACTCTCATAAGGCTATATGTTATGTGTGGGTGCCTTTGAATATACCGATGGTGAAGCTATTAGCTCATCAAAAATGGAAGAGGTGGAAGGTTAATTGTAATGCGATATATGGAGTCACTGGGCATGGTAACGGGAACTCCCTACTCTTATTCTGGTAGATACGCTACAAGCTTATCTTCTTCATCTTCCTCCCCATTAAGAACACCATATCGAGCATAGAAAAACATCCTGGGTGCACCATGCTACCCTTGGTACCTCATAGCCCTTTTAATAATGTGAACCACGACAGATACACTATCAGCCAATGTGAGCTTCTTGAATTCATTAATCCATTCAAAGGAAAATATTCATATCAATTACATTTAAATTGACATAAGCTGAAATAATTGAACACAAGAACACTTGACTTATCATTCAATCGATTGAAGCTCTAGTATCTGAGTCTTCACGTCTAGCTCATTCTTCACGAAGTTTAGAAACTCCTTTACTAGAATATTTGAATTGATTTGTGAGTGATTTTAACCAACCATGCATTAACACATGAGTGAGGGCCTTCCAACTTAATGATCACGAAAGGCCTTCTAATGGCTCATTCATTAGCATGGACCCATATTCTTTGACAGGCATGGGTGAATAGGCCACTGGGGGGAGGCCTATATGGAGTTGGACTTGCATGAGCCGAATGGACAGACCTAATAGGTGGCTCCTTATATGCTTGGATGCCTACATCAACACCTACTCGTACATTTGTTAAAGGGTGCACTTTGGAGTCTGAACCAATCTGTGAGGATAAATTCACTTGTAGTGCGCAATGGTGTTGGAGACCACTTAATTGTCTAGATATCTGCACAAACAACCCTTATATCAAGCCAGCACTTAACTCCTTTGCTTACACCAATAGATCCTCCATATTCTCATCATCAACAATTGGAACAAGCACATATATAGGTCCACTTGCATATAATAGGGGTGTCTATGTATTATTTCAATATCTCTACTACTTGAATCCACACCAACATTAGCACATATCCTGCTAACAAACTGTCGAAAACTGAGATCCATCCTTATCTAAACTTTCCCCAATAGAGGCCTATCATACTTCGGCCTATGCGAGTTAGTCATAATGTTTCCATAACCATACGTGATAAAGTGAACAAAATCTACCATTACAGACCTATAGAGTTAATGCTTGAAATTAAATAACGGTAAGAACTGAAAATTAAAATCAAATGTGGTACATTGTTTTGCTATTTTTTAAACTTTTCTAAGGTTTCTTAGTCTTTCCCACACAGTACAACACATTCACACAATTTCCATCACATTCTACTTAGCATTTTACAAAACACTTAGTATGCATGAACCTAATAACCACTTCAACCATCGAATTTTCACAATGCATCTTGGCACACTAAAAAAATTAGTACCATCTAACACATTAATGTAGAAAACTACCAATAAAAGTCATAAAATTTGGCTAATTTAGTTAAAAAAAAAAAAAAACCTAAGTTTTTAACTAGAGTTTTGAAAGCAATGTGACAAAGGTGAAGTAAATAAGCAAAATAGAAGACAGAAAAGTGAAATTTGTCTTAGAAAACAAATATCCAAAGTTGGGAAGTGAGTGGGGTAAAGTAATCGCATCTCTAGGGCAGTAGCCATGAGAGAAATTTGTATTTGTGGAGAGAAGTGCAAACAAGGAAAGTGAGCCTTGATCAAATTTTTTTTCTTTTATAATATGAAATATCCTTAAATTACCTTAAGCTTAATTAATCTACATGTATATGTTTTGTTTGTTTGATGTATGAAATTATTATAATATATATATTCAGTTGATAAATTGTATATGTTAGTATAAATTGGAATTAGTTGTATCATGTTGATTGTTAGCTTATGTGTAAGTTAAGCCTATGATTTCCAACAAAACAAACCCAACTTAGTCTTGATGGAAATTAAACCCAAACCTAAGCCCAAACACCAAACTCAAGCCTAAATCCAATCTAATAGATAAATATAAAAGGAACAAAAAGTCGAAGGAAGAAATTTGTTAAGTATTAAAATTAAATTCAACAAAAATCACAAATCAAAATAAACCTTACACGACGTCTCCCATCCAGCAATACATCTCCTCCATTTAATTCCAATTTCTTTCATTTTTGCACCAATAATTCCTTTCAATCCTTCATCTACAAGCTAAGGAAGCTTAAGGTAAAGTTTTTCATGTTTTTATGATCATTTATTCATTTGTTTTCTCTACAAAGATGATGCCTTATTTTAATGAGTTTTATAAGAGTTGAAGTAGATAAATCCTTGAAGTGAGATAAATAAACATATGGAAGTAGTTTTAGTTTTTTTGGTCAACAAGTGAAATGGTGTGATGTTTCAATGAGAAAAATGAAGTTGGGAAAGTGGTTTGAATGATGTAAATGTGGGGTTTTTGAGTGTGTAGTGTTGTTAAGTATAGGTATTGTTTATGTGTAATTCATTTGAGATGAAAATTTGATGTTTAAGTTTCAATATATATATACTCTATTTTTTGAAGAGGAACATGAGGTAACATTTTGGTTATGTATCTCCTCGAGCCCTTGAAACTATACTACTCGAAGAGAAATACGAGGGAAACATAACTACTTGTATCCAATCGTGCTACTCATTGTGTGTTGATCAGAGAAGAAAATTGGGACAGCACAGGTGGAACATGGCTACGTGCATCTAGCTGTGCTTCTCTCTGAGTTCTTGAGTATTTGGCTTACATTTGATACACGGTTGGAACATAACCCCCCATATTAAAGCGTGTTTCTTTCTAGTTATTGTTGTGCTTTGTATAATATAGAAACATAGGTGAAACACGACGTCTTACCTAGCCATGTTTCTCTCTAACCAAAATTCACAAACTAAAACATTAGATTTGTATTTCACAGTGTTTCTAGCATAAAGGGAACATGAAGATGTGAATGGCCGTATATATCACACCCCCACAGGGTACCCTAGTAGCGATGGTACGTCATGTAACCAAATGAGGCCTTCAGGAGGTTGCATGAGGATTATATGACTAACTTTCCCCATGGCATGTACAGTTATAACAGAATCGTAAAGTTGTCAAAATAAGGAATTTTGCATAGGTATATAAGATCTTTGCATCATAAAAAAGCTTATAAATGTCTTGGGATCAAACCCAGCAAAGCTTACAACCTTAAGGAAACAACATAAACTATTATATATACAGAGCTATCTTCACTCCACTCAAGCCCTGGAATATCCCATCAAGATCTACTACGTCTACCCACACAAGTTTAGATCCACTTTAGAGATCCTGAAAACATATAAAATTTGTAGGAGTATGAGCAAACCACAATTTAGTGAGATAACTGAATCAGACCATGCTTCAAGCACATACCAAACAAGTTTTGAATTACATTAAGATGCAATGCACAAACCAACCATAGAGATACACTCAAAATGAATGCAGTAACAACATGTATGGTAGATTGGTGCCATAGAAGGTGTAAAATTATGTTGTCTACACTTCAATTATTAGGATAGACCCCCAACCAAGCCATCCATCCTTATGAACTTGTGGACCCCTACAAGAGGCAATCCACTGTTCTCTTTAAAGGCATTAACTATCGAACCCACAGATCCCTACAATAGGACATCCATTGTTCTCCTTAATGGCATTACTACCGAACTTAGGGATCCCTACAATAGGACATCCGCTGTTCTTCTTAATTCAAAGTGCCCCCAATTCATTTCATAAAACATTTTGTAAAACTCAGAGATTTCATAGGACTGGAAAAGTGACTGAAGATACTCCATCATGATTCTTTATAAACACATTTTGAAATTATTTCTAATTTCAAATCTCAAACATTTCCTACGAGGAAGAGGGGAGATTTAATCACATGCTACGGATATGTCCAATTAATTAGCCAAGTTCCAATTACTTATTTATTTCAGTGATCATATAGATGATTGCACTCACAACAACCAAGCACTCCATCATCAAGAAATACATCCAACATAACAGTAACAGTAGCAAGCACAACAACATGATAAGATTCAAGTCACTTACCTTTGCATCTTGTTTACAGATCATAGTAGTCTTCAAGAAAGTCGAGGTATTGATCGAAAGCTCCTATAGAACAACAAGCACATATCACCATCACATAACAGAGAAGATAGAACTCTTATTAAAGCTTTAAGTGTTCTAGATTCTCGTTATAAACTTTTTAACTTAAGCTTAGCACTATTTTTTTAACTAATGTTGGATCGAGGGTCACATCGCTACTCAAAACTAAGCTTGGTCTACAATAACTAAGGGTCAATGGTTACTTAAGAAAGGGTTGCGGGGCACTTGAATGCAAGAAAACATGTCGTACCTTAATAAATTTGAGGGTTGAAGGCTGATAAAAACATGCACAGTTCATGTCGAAGGCACGTTGAAGGCTCGACCTTAGCCTCGACTAAAGCTATGCTTCAAGGCTTCATTTTAACTTGGCCTCGGCAAGGTTTAGTAGTTTTCGTGGGTCACATCGACGGCTTGACAGTAGGCTATGATGGTCTATAAATATTCTTACTTGAATATTTTTATCGCGCGACAAGCTTTATATCTGTCGATAGCAAATCAAGGCCTCAACTTTAGGTCGTGATAGATACTATTCATAAAAACTTTATCCCTCGACACTTATACTAAGCTTACCTTTGAGCCACATGAGGGCCAACATAGGATGCAACACTAGTAACTATCAGAGCCACATTAAGGGCAAAACTTATACTTCGACAACAACAATAGAGGAACTTCTGGGGCAAAACTAGGCCTTGACAGTAGCAACGACGTACAAACCAACCCTAAAACAACTCTATCATCTCACTAAACATATAGATTAGGTTTAAACATCAAAACATGCATCCAAACATCCTAAATCATCTACACAAACAACAGACAGATCTAACATGAGACTAAACATCTAGAACCTATCTCAAGAGCATCAAAAGATCTAAAAGGGTTGGTTTATTTTGTTTTATAACATATTTCTTTGTCTCCATTCAAATTAAGCTTGAAAAACATTTGTTCAAACATAGATAATAGATTTACCAAAACTTCTAGGCCTCGATAAGCTCGGAAAAACATACTTTAACATGTTTTAGAAAGCAAGGCCTAGGTTTAGCTTTATAAACAAGTGTTTGCTAAACTTGGCATTCCTTAATAAACCGGATTCATTTTTCAGTTTTCCATAACATAGTACCTGCTAAAGCGAAGTTTCACATGTGAATGGTGAAAAGTGCACATGCACTGGTGTATTTAACAAAGACTCTTACTATAACTTTCGAAAACATGCTAAAACGAAGATACTACTCCTAACTTCTCAAAAAATAAAGTGAAATCAAGTTACCTAGTGTGCGTTTGAAGATCACTTTACTTCTTCGTTTCAAGACTTTGGTTGTAAAGCTTATAAACATGATCTTGGGGTTTTCAGACTAAAATGTGAAGGCTTACAGAGAACATTGTTTGAGCGGGCAAAAAGAAAGGATTTTTAAAAGAGTAGATATTTTTAAAAATATCGAGTTTACTTTCTGAACACAACAATGCCCAGTTGGTGTAAGCTTTTAAATCACTATTTAACTTTCTTTTTATATTAGAGGAAAGATAAATACTATTTATTGGACCTGTCCTTTTAGCATTTAATGAAAGAGGTTTTGTTTGAGATAAAAGGACAATAGCCCATGTTTTAAAGCTTATTGTAGTCGGCATGCATTAAATTTTTTGATACTTTAGAAATAAATGTAATCATGAAAAAGCTTCACTTTTTAATACAGGTAAAACAATATATTTTATGACTAGAAAATATTAATTAATATATTTCCAAAAACAATTATTATTTTAAAGTGTTAAAATTAGATTTTTAACTTGGCCGTACACCTTTAAAAAAATAAATAAATGAAATTTTTATTTTCAAAATTTTAAAATAAAGAAATGTATTATAAATATATGTGTATAAATGTTAAATTATAAATTAATATGAGCTTTTATTTAAGTCTTGCATTGGATGAAGAACTTAGAAATTGTTTATGATTAATGTTCAATTTTGTATGAATTGAATTATTTTCTTACAGATTCCTTTTCTCAGTTGAGTGTACCTACTGGTTTTTTATTAGACATTTCAGGTACGCAGTAACTTATTTGTTGGTTGATAGGTTAGGCATAATCAAATTGACTTAAATTAAAGATGACTTAAAAGTATTTGAAATTGTTTATATGTGTGTTGTTTAATCTAGTCTGGGAGTAGCAACCCTATTAACGATATTAACATGGTAGTTAGGCACTTAAGCTACCCTTGTCATGATGCAATTGCACTTTATAAGTGGCTCAGCAGGTGGTCGATAAGGCTAATGGTATTGGTATAACTTTTACTTATTCTTAAAGGGAAGTAATATAATTTAGTTTCATGTTTATGAGACTGGTTGAACTAAGTAATATTATGGATTAAGTTAAGTAAAGATTGAGAAACAACTGTGAACTCTAGATGAATCTATTTTCCTTTTCAGTTAGATATAGGAGATATAGGTATTCGAGCTACCTATATCAACCATCTGAGCAGCTACCATTACTCAAGACCCCCAGCTTTCCTATGGCTTGTCTTTGAAGTTTGAATATTCCTATATTGATTCACAAATTTAAATATAGATAAATTAACTTGATGGTTATTGTATTGCATTTAGTCTAAGAGTGCTTGTCACATTGTATTTGTTTGTGTTATTTGCATACTAGGCCTTTGGCTCATGTTTTCCTATTACAGGTATGGATGAGGATGACTTTTATGATCAGTTAGGCTATAGAATAGATTTTGAGAAATTTTTAGACGAGTGAGACAATTAGGAATCCTAACTATGATAACCTATGTTTTTGTAATAGATTAGTAAAATATGTTTTTTATGGATGATGTAATTTTTATTAAGGATCTAGTCAAACTTGTATGTATTTTAATAAAGGCTTGTTCTTAAGCCTTTGGTATGTAACATATATTTATAAATTCTTTATTATGTTTTGAAGGGATAGCAAGTTTTGTTAAAGTATATATGATGCTACTCTCAATGAGTGGTTTTTGTTAAGGGTCTTATGTTAAATGTGGACAAACATTCTATACAAACTTTTTCTTTAAAGATAGCTTTACATATAATTCTTTGGGATTGCATGTGGTTGGGATTAAATATGCTTGGTTTTAAATATGGTCGTGTCAGTCTTTCCATAATAGTAGGAGGATGCATGTGCTAGGCCTTCTTTGAATTGTAAGAAGGCGTGCCTAGCACCCGTGCCCTCATATTAAAAAAAATTAGAAAAAAAGAGGATATGCCTTTGACCCTTATATTTCAAATATCTTTTTTTTTTTTTTTGTACCATGTTTCAAGAGTAATTAAAAAAAAATACCTATTTCCATACAAAGGTCGCCATCAATGTCATTAGGTGGATCACGTTACAATCGATAGCCAAGATAAGTCCCTTTTTAATAGAGTCGTGCATATGGCTTATGCGGGCCAACCCACTCTACCCTACTTCAACCTGCAGGTTATGTGGGTAGCCCACGTTAGCCTGCATTACTATACTAACCAAAATTTTTTTTACCCAACCTACCCTGCATGAGTTGGTAGTTAAATAGCTAGCCTGCAAACATGTTAATTTATTTTTTTGCAATATTTATAAGAATTCAAATTTAAATCTAAATATTTAATAATTTAGATGTAGAATATATTTAATTCTCACTAACTACCTAGATACTAATTCTTAGATGGTAATATCGATTATGGGGAAATTGTAGACTTCTATTGTGAAATATTTGATTTATTATTATTCTAACAAATAGAATTGGCTCCAATTTTTTTCTTTGATGTGGTAAGGAAAAATAAATCCTGCAAAATCTCAATCGATATAGTATTACTTATTGTAAATAGAAGCATCTACATAGGAAAATACTAAGATGTCTTATAAGGATATTTATTAAAACATGAAAAAATAATATTAAAAACCTATTGAATTTCTTTCTAATTTTCAACAAGCACACTACAGTTATATTGTCTAATAATTAAAAATATATAAGAAATAATTTTAATAATTTCCACAAATGTGACCATGTAAAAGTAGAGCCAATTAATATCATGAACTTGGGGTTCTTCTAGTCCTTAAATATAGAAGGTCGTGTTTCAAAAAATGTTGCCTGTTTGCACAACATTAAAGGAGTCAAGTAGCATTCATCAATTTGAAGTTCATTTACCTGTATTTACCTTCCAACTAGAAATTTAGAAAACCAAAAGTTGCCTACATAACTTATAGGAAGTGATCAAATATAAGTACCTCATAGGAATAAAGCGATTAAACAACTAGCATGAATATGATTAGAAGAAAGAGCACATAAATTTTTTTTTTTATTACCTAAGTATTTTATAGAAAGCAAGAGTAAGTACCTGAAGTGGTGATTAGTGAATGCTGCTTTGTTGGAAGGAAGGAGTGACCAATGAGATTCAATTTGTATATTTGATACAAAGAGAGAGGTAAAGTGGTAATGGTAAAGCTCAAAGACAAAGGGAAGAGAGAAAGTAGGATACTATACTAGGTTTTTTTTTCTCTAATTTATATTTCTTTTTTATGTTTTTAAGTGTGGTTTGTGGGCCAACCTGACCTGCAATGGGTGGCTTGCTTTAACCCATGGGTTATACGGGGTGGGCCATTTTGGCGTGCATATTAAATGGGTTAAATTTTCAACTTACCCGCAATATTTTTGTAAGTTATATGAGTTGGTCTGTGTAACCCACTCTGCATGCACAACTCTACTTTTTAGTTCATAGACCATATTAAGAAAAGTTGGATGATGGATAGACCGATCCAATAGGCTCTAGTCCAAGTCTAGTATGTCAATTTCCTTGATCATCCCAATTAGAGTTAGACATTTCAATCCCTATCAATTAACTAAAAGATCAAGCCCAATACTCAATAAAATAATTTTTGGCTCTATTAATCAATCATGATCCAATTGCATAGATCTTTGATGGCTAATAATCTTAGATAATAGTAAACAATGTATGAATTATCTATTTAAATATTGAATCAATTTTCATTAATGTGTTCAATAAGGTAAATATACAATGTTGCAATTGAAACTTGAGTTATAGAGATAAAAATGTCCATATACCATGACAAATGATGCTACATCCTCTCCATCTTATGTGCAAATTTTAATGTCCATAAAAACAAAGGTCAATTATATAAGTAGTGGAGAAGTTAGTTATTAGGAAAAATTCATATGAAGAGATACTAGGCAGATTCTATAATAACAATCATATATGTTAAAAAAAAAGGTGTGTATTAACCATTGAAATCTCTTGTTAGTATGTTTCTTTGCATGATGGTGTTGAGTAAAGACATGCCACATACTTGGTGAAAAATTATGTTAACATCATATAAGCAAGTAAACTAGATGTAGATGTATAAATTCAGTAGAAGTAGTCACGTGTGTGCAATGAATGACACACATTAAGAGAAAGATGAAATACGGAGGAGACTAGATAATTTCAATGGTCTCAAACATGAGTTATCAAGCATCAAACCCATTAGTAGTGATGAATAATAACATTTAATTTCTTGGGACAAAAATTTGATAACATATTTTAGTTAAATTTCTCTAATTTAAATGAAGAATATTTGAGTGTTTATAGAGCTTGATTATTAATGTCATCCGTGAATGATGGATCATATTAACAACTAACAGCCAAGATAAGTCCCTTTTAGCACATGGGGCCATAATATAAGGGTTGTGAAGAAAAACTTATGAATAGGATAAAGACAATATAGATGGAAAGCAAATTTTATTATCCTTCACCAAGAACATATATATACTACCAATATGGTTGGTAGAAAAGAGTATTGATATACCAACTTTACCTACCAATATATCTAACAATAAAATATAAAAAATAAATTACATTTTTTATAATGTATCTAATATCCCTATACCCCTCTTCAAGCTGAGGAAGTGATATCCATCATTCCCAGCTTGCATAAGATTTTTATAAAGTGTTGCTTTGGCAAAGATTTGGTGAACATGTTTGCTTCTTGGTTATTATGAGACATGCAGTAGATTGGTTCCTCCTTCTTCAATCTCTGATTTTATAGAATGTCAGTTTAAATAAACATGTCTCATGCGCTCATGCAAAATAGGATTTTTTACAATATTTGAGACTGACTTACTATCGCTATACACCAAAGTGTCTTACATTTAGAACCCTTAATAGTCTTTGTAGCTAAATCACCTCACATATCCCTTGAGCAGTTGCTCCATATTTAGCTCTAAACTATTCCTAGCAACCATAGATTGTTTCTTATTTCTCCAAGTCACTAAGTTACCCCAAACTTTTGTACTGTATCTAGATGTAGATTTACAATCAGAGATATCCCCTCCCTAATCAGCATCTATAAAAACTTTTATACTCTGATTTTGAGTCTTCTTAATAAAGAGACCCTTTCTTGGAGTTCCCTTAAGATACCTTAATATATAACTGATGCCATCTAGATGATGCTTGGTGGGCATGCATGACTTGATTAACAAGACTTATGAAGTGAGCCAAATCCATTGACCCGTGTCTATTGGAGTATCATCCTTTGGAGCATAACTCTTCTAGTCGTGTAGTAAGGGTGTATTAGGGGATTTACACGCTAAATTCCTGATCTCCTTCAAAAAATTCCATTATATATCTCCTTTGACTTATGAAAATGCCCTTTTTACTCCTAGCTAACTCCATCCCTAAAAAGAATCTTAATTCTTCAAGTTCTTTGGTCTTAAACTCCCTTGCAATATTCTTCCTTAGCCACTTAATCTCTACCATATCATTTCTAGTAATAATGATGTCATCGACATACACGATAAGGATAGATTTTAAACTATTTTTTCCTAATTTTATAAACAAGGTATGCTCAGCTTGACTCTACTGATAACATTATCTTAACAAAGTATCACTGAACTTTTTGAACCATGCTCTAAGAGATTGTTTCAAACCATACAAGGACTTGGTTAATTTACATACCTTTCCATTATTACTTTTTGAAGTAAATCTTGGAGGTATTTGCATGTAAATCTTCTCTTCTAAATCATCGTTTAAAAAAGAATTCTTAACATCCAACCGATGCAATGGCCAATCCTAATTTGCTACAAGAGATAAAATGACTCTACTGGAGTCTAACTTAGCTACTGGAGCAAAAGTTTCTTCATAATCTATCCCATAAGTTTGTGTATAACCCTAAGCCACCAATCGAGCCTTTGTATCGCTCTACACTACCGTCTAACTTGTATTTAATACTGAATACCCATTTGCTTCCTATTAGGTTCTTTCCCTCAGGTAAATCTACAATCTTCCATGTATTATTTTGATACATGGCTTTCATCTCTTCTAAAATAGCTTCTTTCCACTTTAGATTTCCTATAGCCCCTTGAATATTCACAAGTATGTTTTCTTCATCTGCTCTTGCTAAACAAGCCCTATATTTAGGTGATAGATTCTCATATGTAATATAATTAGTAATAGGATATTTTGCACATACTATCTTTTCGTTTCTTAAGGATATTGGAAGGTCTGGAGAGCTATCCTTTTGTACGTCAATACTTGCAACATTTTCTTGATAACAATAGACCAAAGGCTCCAACGAAAGTGATTGATCATGCAAGGGAATCTTCGATCATTTAGTATATACTTTAGTAGTTGGTCTCATTGGAGAATTATTTCTATTGGTCAGGTTTGTAATACCTTCTAATTGCATAGGATTGGAAGTAGCATGCCTGCTAGTAACTTTATCACTATGATTCAACAACTCACAAGAGCTTTCTAGTGAAGAAGGGGTTGATTCAGTCTGTTTAGACATCGGCAAGGTTCGGGTCGGTTCCAGACCCGAATCGGAACCGCCGGTTTACAGTTCCACATTTTGTGGAACCGGAACCAGAACCGCCAGAGCCGGGGCGGTTCACGGTTCCACGGAACCGCTGGTTTTGATGGTTTTGATTCCAGTTCCACGTGAATCGTGAACCGTGTTTATTATTATTATTATTCTTCTTCTTTCTTCTTTTTTTTTAAACAAACCGACCCCCTACACCCCCCAACCCTCCTCCTCCTTCTCTCCCCCTATACCAAAATCATTCCGCGTTCATGTATGTGCGTTTTTTTTTTTTTTTTTTTTGCGGGTCGGAACCGGTGGAACCGGTTTCGCGTGACGAACTGCGGCGGGTCCTTTGGCGGTTCCTAATTGTCCCCGACGAGGTGGTTCCCGGGTACGGAACCGCCGGGGACGATTCGGGGCGGTTCGCGGTTCAGAACCGCCCCGTGGTGATGTCTAAGTTTGTTCATCCTTATGTAGGGATAAAGTTTCAGTAAGTTGCAATTCATCTGATTTCTATAGGGTATATACAGAATAATAAGTAGTGTATATGAGTTGAAGGTTAATGAACAAAGAGTTATTATCATGATCATGAAGGAGCTCTAACTCCCCCTCAATCGATGAGCCAAAATAGGGTTGATTTTCAAGAAAGACAAGATCAAAAGTGACATATACACGCCTTGTAGGAGGATGATAACATTTATACTCCTTTTGTGTAGGTGAATACGCAATGAAGACACACTTAATTGCCCTAGAGTCAATCTTGTGTCTATTTTGTGAGTTATTCAAAATACACACAGTACACCCACTTTGGAGGAAGAGAATTTAGTAATCGTGTATGAGGATATGACTCAAGTAGAACGCTAATAGGAGTCCTATAATTGAGACCATTTGACAGGACACGATTAATAAGATATGTAAGGGTTAAAACTGCTTCTCCCCAGAAACTATTAGGAATTGAAGATGTGAACATTATTGATCTAGCAACTTCAAGTAAATGCCTATTCTTACGCTAAGCAATTAAATTTTGCTGAGGGGTGTAAGGACAAGAGCTTTGATGAACAATACTATTGGTAATTAGATGTTATCTCAACTCATTTGAAAATTATTCTTTTCCATTGTTAGTGCGAAGAATCTGAATATATTCTTGAAACATATTTGAGACAGAATTTATGGAATTTTTGAAATATATAGCAAATGTCTGATTTTTCTTTTAAGAGAACAACCCAACAAACTCGTGAGTGATCGTCAATACAAGTGGAAAACCACTTATATACTGTATAAGTTAATATCGAACCGGGCCCCAAATGTCACTATATATTAACTGAAAAGGTTTAGAGAGCGCTTATAAGGCTGAATATGATAAGGACTTATTGATAATTTTGCTATAATATTATGTTCACATTCAAAATCACCATCCTTTTTATTCTTGAACAAGTGTGGATAGAAGCGACCTAGATATGAAAAACTAGGATGACCAAGACGTTTATGCCATAGCATACATTGGACTCACTAGAAATTGACACAAAGGACTTAGATTCTTACTATCCCATAAATGTAGGTCTTCTTCCAAAAAAATAGTAGAGGCCATCGATTCCCTTAGCATTACCAATTATCCTCCCAGAAGATTGGTCTTGCAAAACATGATGCATAAAGAGAAAACAACTTTACATCCCATATCCTTTGTCAGCTTACTTAGACAACAAATTATACTTAAGCTTAAGAACATACGGGATATTGAACAGTTCCTTTTCCTTGTATCATAATATTATCTCCATTAACAACAAAATTTTTTTCTAAATCACTGCTCTTAGAAGAAGTATCAAACAAATGTAGTGAGTTGCACATATGATTAGATACTCTTGTGTCAATAATCCAATTTTCACAACTCAAACCTTTAAGAAGAGTCAAACATGTAACTGTTGGAGCTATTGTAGCAACAGTGTGTTCATTTGAATTACTCTCACTAGGATGCAGCCGGGTTTGATCTAAGATTTGCTAAAGGAGAATGGTACGGTCAATAGTAAAATTTACTGTTAGTGTTGACCATGGCTGATCCAACTTAGTAAGATGGGCAGTCTTAGGATTTTGACTATTTTGCTAGTGCATTGATTTTATATGACTTGGCTTGCCATGAAGTCTCCAACACGTCTCTTTCGTATGGTTAGGTCGGCAATAATAGTTACAACATTGTTTTCCTTTTGCAGTTGCCTATGGGTTCAATTATAATGACCCCTTTTTTTCGTTGTTTTTAAAATTATCACAAAGGGATCGTCTAATGCTCTTATACCATGAAGAAAAACTTATGAATAGGATAAATGCAATATGGATGGAAAAATATCCTTCACCAAGAACATATATACACACACACACTACTAATATGATTGGTAGAAAAAAAGTATTAATACACCAACCTTACCTACCAATATATTTAATAATAAAATATAAAAAATAAACTACATTTTTGACAATGTATATAATATCCCTGTGGGTTGCATGATGGATAGCTGGCCCAATGGCCTACTCTTGATCTAACATGCCATTTGATCATCCCAATGAGGATCAAACACGACAAGATGAATGCTGGTGAGTTATTTGATAACTTGCAAAATATATGAGCATAAAGAATGCCTTTGTGTTGTATAAACCTATTTTCAAGAATGTGTTTTTCCGTAGCATTCACTATGTCCCACCCAGGTGAATATGATACAACATTGCCTGCTGTTCTCCATCATGTTTTGGTTATAATAAGGAATGCATGTATCAAACTTTTGGTTTTAAGTAGTGAGTGAAATTCCTCATGGAAACTATGTAAATAAAGGTTGTTCTCTATATGGAACAGTATTACTGTGGTTCTATTACAATGTTTATTTGATATAGTAGAAAATCAGGATCTTGGTTCTGATGTGGAAATTGATGGTTTAAATAAGATCATATTATTAAGAGTCCTATAAAGTTGCAATTCTGCAATATTTTGATTCTCAATACTTCAAATCTTTGATGTGTCTAGCAATAATTTATTAAAGTTATGGCAGAATAGTTTGGGATTCAGCTTGAACCATTGTTGTTGATATGGTTATGTGCTGTGGTTTCACTGCTGCTGTGGTCAGCATGAATGATTATAGACTTGTGGTTGTGTTGAATTTGTATGTTGATTGATTGGGGGCAGATGTATATTGAGTGTTTTGTGTTTGTGGTTGAGATTTGAGAAGGCACATAAGCTGTTTGATGGAAGGTCTAAATGGAATAATTGCTTCTTCTTCTTTATTTATTTATTTATTTATTTTTTTTTCCTTCAAGGTTATTGTTTATTGAGTTGCTTAATTACCTAGGGAGTTGGTGCTATTAGTTTCCATTAGTTATTATAGATTATCCTTTCATGAGTTGGAAAAAAAATATCTGGAGGAAGAGTGGCATCTGTGAGTCTTTGTACCTCCTAGAGGTAAGAATCATGCATGAGTCTTTCGATAAACTAAAGGATGCATTGAAGAAAGTGAATGCAAATCTTAGATCTTTAGAAGCAATTTAGAATTGATTCGATTAAGAAGGCCAAACCTTTTATGCCAATACCAAAAATAAACAAACTAAGGAAGAATGAGCTTGAGCATGACCCAAAGTATGAGCAAAGCATTCATGAAGAAGTATTGAAGGAGGCTGAGGCTAAGAATGTGGTTGAGATAGAAGAGATTGATGATGTAGAGGCTCCAACATGGGCTATTGAAGTCAATCTTCCTCGTGAAGTTGTGGAAGTTCTTGAGGAGAGTGAGGCATCTTGAAGTGAATGCCATGGAAGAGGCTATGGAAATTTTTTCAGAAATCAATGGACAAGTTTAATGTGCAATAGCAGTTGAAAAGGTGGTGTAAAGGTCGACAAATTGGTAAATGTGGAAGCTGTGGATGAGGTAGAGCAAAGTGAGATTGTGGAATTCAAAGTCAAGGAAATAGTTGGAGATGCTGAAATTCTAAAGGAAACAGAGATGATATTGTTGAAGATGACTATTTGGTTAAAAGATCACTTATTACTACCAAGAATATTAGCGTTTTTCATGATTTGACCTGAGAGGACCTATGGCACATGTCATGAGTAGAGTCTATTATTTAGTATGCTATTCCCATTGTATCTTGAACCTCCATCACAGATGAGTACAGTTGACAGGAAACATGGTGGGTAGATAAAGATCGAGTTTTTAGCAAAGTCAAATGTTGAGTCAAGTTGGCATGGAATAATGGTTTTGAATGAGGAACATTGACAAAACCATTGCAATTATTCAAAGATTTGTTGATCTTCATGAGCTTCATGGATCATGTGCACATGATGAGTGGAATGAACTCCAGATGCCAATGATATTGTTGTTCTTGTTGAGTTGTTCTGTTTTCTTTTCTGTTCCTTGTAGTTCGTATTTGATTTGAGTTGAATCTTCAACCATCTTGAGGTGATGAGTTGATTATGGATCCAAATCCTAACCAATGAGCCGAAGGAAGAATTAAAACCGAGTCATGTTCGTTGGATTTGCTCACAAGTCCAAGAATACTGAGGATCTGCGGTTCGGGAAAGGGCTATTCAGACAGGCCCTTACTCATCTGACTAGCCTAAGCATAGAAAGCATCCACCTGACCAGTTGTCGCCTCTCGAATCAGCTGAACAAGAATATATGTTTACTTCAAAACATTTCTTCATCCATCTGGGCCAGTCCATTTATTCCATCCATATGGCTATCACATGAAGAGTCAACAGGTCTTGATCCAACAGTTATGCTGCCATTCGGCAGGTTATTACTCTTGTTCTTCTGTTGATTTGTTTTACGAGACTTTACTGTATTTACAATTATGCTAATAAATCATGTGAGGAATTTAAACAGGGTTTCAGGGTTTATTTTTCACTAGTCATCTTCCATTATTGCATGTTTTAACTCTTTAACTCGAAGTAGCTAAAGGGAAGAGGGGGGGGGGGGGTGGGGGGTGGGTGGGTTCGTGGGAACTCTCTTTAATTCCAACTAGTAAGTAATATTATAATCTATGTAACACCTTGTAGATTTTTATCAGTCATAAGTAGGTTATAAGTAACATTGGTTGTTAATTTGACTACAAACCCACTTCGCATTTGCTTCTAGTATTATTTACAATTATATCTTTTATGTTTTGCATTTTACATACAAAAATACCAAAAATGTAAAATCTGCAGCTCTCTCACCTTCCGGCACAGCATGGAGTGAACGGTTCAAGTTTCTCACCTGCTCACATCAATTAGTACGAAAGTTGAGGCAATGATAACTCATAAGTTTGCAGAGTAGGCAGATAATGATTAAGTTCGAGATTGTACATTCATCACTTGTCAATTGTCTTGTATAAAATGTCTCTAAAAGTCTAGAAACCAGACCAATTTATATGTCATAGCAGCGGCAAAACCAACAATGGGTTGAATGAACAGATCCTGATAGAAAATAGCTGGATATATTAGTTTGTTGCTTAATTGTCAAATTATAATTGGAGCTAAAAGATGTAGGTTCTTGGCTCCCAACTGGTCAAGAAGAACAAATGAAAATCAGCAAAACACGAAGTGCATGTATTGTATACTTGTTTAGAGTTTGCTTTCTTTGACAACTTTTGATGAATAGTAATATCTTGTTTGTAACAAGCTGTGTAATTTTATGTATGTATATTTGCAAGTGGAACAAACTGAAAATAAATCTGAAGGATGCTATTAACCACAAGAGATTTGTCATAAGTTTGTCCTCTATTTGCTCTTGTTTATCCTTGTTTGCACCCACATCTTCTAACATTTATCCTATGTGTGAACACAGCAAACATGCTTTATCTGCAATCACTACATTTTTTTTACATCACTAAAATTGTGTATGTATCTGTCTGCACTTGGAAGCAATGATGCATCCTCTCAGAAAATGATGTTATTGTTTCTATCATGTTTTAATCTTCTTTTTTCTCATATATCCTCTATGCTATTGAAATCTTTTTTATAAGTAACACTAAATGCGAATTCATTAAACAACAGTGCTACATCAAGCGTGGAACAAGTTTTAGTCCTATACTTGAGATAAAAATCATGTCAAATGGATTTATCGACCAGTCAATAGTGCATCTGAAATTTCATTGCCAGAAAATAGTTCATGCTGGCTTGAAGATGTATCACTTTGCACCAGTTTTCTTTCGGTGAAGAAACCAGGCTCTTTTGGTGGTGGTAGAGGATTTTCACTTCCTAACATAAGAACCACTGAGGACATACTTGGTCTGTCCACTGGATTTTGTTGTACACATAAAAGAGCAACATGTATTGATTTTGAAACATCAGCTTCATCATATGAGTTCCCAATTAGATGATCAAGCAACTCTATGGACCTGTCTTGTGTGTAGAGCCACCAAGCCTGTGAAAACAAGATAGAAGAATTATTAGAACAGGTTCTTGATGGTATCATGAATTAGTATTAAATTTGATATCAGTCAAACTAATCTGAAATCTATAGCTTTTAGATGGTTAAGCAGTTGTGGTATCAAATGTAATACTCTATTAAGGAGGTTTTGAATTTAAGTCCCTTTGTTACCATTTCAGTCCCACTCGGCTGTTTTATATCATGAGATTCCATCCATATCTATTTTAATTGCCTAGTGTCCCAGAACACCTGATAAGGCAAGTTTATTTGCCTTTTTTTCCCTTTTTTTTTTTTTTAACGATTCACAAGAATCACATAAAATAGTATAATTTCAGCGGCGTTCCAAAATCACACAAGTATAACCTCATATGCTTTAGTTTGATGCACTTGTTATTAGTGCCATATATGTAAAAACTACAAATATAAAAGCACCTACATCTAGAGGTTTAAACTCTCAAATAAATTGACTTGTGGCATTGAATCTAACAAGAGGAAGAAATGAGTGGGACTTACATGTCCAAGAAGGTTATGACCGTGGTCTGGATGACTAAATGCTCTGTTTCTAGTGCCACTTACTATCTCAAGCACCAAAACTCCATAACTAAAGACATCAGATTTTGTTGAGAAAACTCCATCAATTGCATATTCAGGAGCCATGTAGCCACTGGAAGAAGTAGCATCAATGCATGAGGTACAGTCACCATTTTGTGGTCAGCATGTATGTAGTAAGTAATGAAAATAAGAAATACTTACTATGTTCCAACTACTCTCTTCGTATTCGCTTCCCTCTCATTTTCCTTGAAACTTCTAGCCAACCCAAAATCAGAAATTTTGGGATTCATCTCATTATCCAACAAAACATTGCTAGCTTTAAGATCTCTATGAATTATTCTTAATCTTGAATCTTGATGAAGGTAAAGAAGCCCTCTTGCAATCCCATTGATTATGCTAAAGCGCATATTCCAATGTAGCAGCTTTCGACGGGTTTGATCTGTATTTGAAGGAGCAGAACAGAACTTTATGTTCCATTATTAGCCTAGCAATCATAAGTTCTTAACCATGCAGAGGGGAAAAAGGAAAAAAGGAAATAACAAAAAGCATTGTGTTATTGACACAAACCAAAAATGAAATAATCAAGGCCTTTGTTGTGCATGTATTCATAGATCAGCAAATTTTCCTTCCCAATGCAGCATCCTAGAAGTTTCACTAGGTTCCTGTGTTGAAGCTTAGCAACACAAAGAACTTCATTCTTGAACTCATCCAATCCTTGTGTTGAGTTCTTCCCAAGCCTCTTGACTGCAATTGCTTGGCCATTACATAACCTTCCCTGCACAATTTCACTTGTTGTTGACTTCATTCTTCTCAAATAGCAAAGATTTAGAGAGTAGGGTTCAATTTTTAGGTGTGGACATGGCACAAGAATCTAGCCAATGCGTGATGTACTAGAACATCACTGTTTTGAATATCTAAAGCACTGTTAGAGTTTCCTCTTTTGCTGGGGAAAGTTATGATTAGAGTTTGTAGGGCTTGTTTCAGAGAGCCTGCTAATCCACGGTGATTTGTTATGAAGGAACCTTTGATCTCTAAAGTCATCATAATTAGGGATAATCTCAGATGAGGTAATTATACAAGCTGCTCACTATATCATAATAAAAATAGAAATTTCTGATAAAAATAGAAAATAGATAGTATAAACAGAATTAACTGCGCTATCACACATGTTTCTTAAGACACCATCAAAAAGGCATTCTAACATTTTGATCATTTCCTGGTGAGAAAATTTCCAAGTTCTCGTTATGCTATGTGCCATTTGGTCATGTATGATTTTGCATCAACGGGTCATTAGCTTGGTCATTGCATGATACCACTAGGTTCTGCAATAATTGATTTATGCAGCTTCTATGAATGAATAATTGGTGCAGTGGTCTTCACCAAAATGACAAAATCAAAAGAAACAACTGATGCATTGTCCTGTTTCTTCAAGAATAAACTGAACGAAATAAAATCCATACTTGGTAGACTGGTCCAAAACCACCTTCTCCAAGTTTATTTTCAAGAGAGAACCCATTGGTAGCAGCAGCCACTGCATCATAGTCGAATAATGGTAGCTCTAAATCTTCCTGCTGATTATCAGTACTTTGTGCTTCTCCCCCTAAGTTGACTTCCTTACCTGCCATGAAGTAAAGATGTATAATCCAAGAGGATAGCAAAACTATTCTTTATGCTTTTCTTCAAAATTAACAATTCAGTTTTTGGATTGATACATATGTAAAAACGATAGCTTCATTGCTGTGGTGAATTATCAAGATCCCAATTGGAATAACAGTTAATAGGAATATAAATTGTTACACAAGTAAAGTTTACTTTTAGATTGCTTTTTTGTTTTAACTAGTGTTTTCCCCCCCTCATCAGGGGTGTCCAAATGCAACATTATAAGTTCATCGAAATTGGTTTAGTCAACCTATTAGTATTGAACTAGTTAACATGGTTTACCTTTGCAACGCGTCTTCAATTTACAAATCAACAGACCAACACATAGAGAAATCACCAAAAATGGCAGCACAATGCCGAGGATCAACTTTTCTTTCTTCCGTTTGGATTTTAATAAGCCTGAAAGAAGTGAAATGAAAGTCTATAGAAGCAGAAAAATAGAACAGAAATTGGAAGATCTGGATATACACAAGTGAATTGATGCAAATTCTGGCCAACCTGTAAAAGGATGATATATGTTCTTACTGGTGTAAGCAAATGATGAAAGTACACCAAGGTTGTGCAAAAGGTGATGTACTTTTTCAGTGATACAAATACAAGATGAACATTGCACAAAGCAATCCTTTCGATTTGTGTAGTTAGTTATCATCTTATTAACATGTCTTTACTCACTTTTTTGCATTACTTTGTGCAATGTTCATTACATGTATAAACTACTAAAAACGTACATCTGTATTACCTTGTGTAACATTTATCAGCTACTCGGATGACTGAAAACACAATACCACATGTATCATAATTTCGTGGGATATCATTTAGGAATTCAGTATGTTAATATCCCTATTAACATCCATAGAAAAAACTCAAATACTTTATTTAAATCAAACCTGATTCAGAGGCTGCCATTCGGATAAACATGCTCTGCCCATTATGATCGTACTCTACTATATCGATTAGGTCTCCATACCACAACAAACATCCAGTTCCATCTGAAATATTTAAAGTGGCGTATCCCATGCAGGAACACTTTTTCTTGCAAATTTGCTTGCATTCGTCAAGGTTCATGGTCATATTATACCATGAGATCCGTGTATCAGGTAACTTGATTCCTGAATACTCAAGAAATATGTCAGTTTTACATTGCAAGGCAGTCCTCCTTTCACATCCACTAGACCAGTCCACCGCATTCCACTCCGTAATGTTCTTTGGCACAAAGCCTTTTAAGCAACTACAGAGTGGGGAGTCGTTTGCATTGCAACTGCCATATATGCCACATAATGCATATAAATCGCAGTTGGCAACTTCCATTGCAAGGTAGAGATCCCAGCTTTGGGTATGTCGGTTCCATATAAATCGCTGAATAATACCATTTGAATTCAAAATTACTCTGGCAGGTGCTGAGGGGTCACGAAGCTCATAATGGTAATACATTTCCTGGTCATTCAACACAAAACCAAACACATAATATGGATTTTGGGCCAAAGTTGGTGCTCCACTGAACCGGATACCATTCCATGGTCCTGATCTATACTTGACAACTGAACCCTTCCTTAAAAACTGCTCTGGAAATCCTTCTGGATCAAACCGATATGTATAATCACCCAGGGAAGGGTCATCTGCACTCTTTAGAGATGTTAAATACCGGTTAAAACCTGTTGTTCTGTTTATTCCAAACTTCATACCAGGCAGAAAAGTGTCACTAGGATAATCAAAACTCTGCCATATGAAATTATTCATATCACTTTCTTGTGCGTCTCTCATAACAAAGTTCCCCGAATCCAAAAGCTGAGCTACCGGATTTGTCACACTCCCTGATGAGTTAGAAGACCATACTTGATAGCCTGTGCTGTTCTGAAGAATGAGACCTCCCTGGCTAGTAACTTTTAAAGTACCTGATGAATCTGTGAGAGGTGTGACTCTATTGGCAATCCACACTACTGTACTAGTAGATTTCACGTACCATATTCCAAGGTATCGTTTTGGTGGATCACTGGAGCTAAAGAATCCTAGCTCAAAAGCCCTACCAGCTGATATTATTGTTTGGCCATCTTGGAGGTCTTTGGATGTGTTTATTGTATCAAGTGCCCTGCAAATCGGTATCAAAATCAGCATAGGTAAGTAAAGAGAGACAACAATAAAGATTAGTCTTGAGCTTTTCATGATCAATTTTCTCAGTCAACTGGCTTTCTAATTTGGAGTTGATGAACTAGGTGCTCTAGACCAAACTCAAAACTTTGGTTCTCGGTATTCGGTTATGGTATAGTGCTTTTTATTTCTTAGGAGATAATGAAAGATGCCCACCAATAATTTTGAGTACTAAACACCAACACACAAGAAGAACGTTAAATTGCATTAACCTTCTTGTGTCTTCTGACATGGTTTGAACGTTCAACTGCTGCGTATGACTGGCACGCACTCCGAGGCAACAGCTGAGCAATACTTTCTTCAAATTTTCGCATCAATCATTTTAGGGAGGCTATTTTCGTCATTAAACGAAGTCGCACAGTAGCATTATCGTTTTTTTTTGGCAAATTTGGTATTCTAGTCAAGATTTGTTATTTCAAGCTAACACCGACTTTTTACGGGATATAGTATTATTGTTAAAATCTGGAAAATAATTTTTAATTTAAGACAATTATTAACAATAATTATTCATATAAGGTCAAATAAAAAATAATTACTAGTATATAATGTCAAAATTATATCTTATAAATAGGATATAAAAATAAAAATTATACATACATATATTACGTCTTTTAATCACGATACTCAATTATAAAATGCGATATACTAAGACCATAAGATAAAAGAGAAAGAGAAAGAAGAGAGAGAGGATAGGAGAGAGAGTGACCGTGAGAGACGGAGAAAGACGATCGAGGAGAGAGTGTGAGAGACACGAGATACAGAGGAAAAAGCTAAGAAGAGAGAGAGAGAGAGAGAGAGAGAGAAGGTTGGTTTTGAATTTTGTTGACTTCTTAAAAGACCTACATTGCATGGAGATTCAATGAAATTTAATTCTGAATGTATTTTTCTGTATTAAATTGCGATACTTTCAGAAAAATAATATACCGTGTTTAATGAAGAGGATATAAATATGATATTAAAACTTGATATTATAATTAACAATCATGATTTAAATATAATTTTTTTATTCTATTTTCGAAATGTGATCAACAACTATATATTAGTAATTAATTTCATCTAACATGTATATTAATAATTTTTTCTATATAGAAATTATAGACACGTATTAGACCTTGAAATCTAGTATATTCGTCTAAATTTGGTATTTCGACCTATTATCAAGTTTTTTTAGGTTTTTGTATCTTTATGCAAATATGATATTCTCATCAAAATTTGGTACTTTGAATGAGTACTAATTTTTTATGGAATTTGATATTTTTGTCCAAAATTTGATACTTTGAGTGAGTTCCAATTTTTTATACATTCTTGTATTTTTGTGTAAAAATGATATTCACGTTCAAATTTGGTTACTCAAGCGAGTACCAACCTTTTATAAGTTTAGATATTTTTGTGCAAATTTGATATTCTTGTCCAAATTTGATATTTTGAATAAGTACCAACTTTTCTTATGGGATCTAATATTATTGTCAACATCTAATATTATTATCTAAATTTAGTACTTTGAGAGAGTACCAATTTTTTATAAGTTTTAATATTTTTGTGTAAATTTGATATTCTTTTTCAAATTTGGTACTTTTTGTGAGTACAAACTTTCTCCCGTGCTATTATTGTTGAAATATGGTACTTTTGATATGTGACTAGTTTACCCAGTCACAACCACATTTCAAGTTGCTAGAGGCGAGCTTTTCCTATAATTCCGTCATTTTACGGTAGGTCCACATCTAATGAATATCTGTTGCAGCGTCGACTATTAAATTTGATGGAAATGACTAATAGTTCCTTTTAAAGCTTACGGTTCATCCATGCCAAGAAAATGAAGCAAGGAAAACATGTGGTCATATAGGAGAGGACAAAGTATACTCGTTATGATAGACTTCATGAGTCCACACTAAAACGGGACAAGGGAAAAGGTTAAGTCTTCATTAGTAGAAACCAAAACAGATAGATTGGACATGGCCACATAGAAAATGGTGGTGAAAGGAACTATTAATATATTTAAGGTCATCATTAGCCTGCCACAATAGTCAATCTAATAAGTTTTGTTCGCTTAAGCAACAATCCAACGTTTGGAAAGGCATGCCCTTTGGCTTTTAGTTAGATATGGCTGTAACGTGTATGTCTTCTGGAAGTTTGATGAATAGACACGAAAGTTTTGATCATGAAAACCCTAATCAAGGTGGACACGTTTTCGGAATCGAACTGAATCGAATCAAAATTGAAATCATCAATTTCGGGTCTTGAAAATAAGAAACTAGAATCGAAACGTTTTTCATGGTTCTACTCCGATTTTATGGAACCGGTAATTCTCGGTTCTGATTTTGGAACCATGGAGCTGTCTTTTTTCTTTAAAGTAAAAAAAGTAAAATTTATATTTTAATAAAATAAATTATAAACTCAAAATAATTAATTATTAAGTCTAAAAGTGTTAAGTTATTTAGTCAAAATTTTTAAAAATTTGTTTAGAATGCGCATTTATTTATGCATAAACACAACTAATATTAATTATAATTAGTAATATGAGATTGTAAAATACTTTAGAGGATAACCAAAAAAATTACAATACAAAACATAGTCTCACGTTATTAATGAATGAATTTTTGTTTTAGGAGAAGTTTATATAAATTAAATTATATATAATTTTAAGTTATGTTTATTTGTATTATTGATAATAAAAATTAAATATCATAAATACTAAATATGTAATAAATTTTACTTTTCATATGAAATAGTGTAAACATTAATAATTATATATTTAATATAAATTTTAAAATTTTTCATCTAATCATTTCTTTTAATGGAACAGGTTGGAACAACTGGTTCCACCCAATTCTAGGTTGTTGAAGCACCTAGAAACAGAAAAATTGATGATTTCTTAGCCTGTTTTAAATCGTCTAACTGGTTTCGATTTTAGAATCACTAGTGATGATTCCTCCAACCATGATGCTATGTGTCAATGAGGAATGATGGATGACTTGTAGCAGTAAAAGCATATTTGCTATGTTGAAATAATTATTTTGATAGACTAGGAAAAGAAGAAAAATAATTTATATTTCTTTTAATTTTTTATTCCAAACTTTTAAAAAATAATTCCATTAATTTAGTACTCAAAATCACGTTCCAGAAATCGTATTTTCAAGAAATGGCTTTTAAGATAATATAAGTATTAAAATTATGTATTGGAAACATGATTTCAATTTGATAACAAATTGCATTTTCAAGACAAGATGACTAAGATATCATTAAAATCAGGTTGAAATTGTATTTTAAAGAAACACTTTTTAAAAAGTTCAGACTTTTATAATTTTTTAAAAATGTATATATTATCGGTTTAACCCCTATAGACTTCCGCAATAAGGGAAAAAATAATAATATTTAAAAAAAATTACATAAACCCTATTGCACCAAAAATAATCCCATAAATAGCAAAGCTGATCTCATCTCTTAAAGAGATGAAATCGAAACATCCCTTCAAGAGACGAGCTTAGTGTAGATAAATAAATCTCTACGGTTATCTCGTCTCTTAAAAAGACAAGATTAGATAAACGAATCTCGATCTTGTCTTTTGAAGGGACGAAAGACGAGATTAGTATATTACAACCTCATCTCTTAAAAAGATGACATCAACTTATCTATTTTTAGAATTATTTTTAGCCTACCGGGATTGTGTAATTTCTTTTAAATATTATTATTTTTTTCCATAATCTTAGACTTCCTCCTATGCGTAGACCCTATGCAAGTCTAGAAGCGATGATATCAAACTAGACAACATAGGAATCAACTAAGACCGACACAACGCCCCGCCCACGGGTGACCTGTCATAGCCCTCATGGACTGGCACGTCTCCTCTCGCCCAAAACTTTGAAAATTCGCCTCCATTTGATTCAGGATATGAGTTACCCAATAAAACAAATTTATGAAAATTAACATGGGAAATATACAATCATATCAGCCTGAAAATTCAAAGAATAATCTTGTTTTATGATACTAACCACTCAAATTTTTTAGATTTGTTGTGAAGCTGAAATAAAGTTTGAAATCAGAATTAAATTTTTAGATGAATTTTTTTTTTTTTTGGACATAAATTTTTAGATGATTTGGCCATTATTGTTAAAGAACTCTAATAATTTTAGAGCAGGGACTCTCATTTTGAGATCGATTCATGATTCTCTGCATTGTCTTATGGTTGTCCATTAAACCATTTTTTTTTTTTTTTTTGGCCTGTCATTAAACCATTAAACCATTTTCGCATGAAGAGCTTTAACACTAAATTTTTTTAACTTAGATTCCCGTGAAGGTGTTGGGTGCATTTGGTTTAAACAGTCAAGTCAAGAAAATAGCTACCCTCTTGTTGATCAGCAAGAATCTGTAAGATGATGTCGACTTTCCGAAATTGATGGAGAATTCAACAGCTGTGGCTAATGTAGTTGACTTGTATGCGAGAGATATATCTGGTTCCACAAAGAAACTCTATCTTTTCTTGATTGGTTTGAAGCTTCTCTTCCCAGGTATTTCAGAAAATTGACCAACTACAATTTGTTGAAGTTTAATATTAATTATGGTACCAAATTCCAGGACTCTTTTGAGCATTTCACATTCCAAATTTTTTTTATGATATGATTCTCTGACCAGCCTTACATCCTCTCCATTCAAAATGGAGATTTTTAATTTGTAATTCTTTTTTATATCAGTAACAACATTATAGTTGTTTGTTAAATTCTAAAAAGTCCTTCAGAAGTGACTGCACGTGCAATCATGGTCATGATAAAAACAGCCATTTAAAATACAAAATGGGACTACTTAAACTAAAACTTTCCTCTTGATTCAAATCATTTAGACCAAAACGACACTAACAACTAGACTATATTGATATGGTAATTTCATCAAATCATGTTGTCATGTTTCAATTTTCTCTCCTGTTTTTCTTTGTTGTTACTGCAATCTTTTCACATACAAGACTCATTGCAAAATCATTAAACAACAGTACTATGTCATGGAAAGGAGCAAGGTTTGATCCTACACTTGAGATGATAATTATAATATTAAAAAAAAAAATGTCAAATGGGCTTTTATCGACCAACACATAGCGATACTGAAATTTCATTGCCGGAAAACGGTTCAAGCTGGCTTGAAGATGTATCGTCTTTGACCAGTGTTCTTTCATTGAAGAAACCAGGCTCTGTTGGTGGTGGCAGAGGATTTTCACTTCCTAGCATAAGAACCACCGAGGACATACTTGGTCTGTCAACTGGATTTCGTTGAACACATAAAAGACCAATATGTATTGATTTCAAAACTTCAGCTTCGTTGTAGGAGTCTCCGATTAGATGATCAAGTAACTCTATGGACTTTTCTTGTGTATAGAGCCACCAAGCCTGTGAAAAGATGTTACAATTATTAGTGTTACAGCATAAATGTGCCCCTACTATATTTATAAGTTTAAACTTTTAAATCAAATGGTTGTGGTATTAATCTTAACAATTAGCACCATTTTTTCTTCATGCATATATTAGTGTTAAATTTGATATACCATGATTTAATCCCAAAGCCTTTAGATGATTAAGTTGTGGTATCAAATCTAATACACTATCAAGGAGATCCTCTGCTCGAGTCTCTTTGTCACATTTCATCCGTTTTTGGCCTTCTAAGTGATGCATTGCTATCAATATTGGTTTGTTCCTTTTTTTTTTACACTGCTTTTGGGTTGGAAAAAATGCACATGGAATCACTTAGAATAGTGAGAAGAAAAGTGAATTCTTACATGTCCAAGAAGGTTATGACTATGGTCAGGATGGCTAAATGCTCTGTTTCTTGTGCCACTTACTATCTCAAGCACCAAAACACCATAGCTAAAGACATCAGATTTGGTCGAGAAAACTCCATCAATTGCATATTCTGGAGACATATAGCCACTGGAAGAATCAACATCCATCCATGAGTTACAATCATCATTTTTTTTGTTAGTATTAGAATAAGTAATGAAAAATTAGAAATACTTACTATGTCCCAACCACTCTTTTTGTATTTGCTTCCCTCTCATTTTCTCTAAAGCTTCTAGCCAATCCAAAATCAGAAATTTTTGGATTCATCTCATTATCCAACAAAACATTGCTAGCTTTGAGATCTCTATGAATTATCCTTAATCTGGAGTCTTGATGAAGGTAAAGCAGCCCTCTAGCAATCCCATTAATGATATGAAAGCGCCTATCCCAGTATAGCAGTTTTCGCTGAGTTTGATCTGTACTTGAAAGAGCAAAAAAAGAACGTTATATTCCATTATCAGCCATGCAATCATAACCATGTAGAGGGGGAAAAAGCATTGTGTTATTTATGCAAACCGAAAATGAAATGGTCAAGGCCTTTGTTTGGCACGTATTCATAGATTAACAAATTTTCCTCCCCAATGCAGCATCCTTGAAGCTTCACAAGGTTTCTGTGTTGAAGTTTAGCAACATAAAGAACTTCATTCATGAACTCGTCCAATCCTTGTGTGGAGTTCTTCCTAAGCCTCTTGACTGCAACTTCTTGGCCATCACTTAACCTTCCCTGCACATTTTCACTTATCAATAACTTCATTCTACTCAAATAGCTAACTAATGATTTACTACAAAATCAGTGTTCGGATATGCTTAAATTCGTTAGAGCTTCTTCTTTTTCCGCTGGAAGTTATGATGATTAGAGCTTGGAGGGCTCATTTGAGGGAGGCTGCTAATCTCATAGTGGCTCATTCGGAGAAAACCTTTGATCTCTACAGATTTGTAATTAGGGACAATAACTTGCTGTCTTATTACTTCTCAGTTGAGGTATTTATACAAGCTGTTATTCCATCAACATAAAAGTAAAAATCTCTGGATAGAAGTAGAAAATAGATAGTCTAAATTAGTAAACCGTGCTATCACACGTGTCTTGAGATACTGAAAAGGCATTCCTAACATTTTGGTCATATCCTAGTGGAATATCTTTCAAGTTCTTGCTATGCTATATGCCATTTGGTCACGTCATGGTTTTGTTTGCAGAGCTTATCAGCATGGACCTCTGCAGTGATTGACTAATGCAGCTTCTATGAATGAACGACCAGTGCACTGTCCTGTTTATTCAAGAAAAGATTGCTAAAAAAAAAAAAAAATCCACACCTTGTAGACTGGTCCAAAACCACCCTCTCCAAGTTTATTTTCAAGAGAGAAATTATTGGTAGCAGAAGCTACTACAGCCAAGTCGAATAGTGGTAGTTCTAGATCTTCGTGTTGATTATCAGCACTTTGTACTGTGCCACCTGACTTAACTTCCTTGCCTGACATGAAGTAAAATATAGTCCATCAGGATAGTGAAACAATTCTCATTGCTTCTGTACATAATAAAAGTTTCAGTTTTTGGATCAGTACATATATAAATATGATCGCTTCGTCGCTGTAGTGAATTATCAAGTTCATTGAACGTAGTTTGGTCAAATCAAATTAACATGATTTACCTTTGCGACGCCTCTTCAAGTTACAAATCAATAGACCAACAAATAGAGAAATCACCAAAAATGGAAGCACAGAGCCAAGGATCAACTTTTCTTTCTTCATTTTGGATTTGGTTAAGCCTGAAAAAAGTTAATAGAAGTCCACAGAACTGGGGAAAAAAACAAAAAGGAAGATGCAGAATATTACAACTAAATTGATGCAAATTCAACCTACCTGTGGATGGATGATACATGTTTTTTCTGGTTTAAACTAATAATGAAAGGTCCATCATGTGGTGTATGTTTTAGTGATTTAAATACGTGATGAACATTGTACAGAGAGGTTTATTATTCGAGTCATGTAGTTAACATCCTACTAACATCTCTTAATTTACTTATTCGCATTACTTTGTGAAATGCTTTTACCTATTAAAGTCACTAAGAACATGCATTAACGTTTTGTGTCACCTTATATAGCATATATTATCTTCACGCATCACTAAAACATGCAATACCATAGGTATAATAGTCTTATGGAAGATCCCCTAGGAATACAGTATGCTAATATCCCTATTAACATCCATACGAAGAACTCATACTCTTCTTTAGATCAAACCTGATTCAGAAGCTGCCATTCGGATAAACATGCTCTGCCCATTATGATCGTACTCCCTTATATCGATCAAGTCTCTATACCAAAGCAAACATCCAGTTCCATCTTTAATATTTAATGTGGTGTATCCCATGCAGGAACAATTTTTCTTGCAAACCTCCTTGCATTCTTGAAGATTCATGGTCTTATTATACCATGATGTCCGTGTATCCGGTAACTTGATTCCTGAATACTCAAGAAATATGTCATTTCTACATTCCAAGGTAGTCCTCCTAACACATCCGCTAGACCAGTCCACTGCATTCCACTCTTCAATGTTCTTAGGCACAAAGCCTTTCAAACAACTACAAACAGGAGAGTTGTTTATATTGCAAGTGCCATATTCTCCACAAAGTGCATATGCATCACAATTATCCACCGGTGTTTCTAGGTAGAGAATCCAGCTTTGTGTATGCTGGTTCCATGTAAATCGCTGAATAATGCCATTTGAATTCAAAATCAATCTAGAAGTTACTGAGCTATCAGGAAGCTCATAATGGTAATACATTTCCTGGTCATTTAACACAAAACCAAACATGTAATAAGGATTTGGGGTTAAATTTGGTGTTCCACTAAACCGTATACCATTCCATGGTCCTGATCTAAATTTGACAACTGAACCCTGCCTTAAAATCAGTTGTGGAAAGCCATTCGGGTCTAAACGATAAGTGTAATCGCCTGGCGAAGGATCATTTACACTCTTTGGAGATGTTAAATACCTGTTAATTCCTGTCTTTCTATTAAGTCCAAACTTCATACTCGGCAACAGAGTATCACTAGGATGATCAAAACTCTGCCATATGAAATCATTCAAGACTCTTTCTTGTGCATCTCTCACAATAAAGTTGCCCGTTTCCAAAAGTTGAGCTACTGGACTAGTCACAGTTCTTGATGAGTTAGATGACCAAATTTGATCACCTGTACTGTTTTGAAGAATGACATTTCCTTGGCTAGTAACTTTTAAAACACCTGATGAATCAGTGAGAGGTGTGAATCTATTGGCTATCCACACAACTGTGCTAGTAGATTTCTTGTACCATATTCCAAGGTATCGCTTTGGTGGATCACCAGAGCTGAAGAATCCTAGTTCAAAAGTCCCACTGGCTGATGCTAATGTCTGGCCATCTTGAAGGGCTTTAGATGTGCTTATTGTGTCGAGTGCGTAGCAAATCTGTATCGAAAGCACCATAGATAAGTAAAGAAAAATTACAACAAAGAATATCTGTGAAATTTTCATGACAGGCTGCTTTATTGACTTGGTTTCTAATCTGTAGAATTGATGAACCAAGGTCCCAGAGGTAACTCAATAGTTTGGTTCACACTACTTCAGTTATAGTAGTCTTTTTTATACTTCTAGTAAAAATGAACGATTTCCACCACAATATTCCGATTTTGAATTTTCTACTTCAGCATAAAATTGGGGAACTAAGTCAACACATGATAAAGACCCTTGGCCTTTCGATTACGGCACTGACTCAGTGATCAGAGCTTAGCTGGAACTTTTCCGTTGGGGGAGTATGACATATGTTAGAATACAGAGCATTGATATACTTGTTAAAAAGATAGGTTAGAGTTGTAATCAAGATTTCAAAGTACTCTGAATTCAAACTTTAGCACCTATAACTTAATAACAGGTCCGCATCTAATAAATAGTTGCACATCATTTGTCCCGGCCGGCAACTTGATTGAGACTGCCAACAATTCATATAAAATTCTATGCCACACGTAGTCATCCATGAAAGGGCCAGTATACTCATGAGGATGGACTTTATGAGTTCATATAAAGAAAGGACAAAAGGAAAATGTTAACTTTTAATAGAAATCGAAAGAAATAGGATGGACATAGTCACATAAAAAATGATGGTGATAGGAATTGTTAACTAATATACCTATGATCAACACCAACAGACCAGAATAGACGTTTTCTGGTATGTTAGAGATGGTGGTCTTAACATGTGTAGGTCTTTGGAAGTTTGATAAATAGACACGAAAGCTTTGAACGTGAAAACTCAAACCTTGATGTTATACCTTAGCGCCACAATCAATGGTAGTTCATACCATATTTATAAGTTTAAGTTTTTAGATTAGATGATTATGATATTAGCTTTAACATAAGCACTTGTTACAACCTCAAAATCCCAACCCACAAGTGAACAACTTAATTTAATTAGGTTATTATATGATCTCATACTTTGAGATTATATTAAAATTAGCACCATAATTATTTAATTTAATTTTAGATCAGATTATTATGATGCTAACCTTATTAATACTTTTAGTAACATCCATGATCAAATTAGTACAATCAACTCCATAAGTCTATTGGTCTTCTAACATGGAATAGATAATTGTTGTGTGCTGATGTGAAATCATAGATGGATAAGTTGCAGCAGTAAAAGCAAAGAGAATTAGGAGAAGAAATAAGATCACGAAACAATTTTACTTGGAAAAACCTAAATGAACTTTGGGTGAAAAACCATAGAAGCATAGCAGCAGATTTTCTATTTTAAAATAGTTTCCTGATAGACTTCCTCTTATGCATCCTAAAAAAAAACCAAGGCTGGTATAGATCCAGACAACATAGGAAACAAACTAAGAATGATATGAAGAATTTGGTTGACAGCACCTAGACCACCGAGTTGCTGGGATAGCCCTTGCAAACCAGCTCGTGGCCTGAGCCAAAAGTGTTATGTCTCTGCTTGCCCCAAGCTTCAAAAATTGGAGAGAAAGGTGTGGCTACAATTCTATTGAGGGTGTCATAAATAAAATTGTGAGATCACATGCATTATTATATGTGTGACTATAAGAGTCCCATAATCTTATTTGGCATGTACTTAATGAAGGGGTAGCTGAATTTGGGTCATCCTTTCCACAAGTTGCATTGGTCCGCATTTGATTCAAGATATGAGTTTCATTCTAAAAAATAATAAAACAAGTTTGTGAAAATTTCAAATATACAAGAAACTCCTGAAAATACAAAGAATAATATTTCCTCACTATACAAACCACCCAAATTATGGAGAATCCTTCTGAATTTTCTGATGCTGATTGAATTATTAGATAAGCTGGTCATTATTTATAAAGAGTTCAAATAATTTCAGAGCAGGAGCTCTCATTTTGAGTTTGGTGCTTTGCATTGTCTTATGATTGTCCGTCAAACCAGTTTCACAAGATGGGCTTCAAGAATACACTTTCTTAACTCACACTTCTGCGGAGCGTTGGGTGCATCAAGTTTGAATGATTAACCCCAGAAAATAACTGACACATGGACAAGACATGACCTCTTGTTGATCAACACAAATTGCTAATCCAGTTGACTTATATGCAATAAAATATCTGGTCCCAAAAAAGCAATTTTGTCTTTTCTTGATTAGTTTGAAGTTTCTTCTTCCACATGTTGTAGGACATTGGTCAACTAGGATGTATTGCCCATACGCGTCATTTGCTATTTCAGGACTCATTGAGCATTTCACATGTTGACAATATTTGGTGACATACATGGATTATAGATTTTGCTACGCGCAACATAAAAAATCCAACAAAACTAAAATTTTATACAAATTTATTAAATACAAAATATCAAACAGGTTAGAAATTGAACTAGCAAATTAGACAAGATTAAAAAAAAAAAAAAAACAAATTTCAATCATTCATGAAATTATTTGTTAAAAGTCTACTTCAAACTTTAGTGTGTTGTGTAGAATATGTAGCATGATTGCATTGCCATGTGGAGTTAACTTATTTCAGTGACCCAAAATTAATAGATAAGATTTTTAGGGTGATTCTTTCTAATGAGACAAAAAATATACAAGATTTTTTTTTAAGTTTTTGTTATATTCCAAATCTAAAAGTGAATGTTATTAGATCAATTGAGTGTAGTACTAACATCAAAGTATAGATTCTCAATTCTAACCTCTGCATAGTCATTTTATGGGCTTTAATCAAACTTTTAGCCTATCCTCTCTTGCAATTGCTTCAATAAGTTTGAAATCATTTAGTACAATGATTATGTGTTCAAGTTTTTGAATAATTTTAATAGTTTGTTTTCATGTAGTAAGTAAAAAAGTTCTTTTGTTAATCTTAAAAGTTAAAACTTATAGATTCAGTGTGAGGTTTATATTGATTACTCTACATTGTATATGTAGTTGAGTCATTATAATGATATAAAGTGCATATTTTTAGATTCCCTGGGTGCTTAGGATGTGTTACTCATTTTACTTTGATAGGAAGACTCATAAAAAATTGCAACAAGGATTATACAATAATACTTAAAAGCAATATGATCCATAAGTGCTTCAAAAATGCTAAAAAAAGATCTCTGAAAGCCATATTTTCTGTCACATTTGGCATGGGTGAGCCGTATGGAATGGAATAGATTAGATTTAAAGGAATGGGATTGAATGGAATAAAAAAAGGGATGACAAATTTATTTTTATGTTTGGATACATACAAAGAATGAAATGAAAATGAATGAGTATATAACGTGACTTATTAAAAATACTCTTTAACAATAAATTAGATAATAAATTCAGGTATGATGAAATAGGTAAGCAAGATAAAACTCGCCAATATAAAGTGGAAAGGAATCACGATTCCACCTTTTCAAAAGCGTAATTGAATTCCTCCTTAATGCTGCAATCATTGATTTAAGGAAATCATAATTTTGACTTCTAATAATGCTTCTAAACATGGAAAAGGGAGTGGAGCCTCGAATGGTGATTTAATTACAATCCATTCTTACACACTAAATATGCCATGTGTCTATAGGTGTATGTACGACCAAACCTTAAGATTCATGTTTCAAAGCATTCAAACCAAAATATTACGGTTTTTCCCATCCTATAACGAGCAAATAAGAGTATCATTAAGATTTCATTTGTAGACCATGATTGGCTTGAGATTGACTCTACAACAAGCTTCCTTTCATGGAAAAACCCAAGTTCTTTAGGCTAGTTAGTGCGCCATCTCTTTCCAACATTAGAAACATAGATAACATGGTTGGTCGATTCTCAAGAAATCTTTGCATTCATGGAGGAGCTACATGAATTGATGTCATCCAACCAGACCACCCCTCCTATTGTTACCCAAAGCTAGCTCTTTAACATCATCTCACCCTATACCACCTTAATCCCAATACACTACCCCTGTATTCATTCTTATTACTATCCCAACCCAGTCTCTACCACTAATCTACTCCTACCCCTATCACTTTATATCAACTATTATGTACCTCTACCTATCACACATGTTTATAGGCATACTCGTCCTAGGGATACCATTCCATCATCTTCCATGGGTCCTCCTTCCTCTCCTGATAACTAAACCTCTACCTTCGTCTCAAATTCCCTTTTTAGACCCACTCACTCCATGCACACCTATTATTCATTCTCAATCTGGCATCATAAAACAAAAAATTATCCTTAATCTTCACACACCACAAAACCTCACTTCAACATCATCACTATACTGAAGCCTTTTGGGACTCTACTTAGGCTACTGCCATGAGGGAAGAATTCAGTTCCCTTCTTCATAAACATCCCTAGTTCCTTATGTCTCATCAACCCAACACAAATGTTGTTAGAAGCACGTGGAAGTTTTGCATTAACTATAGTGGTGAAGGCCAAGTTGAGCATTATAAGCTTGTCTTGTTGCCCAAAGCCTCACTCAACAGGGAAACATTTATTATGATGAAACATTTAGTTTAGTTGTCAAACCTACCACCATACTCTTTGTTCTCTCTTATGTGGTTTCTTCTTCATGGATTATTCGTTAACTAGATATCAAGAATACTTTTCTCCATGGTCACTTAAATGAGGCAACGTTCATGAAATAAACTCATAGGTTTGTTCATCTATGTTATCCCCACCATATCTGCAAACTCAATAAGTATCTTTATGGCCTTAAATTTGCTCCCTATGCCTAGTTTCATCTATTCAACACTTTTCTTTCCCACATGGGCTTTTGAGGTTATGGCATGCTTGTCCTACTTCTCTATGTTGATGATATTGTTCTTATGAGAAATAACACTCACCTCTAGCTAATCACATTTCTTCTCTCTCAGCAATTCGCAATGAAGGATCTTGGAGAGTATTCACTTCTTCTCAGGTGATAAGGCTCGTCACACACCTTAATGTCTGAACCTGAGCTAGTCCCACTTCATTTATGACCTCCTCAAAATGATATGACGTGCATTACAACAAACCCATCAAGACAAAAATATTCTTCTGAACTCACCTTAGTGCCTATAGGATTCCCTTACTCTAATACCATAGTTCTTATTGAGAGATTGTTGGGACACTCCTATACTTTTCTATTACCAAACTAGATGTCAATTTCATAGTAAGTTATTTGAATCAATAGGTACATCGGCCAAATACTAATCACTTTCAAGAAATTAAGCGAGTTCTTTCATATCTTCATGGGACCATTATAGAGTCTCTCTGTTGTTCACACATCTTGCACGTTATTGACTATCTATATTGATGTTGACTGGGATGTTGACCACATAATCGCAGGTTTACCACAATATATGTCATTTTTCTTGGATGTAATCTCATTTCTTGGCATTCCAAGGAACAACCTACTATCTCCAAAAAACTCTTTTAAAGCTATACATAGAGCCATTGCCTATGCCGTTGTAGATTCTTCTTGAATTTGTCATCTTACCCGTGATATGCAACTCTCCATCGAGAGCTTTATTATTTTATGATGTGATAATCTTAAAGATATTTACATTATTGGAAATGCTATTCATTATAACTGTACCAAATTCATTGACATTGATTATCACTTTATACTTGAAGAGGCTATCACAGGTTAAGTCTTAGTCAAATACATTCCAACTCATAATCATCTCGCAGACATCTTCACAAAGAATCTCCTTATTGCCACCTTCATTGATCAATGTACCAATCTCACACTAACACTAGAACTATGACATTGAAAATGCATATTACTGTAACAATTTCTTTGTTATTTATGTTTAGTGTGTCATGATTAGGTGCAAGGGTCAATTTAGTCTTTTTTGTATCACAGAGTTAAAGACTCTAAGAGAATACACACACACACACACACACACACAATGCTTATATTGTAATATATCATGATAATCTAAAATCAATAAAACTCAATCTTCTCAATATGTGTTTAGGGAGAAGGTTCATCAAGGCTACTCTAAGATGTTAGATATGAGTAGAAAATTGATTTCACATTCCTTCATAACATCATGCTTGCTAGTACGTTATTGGCAGGATAATCAAAACTTTGTCAATAGAATCTATCCATGTTACTAATGTTTGTATGAGTTTTATCAAGAGTATTGATTATTTCTCCTTTACTTAGTGTTCTTTTTTTTTAAATTATATATTATTATAAAAAATCTTTATTTTTAAGATCACCATAAGAAAAAATGTATTAAAGTCTTGTAGAGATTTGTAAGCCTTAAAACCCTTGAGTGTGCTTTTACAAGCAAGATTAAGATGAAATTGATTATGATGATTATAGAAATTATAGTAGAAGGTAGGGATTACATATATATATGAAATGATCCAGGAAACAATCATAACAAATAAAAATCAAATGAAGTCATTGAAAACCAATTAAAGTCATAAAGGAATTTGAATGACTAAATTTTTCAAAACTTTCAATTTGCCCTAAACTGGAACTAAAATTTTGAAAATTCAAAAATAATTTAAATATCGAAATAAAAGTAAAACAAAATTTAATAATAGTTCTCTAAATGAAAATTTTTAGAAGAAAAATCAAAGCAATGTAGATAGTAGCTTTGATTTTTGCAAAATTACAATTTTACCCAAAACCAAGAACTCACACAAATTAAAAATTAAAAGTTTAGTTATTGTAAATAAATTAGACTTATTTGAGATATTTAAATCATTATTATCCCAAGAGGTTAATTAAAAACCCTAAATTATTAAAAACTAGCTAAGGTTCTTATATACGTAAGATTTATATGCACAAGATCGTGCCACATAGCAAAAACCTAAAAGGAGGTCCCTTTCCCCTTGCCTAAAACCTTAACTTTGTCCTTTTGTCTTTCCCATATAAATACCCTTTTTTTTTCCTACCTCATTCCCTTTTAGGAAACCCTCTTAAAACCTAAGGTAAGGTTCTCTAAAACTCTTACTCATGCTCAATGCTAAATAAATGGAATTAGCAAAAGTGTAGCATTAATTAGTTGATATGTTACCTTTACATGAGGAAAGTGGAGAGGATAAAGTAGTGTTAGAAGAGGAAGGAGACCCACCATCATAGAAAAATTTGTGTCAAGGTAAGCATGAGATTTCAAGACATCGTAATATAAGTATTTTAGTATTAGGTTAATAACAAAAACGGTATTTGAACTTTTACAAAAAGAATAATTAGGCACCTGAAGTTTGTTTTTGAATAGTTGGTACTTGGATAAAGTTTTCATTGACTTTTTTTATACCTAAAGTTTGGTTTTGACAATTTTGGTACATAAATAAAGTATTTGTTGACTTTTTTCATACCTGAAGCAAGTGAAATGAGGTATGAAAAAAGTTCACGAAAAGTTTGCTTAGGCACAAAAATTTGTCAAAACCAAACTTCAGGCATGAAAAAGTCAACGAAAACTTTGTTCGAGTACCAAATTATTTAAAATCAAACTTTAGATACCTAATTGTTCATTTTGCAAAAGTTCATGTACCATTTTTGTTATTACCCATTAGTATTTTAAGGATGAAAACTAACTTGGGTGAGTTAGTACATGCTTGAGGTGTCAAGAAATTAGTTTTGGAGCGATTTTGAAGTCTTAAATCCCCTTCTTAGCTGATGCAAGTGAAAACTATCATTTGAAATGAGGTAAGACGTCAAAACTAACGTGTTTTTGGAGTTAAGTTTACTATAGCAGTGTTAAATGGTGTTTTTGGTATGACTTAAAGGTTGGGTTTTGTTGGAATTAGTTATGAATGATAGATTTTGATGTAGTTGATGTTAAGAGTTATAAAGTGATGGATTCCTGCTTAGATATTTTAGGAAATTTATGATTAAACATTTTTCCAAGGGATTGTGAGTCATAATAAATGAAAATTAGGTTCAAACTTGATCTTTTAACTCTTTTTAAATCCCTAAATAGTTGTTAAAAAACACCTTTTGTCGAAAATCCTAAGTTTAAGCTTAAAACAATGAAAACTAGAAGAACACAGATGGAACACAATGTCGTCTACCTACCTGTGTTCCTCTCTGACCTTAGTTATCGAAGGAAATCAAGTTTTCCAGAAAAACACGGTTAGAACAGAAAGTCATGTATCTGCCCGTGTTTCTTTCTAGTCTCAAAACTTAATCAACCCTAAAAGAATGCGGGGAAATAGATGTGCCCGTGTAAAGCCAACCCCTAAACCCCCACCAAGGTTGTACTTTTCCAACTCTCTTATAACTTCACTAACTCTAGCTTAAATTGCATGAAACTTGACTTGACTCTTCTCTTAACCTTATATAACCTTCAAAGACCTTCATGACACAAATTCAACAAGGGCTAGTGTCCCATTCATGATGTACATCATCCAAACACATTAAGTCTAAAATGCCTCACATAAATGAAAGTTAGTAGACTATAGAAACCTATTCTTGAAAGGTCAAGAATCAAGACCCACAAAGTATAGCCCATTGAGAGTTGGTTAACCTAAGCCCCAAAACTGAGCTTAACTTACATAATTGATTAAATAACTTAGCTAAATGAAACAAATGACCCTTTAAACATTATCTTTGAGTGGATATGGTTAAACTAAAGTGACCTAGATGTTAAAAAAAAAAAAAAACACAAAGGAAATAAGGTAGTAAACCTTGAACTAATTCTCGATTTCAATTATGAATAATTATTGGATATCGAGCTTGGAAAGGGATAACAAGCTCAAACCGACCAATAGGTATATAGTAATTGCACGGTGCATGCTAAGATGGTATTAATAACTACACTAAGAATTTAAACTTGACCTAATTGAGTGTTGGTCGTTGCTTAGTCGCTTGCTCTAGAAGTGGTAACCCAAACTAGGTTGTGAGCCTGATTGCAACTTTGGGATGATATGATAGTTTAGGCGCTTAGGCCCCTATGGATGTGTGGTTGGGCTCTATGTGTAGTTGACAGGGAAATTTCTAAGATCGAATGGCTGACCACGAGCAGGTATGGAGTTAGAATGAGTTATACGTCATTATGAGACCTTGTATAAAGTGTTAAAATGGACCATGCTCGTTGGTGGAAGCCTGTAAGGAGATGATCTGGATGAGGTTATTTCCTTCTTTTCTTTATAATAAGTTCTGATGACTTATCAAACCCTCTCTTCGGTGCATGATCCATAGAGGGAACCTTACTCTTTTGTTTGGCGGGAGTCATGAGCACTCTTATGCGTGTTGGTATTTCTAGGACACTGAGGATACATTGTTCATGGACTTTAAATTAAATATCTTAAATTGTGGTTGTTGCATTAGGTTAGGAGTATGTGACATGTATGTGTGTTTATCTTACTGTGTACTGGGATTTGCAACTCATTCTTAACATTTCAGGCTTTGTTGAATGTCTATCGAGGAAGTGAACTTTAAGGGATACTCCAAGTAGGTGGTGATGCACAAGATAAAAATGTATATGTATTTATTACAAAGGATTTTATTGTAAATTCACTATTTTATCTAACCTGGATGATTGTAATTTGACAATTAATATCTATTACATTATAAAGCAGACCACTAAGTCCAAAATGTTTTCCCAAATGAGTTACATTAGCTGATGGACCATATAGGCAATAGTTAGGATGATGCATATTTTGTTAAATCTATTTTCCAAATAGGTATAATTTTATATGTTTTGACAAACCAGAATCATGGAAAAACAAACAGTGCTCTGCTAGAATTTTCATAAAAATCAATAGTGATTTCTCAAATTTAGAACTTAATTAGAATCCCACTCAATATTGGAATACCTTGCATATATCGCTTGGAGGTGATATGTGTGGTATAATTGTCATGCCCTACATTGTTAGGGCAGTGCAATTACAATATACAAAGGAGAAGGTAAATTCTATAAATCACTAAATTGACCTTATATAAAGTATAAAAATAAATATATAATAATACACCTCCTCAATCTCATGGTGCATAAATCAGTGTGATATTGGAGCAATAAGCAAAAAAAAGTTGATGTAGAGAGATTTTTGGTGAGGATATCTACATGCTGAAGCTTGGTGAGGATGTATTGAATAAGAATTTGATCAAAGGAAACCGTTTCATCTACAAAATGATAGTCAATATCAACATGCTTGGTATGATTAATTAAACTGGATTGGTGGACAAGTAAACAACACTAATATTATGACAGTAGAGAACGATGGCACGCTGAATGAGAACTCTAAGTTCACAAGCAAGGTGATATATCTAGGTGGACTCGATAACCACATAAGCAATGGATGGTATTTAACCTCAATAGAACTTTAGGATATTTTTAGATGCTTCTTGGATCGCTAAGAGATAAGATTGTGACCAAGATAGATAGCATAACTTACTATCAACCGACAAGTATCTAGATAACCAACCCAATTTGCATCAGCAAAGGTAGCTAGAGAAGTACAAGATGTGCAATTAAAGAGAAGTCCCAATGTAGGTGTGCCCCGTAGATAGTGAAGAATACGTTTTGCTACCTACATGAGATATACGGTAGGATTATGCATGCATTGGTTGAGCCAAGAGCACTAAAATGACTCCAAGGGGATAATAGGGTATTGACTGGCTTGGATAGGTACATGTGGTGGCATTTGATAAGGTTAGAGGTCAAATGAAATTGACACAAGTGTACATCATAGGTGTACGATTACTCAAATTCCAAGGAAGAAGTGGAGAAGACTGAGGTCTTTCATGGCAAACTAACAGGAGAGGATTGAAATGTAATGGTGAAGGAGTGCAGTGCTACTATCAGTGAAGATAATGTCATCCACATAAAAAAGAAGAACTAAAGTGTCAGGACCCTTAGAAAGGATAAACATGGATGTGTCATCTTTACTTTATTGGGATCCTAAGGTTGACAAAAAGTGTCTAAGCGATAGAACCATGCTCAAGGAGCTTGCTTCATACTATAGAGTGACTTGTTTAGTTGACACACATAATGAGGGTAATGAGGATGTATGGAGCTAGAGGGTTGTTTCATAAAAGTTGTCTTAGCGAGATGACCATAGAGAAAGGCATTTTTGACATCTAGTTGACAAATTTCCTAATTAGAGGAGAAAACATGAGTCAAAATGAAGCAAATGGTGGTGGGTTTGATAACATGACTAAAGGTTTATATAGTTAATGCCCTCACATTGAGTTAATCCTTGGGCAACAACCCGTGCTTTATGGTGCTCAACTAAACTTGCAACGTTGTATTTAAGTCAAAATTTCCAAGTGCTGCCGACAACATTTTGTTGTGATTGTGAGGGAACGAGGGTCCAGGTTTTGTTTTTTAGGAGATTTAAATTCTTTTCTCATTGTTGCAGTCCATTTAGGGACACAAAGAGTAGAGGCATAGTGATAGGGCTTTGAGAAAGAGGCATATGTGTGGAGGTAAAGAATAGTCTCAGGTTTGATAATTCTAGATTTAGATCGTGTATGCATGTGATGGGTGGGAATAGTGGAGGGTGGAAGGATTATGGTGATTAGATTATGGGAGGAAGATGGTCAAACTAGTTCAGATGGTATAGAAGAAAAATGAAGTAGGTGGTTGAAATGAAGATAGACATGGATGATATATAAGAGGGTGAGTGGTAGGGGAAATAGGGGGGAGAGGAGGAGGGGAACAAAGAAAGGTATAGGTAGGAGATTATAGTAGGAGGATTATGTAGGAGATGAGGAACTTGGTATGGTGAGGTTATGGGTACTAGGTTGGGAAAAGGTAAGGTAAGGAAGAGTGAAGGTAAAGGTAGGGAAGGTAAAGACAGACCTAGTAAGAGAAGGATGGGAAAAGAGAAGTTTTGGGTAAAAAAAGTCGGTCTCATCAAACATGACACGACAACTAATGTAAACTTGTCCAAAAGAAGGGTCAAGATAACAATATAACCCAAGTGGTTGGTAAAGTAGCCAATAAAGATACCAAAGGTGGAGTGAGGTGACATTTTGTTTGAAACATGATGGGTGAGGTTAAAGAAGCAAAGGTAACAAAATATGTAAAGGAATTGATAGTTTGGAAGCTTGTGGTAGAGAAGTTTGAAGGAGGATTTATGATCAAGAGTAGTTGATAGGAGTCAGTTGATGGTATAAATAGTAGTGAAGGAAGCATCAACCCAAAACGGAGGTAGAAGGTTTGCATGAGTGTGAATAATACAAGTAAGATCATTGATATGGTGATGTCTGCATTCAACAGCACCATTTTGTGAGGGAGTATATGGGCAAAAGAGTTCAACATGTATGTCATGATCACGTAAGAAAGTAGTGAGAGCGCGTTTAATGAATTCATCACCATTATCACTATGAAAGATTTTAATGTGAGCGGAAAAATAATCTTTAGCTAGAGCTTTAAAATGTTGAAAATGAGACAAAACCTCATTTTTATTTTGCATTAGAAAAATCCAAGGATATCTAGTACAATTGTTTACAAAAAATATACAACAACGAAAGCCTAGATTAGATCTTATTGATAATTTCCATACATCAGAATGAATTAAATCTAAAGGCTTTTGTGCTTGGGAGATGATCGTTGAAACGGAAGATGAGTAGACTTATTGATGGGACGAGAATGATAAGGACCAGTAGAGGCAGTGAACTTTATTGGAATGACCTGATGTTGAGCTAACTAGTGGAGAACTTTAGAATGTGGATGACATAGGTGGTTGTGCCAAATTTTCCTAGAAACGCTTAGGGTGAATAGAGAGTGTAGCGATTGGATAAGGTGCAATGTAATGGGATAAAGAGGACACCAAGTTGGATGCTGGAGGAGGAGCTAACCTATCTTGGAATCTTTAACACATAAAATAGATTCGTTAAAACTAATAGTGCAATCATTATCTCGACATAATTAATGACTAGCAATTGATTGTATACGAGCTTAAGGACATGTAAAACATTTTTAAGGTGTAGGTTTTGACCCTAAGTGCGTATAGGAAGATTTCCAGTGTGAGAAATGGATAGTGATATATCATTACCTACAAAAACCTTATCAAAACCAACATAGGGTTATAAGTTAGTGAGTATATTTGCATCGGGGGTCATGGGGCACAGCACCAGAGTCAAGATACCAAACAACATCATGTGACTTGTTAATGGATAAGGAAACAAAGGACTATGGAAAATCGTTGTACATCTCATTGAACTTCTAATAAAACTGTGGGTAGAGTGGCTGAGCTTGTCACAAATCTAACATGTAAGCTAAGAAGAAAAGCCAGCACAATTGATAGGGCTTTATTGATTAAGGAAATCATTGCTAATTGGAGGAACCAAGACTGGAGGGATTATTATGCTATGGAAATCATAATGAACTTTGAGCAATTGAAGAAGAGTGACCATGCCTCTGGTTCCTGAGTTGGCTCAAACACAACCTCGATTCCTGAAGGAGGAAGTGGAGTTGCGTAAGATGAGAGTAATGGGTGTAAAGATGAATGTATCATTAGTCATAACATTTAAGCTATTGCTTATGACCAAGTAATTTAACACAAACTTATTCAAAAGTGAGAGGAATAGTAGAGTAGGCGAGAGTGGTGATAAGGGCATCTTGATCATAGGAAAGACCTCAAAAGGCATGGATAATAAGATCAATGGTACTAATGGGTTTATTGATGGAGGTGAGCTGATCATTAATAGATTTGAGGTCATGGAGGTAATCATATATGGATTTTTCATGTAAGCATCAAGTTAAAAGTCGTTGTTTTAATTCCATTCCTCTTGCCATTGAGTCCTTAAGGAACCGACGTTTAAGAGTAGACCAGATATCATAAGTAGGTAGGATGTCATGAATCTCCATGAATATATCAATGGAGATTATAGAAAGAAGAGAGGCACGAACCATCAGTAAGGAATGACTCTATTTGAATCACTAGTGAGGTAAAGTTTGCTAGGATGGTGCAAGAATAGTGTCGTCAACATATTTGCATAAATCCATGGAAGTAAGGAAGGGTATCATCAAGGAGGACCATAATTGATAATTGTCATAAGAGAGTGTAATAGCGCTAACATTGGAAATATTGTTGGGTGAGAGAGTAAGAGGGTTTGCTTGTGTTAGTTGAGTTTGTGGAAGACTATAGGGATTTAGGGAAAGAGATGTAACAAATGTAAAGGGAAGAGAGGAGAGAAGCGACATAAGGTGAGAGGAAGTCATAAGTTTTTTTGAGCTTGATTGTTGAGTGGGATAGAATGAACAAGTAAATTTAGGATAAGGGATAATGGGAAAACAAAGGCAAGGGAGGCAGCGGTGTGAATAGTTGAGGTTGTGGTGAGAAGAGTGGAATGATTGGAGGTAAGAGGGATGTAAGTTGGGTAAGGTTAGGTTTAGGATTTAGCGGAGGACTAGCAATAATGGGATAAGAAGGAAGAGTAGTTAAATCGTTGGTGTGTATGTTTGAGGGTCCACTAGTGAATTTGTTCACCATGATGGAATTGGCAGCTAAGGGTTAGTGTTCGATTGTTGATGGTGATAGGGATGGAAGCGTAAAGTGTGGTAGGAAGAAAGACCAGAAGAGAAGATCAGAGGGGATGATGTACATTAACAGACTCATACCGACAATGGACTCTAGAAATGGCAACTGATAAAAATAAGTTTAGCAAAAGGTTCAATAAAATAAATTATTTTTATTTGTGATATTTGCTTGGTGCTTTGATACCATATTATTTTATAAGAGGAAATCATATGATTACCACCCCCTAAAAAGAAATCACACAAATACAAACCATATAAAATTAATTATCAAAATACCGATGCAAAATAACATCTAATAGATGCAATTTAGGTTTTTTTAAATTTAAATGTGAGTCACCTCTATAAGATACGATTCATGTATAAATGTAAATCACATCTTATAGAGGCAAGTCACATATAACATACACGAGTCGTCTCTGTAAGATACGATTTATGTACAAGTGAATCACTTTTAAGAAATGTGATTCACGAATTCCAAAAGTTTTAAAATTATACCATATGAGAATCACATCTACATAAGTTACTTATGAATCTCTCCTTATAGATGTGATTCAGTGATGTACAACTTTTGGCTGAATCGCATTTTATTTGTATAATTTCTTTTTAATATGTTGGTAGACATGTCTTTCACTTGCTTTTACAAATAAGATTAAGAGATTATGATGGTTGTAAAAATTATAGTTCAAAGTAGGGATTACACACACACACACACATGAGAAGGTAAATTCTATAAATGACTTAACTGGCCTTATATAAAGTATAAAATAGAAATATAATAATATTGAGGAATAAGTTAAAAGTGACTCTCTATTGGCCACCATACAACTTTTGTCAAAGGGATGTTCTAGTGCCACATTCCTAGATACCATTGCAATGAGCTTCTTGGTTTGAAGAATTCAAGTTTAATGATTCTATTATGGGAAGCTATAGTTTTGCCATCACTAAGAATATCTTCTATAGTTATTGCATTTGGTATGTTGTCAAGTTGTGCTATGTAAAAAGAATAAAATGATAAGACAATGATAAAGCTCCATCTCCATGTTGTTGTCCTCTAAAATGACAAAAATGAAATAGAGTAAGATGAATTAGGCACATTGATCTAACAGTTCAAAGTGAAGAACCTAGATTAATGAATATATATATTTATCCATTTACTTGTTATGTCTATATATGTATTTATATGTGTCTATATTTCCACACAAAAAAAAAAAAAATTTAAACATCATCCAATAGGACACCCAACTAAGGTTGAATTTCTTACAACACTTATGAACTTGATTTAAAAAATTTAGCACAACAATGACTCCATAAAACAACTTGCTATACATCTTAGGAAAAGATTAGTATTATATGCCTAATCTTCAAAATATAACGTTGTACTTCATGAAGTTTTATGGTGGTTTGTTTCATCTAGTTTTCATTTGTATCTTATTCAATTATTGTACTCGCGAGGATGGACATTATAAGTTCACATAAAGATAGGATAAGGGAAAGTTAATTTTTCATTGATAGAAACTAAAGAGATAGGATAGATAGGGTCACATAGAAAATGATGATGATAAGAGCTATCATCATCATCATCATCTTGCTATAATAGCCTTTCTATATTTGTTTATATTAGAAGAATAAGCCAAAAAGGCAATCATCTGTATATTTTTTAGCCAGTTCTCTTTCTTTTTTGGAATTTAGTAGGTTAGATATAGTTGTAAAACATGTGCACAGGTCTTTTTAAAGGACAAAAAATAGACAAAAAGTTTTGAATGTGAAAACTCTTACCTTAATGTTGTGTAGTGAGTGTTATCCATGGTTAAATTAGCACAATCCATTCTACAAGTTTATCTTTCTACTAACATGGAGTGCATAATTTTCGTGTGTGATGTGAAATCATAGATGGATAGGTTATAACAGTAAATGAAAAAGATATTAAAGAGAAAACTACATAGAATGATTCTACATGGAAAAGCCTAATTGATCTTAGAGTGAAAAACCATGGAAAAGTAGAGCAATAGATTTGCAATCCTAAAGTAGCTATCTTGATAGTCTTCCTCTTATGCACAAACTCTATACATGTTTGTGTATAGACCCTAATAACTTGGACTGATGCTACAACCTTTGTTAATGGTAGCTACACCCCCAGTTGGCAGGTACAGCCCTTGCTGGCTGGCTCATGGGGTGTGTCATGTCTCCACTCACTCGAAAATTCAAAATTTGACCTTCTTTTGATTCAACATATGAGTTAAACTTTAACGATAATAAACTAAGTTTATAAATAATTTATTCAAGAAATTTAATATTTATAATAGCTTGAAAAATTCAAGAAATAATATTAAATTATGGTTCTAAACCAGTAATTACCAATTATTTGGTGAATTTTTCTGATTTTTCTGATGTGATAATAAAGTGTCAAATGAAAATTGAATTTCTATATGAGTTTGTCCTCATTTATAAAGGATTTTATTAATTTCAGAGTAGGAGCTCTCATTTTGAGTTTCTCTACATTGTCTTGTGGTTGTCCATTAAATAGGTTCCACATGATGGGCTTCAAAACCATATAACTTCTCAAACTTATAGCATGGTCACTTCGCCAAATGCAATAATCCCATAATTGTATTACCATTCATCTAGGTTCAATAATCAACTCAAGCAAATAGCTAACACATGGACAAGATATGACTTTTTGTTGATCAGTAAGAATCAACCGTATGGTCTTCATACCCATTCACCATAAAGATTATGTGTTCAAGAACTTAGTAGGTCTCAATAGTTTGTTTTCTACATTAGGACCACAAAAGTTATTTTGTTAACACTTTAAGCTTTTTAAAATTTAGCTGAGTAGAAATAATGAAAATGAGTGCACAGTTTCAAATTTACTTGGTTCTTAGGATGCCTTGCTCATTTTACTTTGGCGGGAACAATCAAAGGAATTGTAGCAAGAAATATATAGTAATCATAAATGAAATATCATCTATGATACATATAAGTGCTTGAAAATTCTAAAAGATCTCCAAAATCCAAACTTGATTGTTTAGAGCTATATGCATAAACCAAGTCTTTCTATGGAAATAATTATGGTATATATACCATTGAAAATCTGACAATTCATGAACTTATTATAGAATAGGAATATATAATTCATGTTTAAAGGTATTCAAACTAAGATTATCTAGCACTTTGCATCCTCTAACGACCAGATAGTAATGTCATTGAGATGTCATTTGTAGACCATGCTTGTGTTGGAGTTGAATATGTAATAGGATTCCTTGCATTGAAAAATCCAGGTTCTTTTGGGGGAGGCAGTGCACCATTAGTTACCAACATTAGAGATACATATGTCATGGATGGTCTATCCTCGGGCATTCTTTGCACACATAGAAGAGCGACATGAATTGACCTCAAAACTTCATGTATGTCGTACAAATCCCTGACAAACTCATCAAGTAATTCCAAGCATCTTTCCTCCATGAACAATAGCCATGCCTGACCATTTTGAACATTTTTGTGTTAGTTATGTATGTTAGTATCTTACTTAGTTTAAAGCTATAGAGAGGTTTAGGACTTACATGCCCAAGAAGATTGTGGTGGTGTTCTGAATGCATGAATCCTCTATTTTTCTTCCCACTCAACATCTCTAGTATTAAAACTCCATAACTATAGACATCAGATTTTATAGAGAATACTCCATCAATGGCATACTCTGGAGACATGTATCCACTGTAGGAAGTTACTAGAAATCATCATCTTGCATTGTGAGTAGTTTGAAATTCATGAATATTAATGACTAAAAAGAACTTACTATGTTCCAACAACCCTATTTGTATTTGCTTCAGTCTCTTCTCCTCCAAAACTTCTAGCGAGGCCAAAATCTGCAATTTTGGGATTCATTTCTTCATCCAGCAAAATGTTACCAGCTTTAAGATCTCTATGGATGATTCTTAGTCTAGAATCTTGATGAAGATAAAGAAGTCCCCTAGCTATCCCATTTATGATGTGAAAGCGCCTTTTCCAATGAAGTTGCTTCCGCTGTGTGGGATCTTCCAAAAACAAGACATTACTATCATTTGTTTACATAAGTGCACAAAAATAAATAAATTCAATGAGAAAAGAAGTCAATAGTATTTTATTAAAGGAAAGAGTTACTTTTCCTTCTATTTGTTGCGATAGGTTAGGTTTTACATATAAAATTAACACCTATGTCTTTTTTTTTATTGGAATTTCCTATCTAGAATGATCTTTAGATTTTTCCTTTGGTAGATGGAACATTTAGAGGAGGTAACAAAGTTTGTGGTTGGCTTAATTTGTGGCGAAGATGAAAATGCTTGGTAGTAAGTTCATGTATTGTAACATGATTCTCAACCTTTTCAACCATAATTTAAGAGGACCACTATTTTAAATAAAAGGGCAACCTCTCCATTTTGTACGAACCAAAAATAAAAACATCTTGTTATAAGAGAGTAAAGATAACTTCCTAATAGCTATCATTGTAGAGTAGATTGCAAGATGTAGAAAACAAAGAGAAAGGGAAGCAATTAGTTTTGAAGCAAAGTGTCTACAAGATCAAAGATCAACAATCTCCAACAAGTCCAAGTAACATGGAAGAGGAAGAAAGACATTAGCAAGCCAACATACACCATAGATTTTCTTGAAAGTTGAACAAGAGAGCATGATGGAGTGGCAACAATACCATTAAGGAGATCAACTAGACAACAAAGACCAAATCTAAGGTGTGCTAATATATCATTGGCTAAAGGGAATGGCTCATATAAACAATTAGTGTAGTCAATGGTAAGAAACAATGTAAAAAGAAGTATAAGCATTTGAAGAAAATCACATGTGTGATCTAGTTCCCAAGCTTAATGGTGTTAAACCTATATCTCATAAAGGGGCTTACAAGTGAAGACTCATCTTGGTGATTTAGTGGAAAGATATAAATCTTAATACAATGAGACATTTAGTCCTACTATCAAGATTTTAGCTTTAAGAGTTTTAATTGCCTTAGCAACAAGTAAATCATGGAAGCTTTGGTAGATGAATGTGAAGAATACTTTCCTACTTAGGAGCTGGATAGACCTATTCATATGGTGAAACGATAAGGTTTTGAGAATAATGATTATTCTAACTTTGTGTGCGAACTAAGAAAAGAATTATATGGGTCAAAACATGCTCCAAAGGCATTGTATGGTAAGATTTTGCAAAGTTTATATTTCAAAGTGGTCATATTCTAGCAGTAGCCAATTCAAGTTTATTTGTTAAAGCTCAAGGAGCAAAGGCAGTTGTAATATTAGTACATGTGAATGATCTCATTATCATTGGAAATGACTCTACAAAACAAGCAAATAAAAGAGAACCTCTCAATACACTTCCACATGAAGGAACTCGGATTGCTAAAATTTTTTCCTTAGATTAGCAATCATTTGTGTGATAGAAAGATTGCTCCAATGTCAAAAAGTATGGCATGCTTGAGTGTAAACCTTTATCTACTCCGGTAGACTTCAATGTTAAGCAGAGTGTAATTGAAGGAAAAGATTTAGAAAGAGCAATAATGTGTAGTTAGTTAATGGGTAGATTAATCTAGATAAAACTGACAAGACCATATGTTTCTTATGTAGCTAATTTAGTAAATCGATTCATGCAATCACTTTAGAAGCCTCACTTGGTGGCAATAAGATGGATACTAACATATATTAAGGCAACTCTAAGTTATGGATACTATACAAAATTAGAGTAAATTGCAAGATACTTGGATATTATAATGTTGACTATGCTAGTGATTGTGACACTAAAAAATAAACTATTGGATATGCATTTAGTTAGGGGCAGTATCATGGTGTAGCAAGCATCAACTAAAGGTGGGTGAAATTCAACTAGCATAAATGCAATTTGATGCAATAATTTCCTTGGGATAAAATTCAGAGTCTAATGCTCTAGGAACATGTCAAGGGTAACTGATATTGAACTAAATGATTAAACATGTCTTGAAATGCTGGAGGCAAACCAAATATAAATGAGTCCAAGCTTTTATTCGGCATGTATTCGTAGATCAGCATGATCTCTTCCTGGATGCAACATCCTAAAAGCTTAACAAGATTTCTATGTTGAAGATTTGCAATGTAGGAAATTTCGGTCATGAACTCATCCATGCCTTGTTTTGAATTAAGAGAGCGCTTCTTCACTGCTATTTCTTGACCATTGTCCAAGACACCCTAAAAACAATTATGGCAAAGATTTGACTTTGAGTGTGAATTTTCTAACTTACTGCAAGGATTGAAACACTATGTCAATAGTCATGCACTTCTTTATCAATGTACCTTATAGACTGGTCCAAAGCCACCTTCTCCAAGCTTATTTTCAATGGAAAAGTTATTGGTGGCCCTGACTACTGTGGCAAAGTCATAGATAGGCAAATCTAGGTCTTTATCCTTGATTCCTGAAATAATTTTCTTATCCACTGCAAACAGATTCGATAATGCAAAAAGGTAATTTTTCAATGAATTAAGGAGCGTGCAAAGATTGAGAAATGACATATGCTATAAGAATACGCTACAACAATACCATTACCATTCTTCCTCCTCTTTTTTAGAGAACACATGGCAAAAGCAAATGCTAGGATGATAATCGCTGCTGTTGACACCAAGCCTGCAGTCAATGTCTTTTTCTTTCGACTGTACCCAGATAGGCCTAGAAACAGAATTATAGCAATGCAAAGTTGATTGAATAAGAACGGTGTAATCAATTCATGAACAATGACTTAAGTATTCACAATGCCACCATATATTATTCCATCCTTCTCAAGAAGGACATCTTACTTCATTAACCAATAAAAATAACACATTGTATCTAATCGTGTGAGTTTTTCAATCAGTAAATTGTGGGTAAAATATATACTGCTCAAGTGCATTGCAATCAGTACCTGGTTCTGAGGCAGACATTCGGATGTAGACGTCTTGGCCGTTTTCACTGTACTCCTTGATGTCAAGAAGCTCTCCAAACCAAAGTAAACATCCACTTCCATCCGAAACATTCAAAGTAGAATACGCCATACAAGAGCAGTTCTTTTTGCAATTTATCCCACAATCATGCAGATTCAAAGTCATGTTATACCATGAATCTTTTGTATCAGGCAATTTAATGTTAGAATACTTCAAAAACTTGTCTGTTCCACATTCTAACTGCTTCTTCCTAACACATCCACTTGAAAACTTTACCATTGTCCATTCTTCAGGGAGCTTGGGTTCAAACCCCTTCAAACACCTGCATAAGGGTGACTTGTTCGCATTACAAGAAGCGTGTGCACCACATGTTGCATAAGCATCGCAGCTATCTATTTGCTCTTTAGCATAAGTTGACCAGCCAAGTGTTGGATCGTTCCAAATCAACCGCTTCACTATTCCATTCGGATCCAGATATAACCTTGTAAAAACATTGCTACTTAGAAGCTCATAACTATAGTACATAACTGTCTCATTCAACACGAATCCATACTTGTAGTATGGGTCTGGTTTTAAATTAGGGGTACCAGCAAATCCGGTACCAATCCATGGTCCTAACCGAAACCTCGTACTCGATCCCTCTGTCAACACTAGCTGTGGAAATCCTTTTGGATCAATTTTGAATGCATAAATACCTGGAGAAGGATCATCATTGCTACTCCAAGATGTTAGCTTCCTTTCGAAACGTGACTTCATATTCCATCCTAACAACATGCCTGCAAGTAGGTTATCGGTAGGATAATCAAAACTCTGCCAAAGGAAAATTTCCTCATTACCAGCCTTTGCATCATTCCTTACAACAAGATTTCCGGAATCTAGAAGCTGCGCAACTGGGTTAATTCCAAACTCTGATGAGTTTTGAGTAGAAGACCATATTTCACTTCCATTACCATTCACAAGGATAAGAACTCCTTGGCTAGTAAGCCTCAAAACACCTGAGGAATCAGTTAAAGGTGACTCTCTATTGGCCACCCATACTACTGTCGTTGGAGAGATTTTCTTATACCATATTCCTAGATACCATCGCACTGAATTACTCCGATTAAAAAATCCTAGTTCAAAGTTTCCGTTATCAGAAACTTTAGTCTTGTTATATGTTAGAAGATCTTCGGTAGTTATTGTGTTTGGTATACTAGCAAGTCGTGCTATATTAAAAGAACAAAAGGATAAAACAATAATGAAACACCATTGCACCATGCTGTTTTGCTCCAAAAAGATAAAGGATCAAACAGACAATATGATGAATTTTGTACTCAGAGCAGGCAGTTCACCTTTAAGAATCATATTTATTCTTAGTTAAACTTGAAGTAATAAAAGAAAACCCATTGACTTGCCATGTCAATATAAACATTAAGACGGCCAAAACCTATATATCATCCAACAAATAGGGGGCCCCAATGAGACCGAATGTGTCAGGACGACCAACAACTGAAGTCTGAAGCAGCTTGTTCTATATATTAATAGCTGTTTGTATCACATGACAGATTTCAAAACAGGGTTAATGCCTAAATTTTGAAAAAATATACAATAACTTGAATAGTGACAAATAATTCACAGATGGACTGATGGTCAACATTAGATAGGTCTGCCCAATGTTATAACAACACAAGATAATAAATGCAAGAAGATTCAATGGTTATGTAGCCTAATGCTTGTATTTGATCTCAGTAGAGCTCCACCCCATACGATACTTGTTTTTTAGAGGGACAAGAGACGAGGTAACTAAGCTAATTAATGAGTGTCCGAATACTAAAGTCCTTTTACATCTAAAAATTATGGTTGACGAATGACGGACATCCAAAACTTTTGAAATAATTTAATATTTAAATTGCTAACTCTAATATATGTACTACTAATAAAGTAGTAAACATAATGTATATATATAATATATGTAAAAATTGGAAAAAAAAAAAATATATATATATATATATTTTTTATTTTGATGATTTATGAATATTAGAGATAAACCACACCGTCATAAGAAAAATTTTTTCCACCATATACGTGTTTTATAAATAATGTTTAGTCTAATGATAAAGTTTTATTTAAAAATAATGCAAAAAAAGTCCACTGAATTAATATTATTTTGCATAGAAAAAATACTGAAAATGTTGAGAAGGTCAAAAACCCTACCCCATCATCGCTGGCACCCATACACCATCACTTTAAGGTAGTGTGGCCGCTAACATAACTCCCGCACCCTCAACTTGAGTTATTGACATAAGTCCCCCACCTAAAATTAAAGGCAATTTAAATAAGCCAACCACCATTCCTCTACTCATACTGTCCAACTTTTTAAGCACCATTGACCCAATTGAAGTAATGGGTCGAAGTAATTAGGTGTATACCAATGTGGAAAAGTCTACCTCCAGTACAATTTATTGAAAAGTTGAGTTGAATAAAATGATATCTGAAATGGTTTAGTACGGACCCTTATGAACTGAAGAAAAGGGTACGATGCTTTTAATAAATGCTCAACAAGAATCATTAATTTCACTCTTCTCATGTTTGAATGTGTATTAAGTATTTAATAAACGAAAACGTTAACAGGTGGAATAGAAGACTTTAATTAACGGGCGGTAATTAATGTCCACTGCTTTTGACAATTTCAAAGGGTGAATCTAACCAATTTCATGGTAAATTCTATGATCACGTCATTGATTTTGATGGGATCGGTTTCGTCACTATTCAACGTCTCACATTATACTCAATCATGATCAAACTACTAAAATAGTATTTTATGTTCTTATTATATGCATAACTATATAATTATCAAATTAAACTATAACCATTTTTTAAATATATAACTGCTTTCTCCATAATTCTTTTTTTTAATGATAATCATTCCCTCCATAAATCTACTCCTTTTCAAACATGAACTATTCCATATTTTCTTCCCTTTAAAAAGTTTGATATTGTTTAATGTGTTATTTTAATATATTATTTAAGCATGAGGAGAGGGTTTGGTGTCGTTAGTGTTCTATGTTCTTATTCTATGCATAATGACTTAATTAACAAACAAAACTATAACCTCTTTTTCAACAAATAACTACTCCCTCAATAATTTTTTTTTTCCTTTTTGAAACAATAATCATTCCCTCCATAAACCCATGACTTTTTCAAAACAGCAACCATTCCATTTTTTTTTCTATTTCAAAAGTTTGACATTGTTCATTGTGTTGTTATAATATCTTATTATTCTACCACTTTTTTTTCATGTAAATTTTTAAATTATAGTTTTAGTTATTAAAAAATGAATTCATTGTGTATTTTAATATAAATATTTTTCTTTTCTTAGAACATTTATCTCAAGTGGCTCGCCCACAATATATACATATATATATGCATGTATTGCATATTACATATATTTATGTATAGAAAGGAAAATAATAAATATATATGATATTAATAAGCGTAGACTTACGTACTTTTTTACGAATAAACACCTATAAAGTATTAAAACTAATATAATACTAAGATCAATTCATAATTATACAACTTTAGGTAAGTGCCTAGTTATATGATTGGATCATCTATATGTTGACGGAAGAAATGTGTGAATTAAGACTATAAATATATTTATTAGAAAGGAAGACTTGTCAATCTACATACGCTAGTTATAACAAGTAAACATATTTTTCCTTATCTATTCAAGTACTCCATACATGTACTCGTACGGTGGTTTCGTTATTTAGCCAAAGAAAACATTTAAAGAAATATAGAATTATAACAGTTGGTATACTTTGTGTGAGACTGAAAATATCTCAATGTCAAGACTGCTCGGCAACGGATGCATATTGCGATCATAGGGTTATGACCATAACTGATGCTTGAATTGTTAGGCCTATGCCCAGTACTGTACTGTACTTATGCTTATTGCTTGATGAGTATGGCATCATTTCTTATAGTAACCATGTGGTAGGTTTTTGAGAGCAAGGACATACACAGAAATATATAATTGGTGTTAGATTTTATTTAAGTTAATATTAGAATTATTCATATATATCCATTAACTATTAAAATTATGTTGTATCTTATATATGTTGGTGTTGGGTTATAGATCCAACTCATATGAGTTTATAATCAAGAATATCCTACATATATAGCATATACTTAGAAGAGGACTTGAAAATAAGGAGATTTGTGCATCAAATGAGGCTTGAAACATGTGAGCTGGCACTGGAGGGAACCAATGTCGGCCTTGACCAAAGTATAGTTGACCTTCAAATTATGCAAATTTTTTCCAAGAGCTCAGTTGTGGCTATGCTGGCATCAAAGCCATCGGCCTTGGAGTCTACACTGCCAGCATTGGGCCGACGTAGGAACGTCGATCTTCAGCGCTGGATTCTAAGCTGTCAGCCTTTAATTTATCTCATGCTAGCCTTTGTTGTCTGATATAAATACTCCTTGTTTTTTGTCATAAGGTTTTTGATAAGTGAGAAGTGATTCTTAATCTAGAGAGAGAGCTCTATAGAAAGAAAAACTTGTTCTTGTTGTAATCTACCGGCTTGTGGTGATAATTGAGTGGTCCACTAGTGTTATCTAGTGAGAAAAGTCTGTATAATCCCATTTATTTGATAGTGGAAGATTTGTGCACTACTGGTTCCATGTTTTTTTCCCAAATCATGATTTTCCATGCAAATCTTGGTGTTATTTATTTTATTCTGCAATTGTTTCTTATTGTGTTTATTGCTTTAGGTAAGAGGAGAATAAACTTGTTATTTTAGGTTGATTGTTGATTTGACTGGAAATAGGATTAGAGTTATTTTCTCCTAATAAACGGTATTAAAGCCCAGGTTTGAAAAAAAAATTAGGGTTTTATCACAGCACAGACATTGCAGAATCAACAGGTATGATGATTAAACTAAATTCATCGAATTACTCCATCTCGAAATTCATCATGGAAGATTTATTGTATTGTAAAGATCTGTACTTGGCTTTTGGGCGATGATAATATGAAGCCAATAGATAAAACCGATGGAAATTAGGCAATCATGCATAGGAAAACTATCAGATATATCCGACAATGGGTTGATCATAGTGTGCATAACCATATTGCCTAAGAAACCAGGGCCGATGTCCTATAGAAGATGTTGGAATCCATGTATGAGAGGCAGACTGTCTTGAATAAAACCTCTTTGATTAGGAGAGTAGTCAATCTAAAATACAAGGATGGATCCAACATGGTAGAGCACTTGAATGATTTTCAAGGGCTTGTGAATTAGTTGTCTATCATGAAACCAGTGCTTGATGATAAGATCCACGCACTGTTGCTGCTAAGTTCTTTGCCGGACAATTGGGAGACACTTGTTGTGTCTGTTAGTAACTTTACCCTAGAGAGAAAGCTCATCATAACAATGGTGAAGGATAGCCTGATGAATAAAGAGACTACAAGGAAGAATCTTGATACAAGTTTTGAGTCTAGGGCACTTGTTACTGATAAGTAAGGAAGGCATGATAGAAGTAGAAACAGAGGCTTATCTGATAAGGATGATAGATCGGACATATCCAGGGGAAGATTTAAATCTAGAGGAAGGAAGAACATCAAATTCTTTTATTGTGACAAGCCAGGTCACATAAAGAGAGAATGGAGACTTTGGAAGAGAGAGCGGGGTAAGGATAAAGGTGATGAAAAGGATGAAGACACAATTGATGCAGCAGCAAATGATGAGATTATCATTGCCTGGGATGAGGATTGTGTTAGCCTTGCATATCATGACAATGATTGAGTTATAGACTTTGGTGCCTCCTTTCATGTGACTTGACATTGTGAATTCTTCTCCTCATACATTGCTGGTGATTATGGCAATGTCAGGATGGGAAACAATGGTATATCAAAAGTAGTTGGCATTGGCAATATTGTTTTAAAGACTAACACTAACTATAGGCTCATTCTTAGAGACGTCAAAAATGTTCCAGATATCCACTTGAACCTTATCTTTGAAGGAAAACTTGATGATGAAGGCTATAAAAGCTTGGTGAAGAAAAATGGAAGCTCACTGATGGCTCTCTCATTGTGGCAAAAGAAAGAAAAGTAATACCTTTTACTTAATGTCAGCAAAGCTAAGTGAAGAAGATGTGAATCTGATTGATGACATGAAATTATGGCATAAGCGGCTTGATCACATGAGTGAGACAGGGCTCCAGATCTTGTCAAGAAGTAACTTCTCCCTGATGTAAAGAGTGCTCCTCTAAAAACTTGTACTGTCTGTCTGGCTGGAAAACAACACAGGGTTGCATTTCATAAAGATACACCTGCTAGGAAATCTCATGTGTTGGATTTAGGTCACATAGATATGTGCTACATAAAAGACAAGATAGTAGGTGGTGCTCTCTATTTTGTTACCTTTATTGGTGATCACTCTCGGAAGTTGTGGACCTTTGCTTTAAAATCTAAGTATCAAGTGTTTGATGTATTTAAGCAATTCCACACTATCCCCTAATTTTACATAACTCGATTATAATAATTATTAAAAATATAAGGAATTATGAATAACTATAATAAAAAGTCACAGAAATCACTCCCAATTTTTCGTAAATTAAAAATTATTAAAGTATAAACAAATTTAATTATAGCTAGAAAAATTAGAATCCTTGCTAATAAAATTTACAAATGTAAATCATAACTTCCATAACTTTAAACAAATAATGATCAAATGATAAACTAATCATTATTGTAAAATTCAAAATCAGTTTCCTTAAGTTCAATACTTATAAAAATAATATTTTAATAATGATACAATGAATTTCAAATTATCTATAATACTTTAAAATAGCACTAGAAAATTTACTATTATTAATAATTAGGATAAATAATTATTATATAGTAAAAGATAATATTCTGTGACAAGAATCGATAATTTAAAGAATAATTATATTTGAACTTAAATTTCAATTATAATAAAAGACGATTGATTTTTAGAACCTATTGCTTATGAAAAGATAGTTTATAGATAAATCAATAGAATTATAAAATACCTAAGGATATCAAAAACTGATCAATACTAAAGAATCTAAACCTTAATTAAGTATTTAAATTATACCAAAATGTTAGTTAAAAAATTTTGAGTTTATAGGGAATAAAATCATAATTTAATCTTGTAACCCTAAGAATTTTTATAACTAATAAAATGAATAGCCTAGCAAATATAAAATAAATATTAAATTTAAAATCAAATAAAAACTCTAGAATAAACCCATGAGTAGTAATAAACTCAATTATAATTTAAAAAACCCGATATAGAAAATTCTTTGACTATAATAGATATCAAAGACAAGATTTTGTATTTTGAGCAAACAATTCAAGATATAATTAAAAGTAACTTTAAATTTCAAAAACAATAAAAGACTACTCCTTTATAGAACGTATTGGCTATAGAATGATAACTAAAATATGAGTCGCTTGTATTATAAATACATGATAAGAATGAAAACAAATTCGTAACTAATAATCTAGACTTCAGCAAAATATTTGGATTACACTATTGCTCTAGTTAGAAAATTATGAGCCTATAAGAACTAAAATTCTAATTTAGCTTACCGAGCTTAGAAAATCTTAATCGCGTAAACTACAAATTCAAATTTAAACTCAATGATAATCTAGAAAATTTGTAGAAACTCTTAATAAATTTTTTAAGACAAAACACCTAAATAACTTACATATTTGTACCCATTTAACTTGATAAACTACCCTAAAGCTAAGATAATTAATAATTAAATATTATTATATTAATATATATGTATTTGGTGGGATAGGAATATACATGGTTGGAAATTGTTCAAAATTTCCCCAGCTGAAAATCATCTAACAACTTGCTAACTTTTCACACAACAAGTCAAATTGACTAAGGATTAAAATAAATTAAATTTATACAACAAAGCAGCATTATTAAGGTAGCAAACATCATACAAATACATGTTGGATTTCGGTGGAAATATGCTCCTCATTTTACTGAAAACTTGAGCTACTGCAAACTTTCCTTCTTCAACATAAATATATCTCATTAATGAGCAAAATAACAAAGCAATTAAACAAACACTTTGACATTCAATAAACCCCCCATATCACTTCAAAACAAGAGCAACAAAAACACCACACAACTCCATTAAAATCAAGATCCAACTAGGGCTTAGGAAGTGATGAACGAAGGTAACTTGAATTCGTTTAAGTTAAGTTTATATATTAAACATTAGCTTAAACAATGTTTTTATAACCTAAGTTCGTGTCAAGCTTTAAGGGAGAGTTTAACATCTCAATATCAGCCATACAAGGTAATCTATAACCTTAAAACTACATTTATGTAGTATAATACGTGTAGAAGATAGAAAGACATAGAGTATGATGATTATAAGATGATATAGGAAATGATATGTTACAAAAATTATTTTCGAATCATTGAAAAACACTTAGAAGTAGCTTAAGCACAAATATAAAACATGTATGGAACAAAGAAATTAAAATATGAAATGATGAAAAACAAGGAAGACGATGACCAATGCGCATACCGGCACTACACCAGTAACGCAAACCACTAAGGCCGATGGCGTATGAGGATAGCCTGGTGGCCTTCGAATCGACCTTCATTGGACGGAGCTACATATAACTTTATTTCTTATAAAATTTGCACGAACACCGGGGGCATAAATTTCTACTCCGGCAGTCTACATAGATACACTGGCGGCCTTCGAAGCCAGTGTATGCTGGAAATTGGAACGTGTAAAATTTACACATACATTGGAAAACTGAAATTCAACACCAGCAGTGTTGATGCTGACATACATGCAAATTTCTCCTGAAGTTTGTTTCGTTTAGATTTCACTTACGTATATATATACATATACATATATAAATATAAAGAAAAGAAGGGAACAAAACTTAATAAATAAAAAAGTATAAATAATTTAAGACTAGTATGTTTAAACAATTATGAAGTGATTAAACTTTAATAACTAAGAAACACTTTTACATCAAAACGAAAAAATTATATTACAAAAATTGCACGGTAATTATTTCATATATAGGTGAATATATAAGAATGGAAAATTAGAATAAGTTAAAATTACGAATAATGCGATTCCTAAAAATAACATATAATAACTTATAATGAAATCAAGAGAAGCACGATGGAACTAAATATTAGAAAATAAATATTAGTTATCATGAAGTGACCAAACTAACAAACGATATAAAAATAATAGTGATGATAATAAAATACCGAACTAATAAACACAAACTCTATTGTTATTCGATGAAATAAAAATTTAAGTAGGTATTTGATAAATAAGCTCTAAGAAACTACGAATATGTTAGGAAAATAATTAAGGAACTAAATACTAAATACCAACTGCCTTAAGATAGACATATTAAAAAGGACTGCATAAATAACTAAAAGCTTACTAATAAAATTATTAAGTAAAACAAGACTTAAAATATTCTGTGATAATTACCAATACTTATAGAATAAATAAATTTTACAGATTAATAAAAATTAAGTCAACTATCATGCAACACTCAAAGTAAGTTATCTAAATGTCTGATCATATGCTAAAATGGAGTTAAAATGAAAATAACAGACCTAGTTTAAAATTATACAATTAAAATCAGTACCTATAATTTTTAGGAAGACTTCTCTTATAGAAAATGTGTTTACATGGATTTTCTGACAATGTCAAAAAAAGACTAACCCTTATAAAATTCGGAACTCCTACCTAGGAAAATAAAATGAATTAAAAAGTGTAAAACTTAAATTTAGGACATAAACAGTACATCTGAAAGCATTATGAATAACGATGTAATAATAAATATCTATTATCTCATTTCACAGGAAAAAATAGCTCAATTCTTAGACTTTCAGTAGCATATTACAATAATTTAGCAAGGACAACAAGTGAGTAACACTGACTTTATCACATTGTTTGTGCTTGTAGTATAGTTGCATTTGAATTAATATATTCAATTGATATGCATGTGGGATTGGTTATAATGCATGATGTTTGGTGTATGCTTAAATACCAAATTATCATAGTATAAGCAATAATTCTATTGTATGATAATTATTATATGAAGCATGTTGATGTTTGTCTGTGAATTGTATGATCATCTTAAATTTGACTAAAAAATATTGGTACCATAAATGAAAATGGACATATATCGCATCATACACATATTTTGCATTTTTAAAGAAGTAGTGACCCTACTCATATTAGCATTTCGATTCTCTGGTGACGCACTTCATTTTTCTAGTTGGCGTTCTCTTAGTTCTTCCAAGAGCACCTTGTTTCGTTCGGTTTCATGGGAACTAACTAGCATCGAAGGAACATCACTCGTGGTATTGATATGAAATGGCTAATACTTAATGGTGTTTCTTTGTTCCAAGGATAAGAGTGAAATGTTTTAAATTAATTTGTGAGTTTATGGTACCCATTCTTTCTTGGTTCTTTGATTCTCTTAGACACAGTATATTGCTTGTAATGGCTTCCTTCTGACCCCGATGGGAAGGCATAAATCTACATCCTGTTTGGATTTTGGATATCCAAACTTGTACTTATAAATATGGTTGATTATCGCATTGCATACACTTGCTAATTAAACTTGTATATTATTGTATAATGTATGGTGTGATCAGGTTATCTCACTAAGCCCTTGGTTTGCTCACCCCCAACAGTTTTTGTGGAGGAATAACATTAGCTGGGGTTGGGCTAGGAATGTGTGAAGAGTGCTTCTTCATCAGACTTTACTGAAGTTAGAGATATATTGAACTTAGAATATAAAATAGATAAATTGTATCAACAATTGAGACTTTATATGTTGCAAGATTAAAACCTCATTTTTACTATTTGGTAAAGAATACCGATTCTTCACGATCTTGGTGGAATGTAGAAAATCAGATTTCCATAATTGAAATTCAATAATACTATTACATGTATATGTATCACCTAAGTAAGAGATATTAATAATTAAGTAGTCTTGTAACTCTAACTTGTAAGACGGTTCTTATATTACAGGTGCATATGTAGTATAATAACTTTAGATTAATCCTACTAGGCCATAATTTGAGGTATGACAAGAGTAGAAAGAGAAACTAGAAGAGAGTTGAAATCTATTAGAGCTGACAATGGTGGTGAGTAAAGATGACCTTTTGAGGAATACTGCAAGGAACATGGGATCAAACTGGACAAGACAGTTCCAAAGACCCATAGCAAAACAATGTTGTAGAAAGAAGGAATCATACTATTATAGAGAGAGTGAAGTGCATGTTATCTTATGCCAAGCTGCCTAAATCCTTTTGGGGTGAAGCTATGATGAAAGTAGTTGATCTGATAAATCTATTCCCTTCTTATGCTCTAGAGGGAGATATATCCTAAAGAGGTTCTGGACTGGTAAAGATATTTCTTATGAACACTTATGTGTGTTTAGTTGTGGGGCCATTGTGTATATTTGATAGATTAAAAAAACTAAGTTTTAAATTTATAAATTTTTCAAATCGTTTTCTTCTCAACTATGGTCTTACAGGGCAAGCGCACCCATCAGATGCAGTATAGAGAAATGATCTAGGTCATATTCTTAGGGAACGTTGATGAGCACTTCTACTCACTCTTTTCCTATTATCAAGCAGAAAAATGAGATTTGGTTTTATATAAATAGAAACTAAACTAAGTATAATATTCACATATTTCACAACAAGCATGCAAAGGGATAAATCAATTCACAAGGTTGCTTGGGTCATGCTTCACTTAAGATCTATTCATGTGACTCAAGAATTTTCTCAAAAAGTTGTGTTGATTATTGAACAATTGGATTCACTAAATTATGCTAGGGCTTCTCTTAAAGTCAAAAGCACATAAACCTAAGCCAAACTGCCGAAATGTCTTCCTGACTATTAGCAACTTAAATTTGCATAAAGAACAAGAATCCTTCATTTTAAAACCAAACTGATGAATTTCAAAACGAGTGACAGAAGATTTCACCATCCCTATCTCTAAGAGATTATGAGCAATCTCATCAATAGCTTTAGATCTATTCATTAAATCAACCTCGTGGTCTATTTTTAACAAAAATCAAACATGAATCCAATGGGATGCACCATCCAATTAGACTCATTCTTAGGTGTAAACTATTGAATACAATACAATCAACATGTTTTGAAATTAAGAGCAAAGGAATCACATGAAATCAATCAATAATCCACAATACCCAAGCAATATTAAACTACTCCTCCATAGATAAAACAATATAAAGCAATAACAAGGAGTAATAGAAAGGATCTAAAATTAAATTTAGTAATACAAATAATGTTCCTTGATAGATTGATACACTCAAGCACAAATGCTGTTGGGAAAGTACACAAAAGTGTGTTTTCGCTTGCCTCTGTCTCTCTCTGTTTTCTTGTTCTTCTTTTTTCTTGATTCTTCCCTCCATTTTCATTTTATAATGATCTTTGCACAAATGGAATTAAATGCTCATTGATGGAGGAAATGAGAAGTTACGGGAGTTACGGGTCTCTTGGCTTTTCAAAGTAACACCCCTTTAATGTCCAATAGACATTTCTTTAATAAATAGAGGGTTACTATTCAATAAAAAAGCCGTTTCTCAAAAATTAACGAACTGTCAAATCGACAGGTTTAGGCCAGGTCATGTCACTAAGCATGTCGGGCTGTTTTCCTTTATATAAAAATTGACACGGCTAGGGACATGGCTTGTCCCAGAGTCGTGTACTTTGTTGTAGACTTTTTTCTTTATTGACACGACTTGGGACACGGCTTGTCCCAGAAATGTCCCTTGCAAAGTTAATTTTCTAGATTGACACGGTTTATGACAAGTCATGTCGCTGTTGTGTCTTCTCAAAACTTAAGATTTAGACCTTGATTGTGCTTTTCCTTAACATGGTTGAAAGACATGGCATGTATTTGTTGTGTTAGCCACTTTTTGGTCTAAACTTTGCATTTTTGACTCGTTTTTCCTTCTTTTTATAAAATATCTATTTTAAAGACCTGAAAGCATAAATTAATATTTCTAAGTGCCAAATTCATAATATTTATCAATAAAATAATCAATAAAAATCCATTTTCACATTCATACAATAGGAATTAATTTGGTTTATCAATATTCTCAAGGATGATAGAAGGACACTTGATGCGAAAACAAAATAATGTATTTTTCTAAGTTATGCACATGATGAGTATGGATACAAGTTGTGGGATCCAGTTGAGAAGATAATTGTTAGAAACAGAGATGTAATCTTTCTGGAAGATCAAACAATTGAAGATATTAAGAAACTAAAAAAGTCAAAATCCTCAGGCGAGATTCTTATAAATGTAGATCTAGCGCCCTCACTTGAAGATTCTAATGATGGAGAGGATGTGGGAGATTTAAATGAAGAGCCCTAAGAGCCTGATCAGCGGATTGAGTTAAGGAGATCTTCAAGGGATAGAAGACCTTCAATAAGATATAGTCCAGGTGAGTATGTGATATTGACTAACGGGGGAGAATCAGAGTGTTATCTAGAAGCCATGCAAGACGAGATAAAATCCTTGCATGAGAATCACATACATGACTTGGTGAAACTACCTAAGGGTAAGAGACCTTTGAAGCATAAATGGGTATACAGATTGAAGATTGACAAAAAGAACCCACAATCAAGGTACAAGGCAAAAGCTGGTTATGAAAGGATTCAATCAAACGAAAGGTATTGTAGGAAGATAGCGGCAGTGATGAAACCCCCCATATGAGTTGGAGGGGGAGTTTGTTGGATTATAGATCCAACTCATATAGGTCTATAATGAAGGATATCTTAAGTATATGACATATACTTAGAAGAGAACTTGGAAATAAGGAGATTTGTGCATCAAAGGAGGCTTGAAACATGTACGTTGGCACTGGAGGGAACCAACGCCATTAACCTTGATCAAAGTATAGCTAACCTTCAAATTATGAAAAATTTTGCTGAGAGCTTAGTTGTGGCTATGCCGGCATCAAAGCTACTAGCCTTGGAGCCTACGCCATCGGTGTAGGGAGGATAGGATATCGGCATTGGGTCGGCGTAGGAACGCTGATCTTTAGTGCTTGATTCTGAGCCACTAGCCTTTAATATATCTCGTGCCATCCTTTGTCGTCTGATATAAATACTCATTGTTTTTGTTCCTAGGGTTTTTGACAAGTAAGAAGTGATTCTTAATCTTAAAGAGAAAGATCTAGAGAGAGAAAAACTTGTTTCTATTTTAATCCACCGGTTTGTGGTGAAGATTGAGTAATCTATTAGTATTATCTAGTGAGGAAAGTCTGTGTAATCCCATTTATTTGATAGTGGAAGATTTGTGTGCTGCTAGTCCCGCGATTTTTTCCCAAATTAGGGTCTTCTACGTAAATCATAGTGTTATTTATTTTAATTTGCAATTGTTTGTTATTGTATTTAGCTTTAGGTAAGAGGAGAATTAACTTATTATTTTAGGTTGATCGTTTGATTTGACTGAAAATACGATTAGGGTTATTTTCTCTTGACTGTTAGGTTTGGATCTTACCTACATGGGTTTGTAACATGTAACAGAGGAAATCCTAAATATTGTATATATTTAGAAGAAGACTTAGACAATAAGGAGATTTGTGCAACAAAGGGGGCTTGGAACAATGTAAGCTGGCCTTCAATAACATAAAATGTCAGCTTTCAAAAACATGGTGTACGTTAGCCAAAAGCTGTCAGCGTTAAGCCAGCCTTTAACATACACTGGCCATAAAAGGTTATCGGCATAGAGGCAGCTTATGTTGTTTGCAAGTCTTTCTTTGTCTTTTCATATAACTAATCCTCGTTTTGTCTTTCAGGGTATCATTTTGGCTATTCTGAAAAACCTAGAGAGGGTTATAGAGAGAGAGAGAGTAGCTTGTTCACGCTACTGATTGAAATCCATCATTGTGGTGAAGATTTGTAATCCACTAATATTACTAGTGAAGAAAAATAGTGTAATCCCATTATTTATTGATAGTGGAAGAATTTGTACAACAATCTCATAGTTTTTCCTCAATTAGGGTTTTCCACATTAAATCCAGGTATTCAATTTTGATTATTTATGTTTCAGATATTATTTTATTATCACATAGGCAAGAGAAAAAAAATACTATGTTATTATAGGATATTGATTTTTCCTAACAAGTGGTATTAAAGCTAGGTTGAAAAAAAAAAAAAGGTTTTGTTTATTGTATTGTAGGCATGGCTGAATCATCAGGTACAATGATAAAACTAAATTCATTGAATTATTCCCTCTAGAAGTCAATGATGGAAGATTTGTTATATTGTAAAGATCTGTATATGCCTTTGAGTGGTGATAATGTGAAGCCAATATGTAAATCTAATGAAGACCGGACAATTATGCATAGAAAATCAATCAGATATATCCGAGAATGGGTTGATCACAATGTGTCTCATCATATTGCCCACGATACCAAAGCTGATATTCTATGGAAGAAATTATAGTCTATGTATGAGGGGAGACTACGTTGAATAAAACCTCATTGATTAAGAGAGTGGTGAATTTGAAGTATAAGAATGGATCCAATATGGCTGAGCACTAAAATGATTTTCAAGTTCAAGGCCATGTGAATTAGTTATCTGTCATAAAGCTTGTGCTTGATGATGAGATACATGCACTTTTATTATTAAGTTCACTACCTGACAATTAGGAGACACTTGTGGTGTCTATTAGCAATTTTTGTCTAGAGGGAAAGCTCACCATTTCAATGGCGAAAATAGCCTGATGAATGAAGAAGCTAAAAGAAAAGATCTTGGTATGAGTTCTAAAACTCGGGCATTGTTACTGATAAGCTCAAAAAACGTGGTAGAAGAAGGAATAGAGGCTCATATAATAAATCATATAAATCCAGAGGAAGATCTAAATCTAGAAGGAAAAATATCAAATGTTATTACTATGACAAGCCAGGACATTTGAAGAGAGAATGTGGAATTTGAATTAAGTTTCGCTCTTTCATCCTAGAGAGAGTCTAGATTGGTAAAGATATTTCTTATGAACACTTACGTGTATTTGGTTGTAGGGCATCTGTGCATATTCTCAAGGATGAAAGAGTGAAACTTGATGTAAATTCAAAGCAATGCATTTTTTTGGGTTATGCACAAGATGAGTATGGGTACACGTTGTGGGATCCAGCAGAGAAGAGGATTGTCAGGAGCAGAGATGTGGTCTTTCTTGAATACCAAATCGTTAGAGATATTGAGAAGCTAGAAAAGTTGAAATCCTCATATGAGATCCCTATAAATGTAGATTCAATGCCCTCACTTGAAGATTCAAATAATAATTGGGGAGATGTGGAAGATTTAGTTGAAAAGCCGCAAAAATCTCATCAGCAGATTGAGTTAATGAGATCTTCAAGAGAGCGAAGACCATCAATAAGATACAATCTAGATGAATATGTGAAGTTGACAAATGGGGGAGAGCTAGAATGTTATCAAGAAGCCATGTTACGTGAGCAGAAAAAGGAATGGGTTAAAGCCATGCAAGATGATAAGAAATCCTTGCATGAGAACAAGACATATGATTTGGTAGAACTGCTAAACGGCAAGTGACCATTGAAGAATAGATGGGTATATAGATTGAAGACTGAAGAGAATAACTCACACCAAGTCATAAAACAAGATTGGTTGTAAAGGGGTTCAGTCAGAAGAAAGGTGATGATTTTGATGAGAGTTTCTCGCCAATGGTGAAGATGTCATCCATTAGGGTTATACTTAGTATTGCCACTTGTTTGAACTTAGAGACTGAGTTAATGGATGTGAAGACAACATTCCTTCATGGTAACTTCGAGGAAGAAATTTACATGGAGCAACCTGAGGGGTTTGGGGCCAAGGGGAAGGGGCATCTTGTTTGCAAATTGAAGAAGAGCTTGTATGAGTTGAAATAGGCTCTAACGTAATGGTATAAAAAGTTTGACTCTTTTATGATTGATCAAGGATATACTAAGATTGCATCGGACCATTGTGTCTTTATAAAGAGATTTGGCACTAGTGAGTTCATTATTCTCTTACTGATGATATGCTGATAATTGGCTATGATGTTAAGAAGAAACAAGATCTAAAAATTGCTTTGAACTAGTCTTTCGCCATGAAAGACATAGGACTCGCACACCAAACTCTCAATATGAGAATTATTCATGATAGGAAGAGCAAAAAATTGTGGTTATCACATAAGAGATACCTAGAAAAGATATTGGAGAGATTCAACATAAGCCAGGCAAAACTTGTTTGTTCTCCACTTGTAGGTCAATTTAAACTCAATTCTCAGCAGTGTCCTAATAGTGAAGTAGACAAAGAAGACATGAAAAAGATTCCTTATGCCTTTGTAGTTGGGCAGTCTAATGTATGTTATGGTGTGCACTTGCCTGGTTGTTACTCATGCTGTTGGTATTGTCAATTGCTACCTTTCGAATCCAGGTAAAGAACATTGGATCGTAGTTAAATGGATTCTCAGATATCTTAAGGTCACTTCCAGATTATATTTGTAGTTAGGTGGTAGTAAACCTATATTAGAAAGATTTTCAGATGCTGATAGGGCTGGAAATCATGATTCTAGGAAATCCACTTCAGGTTATCTAATTACTTATGCAGGGAGAGTAGTGTCTTGGCAATCAAAATTTCAAAAGAAGTGTAGTACAATCTACCACTAAAACATAATATATTGCTATGATTGAAGCCTGCAAGGAAATCTTGTAGATGAAGAAATTTTTAGAAGAACTAGGTCAAGAGCAAGAAGACTTGAGGTTCTTTTGTGATAGCTATAGTGCTATACATCTTAGCAATAATCCAATTTTTCATTCTAGATCCAAACACATTGATGTTAAGTATCATTGGATTCGAGATATATTGGAATAAAAGCTTTTGAAGTTGTAGAAAATCCATACTAATGAAAATAGGTCAGATATGATGACTAAATCTCTACCTAATGACAAACTCATTTGTTGTGGATAGATAGCTGGTGTGATGGAACTTCCCATATGAGTTGGAGGGGGAGTTTTTTGGATTATGGTTCCAACCCATATGGGTTTATAACATATAATAGAGGAAATCATAAATATTATATATATTTAGAAAAAGGCTTGGAAAATAAGGAGATTTGTGAACAAAGGAGGCTTGGAACAATGTCCACTGACCAAATGAGGATCAAGGCTGCTGGCTTTCAACAACATAAAACGCCAGCTTTCAATAACATAGTGTACGCCAGCCAAAAACCACCAGCATTGAGCCAGCCTTCAACATACACCGGCCATAAAAGGCCATCGGCATAGAGATAGTTTATGTTGCCTGCGAGTCTTTCTTTGTCTTGTCATATAAGTACTCCTTGTTTTGTCTTTTAGGGCATCACTTTTGCTATTCTAAAAAACCTAGAGAGAGTTCTAGAGAGAGAGTGGCTTGTTCTTGTTACCGATTGAAATCTACCCTTGTGGTGAATATTTGCGATCCACTAGTATTACTAGTGAAGAAAAACAGTGTAATCCCATTATTTGTTAATAGTGGAAGAATTTATACGGTGGTTCCATGGATTTTCCCCAATTGAGGTTTTCCATCTTAAATTCTAATATTCAATTTTGATTGTTTATTTTTCAGTTATTGTTTTGTTATCGCATAGGCAAGAGGAAAAATTACTTTGTTATTACAGGACATTCATTTTTCCTAACAATATATGAATAAGAAATTTAGATGATATCATGATGTCATCATGATATTTTCTAAAACAATATGAAAATATTCTTTCAAAAGATAATTATAAACATTTAGTGCATTTTATAAAAGATTGTATATATAAATATATATTACTTGAAATTTGATTATTAATTAAAAAATAAATTAATGCATAAAACCCATTTTTTTTCCTGCAAAAAAACAGAATAGAAAATATAGTGTCATAATGAATATTTATTCTTTTATTTAGTTTGTAAATGATTCTACCATAAGGAATGGGGTGAAAAATGTGTCTACCAATCTTTAAAAAGAAAAAATTACACAAATATCGATGCAAAATTACCTATAGGTTATACGATTCAAGTTTTTCCTAATGAATAGTATAAACATGATGTGATTTAGTAAAAGATCTATAATGCTAAACCACATCTTTGAAAAGCGATTTATTTATTTTCTTAATGAATCGCATCTTAGAAATGGAATTCACTTACGTACTTAGTGAATTGTATTTTTCTGATACGATTCATGTATTAACATGTGAGTTGCATTTATAAGATGCAACTCATGTGTTAATAATAGAATCGAGTCTTATAGATGCGATTTTGCATCAATATTTTGATAATTAATTTTATATAATTTGTATTTATGTAATTTTTATTTGGTAAGTCGATAATCATACATTTTCCTTGTAAGAGATGTGCGTTCCATGCAAAGTGGAATAGACTAGGAATCTCCATTACTTCCAATTGCTAGAGGATTGGCTATTCCAAACAGAAAATATGTATTTATTTCAAAAATATCCCTTATTATAAAAATAAAGGAGTTTCTCTTCCATTCCAGCTTCATCCTATTCTAGTAAACCAAAGATTAAGCTGATGGCCGAAAAAAAAAAAAAAGATAAAATAAACCAAAGATTAAGCTGATGGCCGAAAAAAAAAAAAGATAAAATAAACCAAAGATTAAGCTTATAGATTTAGTTAGACTTTATAATTACTACTTTTAACATTATGCATACCTAAGTCAAAATAATTAATGAAACAGGGCACATTTTCAGATTGCAGCAAGGACTATACAAGTATCCTTAAAAGGAAGGAACAAAGTTTAGTCCTACATTTGAGACAAAAGTCATGTCAAAGCCGCTTTCAACGACCGGTTAACAGTGACGCCGAAGTTTCATTGCCGGAAAATGGCTCAGGCTGGCTAGCAGATGAATCATCTTGCACCAGTTTTCTTTCGAGAAAGAAACCGGGCTCTTTTGGTGGTGGTAGAGGATTTTCGCTTCCAAACATAAGAACCACCGAGGACATACTTGGTCTGTCTACTGGATTCCACTGTACACATAGAAGACCAACATGTATTGCTCTCAAAACTTCAGCTTTATTATAGGAGTCCCCAGTTAGAGGATCAAGCAACTCAATGGACCTGTCTTGTGTGTAAAGCCTCCAAGCCTGTTAAAATGATGGAGCAAATATTAGCATTTGTCTTGCGTATGGCTAGCACTACAAGTTGATAGGCTCTGAATTTGAGTGCTTTTGTCACAAAATTGCACAAATATAACCCAAGTCTTGATGCTATATCTATTAAGTTTAAACTCTTAGATAAATTGGCTTAAGACCTTGAACCTAACAAGAAGAGAAGAAAAACAAATTCTTACATGTCCAAGAAGGTTATAACTGTGGTCTGAATGACTAAATTCTCTGTTTGCAGTGCCACTTATTATCTCAAGCACCAAAACACCATAGCTAAATACATCAGATTTTGTTGAAAAAACTCCGTCAATTACATACTCTGGAGACATATAGCCACTGCAAAAGTTAGCATCCATCTATGCGTTACAATCATAATTTTTTCATTGGCATAGATGTGGTAAGTAATAAATATAAAAAATACTTACTATGTTCCAACCACTCTTTTTGTATTTGCTTCCCTCTGGTTTTCCCCAAAACATCTAGCAAACCCAAAATCAGAAATTTTGGGATTCATCTCATTATCCAACAAAACATTGCTAGCTTTGAGATCTCTATGAATTATTCTTAATCTAGAATCTTGATGAAGGTAAAGCAGTCCTCGTGCAATCCCATTGATGATGTGAAAGCGCTTGTCCCAGTGTAGTAGCTTTCGCCGAGTTTGATCTGTACTTGAAAGCAGAAATGAGCATTATTTTCCATTATTAACTATGAAATCTTAAACATGTAAAGCATTTTTCAAAAAAAAAAAAAAAAGTGTTATTCAAGCAAACCAAAAATGAAATAGTTAAGGCCTTTGTTTGGCATGCATTCATAGATCAGCAAATTTTCCTCCCCAATGCAGCATCCCAGAAGCTTCACGAGGTTTCTGTGTTGAAGCTTAGCTACATAAAGAACTTCATTCTTGAATTCATCCAGTCCTTGTGTTGAGTTCTTCCTAAGCCTCTTCACTGCAATTTCTTGGCCATCTCTTAACCTTCCCTGCACATTTCACTTGGCAATGACTACTTTCTGCATAAATAGCAAAGAGTTGGGTCCGTTTTCTGTTATGGACATGGCTCGAGAATCTAGCGTAATGGTGGTTAACTGCACAATTAGAGTTTAGAATATGTTTAATTTTGTTAGAGCTCCTTTTTCCATTGAAAGTTATGATGAATAAAGTTTGGAGGGCTCGTTTGACAGAGAACCTTTGATCTCTAAAGAATTGAAATGGGACAATAACATGCCATCTGATTACTTCTTAATATAGGCATCGATGTATACAAGCTGCTTATTCCATCATAATAAAAACAGAAATCTCCTGGTATAAGTTGAAAATAGATAGCTTAACTAGAATAAACCATGCTGTCAGATGCGTTTCTTAATAAATTGAAAAACCCATACAATCCTAGTGGAAACTTTATCAAGTTCTTGATGTGCCCTATGCCATTTGGTCATGTAATAATTTTGTTTCCAGAGGTCACTGGCTTTAACATCATGCAATACCATTAGATTCAGCAATAGTGTACTTACACAGCTTCTATGGTGCAGTGCTTTTCACCAAAATGAAAAAATCAAATGAAACAGGTGATGCATTGTCCTGTTTCTTCAAGAACCAAATTGAACGAAATAAATCTGTACCTTATAGACTGGTCCAAAGCCACCTTCTCCAAGTTTATTCTCGAGAGAAAAATCATCAGTAGCAGCAGCTACTGTAGCCAAGTCGAATAATGGTAGTTCTAGGTCTTCCTTCCCGGACTTAACTTCCTTGCCTGCCATGAAGTAAAAACAAATAATCCATCAGGATAGAAAAACAGTTCTCTCATATGGCTTCATTGTTGTGGTGCATTATAATGTTCCAAATCAAAATTGCAGGTCATCAGTGGCATTTAAATTGCTACTTATAATTTCATTGAATTCATTTTAGTCACCTTACTTGCAATGGACCAGTCAACGTGGTTACCTTTGTCACGCTTCTTCCAAATATAAAATGACAAGCCAGCACAAAGAGAGAGCGCCACAATTGGCAGCACGGAGCCAAGGATCAACTTTTCTTTCATCAGTTTGGATTTTATTAAACCTGGAAGAAGTAAATGAGAGTCTACTGAACTGGAAAAACAGGGGAGAAGAAAAGGCAGGTCAGGACAAATAAAAGTGAGTTCAGGCACTTTCAGGCCCACCTGCAAAAGGATGATGTATGTTTTTGTGCTGTCGTAAGCAAATGATGAACATCATATCAAAGTAATGCAAATAAAAGAGGTGTATGTTTTAAGCGATACAAATAGAGGTCATGAGCAACATTTCAAACATGGTTTTAGTCACTTATTTGCATTACTTTGTGGAAGGTACGTTACCTATACGAACCACTAAAAGCATACATTGGATCAAATAACTGAGCTTTTAGATTAGCAAGTTGTAGTTCTGAAATTTATCTTGTACATCATGATAAATACCTGGTTCCGAGGCAGACATTCTAATGTAGATATCCTGCCCATTTTCATTGTATTCCTTGATGTCAACAAGGTTTCCAAACCAAATCAAACAGCCACTTCCATCTGAAATGTTTAAAGTGGTATACGCCATACAAGAGCAGTTATTCTTGCAATTTATTCTACAATCATGCAGATTTAAAGTCTTACCATACCATGAAAACCGTGTATCGGGTAATTTAATGTTAGAATACTTCAAAAACTTGTCCGTTCCACATTCCAGCTGCTTCTTCCTAATACATCCATTTGAATACTTTAACATTGCCCATTCTTCAGGGAACTTGGGTTCAAACCCCTTCAAACACCCGCATACGGGTGACTTGTTCACATTACAAGAAGCATGTGCGCCACAATATGCATAAGCATCGCAATTATCTATACGTAAAGTAACATAAGTTAACCAACTATGTGCTGTATCGGTCCATATTAATCGCTGCGTCACACCAGTTGGGTCTAGATATAACCTTGTAATTGCTGTGCTATTTAGAAGCTTACAACTATAGTACATAGCTGTCTCATTCAACACAAATCCGCACTTGTAATATGGATTTGGCTTTAAATTAGGAGCAGAAATAAATCGAATACCATTCCATGGTCCATATCGAAACTTAATACGCGTTTCCTCTGTCAACACCTCCTGTGGAAATCCATGTGGATCAATCTTCAACGCATAAATACCTGGAGTAGGATCATCGGTGCTTCTCCAAGATGTTAGATACCGATCAAAACCCGAACTCACATTCCTTCCTAACAACATGCCTGGAAGAAAGTTATCAGTAGGATAATCAAAACTTTGCCAGAGGATTTCCGAGTTATCATCCATTGCATCTTTCCTTACAAGAAGATTTCCAGAATCGAGCAGCTGTGCAACTGGATTAATTTTAGATTGTGATGAGTTTCTACTGGAACACCATATTTCACTTCTGTTACCGTTCTCAATAATAAGAACTCCTTGCTCAGTAAGCCTTAAAACACCTGAGGAATCGGTTAAAGGTGACTCTCTATTGGCCACCCATACAACCGTTGTTGGAGAAATATTCCGATACCATATTCCTAGATACCAGCGCGACGAATTACCCGGTTTGAAGAATCCTAGTTCAAAGCTTCCATTATCAGAAACTATAGTTTTGTTATAAGGTAGGGGATCTGTTGTGGTTATTGTGTTTCGTATACTGGCATGTTGTGCTATGTTAAAAGAACAAAAGGATAAAATAATAATTAAACTCCACTTCACCATCCTGGTTGCTCTTAAAGAACAAATATTAAAAAGAAGAGAGATAAATTTAGTTCTCAGATCAGGCAGTTCACATTTAAGAATTATATTTGTTCTCGTTTCTACTTGAAGTAAGTAAAGAAAAGTATCACCATCAAGAAGACCAAGACCATCAAGAAATCATCACGTTTTTTTTTTTAACGGCCGAAAAAAAACAATAATAAAAACATCATCGTTCAAATAGGAACCCACTAAGGCTGAATAGTCATGAGTTTTTGTTCCAATTTCTTTACAAAATGTTGAATCTGAAATCTAGATCCTTTGAAAAGCAGGTTACGGCTTATTTTAGTAAATGATTACAATTAAAGTTGTTTTGATCGTCTAATTTTTATCTGTATTTAATTATGTATGTGTTTCATCTATATTTTATTTATATATTTGATATGTACATTATCTATTTGATTTGTTTATTAATAAAAATATCTATTTTTATTTGTATTTATTTGTTGATAAATATCTCTTTAAAAACGATAAAAATAGTTTGCCAAAACAACTAAAAAAAAGATGAAACAAACATAATAATGATGTACTTCGATATTGCCTCAAATTTAAATAGAAATACAATAAATTTAGTGGAAAATTCTGTTTATAGGAAGTCCTATATACTTTATCTTTCAGTTAAGGTGCATCCAAATATATCTTAATTTGTACCAACATCCATGGCTTTATTTATTTATTTAATTTATAAGTTTGGGCATAGTCGTGTAACACGTGTATGTCTTCTAAAAGTCTTAAAAGTAGACACGATAAAAACACCGACGTCTCTACTCACGTAAAACTTTGAAATTTTACCTCCATTTGATTCAGGACATGTGTTACACGATAACAAGAATAAAACAAGTTTATGAAAATTAATATTAGGTTTATGATACTAACCACCCAAATTTTGGAGAACTATGCTGAATTGCTGATGCTAAAATAGTGTCTTAAATCAGAAATTTATTTTTAGATGAGTAGGTCATTATCTATAAGAAAATTTGATAGTTTCAGAGCAATAAAATCCAATTTTGTATTGTTGTCCATTTAACCGGCTCCACATGGCGGCCTTCAAGGCTACGATTTCCTAACTCGACTCCTCTGGAGTTGTTGAGTCACCCTAATTTTGAATAATTATCTCAATAGAATAGACAAGACATGGACAAGATGTGACCTGTTTTTGATCAGCATGAAAGTGTGAGATATTGTCTGATTTCGAAATTGATGGAGAACCCAACATCTGTGGGCCAGTGACTAATGCAGTTGACTTATATTTGACTAGTTTCGTTGATAGGTAATTTTGGTCGTGGGCTCCCTAAATCCGACCTCCGATTCCTTAAGCCAACGGCTGCTCTTTTGGCTCATGAGCCAATCTGTTGGACCATAGGCCGACCTGTTCAAAGTCCATGATGACTCAAGGGCAACCCTGAATGAGAAAATAAGGACAAATTAATGATGAATGCAATACCAAGCTTATGTTTCTAAATAAGTTAGACGTGCACTATTATACATATTAATTAACTAGTATAAATGCAATACCATGTGTAGTCATGTTCCCTCAACACATTGCAAAGATGAACAAAGGGCGACTCTTTCAAATGAGACAAAGGGAGTAGATAAGATTTTCCCATGGTATTTGTTAAGTAAAAATGTGAACTTTATACAAATTAATCAATTGATGCATACAATCAAATTTTCACCTCATTTCTCTCCTGCTGTCACCTCGATGAGTTTGTCGCCATACATTACTTTACAAAGATTATATGTTCAAGTTCTTGGAAGCCCCCCTCTTCTTCTTTCAGGTGGCCGCAATTTTTTAGAACACAAACATCAAACCTAGTCTGCTTTCCTCTTCCTTTAATGGCAGTGGAAACTCAAAGTGACAAGACCCCAGCTACTAATCTGGTTTCAGCTATTAATCTAAAACTAATACAAAACCTGAGAAACCAATTGATGCTGCCCCCCAAGAGCTGTAGCTAAGAAAGTTGAGGAAACAGATGTCGCTGCTACAGAAGGGCTGAACAGATTTCTGCTGCAATTGAAAGAGGGAAATTCAGGTGAGGAGGAAGCTGCTCAAGAGACACCTGAGATAAAGCTTCAGACAGCAACAGCAGATTTCCGTATCCCAACTACTACTAATTTGGCAAAGACTTGCTTCGCCACGATATGTCAACCATCATTATTGCACCAAAAGGTGAAGGTGCTCCTAAACGTGATAAATTTGGAAGGTACTATGGCTCACTTTGCTCTGGTGAATGGTTTGATAGATGGAATGAGCTGCAAGAGAATGGTACCTTGCCAGGTCCTCTCTAAAGGCACTATGCCTTCAGATACTGATGTCAATGATTGTTAATCTCCTTCCTATCCAGCAGATGATTGCATGAATGACAGTGAATCTCAAGGATTCTGCTGTTTGAGTGATGAGTTGATAAGAATGATTCTGCGTTGTAATTGGGAATTAATTTCATCTGCAATCAAAACTTCATCACCGTGACAAGAGGAATGCCAAAAAAGAAAAAAAAAAAGTTCTTGGATATGTCAAAGTCGTTCATTAGCACTAAAAGTTTAAACTTGTAAATTTAGTCCTGAGCTTCTATTCAATGCATCTAACACAACATATGGCTGAGTCATAATAATGGAAACAGAGTGCACAGCTTCTGATTTCCATTGTGCTCAGAATGTCATACTCAATTTACTTTGACAAGAAAAATCAAATAAAATTGCAGCAAGGAATATAAATAATCCTTAAAAGCAAATGCCATCTATAATGCTCCGTATAAGTGCTTCAAAAATTTGAAAGGATGTCCAAAGCCGAATTTAGTGTTTAGAGCTGTACATATAGTCCAAATCTATCTACACTGCAACACTATTTATAATATATATATATATAATCTAAAATCCAACAGTTCATGAACATTATGATAGAACACAGGATTCTCGTTTCAAGGCATTTGAATCAAATTTATACAACACCACGCATCGTCTAACGGGCAGATAATAGTGACATTGATATTTCATTCGCAGACCATGATTGACTTGAAGTTGAATCTCCAGCAGGCTTCCTTTCATTGAAAAACCCTGGTTCTTTAGGAGTAGGCAGGGTACCATCACTTCCCAGCATTAGAAACACAGATGACATGGTTGGTCTGTCCTCGGGCAATTTTTGCACACATAGTAGAGCCACATGAATAGATCTCAAAACTTCAGATACATCGTAAGAATCATAAATCACAAACTCATCAAGTAATTCCAAGGATCTTTCCTTTATGAACAATAGCCATGCCTAAAATAAGCAAAACTGTTCATGTTAGTTATATATGTAAGTGCTGAATTTATTTTAAAACAATAGAAAAACTTACATGCCCAATTAGATTGTGGTGGTGTTCTGAATGCATGAATCCTCTGTTTCTATTTCCACTGATAGTCTCTAGCACCAAAACACCATAACTATAGACATCGGATTTTACTGAAAATACCCCATCAATAGCATATTCTGGAGACATATAGCCACTACAAGAATTTATGAGACAGAAATCATTGTCATGCTTTATGAGTAATTTCAGATGTATGAGTTGTAATCATAAAAAAAAAATAAAAACTTACTATGTTCCGACGATCCTATTTGTATTTGCTTGAGTCTCTTTCCCTCCAAAACTTCTAGCTAGGCCAAAATCTGCAATTTTGGGATTCAATTCATCATCAAGTAGAACGTTGCTGGCTTTAAGATCTCTATGGATGATTCTTAGTCTAGAATCATGATGAAGATAAAGAATTCCCCTAGCAATCCCATTTATGATGTTAAAGCGTATTTTCCAATTAAGCTGCTTTCGTTGTGCAGGATCTGCAAAGAATCAGACTTCACCATCTTTTGTTTACATAAATAAAAAAGAATATACTACAAAACTCAATCAGAAATCAAGTGACCATTAGTTCATCATGGATAGGAATTAATTTTTCAATGTTTTTAGTGATGAATAGTGTGAGAGGTTCTGCTGTATGTATGGTGTGTAATGGATTGCAATCTGATTCTATGAGCATGATAACTTATATGCTGCTCTATATCTTCCTAGAAGCATAGAATCATATAAAATGTCCGAAGTTTTGAAGAAATTTTTGAAAAAACTTGACCAGTTTATCACGTAGGATTGTTAAGTACTAAAAGCCTATTTCATATCTACAACTTTAAACTTTTAGATTAGCTAATTGTGGAGTTAAATTTAATATGGGATCAAAGAAAAAGATCTTAACTGCAAACTCCTAAGTTTAACCTTGTAAATCAGCTGTGGTTGGAAACTTGAAGCAATTTCCTTGGAAAAAAATTCAGTCTACTGCCCTTGGAACGTATGAAAGGCAATTGGTCTCAAGAAAAAAATTTAAACATATCATGAGATACAGGGGGGCAAACCAAATATAAATGCGTCCAAGCTTCTATTAGGCATGTATTCATAGATCAACATGTTTTCTTCCTGGATGCAACATCCAAGAATCTTCACAAGATTCCTATGCTGAAGCTTGGCAATGTACGAAACTTCATTCTTGAACTCATCCATCCCTTGCTTTGAATTGACAGAGAGTTTCTTCACTGCGATTTCTTGACCATTGCTTAATACACCCTGCAGACCATTGAGGCAAGCATTTGACTCCTTGCCTGAAACTCCTTATAATCATTCACTATTGTACTGAACTTACCTTATAAACTGGTCCAAAGCCACCTTCTCCAAGCTTATTTTGGGCAGAAAAGTTATTGGTGGCACTAGTGACAGTTGCCAGGTCATATATAGGCAAATCCAGCTCTTTCTCATTGCTTTCAGCTGATTGGACTGCTAAAATAATTTCCTTATCTGCAGTAAACAGGTATAAAAAGGACAAAACAGTTGATGAGTTGAAGGAGAATGTAAAGATCAAGAAATGGCATATGCTGTAAAACTGTCATCACCATTCTTTCTCCTTTTTTTGAGAAAATACATGGCAAAAGCAAATCCAAGCATGCTAATTGCTGCTGTTGATACTATGCCCGCAATCAATGCCCTCTTCTTTTGGTTGTATCCAGATAAGCCTAGAAAGAGAATTATTTGAACACAAAGCAGATTAAATTAGAAAGATGAAATCAAATCATAAACAATCACCTAATCCCACACTACATTATTTCATCCTTGTGTGGAATAAACATCTTAATTCTGTAAATTAATAAATATAAAACAACATCTGGTGTAATAAGTTTGAGCTTTTAAATTAGTTGGCTATGAATCAGAAATTTATCGAGTGCATCATAATAAATACCTGGTTCTGAGGCAGACATTCTAATGTAGATATCCTGCCCATTTTCATCTATTTCCTTAATGTCAAGGAGGTCTTCAAACCAAAGCAAACAGCCACTTCCATCCGAAATGTTTAAAGTAGAATATGCCACGCAGGAACAGTTCTTCTTGCAATTTATTCTACATTCGTGCAGATTTAAAGCCTTGTTATACCATGAATGCTTTGTATCTGGTAATTTAATGTTAGAATACTTCAAAAATTTGTCTGTTCTACATTCCAACTGCTTCTTCCTAACACATCCATTTAAAAATTTTGTTGCTTCCCATTCTTCAGGATACTTGGGGTCAAACCCCTTCAAACACGAGCATACCGGTGAGCTTTTCACATTACAGGATGCATGTGCACCACAGTATGCATAAGTATCGCAGATATCTGTCGGATTGCTAATGTACGTTAACCAATCATGAGCAAGATCATTCCATATCAACCTCTTTACCACACCGGTTGGATCCAAATACAACCTCGTAATTGTTCTACTGTCTAGAAGCTTATAACTATAGTACATATCGGTCTCATTCAACACGAATCCAAACTTGTAGTATGTGTTTCGGTTTAAATTAGGGCCACCAGAAAATCTCATACCATTCCATGGTCCTGATCGAAACTTGATGCCTGATCCCTCTGTCAGTAACAACTGTGGATATCCATTTGGATTAATTCTGAATGCATAATTACCTGGAGAAGGATCATCGGGGCTACTCCAAGATCTTAGATACGAATCAAAACCTGACCTCACCTTCCTTCCTAAGATCATCCCTGCAAGGAGGTTGTCGGTTGGATAATCAAAACTCTGCCAAAGGAATCCATCCGAGTTACCACCCTTTGCATCGTTCCTTATAACAAGATTTCCTGTATCAAGGAGTTGCGCAGCAGGACTGATTCTTGACAACGTTGAGCTTCCAGTGGAAGACCATATTTTGCTTCCATTACCATTCTCAATCATAAGAGCTCCCTGGCTAGTAAGCCTTAAAACGCCTGAGGAATCAAGCAGAGGTGACTCCCTGTTGGCTACCCATACAACTGTTGTTGGATGGATGTTTTGATACCAAATTCCTAGATACCACCGTGACAAGTTACCTGGGTTAAAGAATCCTAGTTCAAAGTTTCCATTATCAGAAACTATAGTCTTGTTATTAGTGAGGAAATCTCCTATAGTTATTGTGTTTCTTATACTGGCAAGTTGTGCTATACTAAAAGAACAAAAGGATAAAACAATAACAAATCCCCACTTCATCATCCTGTTTTGCTCCTAAAAGATCAAACAGAAGCACAGATAAATTTGGTACCCAGAACAGCCTGCTCAAATTGACGAAGACTTAAACATCATCCAAAGAATAGGGACCCCACTGAGGCAGAATTTCTTACAAGACATTCCTTTTTCATTTTTCTTTTATTTTTGTCTTTTTCAATTTCCAATTTCTTCACACAATGTTGCCGGTATAGTCAAAAGTACTTTGAAAAAGCAGTTAACTGTTTACTTCAGTAAATAATTTGTATTATATGACTGATGATTCCAAAATATAACGTTGATTCTTCTATTTTGTGTTTGTGTTTTATTTGTTTATGATAAACGTTTGCTATGTATCGGGTTTTTGGATTTTAGAAGCCCTTAAATAATTGTACTATACATTCACAACTTAATGGTAAATTATCTTTATTTCAAGAACTTTTGCTTGCATATATAAGATAATATACGGGAGTCTTTATAGTAGAGAGATGCTCATGCAATACTTAACTACTGGGATTATGTAGTCCCGAAAATTTTTGAATTGAAATTGTATAATAATAATAAGAAGAAGAAAAAGAAGAAGAAGAAGAAGATCAAAAACACGATACATAGTGTCTTTATAGCATATAACCTAATACAAAATCAAATGCTAAATATATCAAGTTTTGACAAAAGAGCAGAACTTATCTTATTTTATTTTTTCCCTTCTTCTTTTTGGGCCAAACTCTGATGTTGCCTTTTGTTCGGCCCATTTGCAATAGATGAGGATGTATAGTGGTCCGTGTGTGAAAAGCCCATCTAAACATGACTTTTTCAGCCTTGTAGAGAACTAGTTGATGTAGCCCTTGTGTAAAAAGCCTATCCAATCAAAAGATAGCCGTATTCAAAAAAGAGGCCCTTGTGATGTTATGGCAACCAAATAATCTCAGCATTTGAGTTTGCAAATATATAAATGTCTTGGTGTCCTCCTTATTAATGAGGGTAATGATGATAGTAGAAGACAAGTGCTGGAATAGACTAATGTTATTTGAACCATTCTAATACGAAGTTTGTATGGGATTATAGCACTTAATCATAGTGTCCATGACAAATTCATCATAATGAAAAACTTGACTATAGAGGATGCTTTCTTATATCAAACTAGTATATATATAGAAATATGTATAGGTGAATTACCAATATTATTCATATGACTTTCTCTTTATTTTTTGTATGATAAGATGATGCGAATTGTGACTGCACTTCTATGACTATGAATGCAAGATACTTGTGATTACTATTTGTGTACTTTGTTGAATATTCAATATTTTGGTTATACATATTTTGTTTAATGATTGGTCACCTGTGATCAAATTATTTATTAATAAGTAATATACTAAAACTTGACATGCAATACACATTACTTGCATTATTTTGAAGACTACTACTTCTACATAATAGCTTGAAGAGTGCCAAGAGGGTGCTTGCGATGCTACATGTGAACAAAGTGGCCTTTTTTTTTTGTGGTAGGGGGGGTTGGGTTGGGTTGTAGTGTTGCACGCACGACATTATTTAAGCTCTACGGTCTTGTTCACGTGGCTCTAGGAAGTAATCGACCCCAAAAGGATTCACAAACTATTTTAGACAACACCTCCGAACTATTAGAGAATGAAGTCCCTAATCTAATGTCGAGAGGTAATTTATACCTTAAACTTAAAACTAGCTAGTAGAAGACCATGTGTGATGCTGGATTGTAAATGCCATTTGATTACTTCAAGTTCCGTGCTGCTCGCCACTCCCCGAGGCCAAGGACGGGGTCGAACCGTCATTCCAGGATTTGCAGTCCGATACATTTCCATTATGTTACCTAGCCAAACCCGCCATCTCATGTGCCAAAGTCAAATGATTGTTCTTCCGTCCCCGCTCCCTCTTTTTCTACATATGCGGTGGCGGGCAGAGCGCTCTATATGACCGGCGGCGGGTTACCAGAGAAGAGGGGACAACTTCTTTCTCCCTTGCCTTGCTCAATCTTCCTTTTCTGATTGAAAGTAGCAAGTCACTCCACTACTGGTACAGAGGCCAGATAGAAGGTTGCTCATCCAGCCCAGCGGATCCATTGTTTATGCGGCAGTGCGATGCAGCTGAAAAAGGTACCTTTTTCTTAGTAAGGTATAGGTTGGGGAAAACTCCAAAAAGTAATATTCACTAAACGGTAGGGTGGTCAGAAATCAGGTTGGTTATACTATGCTTTATACTTAAAATAATGTGCTTCCTCATAAATATATGTTAACTAAATGTATTTACTTTTCCCTATGTTTTGTTCCTTTTTCAACAAATGTTCTTAAAGACTCTACTAAGACAAAGATGGGTTGTTAAGATTGTAGAAGAGGTAGGATGGATAATTGGTTAAATCTAGTATGGATCTTACATGGACAGTAGTTGGAGTTGGCGGCTCTCCTAAGGTTCCCTCATCTATGATCCTATGGAAGAGGATCAAGTTAGCCCTTGTGAACTGCTTCTGTAAGGGCATAGCTAACCTGAATCTAACATCAAGTAATGCCAAATCCCCCGACCATGTATAATATCATAAGTATTATATGCACAGACCTTCTTGAATGATATGTTTATTTTGAACAGTGCTAACAAATTTTAAACTCATATAATTATATTCTGAAAATAACTAGATTTAATGATTGAAAATCAAACTTTACAAAAACATTTCTGATTTCCACTCATACAAGAGTGGATCAACCTTCACAAACAAAAAAAAATACCATTAGGTATCTCCTATACCTTTCATGATGGCAAACAAAGCTTTAAAAACTTAAATTACAAAACTTGAGCTCCACCAAGCCCTCAAAAGAATATTACAAATCCTCAAAGAATAAATACAGCCACTTATGCAAAAACAAAACAAAATAAAATCCACGGTCCTACTTCATATCACTCCTCCTCCTAAAACTCTCATATCCTGAGTCAACATTATCATCATCTCCATCAATCATCATCAACACATCATCATCATCAAATCATCAGTGGCACTTAGAAAAAGAGCAACAACAACAACAATGAGTTGAAGCTTAGTACAACAACAACCCAAGCACATACGATATGATACACACACTTAAACTAAATGCAATACAGCAACAACAGGTTATTATCTTTAAATTAAAGTGAAACAAACAACATTGGAGCACTCATGCTCCGAAGCAAGCTTCTAAGAATCTAGGGGGCTTAAGTAATAGCAACTGCTCAAGGGTTGATATAGGCAACCTGAATACATATATCTCCTATATCTAACTAAAAAAGAAAATAGCCTCATATAGAGTTTACAGTTGTTACACACACTCTACCCATCTCAGTCCAAAATATAATAGGGCTTAACCGATCTCATAAACGCGAGCCCTATTGTATTATTTCTTACTGATCAAGATAAACATTTGCCAATACTGTTTGCCCCATCAGCTACCTGCTGAGCCACTTATAAATATCACTGCATCATGATAGGGGTGCCTAAGCGCCTAAACTACCGTGCCCCCTTGAGACAAGGTTGTCACTTCTAAGATCAGATTCAACGGTATATGCACAAAGAACACTCATTAATTAGGCCATCTTTAAGTCTTAGTTTATGTAGGATGCATATGTTAGCATATAACAAGCAAGTCACTACGTACATTTCATATTTGAAATCCAAACAGAGGCAGAAGGTATATCAGAAGCCATTTGAAATGATAAATCAAGTACCCATATCTGTAGATTCAAGAATATAAACTTATATAAGTAATTAAATTAATTATCCACTTAAACACATTTTATAACCCTATTTGATTAGATACTAATTAAGAACCTCGTTATGGCTGTGAAGATCGCCCCACCAAGATACGAACAGTTCTCTATTGTCTATCAAAATATTTCTTTTTGCTTCGATTATGGTCTCTTATTATAAAAGCATCATCATGTCATTCATATTAAAAAACATTCATATTCAAATCAAACAAACATTTGAAACAACATATTTCCTATGCTAAACATAGATTGTCCTAGCACGTTAATCTAATTCAATTATTAGCTATAAGCCTGTTTTAACTTACTCATAGCCAAATTGATTAGAGTTAATCATTTAATCCGATTACTAGGCCAAGATAATTAAACTTAATCAATCTAATTCATTTTAGCTCATTATAGCTTATTAGGTCAAGTTGAACTTAAAATTATTAACTAATTTCATTTTATATTTAACTTCTATATCTAATCTAATCATTTATTAAATCAATAAATTCACTTAACTCGTGCTTAATTATATCAATTAACTAATATGACATATTAACTATCATTTATCTTTTTCATTTTTATTTTATTTTTTTTAAAAAAAATCACACTTTAGGAAGAACATGGGCAAGTATACGACCATGCATTTCCCTATGTTTCTTTTATAAAAGAAACACGCCTAGAAATAATCCAACATGTTTCACTTGTAAATTTGACTTAGAGAGAAAGACGGTGAGATACACAAAACCGTGTTGTAACCCTGTTTCTTTTTAAGTTAAAAATAAAAGGGACACAATGTGACTTCAAGTTATGTTTTATTTTAAGGAGAAGTAGGACGTGATACATTGCGTCGTGTTTCAATTGTGCTTCTCTTTAAAACAGAAACACGATCAAATATATTGGGTTGCTTGTCTTGTGTTTCATTTGACATGCAAGGTGTTTGAGGATTAGAGAGAAACACGGTCAAATAGAATAAGTTGTATTCTAGTTGTGTTTCTCTTTAACATACGAAGCACGCAAGAACAGAGAGGAACACATGGAGATAGAACCTTCTATGAAATGTCCTATTGATCTTCGGATCAAAACCAAAATCTTCTAATGAAGAACTTCTTATCATCAATTGCAAGTGAGATCAATTGGAACATAATCAATGCAATATGTCCAAAAAGAGAAAGAATGAAATTGCAAAATAGAATAAATGACTAAATTAGTAGATACTAAGGTTTTTACTAATATTGCCTTGCCAGATCTCCGGCAACGACGCCAAAAACTTGATGCGCTGCTACTAATTGTATCAAATTCTAAAATTTACAATTCCAATTTAACTCCTACGATCAAGCTAAGCAAGTATACCTATCTATAGTAGTATAGGATTAAAACGGATTTCGTCCATAGGGAGCTAAGGAACAATTACTAGAATAACCCTTTTTCTACTATTTAGCATAACATATGAAACAATATCTAATTAACTATTAATTATCTAGATTGGCAAACCCTACAATCCATTATTCTTGCTTTAACAAATAGAATTCAATCACAAGACATACCTTTTATCTTAATCCACCCTAAATCTTATTTTTTTTATAACAAAAGATTGATTAATGAATTATTTATGCTTTGTACTGTAGAATCACACAATTAAATCAATTACTCCCTCAAGTTAATCAATTCCTAATCCTTCATGAGATAATGGAGACCTCTCCCTCACTAACGCCATAAAAGATCGCATTAAAGATCAAGATTCTTAAATAAAGATGAAATCTTTATCATAGAAAATCAAAGTTTCCCTACCTCTAGGTGAAACATATAATCTTTTTACTCATGAAGATCTATCCTATTAAATGAAACCTCTTTCTATCTAGCAAGAATCATACAAGCAATCAACTTTATACACCAATCAATTGCAAGACAATTAAAACACATGAATAGATACAAAGACATAAACTTTTCATTAATTAAGAAACAATTCAAATCACACATGGGTTTAAGGTTTCACAAGACTCAAGGCATAAAGAATTGCTCCTCCATAGGTTTGACAATGAGATTTATAATCTCTAATGAAGCTCTAGCAATTTTCTCTGTAAAGTTCATCTTTTTGTCTCCCAGGGTTTAGAGAAATATGAAAGGATGAGTAACTAAAAGGTTGGGACTACTATTTATAAGTTTGTAACCCTTTTTGGTTCTACATGGCCTCCTGCACGCCTATGTTCATGCCCGTGTAGTTTGGGAATTCTTCAATTTCTTCGCTGATCAAGTTCTTTTTGTATACCCTGAGATTTTTTTTTTCATACACATAGAAGTTGATGAAAATATAAAAATAGAAAATAGAATGATAATATAGGACTCAATCAAGACCTTAGAGTTAAACCACAAGTAGAAATGAGTTTGTGTATAATTTCAAAACCCTGAAACAAAGTTATCTAAATAGTATTTAAGATTACTAATAAGATTTCATAGTGGGTATCGAAAACTCTAGATAAAGAAATAACCTAACTAAGATTTCAAATTTATTGAAAAGTAGATATTCGATAATGCTTATAGTTAGAAAACGATAATTTATATATGATTCGTTAGGATTATGAATACACAATAAAAATATAAACAAATGTATAACTAATAACCTAGACTCCAAATAAATATTTAGATCACATTATTGTTCTAGTTAGTAAATTCTTAAGCTATTGGAGCCTAAAACAAAAATTGACCTAATAAGCTTAGAAAACCCTAATCGCGGGAGGTAAAATTCTAAAAATAATTTATCGCGTAAACTTTAAACCCAAAGTTGAACTTAATAACAATTTACAAAATTTTTAGAACTCTACACAAATTTTTGGAGATAAAACTCTTAAATAATTGTTACATTTGTACCCGTTTAACTTATCAAACTATCCTAAAACTAAGATAATTAACTAACTAAATATTATTATATAATAATTCACCAAATTTTTAGTGCATTTGGTGTAAATGAGTGGTTGATATTCTTCCAAAATTTTTCCAATCGAAAACCATAGCAAATGGGTCAAGAAAAACAAAGGAAAGTCAAGATAAATCATAAATGAGCCAATAAAAATGCCCCAAATCATCTAATGCATTAATTGTATAGGAGATAAGGATTTCAAGTAGCACAATTTCGGTGGAAAAAGAATTCCTTCAGCTGTCCAAAACACCAAGTTGCTACCTTCATTTCCCTTATATATATATATATATATACATCATTATGAACAAAGAAACAAAACTTTAACTTACAACCAAACAACATCTAAAGCTCTCAATTCGTGCTTCCTAACAGCCCACCAAATACACACAGACCACATACAAACAACACCAGAAATAAAACAACAAAACTCCATCAAAACTCTAGCTTAAGCTCGGATTAGGGAGGAGCAAGGTAAGACAAATTCCTTTTAAGTTGTTTTAAGTATTGAACTTTAATCTAAATAACATTTGTACCAATTTAAGATCGAAACTAACCCTGGATCTAAGCTCAAAACGTTCATATCAGCTACAACAAGGTAAAATTCGAAAACCTTAGTTGTACTTTTTTAAATTCAAAAACTTAAGATCAAATACATGTAAATGCGTTATGAGTTGATGTACATATATACATATACCACAGAAACACATAGGAAAAGCTTTAATACAAGTTTGATATGCTTGTGTTAAAGGATAAGTAAGTTTCGAATTTAAGAAAATCGGAGAAGATGATGAACAGTTTCAACACTATCTCTACGCTAATAGTGTAAACATTGAACGCCGGCGGCTTACGAGGGTTGGCTGGCGGTGTTGAGACGGCTTATACTAGAACAAAAGCTACATATAATTTATTTTTACGTAACATGAACGAATACCAGCTAGCTGGGGTCATACACCGGCAGCGTATAGTCCGGCGTACGTGAGAAAGCTGGTAACTTACAAGTCAGTGTAATTTGATACGAAATAAAATATAAAACTTAAAAACACTAGCATCTAGGTTTCAATGCCGGCGGCATAGGAGCCGGCGAACAAAGTTGTTTTTCTTATGTAAAATTTGTATTTCACGGACCGGATATTTATATAATAATTATAAACATATTATATATATATATGTTAACATAGAATTTACAACGTAGAAAAATAAATACAAACACTTAGAACAATAGTATGTTTAATACTTGATAGCTTCTAAAACCCTAGAACTATAGGGAAATATTAAGTGTTAATAACAACTATAATTATCAAATATTTATTCTATATAGATAAATAGGTAAGAATGGAAATTGAAATGAACTAAATTTATGAATAATGTGACTTCCAAAAATGATAAAATAATTGTGTGAAGCATATGAAAAGAAACACGATGATACTAAGCAATAATAAACGAATATGAGTTACTATAATGAGCCAGGTAGAGAATAACATAAAATTAGTATTAATAACTACAAAAGCTTGATAAATATCAATTTTTCGAATACCAGATATATGTATATAAATATCAAGTAAGACTAAGGTAAGTTGCATGAGAATAAAGATTAATTGATAATTGTTTTCATAGGAGCATTAAAGAACCAAAATAAGTAATAGAAATCGAGCCAAAATATCAATTTAGGACACTAGACACATATAGGAGTTTAGTTATATAATCTATATTATATTGATGAATATTTTATTCATCTTAATAGGTGACTTTGATACCATAGAGGATCTTCCAGTAGATTACTATGACTAGTCACTATGAGCATGTAAGTAATTCAGTCATATTATATTGGTTGTGCTTGTAATTAGTTGATTATGTAATACAAAGATAATAATAAAATGAATGTTTTGATGGAAATGTGTTGTGATCTGATTGTATGATTGCTAATCTACCATTACAAAAGTGATAATACAATGGTATGATGATGTGAAGTAGTATGATGATTATTGTGTGAAATGTATGACCACCATGATATTGAATAAGAATTATTGACTTATTAAAATAACCTGGTCATGCATTGCACGTACTGCATTATTGCATATACAAATGGGTGACAGCCTGCTACGTATTAATATTTCGATTCTCTATTAATGCTTGGTTTTTCTAAAGTGTTAGTTCTTCTAAGGTTTTCTTTATTTTGTCGGTTCTACAGAATCTAAGTGGTAACGAAGAACGCCACTCGTAGTATCGCTTTGAAATGATTAATACTTAGAGAGTTTCTGAGGATGGATATAGGAAATGGTAAGTTAAAACTGTTATTAAATTTAAAATGATAACCCTAAGACGAGAAATCGTTGATTTTCCTGTAAACTTAGTCTCTCCTGGGTAGGTTGGTCATAAAGTAAATGTTATTCAACCCTAAAAAGAGGGCGTAAATTTTCTTCCTGTTTGGATTATAGATCATCCAAGCTTGTATCTAAGGATATGTTTGAGTGATTGCATTACATACGATTTGTTAATAACTTGTTTGATGTGTAATATGTCTGGTTATTCACTGAGCCGTGGTTTCACTCATACTCCAACAGTCTTTTTAGGTTTACGCTTCGACCTTGGTTAGTTACTTCCAGAAATATGGCTCCAGTAAGGGCTTAAGAGCTGGAAGGCTATGGTTCTATTTAGGTTTAACGGTTTATATTTTCCTGGAATGAATTAGCTAATGTTATCTTATCAGTTATGTATGTAGAGAATTACAAGAAGACTACATGGTTTGCAATAATCTATGATACTTTATGATTAAGATGACAATTATTTACTAATTTATTTCTTACATGTATTTATCATTTCTTATCGACGCAACTGAAAGATCCTGCTATTTTGGAAAACATGTCACTCTTCAAAGGTAATCTAGTGATAGTATTCAAGTATGACTTTTCTACTTCTACTAAGGTACCCTCGGGGCGTGACACTTTCCTTCAACACTATTTTCTACACTACTTGGGCAGCAATTAGGGTACAATTTGGAATAGTTTCTGATCACTTTTTGTAGCTCAACACCAGCGTCTGCATTGCCATGTTGAAAGTTGTGCATAATTGAAAATCAACCTTTTGTATACTTTGTCAAATCTTGTCTTTTCTTTGCTTGAATCATCCTTAAATCTTTGAAACATCTTCTTAAAACCATGAAATCAAGTATTAAGCCATTAATTATCATTTTCTTAATAATTTCACATAAAATTCATATAAAATCATATGCAATGAGTACTAGAAATAAGGATCTTTTAACACTTATCAAACTTCCTCACACTTAACCGTTTGCTTGTCCTTAAGTAAAAAAGATGAGGACAAAAGAATCTCTCATCAATTATACTTATTAACAGCTATTATATCACAAGTAGCATTCTTTAATTCAGTTAAACCAAAGTAACTCCTTAGTGCCTACCACTCAAACCTACCATAATTGTAGTTGTACTTGGTATACTCTAATCAATTTTTTAAGATTAAGCCAAGTAAATCAAATTATTACCCTCACTATTTAATAACTGCTTTTGAAGTTATAAAAAGAAACACAAAGTCAATCAAAGTAAAAGCGGCTTAGTTACGTCTCACCACTAATCAGAGAGTATATAAACCATTCAATTACCTCTCTAAACTCAGTAACCTAGAATAAAAATATATGGTATCCATCATTCCCCTAGGGTTTCTCCTCTTTGATTGAAATCTCTTCAAAAATTCTTTTAACAACCTTTAGAGGGATAGGTTTTTGCCCACATCTTTTCTTTTGCTTTGGACGGGGTGCAGCTCGCATCTTTTTAGCTCAGTTTCTTTTTTTTTTTTTTTTAAATCAATCGTTTATAATAAGCTTGTATAGTTAATAATGGGGTCAAACTTCGCTCTTTTGAGGGACTAAAGCCCACCCATATTAACTAAGCTTTTATATTCTATTTAAGCACAACAATTGATTGCTTTTCAAAGAGATTGTTCAAAAAGAATCACTAAGTGATTGATTTTATATACCCCCTTCATTAAAGGTCAGAAAGGCTCTCAAAGTTTTGGAAAAGTAAATATACTAACCAACAAGATTAGAAACACAACCATTTAACTTTAAATTAGGGACTTCAACCTCTTCCATAACCTTAGATTCAATCATTAAATAGCAAGTAAATTTGCCCTACTTAGATTTCATCTTGAAACTTTAACTAAGTATACCAAGTTCAAAATAGGCGAGTAAAGCACACAAAGTCACTATACTTTTATTTTTTGGATGCTAATCATAAATGAATGGGTATAATTTCAAGATTCTTTTAAAAATATATCAATTTTAAAACTCAACTGCAAACTTATAAGTGAGGGAAATTCGATCAACAAGTGCATAAAGAACATAAGTAAATCAAGACCCAAATTTTTTCTTTTCATAAATCCCTTCCCCACACTTATCTAAGACATTGTCTCAAATGTTTTCGCAATCAAGTATAATAAAAGAAAAAGGGAAAGAAAGAAATTTAAAAAGAAAAGGACACTAGAACTTCCTCGGATTTTAAAGATATCAGCAAAGAGTTTCCATATCGAGTCACTTGAAAAGAAAATGCATCATCATTCTATTTGTGAACCCATCAAAATTTAGGCCTGAAAACAAATCAAAACAAAAACAACAAAAGAAAGCTAAACAAAAGTTAGCCTATCTTTAAGTCTAGAAAAAAACTCCAAAAGTCTTCAGGGAAGAGAAAGAAACATAAATATATATATATATATATATAGGAAAATTTTAATCCTACCGGGGCTCCTACACAGCCATGCTTAGGGTTGTGTAGAGCCATAAAAGTCCACGTAAGAGCTTTTGTTTGAGAGCACCAAAGTGCTCTGCTTCCTGTATGTTCATGTTTGAGGTTATGTAAGGTTCAAAAATTCAATCTGAGAGCTCTTTTCATGAACATCAATAGAGCACTACCTTCTACACGACCATGTTTGGAGTGATGCAAGGTCCAAAAAGTTGTCCAGAAGCTCTTCAAAAGTTATATAAAGGTAAAATAAAAACTCTCCAAGATTAAAAGAGCATGAAAAAGACTTACCAAGCATACTTAAGCGCTAGAACTGAAAGTATTTTACTTGTTATTGGCGTTTCCGTACACTTAAGAATCGATCTCACTCCTTTCAATTAAACTCAATTACTTCCTTAGGAAAAAAAAAAGCTACAATTTTGACAGCAAACAAGACTTAGAATAGTGAAAACAAAAGCAAAACAAAAGGAACTTAACTTACCTAGGTTAGTCATGGGTTGCCTCCCAAGAAACGCACTTTGCTAACGGCGTTGGCTCGACGTCCTTCACTTTCATTAGTTCAAGAGGGGTCAAATTGAGCATTATGGGAACTCTTTGCCATAAAATTCAATCTATCAACAGTGGTTATATCAGTTTTCTTGACCCATTTTCTACATTTATTACAAGCGATAGCCCACAGTTGGGTTGATCTTTTAATAGTTGCAAAGTTTGCAGCTTTATCCTTCCTTTCCTTACCTTTACTTTCTATCTTTGGAGAACACGACTGGCATGATGTTTTTGCCTTTGGCATCAACGGATGGTGTGAATCCGATGGTTCAACAACACTTTCTAATTCATGATTATTGAAATGACTTGTAACTTGCTCAACCACCTCTAAACTTTTAAGGACAAGTTTGTCAAAACTCGGTGCTGCAGTTTTTACAACCATCTCTTCATCTCCAACTCGCAACACTAATTGACCACCTTCAACATCAATGCATGCTCTAGCTGTGGCAAGAAACGGCTTACCAAGAACCTGAGGCGCATCCCCTTCTTCTTCCATGTCTAGGACCATAAAAACTACTAGATATATAAAATTCCCAACTTTCACCAAAACATCTTCAATGATCCCCATTGCGTATGTTACAGAGCGATCAGTGAGTTGTAAAATCATTCGAGTTGATTTAAGCTCAGATAGAGCCAGCTTCTTAAAGAATGAATATGGCAAGACATTGATACTTGCTTCTAGACCGGCTAGAGCCTTATCAGCAGTGATATCACCCACCTTACATGAGATTGTAAAACTTCCTAGATCCTTTAGCTTTTGAGGTAGCTTATTCTGAATAATCAATGAGTAACTAGTTCCAACTTCTTATGTTGCTATATTCTCTAATTTTCTCTTTTTAGATAATAGTTCCCTTAAGAACTTAGCATACTTGGGCATCTGGGAAATTGCCTCAACAAAAGGAATATTAATGTGAAGCTGTTTAAATAAATCACTACAAGAAAAATAGTCTTTAGTTACGTTTAATAAGCGTCGCTAAATACAGAATTAACATTGCTAAATACATTTTGCCATGTTTAATAAATGTGGCTAATAAACATTGCGAAAGGTGTGTTGCTAATTAATTTGGCAACGTTTAAAAACTAAACATCGCTAGAAAAATTAGACATGCCAATTTGAATTTAATAGGTCATATTCAAACATGGCTAAAAATAATATGATAGGCGACTTTAATACATGACTAGGAGCCATTAAACATTTTGTCTTGTTTTTTCAAACGTCGTCAATCTTGTTCCCTCCATTTTTTCAAATTCGACCATTCACACACATTTGAGATGTTAAACGTGGCTATATGGTTAACATCAACAAGGATTAATAGTAATTATTTTACTAAACGTAGCTAATTATTAAGTTTGACCAATTTTAAATATGGCTAAACATGCTTACTAAACCAATTTAGCGACGTTTACATAGGATAATATTATTGATTTTGCATTGTTTAAAGATGTTTATTTGACTTAGTTAGCGGTGTTTATAAATACATATTCTTCAAAAATATATTTGCGTGATGACCATACACCTGTCGAGGTAATATGACAAACATAAATTTATTTTCCCATATATCACTGAATTTGCATAGGCACAGTAGAAGCAATAAACTTGTATAACACTGTTCAAAAATGAAATAAGACAAAAGAGACACCTAGTGATTAAAATTCATGCAATCTAACAAAGTATTGTATGTTAATATTCTCCAAACAAGCATAAACATAAGTTGTAAGGTAAACTAATTGAAAAGAAAAAAAGAAAAAAAGTCATGTCATGTGATTGGATGAATTTTTAGAAATGGTTTCAAAATATCCATCCACCTCCTCAATTTCCATCATCCATCATCCTCATTATCAAATGGTACTAGAGAACAAACTTGTTTGCCTCTGGATTTCCTGTAATATGATATATGATGTAATAAGGTACACATAGAATATACTTATTGAAAAAAACAAACATTAAAAAAAGATAGTATTAAGAAAGCTTAATGACAAAACTTACTCAAAGTACTAGGGTAATTTGAACAAAGTCTTTGTAACATTTTAGCTAGCTGTAAAACAGATATACTAGTATGCAAATGATAATAATATTTCTTCAACTTTGATCGAGAACATATATCAAAATTATCACCCAATAAGCTCTTATAAACATGGAAGTATATTCAGCTTTGATAAGAGGGCATATCAAATTTGTCATCCAAGAAAGTTATATATCAAAATACAATTTACAGCATCTGCTCAAACATGTATGGACCAAGACATGCATGTACTCACAATAGCATGTATCAGCTTTTAACTGGTCTTTTCCCCAAATTATGTGTCCATTTGACAAAGGAAAAAAAAAAAACAAAAAAACAAAGAACCATTTCCACAACGGCACGTATCAGCTCCTCATGTACCAGAACATGTAGTAGTGACAATTATAACTCAGTATAAAAGGACAAAATTAGCTATGACTTCAACGAGTTACAACAAGAGTACATTTCATCTAATATCAAGTAAAACATCAATGGCCAATAGACTTAACATGAAATATGTCAATACAACGAGCATTTCTTTTATTTTGGTTTTATTCATCTATGGCAATTAAGTGGCTAGTAGTAAATCATGAGAGCACAATCCTCTAGCAAATTAAACATACAAGTGGAAAAAAAAAATACTCGTTTAGATTGTTGCTGCTGTAGGATTCTTTCCTCTTGAAGTTGTGCTTGTGTATCTTTTAAGGCTTCTTTCAACTCTTCCATTTGTATTTGTCTCCATGAAGATCTCTCAACTAGTGGTGGTCCATACCCTTTTCCAAGATGATAGTCAAACCTTGAACTCGTATTCATAAATTTGTCAACAATATACTCTAGAGTCAATGGACTATCAGAACTCTGAGAGTCCTCATAAATTTTCACCAACCTCTCCTGAATTACAAATAACACAGACTCATATTACGCATAAGACTTTGTCTTCAGATGTTTTTAAAATGTAATATAACCTATAAACTTACATAATCTTCTGCAGCTTGTTGAAAGACTAAACCTCTTGTACCATCTAACATAAGTTATTGTATAAGGTTTGCTTAAAGAATTCAATGGCATTGGGTGGTTGGCTATTTTCTTTAATCTATGCATTTATATAGATACAGAAAACATTAAAGCCATGATCAATAGTATTATTGTATGCTCAAAATTATTTGAAATACTTACATGTTCATTTGTCCTGCTCTTGAACAATATAGAGCTATCCCTATGTAAATACTAGACCTTGCTACATGCCTCTTTCCCAATCATTGACTTAGTCCTATGTTAATTAAAAAAAAAAAAAAACTAACTTATGAGATTATAAACTCAATTTCAAGTAAAACAATGTTTTAGAATTCACTGTAGCAGATGATTCATTTGATTGCAAGATTGCTCTCTTCTTCAATCTCCCTAGACCATTGCTTAACAGCCTCTTTTCAATCATCATCATTTAAACCTTGGGGTATAGTAGCATCAACAATAGTCATCCGCCTGTATTTAGTTTTAGATCGATGGTTTCTATGGAGTAAGCCCATTCATTTGTTTGCAATGTGGAACTTCACATCATTTTTTGTAATATCATCAATAGTCAAGCGATTCTACATCAAGTATGTTAGTAAACATCAGCTAGAATAGATGAAGTAATCAACAAGACACTTTCAAGATATAAATATAAAGTTTACATTGGTGAAGATGAATATTTTACTATGTATTGTAGGATTAAGACCTTTTCTTATCATATTCTATTTAATAACCTTACTAAAAAACAGAAAACTCCAACATTACACATGAAGCTTTACTTGTATGAGAAAATCACATGTTCCATGAAGATGTGCCATCAGGTTTGAGCTTCCCCTAGCTAGATAAGTGAGTCGTACTATTGAATAGCATTTCAATTTTACATGTTAACCTATTGTCTAATCTTTCAATTGCCCCTTTCTAAACACCTGCTCTAGTTTAATTGGACATTTTCGACTTGATTTATTGATTTATCACTCCCTTTTTTTCTTCTTCTGTTTTGGCTTGAAGGTTGGTGTTGGGATTAAAAAGGGGTTCGTCTCTACCTATCGAACTGCTTGCTTTTGATATTTCCATCAACAACAATACATAGTGTATGAGATTAATGATGTGAAAACTAGATTGCATTACCTCATCATCATCTAAGCAATTGCCTATATTTCTTGCATTTCAGCAGAACACCTCCCATCAAATTATAACAAAATAATATCTAAGTGTGTCTTTTATTTAATGTGTATATATTCTCTATCACTGAAAAGATATTAGCCGGGTCTTATTATTGGAAAATCTCAGGTCCCTTGTATTTTCATTGTGGCATTTATTGAATTGCTTAATGTAATAAATTCATCTCGCATTTGATAGTACTTAGAATTGTAATGAGTGGCAGATAATACCATGTCCAACAAATAGATTTACTGCCATCGCAAACTAAGTGCTAATAGGAGATGATCAGCCCAGAGTGACAAAAGAGGCAAATGAAGCTATGCTGTCTATATTCAAATAGAATTGGCCAGACCTTCTAATAACAAGGCTCTTGTATTGACTACTCTATATTCAAAGCTATTGCAAATAATGAAAAAGGCTCTATTAGAAATCCAGAAAACGATAAGCAAATAGTGAATAACAATATGTTCACTTTACAATGATTTAGCCAACTAGAAGCAAAGGACCATTGTGGGTCTATTATAATCCTAAGTTATAAGAAGGGACCTTGGCACTTGAAAAAATTCACACCTTTTTAATAGACGTGATTAAACCTAGCTAGGTCACCATAGTAAAAAAAAAAAAAAAAAAAAAAGGCAGCAACAATATAAGACATAAATATTTAAACATTCTTTGTTTTTGTTTTTCTTTTTGGTAGTTACTCTGCTATGAAAATATAAAAATAAAAAATAAAAAATAAAAAAGAATACTCTGCTTTCACTTTTCCATTATGCTTTTTGAGCATTATAATCTTGCCACTCCATATTGTCAACAAAACTCTTCGTGGTAAACAAGAAGAACTAAGAATTTAATTAAATTTGGCAAGTCCATCAATTCTCAGATAATAAGAGGAGATGAATTTTTTATTAGTTCAATGTGCATGGCTGTCGTAAATAAACTTAAAGCATTGCATTTTTATTTTATTAAGATTCCTTTTTTTTTTTTGCCACTACAATTAGGGAAGGGAATTCAATCATGTTCATCCCACTTTAAAGACCAACGTTTATCCTAACTTTGTCAAAATTTGTAATGCTATTGGTGAATTGTGACAAAGAAAAAAACTTAGCAATCAAGTTAACTCGTGACTCAAGAGTGCTCAACCAACCAGCTAAATGAACCATAAAACCTATACAGAGAAGATACAGAGATTAGGACTACCTGATATGCAGCAACCAGCAAAGGGGGGTTATTTGGGAGAATTCTTATGATATCCAAATAAGATAAACCAGAATTCACCTAAAAGAAGGCAAGATAAGTTCATTGTAATAAATTTATCAAAGAAAAAAAAATGGTTCATTGTAATAATATAAAAGGAAACATAATATGTGGTTGGGTTCCCATATAGGAATTTTATCAAATGGATTACACCAACCCCTATAGCCAACAATTCTTTAGCATGTTCAAATGCATCAAGGAAATGAAAATCTATCAAGCCAGATCGATACTTTCTCCATGCACTGTAGTTCTTTAGAAGACACCTTCGCAGGGGCACTACTTGGACACTTGCACAATTTATAAATCCAGCTTCTGCCACTGAAAGTTTATCTAATTCACCTTTAACCTATAAATATCATTTGAATATGTTGCTTACATGAGGTATGGGATTTGAGTGGACAGGGAGGGAGCAAGTATAGATTCCAAAAATTATCGTAATAATATCGACACTGATAATATCAACAAGTCCATGTAAGATTTTTTTTTTTAAGTACCTTTTCCCTGAACTCAATAGCAAATGGCACAAAGAAGTCAAAATATGCTGCAATACAAACTAATAATGATAGACATTGGGAGAGCTGTTATAAAGCTATGAATCAGGTATTGATAAGAACATTACAGTCAAGTGTAAGATATATTTTAACAGAATGATCAAGAAACCAAAAAGCGACTATTGACTTGACATTTCATCCTTAAGCGTGGATAAAATACTTCAATTTTCACTTAAAACCTTTTTGATCATCATGGAGGGTATATCCTAGATATGAGAAAGAGGCAAGAAATAGTCCAATGCAACATTACACACCAATGTTATGTGGCCTTTTCAACAACTAGAATATTTATGGAATAAAAAAAATCAACTAAGTTTTATTTCAGTTCTATATATGCTAAAATTCTTTATATTTTAAAACCATGATTTCTTCCGTATAGGGATGCTATAAAGGAAAATAGTCGTGTAGGTCTCAAGTCTCATAAGTTATGCATGAAGGACTACCATCATTTGTGGGCTGAATAAAATATGTAAATCAGTACATAATGATCAATTATCGCAAATAAGAAGTAATCCTGACGTGGTTGATAAGAATATCAAATTTAGTGGTTTCCTAAAGCAATATGTACCATCCTGGATAATGTGTTTGTGTAGCATGGACAACATTATTTTCCTAAAGGAACTACTAAATTGGACTAGTGAAAATAACAAAAACCAAGTGATATGGATCTAGCATGCAAGCTCATTCCAGCTGATCTTCCAGGGGAGATATTATCCTTTGAGTAGAAAATGGCTTCAAAACCATAAAACACTTAATAAAAAGGTAAATGGCTTCAGTCAATGTTTACTCCATTGTGACATATTATAAATCAGGCAAAGCAACACGTATTTTGTACCCTACTTGATGAAGAGGCTTGTCACATCATCCTAGAATGTTTTAGAACAGATAAACTAAAGAACTCAATTTGATGCTTTTTAATTAAATTATTACACATTTTGATAGGATATCAGATGATCAAACTATCCAATTTTACTTCATTGCCAATGATTTTACTCATTATCAATTAATATTTTGCAGCATCTCAGTGCTCCAGCTCGACATGCCTATGACGCTGTTCTTAAGAATTTTGAAAAACACCACTCATTGAAGTATGCAATAGAAGGAAATATATATTGAAGATTCTGATGCAAGATATTTACATTATAATTATTTTGTTTTATTCAAAATGGAAATGTAAACAAAGGCACTTATTTTGAAAACTTATCACTTGCCTCTATAACCATATCCACATCTTTAAATTCCAAATAATCTAGACACTACTCAACAGTGAGAGAGCTTTATCTACCTTACCTACCTTCCCTTTTGATACCAAACTCTTCACATTTGCTGGAAACAAAATTTAGCAGATGTAAGTGATTTAAAATGGAGAATTTAGTGAAACACTTTGTAGTTCTTTTTTTTTTTCTCCCTATGCCAGCCACTTCATAGTTCTAAATGTCATAAAAAAATACATAATCTTTTCCACAAAAACCATAATAAAAGACTAATATTCAATATGGCAAAATGTGGGTGCATCGACCTATTACCCCATTGCTCATAACCCAGTTTTCTCTCTGATTGTTCTCATGAATCCGTCTTGTCTTAAAGGAACTACTTCAAACATTCTCATTCATTATCTAGACAAAAACAGTGTACATTAACACAAAGAAAGTGAGATGAATCTACTGTGATAAATCATCAAATAGAAATCATGGAGAACAAAATGAGATCTTTCTCGGATACGGTAGAAAATCTCATGGAATATGAATTTAATAATACTTCATGAACATTTTCTATGTGGCCATAAGAAGCTTATATAAAAGCCACAAATAGATAAAAGCATATCATCAACTCGCACATTTGAGTATTCATGAGCATTTTATCACTTCATATATTTATGTTGCAACATGTACAAGAGCATAAAATAGAACGTGTGCTCTCTCTATATTATAGAAATTCAGTGATGAACATAGTACCTTCTATTGCTTTTATACCCTTTAGAAGATACTTAGAATTAATTTCTTACATGTTGTTGGTATAAAAGCTATAGCTATGCCGAATTCCATAAGACCTCCACCTATAACATCAACTTTCTTCACATTCCTTTGCTAGAAACCAACAATGATAACATGTTGAACCTACAAAAATAAAAAGCTGATGGATGAAATACATCATTCTTATTATGAAATAGAGCTACTGTAGTTGGTTGCACTTGTTGGGGCTTCCAGCATGGGGGATGGAAAACTAACAATGGGTGGTGGCCAAAATATTTTCTTGTTCTAGAATCCATAGCAAATAAAGTTCATGATTCATACATACTTTCAAATATTATTGGCATGACAATTGTCTTATAGGCCTCATTATCAAGGTCTAATTAAGAACTTAGCTTTTGACAGATATTAGATTAAGAATATTGGATTTTTAGAAAGCACTATAAGTGAAAATTCAAGGTATATGCCACAAATCAACTATTTTAGATATAGAATCCCGTATGCCCCATTCAATAAAAGAAATAGCAAAACATGTATGGCAAATCAAATCAAGAATCCCTTTTTTTTTCCTCCTTTTCTCAATTCAAAGTAAGAAATATTCCTGAACCTAAGAATTAAAAACCTAAATCCAAATAAGTAGCTCTATTTTTTTTTTTTTTTGGGTAAATAAGTAGCTCTAATTTTCCATTTGTTACTTCAGCACAATATAATCAATATCTTCATTTTAAAATAAGCATTAAAGCGAACACCTTTGAGGCAATATGTATCAACAAGTTCTACATGGAATTAGTTAACAAAATTAAAACTACGTAGAAAAAGCATAAAATACTTTCAAGCATATAAAAAAATGAATGGAAATCAAAACCCTGAAAAATATTTTCAAACATGCGTTAAAACAAACGCCTTTGAGGCAATAAGTATCAACAAGTTCTATATGAAATTAATTAGCAAAAGTAAAGCTATGCAGAAAAAGCGCAAAAAATACTTTCAAGCATACAGGAAAATTAATGGAAATCAAAACCCTAAAAAATTTTAATATCCACATGATATCATTGAAAGCGACATATTCCCATTCAATTAGAGAATCTATGTATCCAAAAAGAGAAAAAAAAAATCATAAAGTTTACACCTTTATCAGGTTACCTCTTAACTAGAGGCACCTACATCAAACTTTTAGCTTCACGAAAGTAAACTGAAGAAAATATAATTATAAGAATTATGATTCACCAGAATATTTAATAATTAGGGAAAAATTCTCCAACCAAGATAATGAAATCTGCAAGCGAAAGATCAATTGAAAAAAAAAAAAAAACCAAGATTAAAAGCACATTGTTTGCAAAAAAAAAAAGAAAAAGAAAAAGAAGAAGGAGGACTTACTATTGCTGTTAGGGTGGATATGGTGTGAGACATTGTGAGAGAGTGATTACAAGAAAGTGTAAAAGACAAAAATAATGGATAATGGGAGAGATGGAGAGATGAGTGCGGAGGGATCGTGAAAAAAAAAATGGGAAATTTTGCAGGAAAACTTGTATATGAGAGGGAGGAGGGTTTTGGAGGAATAAAAAGAGGGAAATAGGTTCAACAAAAAAAAAAGAAGGGGGGGGGGGGGGGGGGGGGGGGGGGGGGGGGGGGAAATAGAGCAAAGACTAAGTATAAATATATTAAACCAAGCTAACTAAAATGTTTTATCATAAAAGTATATCCTATGGCCGTAAAATTTAAATCGCTGGTAGAAAATATGTGGGCTACAATCAATTTTGTAGCAGTATCTTAGTTGCTTTTTTTTTTTCTTACATGTAAAGTGAATTAAAAATGTAAAATATATTTTTTTTATTTTATAATGGGATTTGGTAACGTTTACTTTTAAAAAAGAGTTACAAATCTAATAACAATGCAATGCATTCTAAATTTGTTCACAGACGTGACTAATAGTGTATATTGAACTACGTTTAATAAATGTGACTAGAATATAAAGGAAAGGTGATGTTAGTAAAATCTACAAGCGTCGCTATACATCAAAATTCTTGTAGTGAATTAAGGAACTTACCAAACTACTTCTTGTCCTTATTTCGATTGAGGCGAACTAGATAAGGGATCCTGGGTACATATTCTTTTACTGCTACAGATGATTTCTTCTTAGGCTCTTTCTTCTCATGCTCCACCTTCTCCTTCTAAGATAATTCACTTTCTTTTTTTCCTGAAACTTGCTTTTTCTTCTCAAACACCATATTCTCCTTCTTAGGCTCTTTTTCACTGTTAGATTGTAGCTCCTTCCTACTTCTCAAGCTAATTGCATTCACTTGCTCTCTTAGATTAGGCTCTGTGTCACTAGGAAGGGAGCCCTATTGTCTTTTAGACATCATCTTGGCCAGCTGGCCAATTTGTTGTTCAAGATTATGAATGGAGGCCTCTTGATTCTTGTACCTTGTATCAGAATGTTGGATAAACTGTGACAGAAGCTCTTCGACATTTGTCTTCTTCTCAAGTGGTGGTAAAGTAAGGGTTGTCGGGGTGCTGGTAATTGTTGTGGGTGTGGCTTATGGAACCCAGCTGGAAAAATTGATCTTTGTACATTTTGATTGCTCCATGAAAAATTAGGATGATTTTTCCAACTCGGATTATATGTGTTGCTGTATGGATTATAATTCACAGTTCCTTTATCAAACTTGTTCATAAAATTCACTTCCTCCATGCTTGAACTAACACTCGGAACATAGGAATCTCCTATTGGGCAATTTGGAAAACTCTTAGGGATACCACTCTGAGGCAAACCATCCATGTTTGATTGCATTCTACTCATTTGAGTTGTCAGTGATGCCATTTGTGCCTAAATTTGAGAAATTGTTTCATATTCATACATGGCAGCTACTTGTCTTAGTCTGTTCCTCTCACTGTGCCAATTCAATGTGTTCAGTGCCATCTCTTCACTCAACTCATAAGCATTAGGGGCACTTTTCTTCATCAAATCGCTACCAGCCACAGCATCTATCATCATCTTTAATTGGTTATCAAGGGAAGTGTAGAAAATCCTGACTAAATCATGTAGGGAAATCCCATGATGAGGACAATGCCTTAGGAGTTCTTTATACCTTTTCCATACTTCATAGAGTGATTCACCTTCATACTGGCGGAAGGAGAAGATTTCATTTCTCAACTGGATTGTCTTGTTTGGTGGAAAGAATTGCTCTAAAAACTTCCATACCACTTACTCCCAGTTTGTTAAAGAATAAGGGGATAGTGAATTCAACCAGCTTCTTGCCTTATCCTTAAGGGAAAAAGGGAATAGTCTAAGGCGTATTGCATCATCAGATACCCTATTGCTTTTAATAGTAGCACAAATCTGTAAGAAATTTGTCAAATGATCATGTGGATCTTTTTAAGCTCCTCCACCAAATTGATTTACCTGCACCATCTGAACTAAAGTAGGTTTCAACTCAAAGTTATTTGCTTGTATTGCAGGTTATGCTATGGATGGTGCAACTCCATCAACTACATCGGTCTATGATTTTCATGAACAACTTGATTTGGTTCATTCTCATTCCGAGCAATCTGATTCGGATGATTCTCATTCCTAATGACTTGAATCGAGTTGTTCTCATTGCCAGCAACTTTGATTTGGATCGTTTTGATTTCCATCAATAGCTCGATTTGGGTCATTTCCATTCCCATTTCTATCCATGGTTCATGAATTCGCAAGATTGACCTTTCTTTCTCTTAACCTTCTATGAAATATCCTATCGATCTCTGGATCAAAACCAAAATCTTCTGATGACGAACTTCTTATCATCCACTGCAAGTGAGATCAATTGGAACAGAATCAATGCAATATGTCCAGAAAGAGAAAGAATGAAATTGCAAAATAGAATAAATGACTAAATTAGCAGATGCTAAGGCTTTTACTAATATTGCCTTGTCAGATCCCCGATAACGACACCAAAAACTTGATGTGCTACTACTGATCGTATCAAATTCTAAAATTCAAAATTCCATATTAATTCCTACGATCAAGCTAGGCAAGTATACCTATCTATAATAGTATAGAATTAAACGGAGGTTGTCCATAGGGATCTAAGGAAAAATTACTAGAATAACCATTTTTTTACTATTTAGCATAACATGTGAAACAATATCTAATTCTTAACTATTAATTATCTAGATTAGCAAACCCTACAATCAATTGTTATTGCTTTAACAAATAGAATTCAATCACAAGACATACCCTTTATCTTGATCCACCATAAACTTTAATTTTTTTTATAACAAACGATTGATTAATGAATTATTTATGCTTTGCATTGCAGAATCACACAATTAAATCAATTACTCCATCGAGTTAATCAATTCCTAATCCTTCATGAGATAATGGAGACCTCTCCTTCACTAACGCCATAAAAGATCGCATTAAAGATCAAGATTCTTAAATAAAGATGAAATCTTCATCGTAGAAAATCAAAATTTCCTTACCTCTAGGCAAAGCATGTAATTTTTCTATTCATGAACATCTATCCTATTAAATTAAACCTCTTTCTATCTAACAAGAATCATACAAGCAACCAACTTTGTACACCAATCAATTTCAAGACAATTAAAAAACATGAATAGATACAAAGACATAAACTTTTCATTAATCAAGAAACAATTCAAATCACTGATGGGTTTAAGGTTTCACAAGACTCAGGGCATAAAGAATTACTCCTCCACAGATTTGACAATGAGAAAAATAGATCTATGAAAGTAAAACATGATTAACAATAAAACTCTTATTTTGTCTTATAATCTCTAATGAAGTTCCAGCAATTTCCTCTCTAAAGTTTTGTGTTTTTGTCTTCCAGGGTTTAGAGAAATGTAAAAGGATGAGTTACTTAAAGGTTGGGATGGCTATTTATAAGTTTGTAACCGTCTTTGGTTCTACACGGCCTCCTGCACGCTTATGTTCGTGCTCGTGTAGTCTGGGAATTCTTCAATTTCTTCGCTGATTAAGTTCTTTCCTTGAACACTGCTTTCTACACTACTTGGACAGCTACTGGGGTACAATTTGGAATAGTTTCTGGTCACTTTTTATAGCTCAACATCAGCATCTGCATAGCCATGTTGAAAGTTGTGCACAATTGAAAATCAACCTTTTGTATACTTTGTCAAATCTTGTCTTTTTTTAACTTGAATCATCCTTAAATCTTTGAAATATCTTTTTAAAACCTTGAAATAAGATATTAAGCCACTAAGTATCCTTTTCCTAATAATTTCCCATAAAATCTATATAAAATCATATGTAATGAGTACTAGAAATAATGATCTTTTAACACTTATCACTGGGAAAAGAAAAGGAAAAGGAAATATAAAAGGATAATATTAAAGATATTTTAGGATATATGTAATAAGTTTATAACTTTTAGATCAATATTTTTAGTTCTGAAAGTGTTTAGGAAATACTTTCATAACCAATAAGTTTGAAATTAAGAATTTAAAATATGAACTTAATTAAGGAACTTAGTTTAAATCAAATTGATATTCAATTTTAGTTTAGCTTAAGAACTGATATTCTAGGTAAGCAAATAATTTCAAAATTGATGGGGATTAAGGATATGAAATGCTGAATCAAAATTCAAAGATTTAAAAATGCACTAAACATTTAAACATGTTTAGGGGTCTATGAATTCAAATCTCAATTTCAACTCAGTTAATTACAAATTTTAATTATGTCAACTTATCTAATTAGATTCTATCATTCATTTGATTCATTTAATCTATCTAAATTCTATTTCTAACTTCAGTGAAGGTTTGGGGTATTTAAGCTTCACAAAGACATTCATAAATTGCTCCAACCTAGAATACGATTAATCTAGCATGGGCTACACAAACCCCTAGTAGTTTACCGAATAAATTGATAAGTCCTACATTTTCGGCTCACCCAGTAAAAACGATGGTTTCTTGGTCACGACCAACTAAAGCTAATGTAATCTCCTGGGATTTTTACTTTTTCATAATCACTAAGTAATTGTGGATCAGTAGTTGGTAAGTGATTTAAAAAAAAAAAAAGGCTTCCGAATAAAATTGAAAAATCTCAAAAAGTGATGGATTATCAATTTTAAAATCAGATAGTCGTGCAACACTAAAACGTGCTCGAAAATCCTAAATAACGACGACGACAACGACGAAGATGACGATGACCACGTGATATTCGATTGGTACTAAAATAACTTCAGGATTATCAAATCGATTGTGATATCAAAAAAGGTTCTCAAAATTCATTATTGACTTTAGAAACAGAAAAAAAAAAAAAAATCTCCACGATGTAGACATATCCAAGACAAAACTAAAAGCATTGACCTTTCAACTGTGATGACAATATTAATAACAGAAATAACTTCTGTTTCTTTAAAGGTAATTTCTTTCGTTAAAAGCATTTTCTAACACGTTTCCATGATCCACCCAGAACCACTAGAAAAAGAATTTCTCAAGTTTGGCTTTTCATCATTTAAGAGAATGCTTCTAAAAATAAGCTAACAACTAACGGTACTTCAATATATTTATATAACCTCCTGCTTTGCAACTATCTAAAACCTTAAATATCCTAAAATTAACCTATAAATCTATGTTAATATATTAATTAAAACATAATGATACACTTAATAAATTATAAATTAATGCACCGACGATGATGATGATAACGACGATGATTATGATGATGATAATAATAATAACTATTAATCATGATTTAGCCAAACATAAGGAAATAGATTTCGTAATATCATACATATATCTTGTAAATGAAAAAGGTATATAATGAACACTTTACCTTAGTTGTTTTCTTCTTTGACTTATATATATATATATATATATATATATTGAAAAAAAATATATTTTTGAGATCTAAAAGGAAAACCACAAATAATCTAAAGCCTCTAAAATAAACTAAATAGTTACATGAAATAAGTTTAACGCATGATGAATGTTATTATTATTTCCAGCATCTTTAAAGACTAAAAAGGGAAATTAAATTCATTGATGACTTTTCAATCCATATAGTATCACTATAACAACAACACTATATGTTATTGCTCCTCAAATTTTCTTTCATAATATCTAACCTTTATAACCTTTAATCTCCCAAATTAGTAGCATTAATTTCCACTATTATGTAGTAAGTTGACTCAATGACCATTGCCTAGACATGGGTATTGTTTTGGAACCGAACTAAATCAGAACCGGAATCGCTAATTCTAGATCTTGAATAGAATTGGTAGTTCCAGATTTTGAAAATGAGAAACCGAAACTGCTGATTCTGTGTCTTGAAAATGAGGAACCTGCAACTTCCGATTTGGGTTTTGGAACCCAAAAACTGTTTTTTTTTAACTAAAAATAAAAATAATTAATGAATTTTTTTAATAAAAAATTAAACTCAAAATAATTATTTATTTAGTCTAAAAGTGTTAAATTATTTAACCAAAATTTTTTAAATTTTTTTTAGAATACACATTTATTTATATACAAACACAACTAATATCATTACTTGTAGTTAGTAATATGGGATTACAAAATACTCTAAAAGATAAAAAGAAAATTACAATATAAAAAATATTCTCATGTTATTAAGGTAATGAATTTTGCTTTTAGGATAAGTTCATATAAACTAAATTATATATGATTTTAACTTATTTTTATTTATAATGTTAATAATAACATATTAAATATTCGTAAATAGCTAATAAATTTTACTATTCATGTGAAATAATATAGACACTAATAATTATATATTTAATATATTTTTTTCTTCAATTTTCATTTTTTTAATGGAGCCGGTTTTGGAACCATCTGTCCCATTCGGTTCAGAGCCGTAGAACCACCTAGGAACCGGAAAACTGACGGTTTCTTCACTAGTTCTGAAACCGTCCAACCAGTCCAGTTTTGATTTTATAACCATTGGTGGCGGTTCCAATCCGGTTCTCAGTTCAGAACCAAATCGTGTCGATATCTACCATCGCCTATTTAAAATTCATACGCAATGCCTAAAAATAGAGATCCACAACATTAATAAAATGTTGATACAGGTTTTCAATACTAATTGATATATACACATATAAGATATTGAAAGAGTGTGGTAGAAATAACTCTTCACCTAATAAATGAACATTCAAAAGTTCTAGGGGCTAAAATCTATATAATTTTATAATAAAAATAATAATTATGAAAGGAGAAAAAAAAAAAAAAGAAAGAGACATATGATTTACGTTTTAGCATCCAAGTTGTACAGGTTAGTTGACTACAATTAACCAAAGGTGTGCGTGTGCATATAAATTTTGGTTAGTTGGAAAACTATTATATAGTGACCAAAACATGGTAAAATAGAGAAAAAGATTTTTCTTATGCCCTTAACCATCTAGGAAAAGAAAAGACCATATAAATTTTTAAATTTATAACACTTCAACAAAAAAAAAAAAAAAGCAAAAAACAAAACAAAACAAAAGACAGAAAGGAAAAAAAAAAAAGAAGAAAAATGATTGCAAATACCTCAACGATTTTAACCATTGAGATAGCTCAATAAAAAAAAAACAATTATAATAAAAATCAAGACTAAATAGTTGAAAACCATTTTTATTGCTATAATATGATCCAAATTCGTAAAACTTAATTGCTAAACACTCTAAATTAGATTTTAAAATCAAATAAATAAATCATTAGAGATTTATCTCACACATCTTCTACCATTGCATCAACGCATGAGGACATATTGCTACAAAAATTAAAATCCTTCCATTCCTAAAATAAAGCCATGCGCATGCTGAGTACTAACACACCACATAATCCTTGAATTTGATAAACCTTCTAAGGAAGTAAAGAAAATGATGTCATCTACATGATGCCAGCCATATTGACATTCTTAAATACTTCTCATATAGGTAGCTTCCTAATAAAGTGACGCAGCGGAGGTATCAAAGGAAACTTATCGCAAGACGTTGATTCGCGCACGAATACCCGGCTTGTGATCTTCAAATATCTATTGATTCTGAGAATACCTAGATATCTGGCATCAAATATCGAAATCTACACAAAGATAACGAGTTTTGGAATAGAGAGAACACTCTCAAAGAAATTTCATTCAAAAAAACAATCATCTGTCTTTCATATGCCATAGGACTTACATATATATGGGCAAGTGTGAAAGTTGCCGTAACCGAAAAAAGACTAAAACCTATTAAATAATATTAAATAGCATTTAAAAGGAAAAACTAAAACTGATATCCTATTAAAAGACATTAAATCCTATGAAACTGACATCCTATTAAAAGACATTAAATCTTATTAAAAATCATACTAAATGATACTAAAAATTATTCTTTAAAAACATTAAATGATATTCTAAAGGCATTGACCACATTATTAATTACGAATTTAAAAAACTCAAAAGACATGTAAATTACGCCGCTCCAACACCGGCAGTGTAAAATTAAAGGCCGGTGGCATATGTTGTCGACATAGACGTAGGATTTTCCGTCTCTTCATCATATGCTGCATCATCCTCTCCAGGCTGGACAAAATTTGACCTCGAATTTTTACCATGTTACATAGTAACTCCTCAACCTGTCTCCTCAACTCTTCATGTTTTGTAGGGCTCATTCGATCATGAAGATGGTTTAGAAGGGTTATGCCTGGTTCAAGATCGATCTGGTATTGAATATCATGCAGAGGTAGTAAGCCATCATGCGATTCTTTAGGAAACACACCTTGAAACTTCTTCACTATTGGAATGGCTACTTGAGATAACTCAAGTTCTCCTTTAACCTGTTTACCCACTAAAGCAGACACAATATCAGAATCATGAATCTCCTGTTCACCACCTATCACGAATTCTTCCTCAACATACTCGGTGTCAAAAATAAGTCTTCCATCACCTATAGCCTCCAACACAACTTCATCATAAACTGGTTCAAAATTGCCTCTTCCTTCAAAGACATCCCCTTCATCTTCCTCATAAACGTCAAATATTAGTTCTTCATCATAGTAATCCCCATCAATAGAAGAGAAATCATCATCAAATTCTAGGATTTCTTTATTCATCCCTAATTCCCTACAACTACTATCTTCCTTAATAAAAGAGGAGTAATCATTTAATTCCTCATAACCTACATCAGGTATCAAATCAAAATTAGGCACATGATCAGGATTAGGGTTTCTAACTTTATTTCGATTCACCAAAAGTGCTTCCATCCTTTCTGTGACCTGATCCATCATACAACTCAACCACCAATCAACTTTTTGCTCGATTCGTCGACCTTGGTCATCATGACCATAGATTTCATCTATACGTCGCTGGTTAATCTATCTGCAAGGTGCCATGATATTCCAAGAGCGAACGCGGCTTTGATACCAACTGACGCAGCGGAGGTACGAAAGGAAACTTATCGCAAGACGTTGATTCGCGCACGAATACCCAGCTTGTGATATTTAAATATCTATTGATTATGAGAATACCTAGATATCCGGCATCAAAAATCGAAATCTACACAAAGATAACAAGTTTTGGAATAGAGAGAATACTCTCAAAGAAATTTCATTCAAAAAAACAATCATCTGTCTTTCATATGCCATAGGACTTACATATATATGGGCAAGCGTGAAAGTTGCCATAACCGAAAAAGGACTAAAACCTATTAAATAATATTAAATAGCATTTAAAAGGAAAAACTAAAACTGACATCCTATTAAAAGACATTAAATCCTATGAAACTAACATCCTATTAAAAGACATTAAATCCTATTAAAAATCATACTAAATGATACTAAAAATTATTCTTTAAAAACATTAAATAATATTCTAAAGGCATTGACCACATTATTAATTACGAATTTGAAAAACCCAAAAGACATGTAAAGTACACTGCTCCAATACCGGCAGTGTAAAATTAAAGGCCGGCGGCATATGTTGCCGATATAGGATTTTCCGTCTCTTCATCATATGCTACATCATAAAGGGTTTAAGAAAGACAAAACAAAGAAAATAATAATGAATAAAACTCAATTATTTATAATACTCTAAAACAAAATATTATATTGGTTTAGTGTAAATTAATATAAACATAACAAGTAAGCTCTTAATTTTTCAATATAATAATAGAATCTGCAAAAGGGCATTTTTCCATTCCCAGTCGCCCATTTATGTACGTGCCTACTTCTGGGGAGTACCTACACATTTTCACATTATTAAATTTATTTACTAACTTCCAAAATAAGTCATTAAAACTACTTTACAAATACTTTTTTTTTTTTGGCCTCATACTTTACATATAATTAACCGAGAAGGAGCTAAACCTTTGAGGACAAAACAACTTCTATTCCCTGCCCTTTTCTTCAAAATTCTGGTTGTGAAACATATCCCAATTCAGCTCACTCTCACATCGCTTCATCTCTTCCATTTTCGGTTTGTCATCAAATCCACTACATGACCGCCACATCATCCATTGCCTCAGTACCACAATTCACTGAAAGCAACTAAAAAGAAAAGAAAAATATCGTAAACTTTTTCCAAAAAAGAAAAAAACTTTTGCTTATGCCGGCTGGTGCATCATCCTTTGATTTGGATAGCAATTCTTCTTGTAATCCTTCCACTCTAGAAAAGGATATAGGTTCCGGTTTGATGAATCCTCAGTAGTTGAATTTAAAAAAATTCAAGGTAACTATACTCTGTTCTATTTAAATGCCACATATAAGTAATTATTTGAGGAAGAATGAGGATGTTAATGATAAGGAATACATTGTCTTACCAAAAGTGTAATGCACTAATTTACAACATATGATATTGTTGGTCATTTGGTGTATGGATGAAATATAATGGTTTTGTTTTAAAAACTCGACTTAATAATTGTTAAGACTATTTTCTTTAATTTTAGATAAGAGATGGTTGTAGATGAGATTTATTAATTATGACAAATCATTATTTTGTTCAGGTAATTTTAGTATAAAATAACACTCACAAAAGTATTAATAATATGATTTTAAAAAATCCCAAATATTAAATTCAAGAGCCATTGGATGCAACTCCTCACTGCTGGATGTTTTATACCAAGAGGCAAATAGAAAAGAGTTAATGGTGTCCGGAGCATTACAAATGGGGAAAAAAAAAAAAAGAGAGAAAACAACATTGTGAGGATTAATTATATTGACAAAGTTCAACTAAGCCATATATAATATATAAAATAATTTGATAAAATATACGTCCTTTGCATGTTGTTGGGGTCCAAATATACACAAGAATATGGGCATAATTACTTGATCTATTTTCATGGCATGGCATAGAATAGTAAAATAAATTTTCGAGAATCTGGAGAAGTAGACTTACACGTTAAAAGGTATAGCTACATAGTTCTAGTTTTTGAGAAGATATAATACATACGTAACATCTCTTGATAAAAATAATCATCAAATTTGTCCAAATAGAATGAACCGTAGACTATGGTGAGATGAGATGCTAAGAGCCCAAGAGTAAAGAAGATTGAATACCTACATAAGTGCCTTGAAAGAAGTTAATTAAAATAAATAACACATGTCCCTAAGGTAAGTATCTAAAGTTGCTAAATTCAAAGGATTAGTACAAAAGGTAGATCAAATTTGTTAATTTAAAAGTGGTGGGTATATTCGTGATAAAGTGGAAGAGCAGAGTGGTAACTAGTAGATTGAAACGATTTTGGATATAAAAGAAGAAGAAAGGGAAGATTTGGTGAATTACATGCTTAGGAGTTCCAATAATAAAGTTTGGATGAATAAACATTGAGTATAGATAAGCTTAGGATTGAATCTAATGCATTAGAGCTTAGAAACTCTTGAAAATGTTAAGAAATGGCTTATATCGAATCCAACATTATCGTTTCATACCTTACAAACCCTAAATGACAAAAATAATTAGACCAATGAAAGACTATCCAAAAACATATATATATATATATATATATATATGTTGTGTGTTCACCTATCAAAAACAAATTTAGAATGAAGATATAAAAAAACTAAGAAATCTACTTAACTAGGAAATTACAATACAAAAGGGTAGAACTTATGATTAATTGTTTAGTATAGAATATATAAATACTTATTATTAATTATCTTATTCAGCTGCCTTATAGTTGGATTTCGACTATCACATGGGTTACTTTGATTCTGAAGTAAAATAGTTGGATGTGTATATTCCTATGACATCCATGTCTATTTGTGCTTTTAGGTTTAGAATACAATATTTTAATAATATAAATGAAATGATCCATGTATGAGGTTAGGAAATTTATGCTTGTAGTTGCTTGTCTTTATTATTTATATTTATAAATTATACTAAAAATTACATGTTGGGTGTTGCTTGATTATTTTGATCTTTGCTAGTGTCTAATATTTGCTTGATCGCTAAATAAATGGACTTAATAAATATTAGCTTGATAAATAAAAAATTGAGCATGCATTGCATAATTGCATTATTGAAGGCTATCACCACTATACAATGACATGGATGGGCTACACTGTCCTAAAGGGACAGTGATCATGGAGGATAAAAGTGGTATAACCTAGTGTGTACCATGGGTCTTGTGCTAAGGGATGGGAACTAAGTCATCTTGGGGAGACGACACATCTTCTAGGTCATGCCGAAGTCATTGTTATGGATATCTTGCTTGGTGAATGTGGTTATTTCTATATGTATATATATATATATATTTGTATATGAAAAGAAAAAACGTGTTTTGGTCAAGTTGTTTTGAGTTTCGGAAGTAGTAGTGTTTTTGAGTGTTGATGTGTGGATGTACCCCAACCTATGATTCGAAGGATGAAAATCCAACCGATATATGGCTACCGATTAGCTCTCTCTCTCTCTCTATATATATATATATATTTGTTTATTTGCTTGTCTGCATTATACATGCTTGTTTAGTAACTTATTTGTTATTGCTTGAATGGTATGGAGCGAGGATATACCTCACTCAGCTAGATATAGTGGACTTCCTAATAGTTTGTTTTTGTAGGTAAATTGAAAACTAGGAAGGGTCTAAGTACAGAGCGCACCAAGGATCAAGTTTCAAAAGATAGGTAGATGATTAGAAATTTGAAAAGGTAAACTTAGTTGAGAAATAAAACTTAAAAATGCAATCTTCTTTATTAGTTACACCTACTTGATATTTTTGTTAAACCTAGGTTTATCTTGTCTTGTCATTTGGTAGGATATATGATTCTTCGCAATAATAAATAAATATATATGTATAACACAATGAGAGAATAATTAATTAGAGCCCTACAAACTTCGACTTACGAGGGGATCTTTATATAATGTGGCTGCACACGTGATATGATGATTTAAGATAATTTTGCTAGACCCCCTGGTTGGTTCTGTATGTATACATTTTAAAACAAGCAAACATGAAGCTAAAGCTTTAAAAATAAAATAGAATAAAATAAAATGCTAATAAGTTCTATTCAACTTTGGCTGCAATCACTAACGTAGAGAAGTACACCTACCATAGTAACATATAAAGTATTAGGTTGTATTCCTTGGGGATTGTTAGCATCTACCTTACTCACTCTTCATCTATTGTCTAGCCAAAGAAAGATTTAGAAGAACATGGTACATAACAAAGCTAAGATAAGGTTAAAACTAATTATATACATGTTTTCAAGGCAAATTAAAGATATAATTTGTTAATGCAAGACATAGCTTAGAATTTACTTCACTAATTCCTTATCATGTAATTTCTTAACAAATTCAAAGAGTTGTTTGTTGGGTATATTTGCATTGTCAAATTCGCTAAGGTAAGCTAATGCCTCTCTCAAGGTCAAAAGCTCTAGATCTAGGTCAAACCACTGGAATCTCTTCACAAGTTATCATTAACCTAGATCTGCATAAAGATTAAGAATCTTTTGATTAAAAACCATTTTAATGAATTTTAAACCAAGTGATAGAAAGTTTCACCATCCCTATCTCTAGGTGATTATGAGCAACTTCATTGACAGCCTAGATCTATTCAAAGGAATGATTTCTCACTTTATTAAGCTAAAATCAAACATGGACTTAAAAGTTGTACCACAAAATTAAACCCACGAAATTAAGTTTGAGCTATTAAATACAAATACCCAGTTAATATTCAATTAAAATGTGTTTGAAATCACATGAATCAGGTCTTGGATTCATAATTCTAAGTTAAGATAATTATTTCTCCATAAGTGTAAACATTAAGCATAGATTCAAGAGAAATAATATGAAATTAAATATGAATATGATAGATTAAGCACAAAGAGTATTGCAAAAACAAACTTCGGGTATAATATGAATTTACCTCGAAAGCTCAAAATTCCTTAAAAAATTTTCACTCACTAAGAATTCTCTAACTTCTCTATTCAAGGTTAGCAAAATTTGTTACATATGGTACAACATGTTATTGCACATCTATGCATATTTGTTTATAGATGACAAACACACAAATTATGAGGATTTTATTCATTGATGTGGCAGATTCTTTATAACGAATTTCATCCTCTTCAAGCACTTTTATATAGGGCGACATGTTATTAACAGTAAAGACGGGGTCACTTTTCGCTGGTTAGATCCAGGGCTCGAATATTGGTCAAGATCTAAGCCATCTTTTCTTTAGAGGCGCAATCTAGGGTTAGTTAGAATGGCGGGTGCCATTCTTGTCCACAATTAGAATATGTTAAAGCATAGTTATCTCAGTATAAACCATAGGGTAGATCGACGGTGTGGTTGAGGATGCAATTTGCATTTTTACCTTGTTTTGGATGCAATTTGCATTTTTACCTTGTTTTGCCTTATTTTCTTGCCCTTGGTTAGGGTATTTGGTAGCAGCTGTTGAGTCTATCTTTAGTCATTCATGTTGTTTTGCTCCAAATATGATCCTAAACTTGAGGATGCGATTTGCATTTTTACCTTGTTAGCCTTATTTTCTTGCCCTTGGTTAGGGTATTTGGTAGCAACTGTTGAGTCTATCTTTAGTCATTCATGTTGTTTTGCTCCAAATATGATCCTAAACACTTAGTTTATTCTTTTCTTGATCCTAAGAGCTAAAAAACAACATTTAAATAACAGAAGCACAAAATCATAGGAATTTTCCTAAAAATGAGTCATATCAAGCATGATTTCTAATGAAAAGAATAGAGTTTAAAAAACTTATCACTCCCTCTAGGTTTGCTACAACTAAAGTTCCATTAAAGAGTGTTTCCATTGGGTAGGCACTTCTTAGGGAATATAAAGTTTTTACGAGGCTAATCTTCAGCCACCATCTAAGCACGAATACTTTTGTTTAAGGGAATATATTTAGCGTAGAAAGCTTCAAATTCAGGATCTTCCTTTGTATGGATCTCTTGTGAAACGAAGTCATAGGCTTGTAGGTTCAAAGCCATACTTTCAATTTGACAATTTTCTACTTATTCTCGTATGGATTCTCATATGCAATGCTGCCATTCTTTCTATTAGATTTTTAGCTTTCACTTGAATAATCATTTATGCAACGCATATATTTGGTAAAGATAATAATAATAACAACATTTTATGATTTTCTTACAAGTATTTATTATATTTTTAGGAGCTTCACACTGAGTTATTAAATATTCAACTTATATAATAAGTTCTCATTTACTTGTCTATATCCATTCCTCTATATTTTTTAAATGAGACAAAAGGGATAGAATAAGATTTGTAATTTTTTTTCTTCTTATTTTTTAGCCATGTTTAGTACTATCTTTCTTATTTTACTTTGAGATCAATAATCAAAGAAAATACTGCAAGAATTTTGCAATATTTGCAAACATAGATTGATCTCATAACTTCGATTTTGGTATATATGATCTCTACTAAGGATATCGGGAATAGATTGAAAGTTCGATTTATAGAGTCTGTTGATGTATGTATGTATCAATTAAACGACTTGTTTTTTGCTAAGCAGAACCATAGTCCTCTTCCACATTGCTCTCCATATAAAGTTGCTTCGATGAGTTTGTAGACATTCAACATAAAGAATATGTGTTCAAGTTAGTGGATGACCTTCATGATTTATTTTCCACTTTAAGATCATAAAGTTCTTTAACCACCACTGAAAGTTTAAGCTTGCAGATTTAGTCTGACTTTATATTTGTTACTTTTTATCCTAATGTATAACTGAAATAATAATGAAATAGAATCCGTTGTTTCAGATTTCCTTTGTGCTTACAATGTCTTTCTCATTTTACTTTGATTGGAAAAATCAAATAAAATTGAAAAAAGGATTATGTAAGAATCCTTAAGAGCAGTACCATCTAGAATGCTACATGTAGGTGCTTTAAAATTCTAAAAGATACTTGAAATCTAAACTTTAGAGTTTAGTACTTAAAGCTATATGTATAGCTAAACTTTAAGATTCATGTTTCAAGGCATTCAAAATAAAAATTATGTGGCATTTTGAGCCCTCTATCGAGGAGATAGTAATGTTATTGAGATTTCATTCACAAAACACAATTGGTTTGAAGCTAAATCACTAGTAGGCTTCCTTTCATTGAAAAATCTAGATTCTTTTGGGGAAAGCAGTACGCCATCACTTCCTAGCATTAGAAGCACAAATGACATGGGTGGTTTATCCTCAAGAAATTTTTACTTGAATAATATGTATAAATATAGAGAAGAATGATACTCTATTGACTTGATTAATATTCAGTACAAGATACAATTCATATAGATAGGAGTTGGAGTCATGAACCATAATACAATGTGACTAAAATAATCCTTACAAAATAAATGTGAAGTATAAAAATGTATATACAGCAATGCCCCTTCTCAATCTTATGGTGCTAGAGTTGGTGTGAGATTGGTGCAACGATCAATGAAAGCTACAGTAGAAAGATTCTTGGCTAGGATGTCTACACATTGATGGCTAGTAGGAATGTATTTGACTAAGACCTATCCTGTGGTTACTTATTCATGCACAGAGTGATAATCAATGTCGATATGTTTCATGTACTTGTGATGAATAAGATTTCCCTAATAGCTCTAAAATTGTTACAACATAGAACTATGGGGTATTAGATGGGGACTTTGCAGGTCTTAGGTGATATGATAGATACATGTGGACTCTACAACAACATAATTGATGGCTTCATGTTCGACTTCAGTAGATCTTTTAGAGATGGTAGGTTGTGTCATGGATCGCCAAGAGATGAGATTACAGCCAAGAAAAATAGCATACCATGTGGTAGATTTGCAAGTATCTAGACAACTAGCGCAATCATCATTAACATGGGTAGTCAGAGAGGTGTAAGATATGCAAACAATAAGGAGACCTGGTGTTATGGTGTCGCAAAGATATCGTAAAAGTCATTTGGTTGCCTGCATGTTGTTAGTATTTGGTTGATGTATATATTGACTCAGTTGACTAATCTCAAAGTTAATATCTAATCTTGTAATAGTAAGATATTAGAGTGCCCCAATAATCTCTTAGTATGAAGTGGGGTTAGAGAGTAAGGAAGACCTGTAGGCACTAAGGTGGCTCTAGGGGGATGTTGGTGTTTTGATGGGTTTACTGAGATACATGTGGTATCATTTAAAGAGGTCATCAATGAAGTGAAATTGACTAAGGTAGAATCCTTAAGGTGTCTGGATAGCGTTAATACCCAAGAAAAAGTGAAGATCCCCAAGATCCTTCATTGCATATTGTTGAAAGAGAATAGATATGTGATGGGCTAAAAGATAAGGGTTATTTCCAGTAAGAATGATACCATCTACATAGAGAAGTACCACAAGCATTTGAACCTTTAGAAAGGGTAAGCATAGATGTATTGGCTTTACTTTGACAAAAACTAGTGTGAGAAAGAAAAGTGTTGAATTGATGGAACCAAGCATGAAGGGCCTGTTTAAGGCCATAAAGAGACTTCTTGTGTTGACAAACATTGTGAGGATAACATAGATGAACAAACCCAAGAGGTTGTTTCATAAAAAATGTTTTATTTAAGTGATCATTTAAAAAAGAATTTTTGACGTTAAGTTAACGGGTAGTCCTTAAAGAAGAAACCACAAGAGAGGGAGAACAAAATGAATAGTGGTGGGTTTTACAACAAGACTAAAGATTTCATCATAATCAATGCCTTTCTGCTAGGTAAATCCTTGGGCAACAAGGCGAGTCTTATAATGCTTAAATTGGTCTTCAGTATTACATTTAATGCGGAATTTCCATGTCCTGATAATAACATTTGGTTGGGTTGTGGTGGAACAAGAATCTAGTTGTGATTTTGGCAAAGAGAATTAAATTCTTCTCTCATCATAGTAGCTCAAGTAGGATTTCGAAGGGCTTATGTATAGTGACGAACCTTAGATGAGGTCATTATGGTGCGAAGGTTAAGAATAGTTTTTGGTTTTATGATGCTATACTAAGAGCAAGTACGCATGGAGTGAGTGAGAACAGAGGTTGAGGTTAATGTTGAGGTAGACGATGTGGGAAGGTATGGTAAAGGTAGAAGGGTAGGTAAGTTACTTGGGGAGGGACAAGTTGTGGTCAATGGTGGATGGGTAGGCTTAAAACAAGTATATGTGTAAACATGCATAAGAGGTTCAATTGCATGTTGATTTATAGTAGTGGAAGTAGGAGCAGACACATAGGCAATAGTAAGGACAGAGGTAGAAGTATGGTCAGGGTTAGGGGTAGAGGTAGGGGCAGGGGAAGGAATAAATGTAAGAGCAAAGTCAAAGGTAAGGACAAGAATAGGGTTAGGGCACTGAGGTAATGTAAGGAGAGAAGGTTCATGGGAAATGGAAAAGGTGGAGAGGAAGGGGTAGTCTGGTTGGATAAGTGGGTGGGAGAAAGGGTAAAGGTAAGAAAGCGTAAGTAAGTGGAGGTATTGGGTGGAGTGTTAGGAGAAGTGATAAGATCATTATAAGGAAAGATGGTTTCATGCAAGGTAACATGGCAACTAACATAGACATGGCTAGAGTTTGAGTCAAAGTACCAATATGCTTTATGTAGATCAGAACAAGCAATAAAGATGTAGGCTAGAGAGTGGGGGGATGGTTTATTTAGAGCTTGAGGTATGGTATTGGGATAATAAAGACATCCAAATGTTGATAAGTAGCTACAATCGGGGAAATTATGATGGAGAAGGTCAAGTGAGGATTTATGGTTGAGGGTAAGTGATTAAAGTGTAAACTTCAGTCAAAGTAGCATCAATCTAGAATGTAGGTGGCAAGGTTGCATGCAATCTAATTAGGGGTAAGCATGGACCGGTTAACCAGTCCATGACCCCATTTTTTGAACTTAATCATTATATTCAGTTTTTTAAAATGTCAAACCTAAACTGATCCATTATCAATGGTTAATCATCTTAATGTTTAATCATTTTTCTCGGTTAATATTTTCAATTTTCGATTTTTAACCATTTAACATAATTATTAACTAAAAGTTGATGTTAACCATATAACATAATTGTTAACTAAAAGTTGTGGTTAACCATATATCCAGCCGGTCTATAAAAAACTAAACTATTTTATTTCTTAAAGCTACATACTATTAAAACCTTCTCTTAACTGTAATGGATAAAGTCATGTCAGTTCAAGCACAAAAGGAGAACAATACGAATAGCAACATGAAAATAATTTTCATATCTATTGTTTTAAAACCTCTTAAACTCATCGCCAAAAAAAATCAAATGCTCATATTTTATATTACTTCTTTTCCATCACAATATCAACAACTTTTAAAATAAAATAGATGAATAAATAAAAACTTTGTCCATATAGATAGAACTATAATATCATAAAACACAAGTAGTGGAAGTAATTTGGACTCTTATCAATGCTTAATAATATTACATTAGGGTTTCAACTCTTTAGCCTTTTCTGTTTAAAAAAATTAATTATATATAATGTTATATATTTATAGATATCGATTAACCATTAACCATCGGTTTTTCATGGTTACAAACCAAAACCGAAACCGAAAACCGAAAAAATTAAAACCATGAAGCTAAACCGAAACCGATGAACTGGTTAACTGTATTTTTCGGATTGGTTTTTCGGTTTCGGTTCGGTTTCTCGGTTTGATTGGATTTTTTGCCCTCCCCTAAATCTAATGGTACATGCAAGTTCTGTAATGTGTTTGTGTTTACGTTCAGCTACACGATTTTGTTGGGAAGTATAGGGGGATGAAAGTTGGAACTAAATTTCCTTGGTACAAAGGAAATTAAAGAAGGCATTATTTGTGAATTCATCACCACCATTACAATGGAAGACTTTTAATGTGGTTTGAAAAGTAGTTTTAAACCAATGCTTTGAAATGTTGGAAATTAGATAAAACATTGCTTTTGTTGTGCATAGGGAAAAGCTAAGAGTAACGAGTGCAATTGTCACGCCCCAAAATAGGGCCTAGTAGTATCATCCTGTAGTCATCATACCACGTGTGCACCCGTAATATGAGAACCGTCTTGCAAGTCAGATATTACAAGACTCTATCTTATAATTGTTACATGTAATGTAGTCATACCAAAATATTATATAAATACTAAGGATTCCGATTTTCCTTAGTTTGCCAGAACCGCAGAGAATCGGTATCCCCTACCAAATAATGAAATTGAGATCAAACCTATAGAATACAAGATCTTATTCAATTATACCCTTTATCTAAGTTGTCCTTTGAGACCAATATAATCTATGAAACTATCTTCAGCAAGGTCTTTTGATGTAGCACTCTTCACTCATGCTTAACCCAATCCCAGCTAACGTTATACCTGCACAAAGACTGTTGGAGGGTGAGCAAAACCACACGCTCAGTGAGATGACCTGACCAGACCATATATCAAACAATGGAAATCAAGTTTACTTAGCAAACATATGTAATGCCACATTCAATGCATATGAACAAATACAAGCCTGGAGAATCCGGAGTCCAAAGCAGGATGGAGATTTACCCCTCTCATCGGGGTTGAAGGAACCAGTAGTACATAGTCTATCCAGAAGAAGCCAAGCATACAGGGGAATCTACGATTTCTCGTATTAGGGTTATCACTTTTAATATGATAGTTTAACAAACCATCCCATGTACATACCTTTAGCAACTCCCTAAGCATTAGTCATCCAAGCAATACCATAAGCGGCGTCCTTCATTTACCACTTAGTTCTTATGGTACTACCAGATCAAAGGTAATCTTGCGTTGATCTACTAGCCTTTAGCCTAGGTCAACCAAGCATTATCAGAGTCCCGGATGGCCAATACGTAATAGACTACTACGCTTTTAGAGATGCAAATATGCAATATATGCGATGCATGCCCATTTTATTTTATGGTACCAATAGTTTTTAGTCAGGTTCAGGGCGATAATACAATTACAAACAAACATCAACATGCTCCATACAATTGTCATCATACAAAGAAATTGTTAACTATAATAAGATGTTTTGGCAATCATACATACACCAAGCAGCATGCAATTTACCCAAACCTACATGTAATTCAGTTTGATATGTTATTATTAATGCAACTAACTACAAGCACAAACAATATGATAAGGTCAAAGTCCCTCACCTGTGGTCCTTGCTATATCGCTGTAATAATCTACTGGTAGTCCGAGAACCGATTTATATTCCTATGGAATGAAATAACAAATATTTACTATTCTTCTATTAGTTTCGAAGATAAGATATTTGAGATATTATATTCACCGGATTAGTTTTGGTATAATTTATACTATTATTTACACTAATTCTAATATTAGACATATTTTAGAAATTACGTACTCCTTTCTTTTTATGGTTTTACTTACTATATTAATCTAAACTGAGTTAATTGGAAACTAATCGCCTAATTCAATTACTAAATCTATTTTTAATTAGTTACCAAAAATCATATATTTTATTTATAAATATACTAATTTTAGTATTAGTGATATTCATAAAAGTAGTAGTAGTAATATTAGTATCAAAGATAATAGTGATTATATTAAATATTACTACTAATAGTAAAAACAATTTTAATTACAAAAACAATTTAATAGTTTTAGTAACAAAATCAATAATACTAATATTGGTAATATCAATAGGCTTAATAATAATTTTAATATCACTACCAACAACATTAGTGATATTAGTAATAGATCAACAATATTTGTAATATAAGCAATAATATTGCTTAAGAAAATAAACTTTAATAATAAAATCAATATCAAAATATTTATTCATTTATTTATTTATTTATTTTTATATATCATTTCATTAAAAACATAAGTAGTTTAAGTTATATTTCTATTATTTTTAGCTAAAACATAAATTACGGAATATTTATTATCATAATCATTTTATTTAGATTAATTAATTTATCAATTATTATTGTTATCATTATTATTATCCTTATTTGCAAGGATACAGGGACATTTCGTCCCAGGTTTCTTCTTTTTTTTTTTTTTATTTCATTATATTATTATTATTATTATTATATATAGTTCTCAAGGAGAACTTCATCCAGGGGACGTCATTTACGTCCCCGTAATTGGGAAATTCATTTCATTTTTTTTTAATTATTAAAAAAATTCGTAATAAATAAAATATTAATTTTTAACACTTTTTACATTACTAAAAAATATACTTATTTTCTATATCTTGTTTAGCTTATACTAATAAAACTAATATCAAAATTAAATAAATAAAAAAATTTTGTAATTTTCCAGAATTAATAAATACAATAATATTAATTAATTTATCTAACCAAAATTAATAAAATTATATTTTTCTATATTTTCAATAATACTAAAGTATTTACATATACATATAACGACAAAAAAACATTAAAACTCGCGGAATGAGAATCACTTACCTCAAGCTCGTTTTTGAACTTTTTCTCAGATTTTATTCGAATTTTCGAACTGGTTGATGTGAGGGTTTAAAAATCGTTTTTCAGGTTGATTGTCTTCCTAATAGAGTGTAGATGGATTCTGAAAAATTTGAGAGGTTTGAAGTGCGTTTGCTTGTCCATCTCAAGTTTGTTTGCATATACATATATATATATATATAAATATGGGACGTTGGCAGCTTCTTACATTATCGAACCCACTTGCCTTTGTTTGTTATTAATTCCTCAACTTATTATATTGTCATTAAAGCAAGAGTGAGTTGTCCACTTTAAATTGGCTTAAGGTAGATTTATATTGACTTTGGTGTAAATAATTGTAGAAGTTTCGGCTCATCATCTTTGAGAAGATCATAGCCCTTAAGATGAAACAGATACGTCTCCTGCAAGTTGTAGTGTATATATATATATATATATATATATTAGTTGATAATTATTTTAGGTTTAGGATATATATAAATAAAATATAAAGATAAGATAATGAATTTATAACCGTATAAGGAGGGAATAAAATATAAATTTGTGAAAAAAAATCAATTTTGTGGGTTTAAGTGATACGTATATTAAATACTGATTTAGTAATATTTTTAGATGAGAAGTTTCATATTCGTGTTATTAAATATTCTAAACAATATAGTACACATAGAATTTCTATTAAAGATTTGTATATATGCGTTTGAATTTTCGCTTTTTCTTTTGAACTTAACCGCGTCCAGAGAAGTTGAAATTGAAATGTGAATTCAATTCGCAGAACGTTAACAAAACAAAGGAAAAAATGCAAGTTAGTTATGATGTATAGAAATATAAAAATAAAAAGAAGATGATAAATTTATAACTAATAAATATGTAAGGAGTGGAAAAATATAAATTTATGAAAAAATTTAATTTTACGGGTTTAAGTAATACGTATGTTAAATACTGATTTGGTAATATTTTTAGATGAAAATTTCCATATTCTCCTTATTAAATATTATGAATACTAGGGCATACATAGAATTTCTATTAAAGATATCTATATATGTGTTTGAATTTTCGCTTTTTCTTTTGAATTCGTCCGCGTCCAGGGAAAGATTGGAATTGAAAAACAATTGAGTTACGTAAAACGTAACTAAACAAAACAAAGAAAAAAAATGCAAATGAGTGAAGATATATGAAAATATATAAATAAAAAGAAGATGATAAATTTATAATCAATAAATATGTAAGGAGTGGGAAAAATATAAATTATTGAAAAAAAAATTAATTTTGTGGATCTAAATGACACGTATGATAAATACTGATTTGATAATATTTTTGGATAAAAATTTACATATTAACGATATTAAATATTCTGAATATGATAGTATATATAGAATCTTCGGTTTAATACTTTTACTTCTCTGTTTTTATACCTGCTATCATAAATTATATTTTATTTGTTTAAAAGTTTCGTTTCGTGGTATTTTGATAAATTAATAATTATATTGCCCTTAATTCGACTTTATTATAAATCTTTAAGATTTGAAATTACATATGAAATCATTTTTATTTATAAAGTTATTCTAGACTTTTTATTAGATTAGAAATTTAATTTTAATTTTATATTTGTTATTCAGTTTTTTTTTTTTTTTACTAATTATAAATTACTGGTTTATATCGACTTTTAGTTTTTATAGACTCAGAATTATTTAACTTGATGTTTTAATATATATATATATATATATATATTTTACATTAAAACTTAAGTTTGTAAATATTAAATAGTTTTCTTTATTTTTTATTATGAACTTTTAAGGTCTTAGTGATAAAGATTATAATTTGTTAATACTTAAAAATTTAAATCGCAAAAAAAATTTGGAGTGATTTTTGCTACTCGTTTTAACCATTCTTTTAAAAAAATTATATTATATATTTTTTTTAGTATTTATTAAAACTAGATTATGAGAAATTAGGGGGATTACATCCTCCCCCCCTTATGAAAAGTTTCGTCCTCGAAACTTGTAGGGGTTTATTTAAAATTCTAGTGAATTTTGATTTAGGAATTATTCTACTATAGACGCTTATCTCGTATTTATAGTCTTATATCTCTACAACAGTCAAACTAATAAAACGTTTTATTTTACCAACTATATTTCTTCCTATAATTCTCGTAACTACCTTATTTTATATGCTATCAGTAGGATAACACTTTTAAAAACTCAATAACCACTTATAAAATCGTTGACTATGGGTATACATCATTGAATACTGAGATTCTCCTTTTAATGTACTTATCATCTCCAAAGGTTCAATTCACATTTGCTACGGTCTTCCATAGATTCATTATAGTAAAATATGATCATTTATTCCATCTTATTCCACTGTATTTGTCTTGAGTTTCTCCTTAATTTACAAGTATGATTAGTACTTCTGATAAAATCTCATATATTATTCAACCATCAACTAATAATACCTTCCGCTTTTATAACATACCAATTCTCCGAATATTCCAAAATTCAATCCTGAATACACTTTGTATATCCGTTATTCATACTTTTATTCAATGTTATATAAGTCCAAACACCATGTACGCTTGTGTGGTTTTAGTAGTCTTATTGTTATTGACATTCTTATCCTTCTACACTATCGAACTCTGATTCATATTCATCAATAATCCCACTATTTTGGATTCACCAAATCAGCACTATGCTTTGTCTTCCATACATTAGTGCTATAAAATAGTCTTTAACTGATTATTCATGCTGGAACTATCTTTAATTATCATTGATCTATTTCCAAAACTCAATTCGTATAATATGACTTTCCTTACATGATTGATTTCTATTCATATGGATATTCTTAAGACAACAGTCATTATTCCACTTAATTTAATACTAATCTCCACAGATAAAATTTGTACCGACCATTCCACCAATTTCTTATTTATTACTAGTTATTAGCACTATTTAAACTTCATTCAATCCATACTGCTTATTCCCATTTTCTACTACAGCATTCGTAGATTTAACTTAAGGATTTCATTTTCTTAATATATATTCCCAGATAAAAGTATTTCTAATCGTCAAAAGCATGATTCTATTATTGATTCAACCCTAAGGATATGATTTTACTATGTTCCAATCTTCTCTTATTCTTTATAATTCTTCAAACATACTGAGGTCAAGAATTATCTTTTCTGCTTTAACCAATAGTACTATAAATGCAGAAGGAAGTCTTATCTTCCGTTCAATCTCCTGATCTGTCGATTTATTTCTTAATGTGTTGCTACAGGGGTTCTTGCAATCTAGAGTATGATTGAGGACTCATCTAATATTCCTATTGAAGTGGTGTATTGTATTACCTACAGTCACTGATTTTCCCTGTCAGTTCCAATCCATATGAACAGGAAAAGAGAAATACTTCATGACTTTACTGACTTAAACTTATCAAGCCTAGAAGCTTGTGGTTGGGCTTCTAGTCTAAGGTTGTAATGTCTTTCGACACTAGAGTAAGATGTAAGAGTTTGTCATTTACACCTTTTTGTGGACCACATGTGCCCATATTATAATATATAAATATAGATAGCCTATATGTCTACATCTTTTAGTTTTATAAACTTAATTTATCTACCCAGGTTCTACCCAATCTCACATTTGGTAGGTTACTCCTATCTCTGACAACCTAAAGCTCTGATACCAAACTCTGTCACGCCCCAAAATAGGGCCTAGTAGTATCATCCTGTAGTCATCATACCACGTGTGCACCCGTAATATGAGAACCGTCTTGCAAGTCAGATATTACAAGACTCTATCTTATAATTGTTACATGTAATGTAGTCATACCAAAATATTATATAAATACTAAGGATTCCGATTTTCCTTAGTTTGCCAGAACCGCAGAGAATCGGTATCCCCTACCAAATAATGAAATTGAGATCAAACCTATAAAATACAAGATCTTAATCAATTATACCATTTATCTAATTGTCCTTTGAGACCAATATAATCTATGAAACTATCTTCAGCAAGGTCTTTTGATGTAGCACTCTTCACTCATGCTTAACCCAATCCCAGCTAACGTTATACCTGCACAAAGACTGTTGGAGGGTGAGCAAAACCACACGCTCAGTGAGATGACCTGACCAGACCATATATCAAACAATGGAAATCAAGTTTACTTAGCAAACATATGTAATGCCACATCAAGCATATGAACAAATACAAGCCTGGAGAATCCGGAGTCCAAAGCAGGATGGAGATTTACCCCTCTCATCGGGTTGAAGGAACCAGTAGTACATAGTCTATCCAGAAGAAGCCAAGCATACAGGGGAATCTACGATTTCTCGTATTAGGGTTATCACTTTTAATATGATAGTTTAACAAACCATCCCATGTACATACCTTTAGCAACTCCCTAAGCATTAGTCATCCAATCAATACCATAAGCGGCGTCCTTCATTTACCACTTAGTTCTTATGGTACTACAGATCAAAGGTAACCTTGCGTTGATCTACTAGCCTTTAGCCTAGGTCAACCAAGCATTATCAGAGTCCCGGATGGCCAATACGTAATAGACTACTACGCTTTTAGAGATGCAAATATGCAATATATGCGATGCATGCCCATTTTATTTTATGGTACCAATAGTTTTTAGTCAGGTTCAGGGCGATAATACAATTACAGACAAACATCAACATGCTCCATACAATTGTCATCATACAAAGAAATTGTTAATATAATAAGATGTTTTGGCAATCATACATACACCAAGCAGCATGCAATTTACCCAAACCACACATGTAATTCAGTTTGATATTATTCAATGCAACTAACTACAAGCACAAACAATATGATAAGGTCAAAGTCCCTCACCTGTGGTCCTTGCTATATCGCTGTAATAATCTACTGGTAGTCCGAGAACCGATTTATATTCCTATGGAATGAAATAACAAATATTTACTATTCTTCTATTAGTTTCGAAGATAAGATATTTGAGATATTATATTCACCGGATTAGTTTTGGTATAATTTATACTATTATTTACACTAATTCTAATATTAGACATATTTTAGAAATTACGTACTCCTTTCTTTTTATGGTTTTACTTACTATATTAATCTAAACTGAGTTAATTGGAAACTAATCGCCTAATTCAATTACTAAATCTATTTTTAATTAGTTACCAAAAATCATATATTTTATTTATATAATATACTAATTTTAGTATTAGTGATATTCATAAAAGTAGTAGTAGTAATATTAGTATCAAAGATAATAGTGATTATATTAAATATTACTACTAATAGTAAAAACAATTTTAATTACAAAAACAATTTAATAGTTTTAGTAACAAAATCAATAATACTAATATTGGTAATATCAATAGGCTTAATAATAATTTTAATATCACTACCAACAACATTAGTGATATTAGTAATAGATCAACAATATTTGTAATATAAGCAATAATATTGCTTAAGAAAATAAACTTTAATAATAAAATCAATATCAAAATATTTATTCATTTATTTATTTATTTATTTTTATATATCATTTCATTAAAAACATAAGTAGTTTAAGTTATATTTCTATTATTTTTAGCTAAAACATAAATTACGGAATATTTATTATCATAATCATTTTATTTAGATTAATTAATTTATCAATTATTATTGTTATCATTATTATTATCCTTATTTGCAAGGATACAGGGACATTTCGTCCCAGGTTTCTTCTTTTTTTTTTTTTATTTCATTATATTATTATTATTATTATTATATATAGTTCTCAAGGAGAACTTCATCCAGGGGACGTCATTTACGTCCCCGTAATTGGGAAATTCATTTCATTTTTTTTTAATTATTAAAAAAATTCGTAATAAAAAAAATTAATTTTTAACACTTTTTACATTACTAAAAAATATACTTATTTTCTATATCTTGTTTAGCTTATACTAATAAAACTAATATCAAAATTAAATAAATAAAAAAATTTTGTAATTTTCCAGAATTAATAAATACAATAATATTAATTAATTTATCTAACCAAAATTAATAAAATTATATTTTTCTATATTTTCAATAATACTAAAGTATTTACATATACATATAACGACAAAAAAACATTAAAACTCGCGGAATGAGAATCACTTACCTCAAGCTCGTTTTTGAACTTTTTCTCAGATTTTATTCGAATTTTCGAACTGGGTTGATGTGAGGGTTTAAAAATCGTTTTTCAGGTTGATTGTCTTCCTAATAGAGTGTAGATGGATTCTGAAAAATTTGAGAGGTTTGAAGTGCGTTTGCTTGTCCATCTCTAAGTTTGTTTGCATATACATATAATATATATATATAGAAATATGGGACGTTGGCAGCTTCTTACATTATCGAACCCACTTGCCTTTGTTTGTTATTAATTCCTCAACTTATTATTATTGTATTAAAGCAAGAGTGAGTTGTCCACTTTTAAATTGGCTTAAGGTAGATTTATATTGACTTTGGTGTAAATAATTGTAGAAGTTCGGCTCATCATCTTTGAGAAGATCATAGCCCTTAAGATGAAACAAATACGTCTCCTGCAAGTTGTAGTGTATATATATATATATATATATATATATTAGTTAATAATTATTTTAGGTTTAGGATATATATAAATAAAATATAAAGATAAGATAATGAATTTATAACCGTATAAGGAGGGAATAAAATATAAATTTGTGAAAAAAAATTAATTTGTGGTTTAAGTGATATGTATATTAAATACTGATTTAGTAATATTTTTAGATGAAAGTTTCATATTCGCGTTATTAAATATTCTAACAATATAGTACACATAGAATTTCTATTAAAGATTTGTATATATGCGTTTGAATTTTCGCTTTTTCTTTTGAACTTAACCGCGTCCAGAGAAGTTGAAATTGAAATGTGAATTCAATTCGCAGAACGTTAACAAAACAAAGGAAAAAATGCAAGTTAGTTATGATGTATAGAAATATAAAAATAAAAAGAAGATGATAAATTTATAACTAATAAATATGTAAGGAGTGGAAAAATATAAATTTATGAAAAAATTTAATTTTACGGGTTTAAGTAATACGTTGTTAAATATGATTTGGTAATATTTTTAGATGAAAATTTCCATATTCTCCTTATTAAATATTATGAATACTAGGGCATACATAGAATTTCTATTAAAGATATCTATATATGTGTTTGAATTTCTGCTTTTTCTTTTGAATTCGTCCGCGTCCAGGGAAGATTGGAATTGAAAAGCAATTGAGTTACGTAAAACGTAATAAACAAAACAAAGAAAAAAAATGCAAATGAGTGAAGATATATGAAAATATATAAATAAAAAGAAGATGATAAATTTATAATCAATAAATATGTAAGGATGGGAAAAATATAAATTATTGAAAAAAAAAATTAATTTGTGTGGATCTAAATGACACGTATGATAAATACTGATTTGATAATATTTTTGGATAAAAATTTACTATTAACGATATTAAATATTCTGAATATGATAGTATATATGAATCTTCGGTTTAATACTTTTACTTCTCTGTTTTTATACCTGCTATCATAAATTATATTTTATTTGTTTAAAAGTTTCGTTTCGTGGTATTTTGATAATTAATAATTATATTGCCCTTAATTCGACTTTATTATAAATCTTTAAGATTTGAAATTACATATGAAATCATTTTTATTTATAAAGTTATTCTAGACTTTTTATTAGATTAGAAATTTAATTTTAATTTATATTTGTTATTCAGTTTTTTTTTTTTTTTTTTACTAATTATAAATTACTGGTTTATATCGGACTTTTAGTTTTTATAGACTCAGAATTATTTAACTTGGATGTTTTAATATATATATATATATATATTTTACATTAAAACTTAAGTTTGTAAATATTAAATAGTTTTCTTTATTTTTTTTATTATGAACTTTTAAGGTCTTAGTGATAAAGATTATAATTTGTTAATACTTAAAAATTTAAATCGCAAAAAAAAAAAAATTTGGAGTGATTTTTGCTACTCGTTTTAACCATTCTTTTAAAAAAAATTATATTATATTTTTTTTTAGTATTTATTAAAACTAGATTATGAGAAATTAGGGGGATTACAGCAATCATCAACAAAAATATCATAGTAATGGAAGCTTAGATAAGATCTAATAGGTGATTGCTAGACATCTTAGCGTATAACATCTATGGGCTTTCAACTATTGAAAGGGCAGTCGAGTGGACTTGGCAATGTTGCAAGCATGACAAGGATGGGATGACAATGAGGACAACTTGAACCTAATGTGATGACTCTTAACAAGATGGTTGGGAACTTCTACACGTATATGGCACAATCGAGAATGCCATATCTCTTTCAGTAGGACAGAAGTAAGAAGAGCCAATAGGGATCAAGCAAGCTTTATTGGATAAAGATGATACATGGTCTTTTGTTGAAGAAGAAGTTGACCTATTTAGGATTCCCTAAGGAAAATGGAGGTTTTTTAAAAACTAATTGGGCAGTTATCATTGAAACATAGTTTGATGGTAGATAAGAGGTTGTGTGTAAGAGAGGAAACAACAAGAACATTCTTGAGATGCAAGGGTTGATTGGAGGTGTGTATGAAAAATTCACCACTGTGGGTTATGGATAAGGGGGCACCATTACCAACTTAAAACCTAATTAGAACCAATGTAAGAGGTTAGATTAGTAAGTATAGATACATTAGGAGTCATGTGGTTTGTAGCACCAAAGTTTGAATACTAAGTAGCTTCATGAGGAGCACTAGTAGAGAAAGCACCAAATGTTGAGGGTTGAGTGTCCTCAACATTGTACCTATGATGACAAGAAAGAGCTGAGTGTCTAGATTTCTCACAAATTTGACAAGTAAGTTTAGAACATGATGGACTCGTATTAAAGGAGGAGCACTTCATGTAATCATGTAAGAGATGACGCCCTCTGGCTTCAAAGTGGCTAAGGCCATAAGCATTGTGATAGTCATGTGTAAGGATCAGAACCTCATATATCTTAAACCAAGAGTATCTAATCCCCCAACCACATGTAACCCTATAGTATTACATATAAGACCATCTGTAAAGAAAGAGTTTGTATCAATTATTTGTCTAAGCCTATTATAAGAACCATTTTCCAAAAGCATCTCATTATGAGAAATACCATACATAACATTACAAAGCTTTGTAGTCCTTTCATCACCAAGATAAAGGACTTAATACATATATATACGTAGGAGTTACAAAACATAGACTTAAGGTTAAGCCTATAACAAAATACATACAAGTTTGATAAAATCTTTAATAATTATTATATTATCCATAAAAAATTTCTCTAGTCTATTACAAGAAGGTTATCATCAAGATCGGGGTTCCTAATTCTCCCACTCGTCTAGAAAGTCCTTGAAGTTAGTCCCATAACCCAATTGAGAATAAAATTCATAATCATCAACACGTACAATGCACCAACACGAGCTAAAGGCTCAGTACACAAGCAACACAAGCAAATATAAAGTGATAAGTACACTTAGACTAAATGCAATGCAATGACCATCAAATTATTAACCATTTTGTCCATCAACATAGGAGTATTCAAACTCTAAAACAAGCCATTGGGAACCTAAGGGTCCTGAGTAACAACAGCTATTTAGTGAGTTGATATAAACAACCTGAATACATATATCTCCTATATCTAACTGAAAAAGAATAATAGTTTAATCTAGGGTTCACAGCCATTTCTTATTTTTACTTAACTTAATCCATAATATCACTTAGTTTAACCAGCCTCATAAACATGAACTAAATCATATTATTTTCTCTTAAGAATAATATTTCGATACCAATGGCCTTATCGACTATCCACTGAGTCACTTATAAGCGCCATTGCATCATGACTAGGGTGGCTTAAGCGTCTAACTACTATGTTAACCTCGTTAACAGGGTTGTTACTTCCTAAACCAGATTCAACGATATACGCATAAATAATTTCAAACAATTTTTTGTTCATCTTTGAGTAATGTCAATTTAGGATATATCTATCCTAATAGACAACATCTAAATTCTGTACCTGAGAGATCTGACAAATGCCCAGTAGATATTCTCAACTAAGAAGAAGAATCTGTAAGAAAAGAATTCGATTCATAAAAAAATTAAATATTATTCACAAAAAATTCTTAAATTCTTCCTCCAAAGAAAAACTTAAATAAAACTCATATTAAATCATAACTTTAGCATTCATACATACATACATATATATATATATATATAACACATTCCTTAATTTTAATTTTGAAAAAAAAATATTTTTTTAATAAAACATGGTGAAAACAGGGGGCATGCATTGCTGCACATGCTGGAGGAAAAAATTTCCACCGGAGCCTAGTAAGGGCCTTTGCACACCTATACAACTAAAAAATGTTACAACCAAAGGCTTGTAAGGCCCAAAGCAAGACTATGCAACACAAACTACAAAAGGTAATGAAAACCTTTGTTTTTCAAACTTCGTTTTATTTTTCACCCATCATACATCAATCTAAATAGTATAAAAGCATCATACAACTTAACACATACACTTAACAACTCCAAATGCATATAAACACCACCTCTCTAGTATCCAACAAATTCAATATCCAACATGAAACATCACATAACTATACTAACTTATTCATCTCCAAAACAACTCCAACACTTCTCTCTACTCGTATACTACACTTCAAGAACTTATTTAGCTAATCAAACACCTTTCACTTCTTAAAATTTCATTTGAACAAAGAGTATATCCATGTAAGAATTAAAGAAACAAATGAAAAGAAAAACATCTAAACTTTACCTTAAGCTTCTTTAACTTAGTGGTGAAGTCTTGAAAGAGTTCTTGATGAATTGATGAAGGGAAATTGGATCAAATGAATGGGATACTAAGGGATGGAAGAAAAGCACTAAAAAGGGTCTATTTTGGAATGTGTTTTGCAAAGTTTTTAGTTGATATTATCCTATATCTAGTTTGACTTAAATTGTAGCTAAAAAAAGTAAAGAAAAGGCTTAGGCTTGGATTTAAGTTTTGGGCTTGTGTTTAGGGTTCAAAATCTGCTAAGCCTTGAATTTGAAGTTTGGGTTGGCTTTTTTTTTTTTTTTGAAAATCTTTTGCTCAACTTACACAAAACAAACAATACAATACAATACAAATACCTCATGACACAAACACATTAAATTTTATTCTAACATGCATAATTTATCAAGTAAGTATATTCACAAAAATTTCATATTTCAAACAAACAAAATATATACATGCAATTTAATTAAGCATTGAATTTTTGGATCTTCCATTATTCCCTTCTTTAAGAAGTTTTATCCTGAAACTTACCTTACTCACCGATCGAATAATTTAGGATACTTTTACCTCATAAAATTCTCTATTTCCCATGTGGCTTCTCTTTCTGATTGACCGCTCCATAATACTTTGACAAAAGGTATGGTTTTTCTCTTCAAAACTTTATGCATTCTACCCAATGTTCTTATAGGTTTCTCAACTATAGTCAAATTAGGTTGAATCTCCAGTTGATTTGCACTGATGATAGCGTATGGATTGTATATCAATTTCCTTAACTATGATACATGGAAAACATTATGGAAATCAGATAAATTTAGAGGTAATGCTAATCTGTAAGCCAATGGTCCAATTCTTTCTAATATTTCAAATGGATACATGTATCTCAGATTCAACTTTCCTTTGACACCAAATCTGAACACTCCCTTAGTCGGAGATACTCTTAAGAGTACATGATCACCAATTTTCAAATTAAGATGTCTTTGTGTTGTGTTTGCATAGCTTTTATACCTTTCCTGAGCCACTTTCATCGTTTCCTTAACAATATGGATTTTATCAATAGCTTATTGCATTAAATGTAGGCCAATCAAAGATAATTCACCCACTTCATCCCAGTGTAGAGGAGATCTACATTTCCTTCCATATAGGGCTTCATATGGAGGCACTTGTATGGTTGTTTAAGAACTGTTATTGTATGCCAACTCAACCAAAGGCAAATGGTTATTCTATCGTCCACCAAAATCCAATGCACAAGCTCTTATCATATCTTTCAAGATTTGAATGGTTTTTTTTCCGATTGTCCATCTATCTATGGATGAAAGGTAGTATTAAACTATAGATGAGTACCTAATGATTCATGCAAACTCTTCTAGAATCGACTGACAAATCTTGTATCTTTATCTGATACAATCGATACTGGTATGCCATGTAGCCTTACTATTTCTTTTATGTAGATTTAGGCCATCTTTTCAAGCGAACATCCAACTCTCAAAGGAATGAAATGTGCAGATTTTGTTAATCTATCAACTATCACCCACACTGCTTCATGTCTAGCTAATGTTCTTGGCAAAGCAGACACAAAATTCATAGTTATATTTTCCTACTTTCATTCAAGTATTGGTAATGGTTATAGTTCACCTCCAAGTCTTTGATGTTCAATCCTTATTTGTTGACATTGACACATGATTTGCTACATCACGCTTCATATTATCCACCAGAAGATTTTCTTTAAGTCTTTATGTATCTTTGTACTTCCTAAATGAATAAAATAAGTTGAAGCATGGGCTCCTTTAATAACTTCTTTCCTCAAATCATGAAATTTTGGTACATAGATTCTATTTCAATGTCTAATAACACCATTATCATCAAGTCTTAACTCTTTCGTCTTCCCATTTCTTATGAAAGTAATCAACTTTTCACTTTCCGAATCTTTTTTTTTTTTTTTTTTACTTTGCTTGATTTGATCTAGAATTGTGGGTTACAGGATTAAACTAGCAAGCATAACATCGATCTTCTTTAAGGTCACCTCAATGTCCATTTTTCAAAAATCCTTTTGTATCTCTTTTTGATTCGTGATCAAAGTTACCATATTCCCTTCTTTCTTTCTACTAAGAGCGTGCGCAACTACATTTGCTTTTCCTGGGTGGTATAAGATTTCAATATCATTATCTTTGATTAACTCTAACCACCATCTTTGTCTCATATTTAGCTTCTTTTGAGTGAAGATATACTTTAAACTCTTATGATCCATGTAAATCCTGCATTTCTCACCAAAAAGATAATGTCTCCATAGCTTTAGTGCCAAAACTATTGTTACCAATTCTAGATCATGTATAAGATAGTTCTTTTTGTGTGGTTTTAGTATCTTGATGTGTAAGTGATAACTTTATCATCTTGCGTAAGAACACATCTTAGACCTTGAATCAAAGCATTACTATAGTTCACAAACTCTTTTTCACTAACTAACAAGGCTAGTACTAGAGCCGATACCAACCATTTTTTTAATCCTTGAAAACTTCTCCTACATTTGTTGTCCTATACCAATCTAACATGTTTTTGTGTCAATTTCATTAAAGGAGATGCAATCTTTGAAAATCCTTAGACAAATCTTTTATAGTAGCCAGCCAATCCTAAGAAACTTCTTACCTCTGTAACATTGGTTGATCTTTGCCATATTATTACAGCTTTGATTTTATCTAGATCAACTGACACACCATCCTTTGATATCACATGCCTCAAGGAAGCTATCTCCTTAAGTCAAAACTTGCACTTACTAAATTTTACATATAACTTCTTTTCTCAGAGTCTTTGTAGTACTAATTTCAAATGTTCATCATGTTCTTTTTGGTCTTGTGAATAAACTAGGATGTCATCAGTGAATACTATCACAAACAAATCCAAATAATCTTTAAACACTCGATTCATAAGGTCTATAAAAGCAGCTGAAGCATTCGTTGACCCAAATGGCATGATTAGATATTCAAAATGTCTATATCTAGTGCAAAAGGATGTCTTCGAAATGTCCTGCTGTTTAAATTGATGCTGATAATATTCAGATCTCAAATTGATCTTTGAAAACACTATTTCTCCTTTTAGTTGATCAAATAGATCTTCAATTCTGGACAGATGATACCTATTCTTAATGGTAACTTGATTTAATTCCCTATAATGGATACACATTCGTAAACTTCCATCTTTTTCCTTAACAAACAGAATTAGAGCACCCTATGGAGTTGTACTGGGTTTGATAAAACCAAGCTCTTATAAATTTTGTAATTATTGTTTCAATTCCTTCAATTCGATCGATGCCATCCTATGAGGTGCTTTCAATATAGGCACTGTTCCTAGTATCATTTCAATCCCATTCAACCTCTCGATTAGGAGGTAAGCCAGACAACTCTTCGAGAAATACATATGTAAAATCCGTCACTACTAGTACCATAATAATATTCACTTCTTTAGCATCAATTGTTGCTACAATAGATTTTTCCCACAACTCCATAGAATTCATACTCCTTCGTTTTTGTCTCTCAAGAACATATGTGAATTTCCCATTTTCCAATTCAAAACTTAATTTTGCTTTGTTGCAATCTATTGTAACTTTATACATATTCAATCAATTCATGCCCAAGGTTACATCGAAACCAAATATAGACAAAATCATCATAACCATTGGCATATTCACACTAGAAATCAAAACATTAACATTTCTACAAACACATGGCTTCCTAGTTTCAACACCAAATGGAGTATTAATGCACATCACACGATCAATCAAAATTTCAAAAACAAGCTCACATTCATTCATAAACTTTTTGGATATGCAAGCATGTGTGGCTCCCATATCAATTAAGACATAAGCATGTTGTTTGGAAACAAACAAGGTACTTGCCAAAGTGTCTATAGGAGGAGCTTCCTTAGCTTGCTGTAAATCAACCACTTTTGTTGCTACAATTCCTTTTTCTGAAATGGGTCCACCTTATTGTTATTAGGTTTATCTTTATAGGTCACTATATAATGTCTCCACTCTTTGCAGTACACACTAAATATAGGTTGCAGCACTAGATTTTAATACTCTGAAGCCCGGTGCCCCTCTTGACCATAAGCAAAGCAGGCTTTTAGATTCCACCTGCGTTCAGATAATTTATGTGGTCCATAGCATCTAATACATTTATTCTAAAAAATAGGGGTAGAAGTCTTGGTAACTATTTTCTTAGCCATGTTCTTTCTTAAAAACGGTTTCTTATATCTCCTTTGACAACTTTTGCTTCTATCAGCGCCTTGATAACCTCCAGCAGATGTGGGTCTCTTCCCTAAATAAGAAGCTCCCCTTGCCTTCCTTGCTCTACTGTCATTCTGAATCTATTCATCTAATTTAGCCTTAGCAATAATATCGGCCAAGGTATGGAGCTAAAACATTTTGACTTCGCATTTAATCTCATCATTCAATCCATTTTGAAACTTTTGCACCTTCACTCTTTCATCTCTATATTCCTCACCAACAAATCGTAACAATATGCAAAACTCCACATGGTATTCATCGATTGATTTATTCCCCTATCTCAGACTCAACTAATCTGATATCATTTGCTCCCTGACTGTAATTGGAAAGTGCTTAATGAATAGTGCATCTTTGAATCTTGTCCATGTGATAGGCCTTTGCATATTTTTGCTGGTCAATCTACACCAGTTATATGCTTCTTTCTTCAACATATATAAAACCAAGTCTACCTTATTTTCCTCTAAAGTATCCTAAGCTGCAAATGCTTTCTCCAACTCCTCTATCCAACTTTCAGCCACTGTTGGATTTGTATCAATTCCATCAACATCTAGGATCAATATGTTAAATACATGTAACTTTATTTGATTGCCTTGATTGTTAGTTGGTAGATTCTATCCCTCTTTAGCCATAGGAGGACCATACTGCTGCATGCAATGCTATTGCTACTGATACATTATATGTTGATATAGTTGCATCATGGCAAATAAATCTTTGAACATTGTATACATTGTGGTCGGATTGTCTGCTAGCATTTGTGGCATAGGGGGAAACAGTGGCAATTGTTGTGGCTGAGGAATCTATGTTTGTGGCGGAGTCTGTGCCTATGGTGGAATCTTTGATGCAAAAGTCGATGTAGGAGATGGAGTAGTAGTAGGACTCGAAGTATTAGATAAAGTAGAAGCTAGTACATATGACTATGGCAGTGGAGGAGGCATATTTTCTTTTTTTGATCATTGTCGTGTTAATCTTCGGGTCCTATCCACCTTATACATGAACATGCAACATATTTTTTAGACACATACATATATATTAAATCTCACATTAATCTTATTGAATTTTTTTTTAAATTAAAGCAAATAAGCAAGCAAGTAAGCAAACAAACAAGCAAATAGGCAGGCAAGCAAAACAAGCATAACACAATCATTCAAGTTAATCCTAAACCTTTCCTATACTAAACTCATCGCATCTGAGGTTAAGTCACTCTTAATCTATCACATTTAGGCAAACAATTATATAAACTTTGCTCTGATACCACTCTGTAAGGACCAAAACTTCGTATATCTTAAACCAAGAGTATCAAATCCCCCAACGACATTTAATCCTGTAGTATTCAATGTAAGGCCGTCTATAAAGAAAGAATTTGTATCAATTGTTTGTCTAAACCTATTATAAGAACTATTTTCAGAAAACATTTCATTATGAGAAGCACCGTACATAACATTACAAAGCTTATTTGCCCTTCATCACTAAAATAAAGAACTTAATACATATATATATATAGGAGTTACAAAACATAGGCTTAAGATCAAGCCTATAACAAAATACATACAAGTTTGATGAAATCTTTAATAATTATTAAATTATCCATAAAACATTTTCTCTAGTCTATTACAAAAAGGTCATCATCAAGATCAAGATTCTTAATCCTCCCACTCATATAGAAAGTCCTCGAAGTTAGTCCCATAACCAATTGAGAATAAAATTCATTATCATCAACACTTGCAAAGCAGCAGTATGAGCCAAAGGCCTAGTACACAAGTAACATAAACAAATGCAAAATGACAAGCATACTTAAGCCATATGGAATGCAACAACCATCAAATTATTAACCATTAATTAAGTTTCTCAATCAACATAGGAGTATTCAAACTTGAAACAAGCCATTACGAACCTAGGGTCTTGAGTAATAACAGTTAATCAAAGGGTTGATATGGCAACCTGAATATCTATATCTTCTATATCTAACTGAAAAAGAATAATAGCTTCATCTAGAGTTCACAACCATTTCTCATCTTTACTTAACTTAATCCATAATATCACTTAGTTTAACTAGTTTCATAAACATGAACTAAATCATATTATTTTTTCTTGAGAATAAGTAAATGTTATGCCAATATCGTTAGCTCTATCGACTACCCACTAAGCCACCTATAAGTGTTATTGCATTGTGACTAGGGTGGTCTAAGTTCCTAACTATCATGTCAACCTTTTTAATAGGATTGCTACTCTTCGGACTAGATTCAATGGCATGCACATAAACAATTTCAAACAATTTTTAATTCATCTTTTATTAATGTCAATTTAAGATATGTCTATCATTACAAACAACATCTAAGTTACTGCGTACTTAAGAGATTTGATAAATGACCAATAGATATTCTCAACTGAGAAGAAGAATTTGTAAGAAAAAAATTCAATTCATATAAAATTATATATTATTCGCAAATAATTCTTAAGTTCTTTCTCCAAAGCAAAACTTAAATAAAACTCATATTAAATCATAACTTTAGTATTCATACAAACATACATATAACACCTTCCTCTATTTTAATTTTGAACAATGAAAATATTTTAAAAAAAAACACAGTGGAAATAGGGGTGCACGCCTTATTGCATGGACGTCCTAGAGGAAAAAATTTCCACTAGAGCCTAGTAAAAGCCTTGATATGTTCATTTTATTTTATTTTTTTCATTGGAATTCAAGCTTATTTTGATAATTTTTTGGTTGAATTCCTTTGAATTTGTTGCTTTTAATGTTAGATTGTTGGTTTTTAGCTCCTTGAATCAAAAGAATAAGAATTGAAGTGTTTTTAATTAGATTTGGAGCAAAACAATAGCAAAAGTAAAGAGCAGATCCATCGTGCCTTGAATAATACCGATCGAGGCCAAAATATAAGGCAAAACAAGCATAAATTGGTCTGTCATGCCTCTAATTTAGCCCTCGACATGACACTTGACACTTGTTCTGAGGAGATTGAGCCCAAACCTGAAGAAAGCTTCTGTCGTGCCTAATGTCGTGTCCTAAATCTGACCCAAGACAGTTGCTGAAGTCAAGTACAGGCCATTGCCTTACTTGTATCGTGCCTCAAACCATTAGAACATTGAGCCCTCGACAACACTCAATTTAACCTTTGATGGAAGAATAGAAAGAAACGATAACGTTTCATTAGCTTAGGTCAAGCTTAATCTCCAATTCAGCACTCGATTTACCCTTCAATGAGCAATTGTTTAACAAGCGATGTAGATGCGTGCATGGATAAAGAAAATGCATTCCATTATAAAAGAATCAGCCACATCAGCAATAAAATTTTCATTATTTCTGTATCCTCGTCCTACAAATAAACATGCATAGGATTATAATAAGTATGCTGTACAGTGTGAATATAATAGAATAGTACTAACGTAGCGTAGAGAGGGAATCTCTGGAGTGAAAGAACTTTGTTTCTTCTTGTTTTAGAGAATCTCAAAGTTTCTTTGGTAAAATCACTTTAACCTATTATTTGTAATTTCCGTAAGACTCTGTGCTGAATTGCAATATCCTTCAATTAATTTTATTTTATTTCTTTAAATAATGTTCATAATTTCTAAATCCATGGAGAAATAATTTCCTATAGCTTAGGGTATGTTAATCTAAATCCTGATTCATGTGATTGCAAATGCACTTTCAATTCAATATTGACTGGGTGTTTGTAATTAGTAGCTTGATTTTAATTTCATGGGTCTAATTGCATGGTGCATGAGTTAGATTATGTTTGATTTCAACTGAATAGGTTGAGAGATCATTTTTTTGAATAGATCTGTAGCTGCTAATGGGCTCGATCTTAAATATATTGAGAGAAGGTGGGTAAAGATTTTTTGTCGCTTGTTTTGAAATTTGTTGAGTTGGTTTTAAAAATAAAGGATTCTTAAACTTTATGCCGATCGAGGCCGGTGATAGCTTGAGAAGAAATTCTGACAATCTGGTTTATATCTAGAGCTGCTGACCTTAAGAGAGGCTTTTGTTTACCTGAGTGAATCCGGCGGTGCAAATACTCCAGCAAACAAGTCTAAGTTTTGGTTTTAAGAAATCACATGATAAGGAGTTGATGAAGTAAATCCTGAGCTGTCGTCTTGGGTATTGCAAACCAATTCCCTAATTTTTCTCAAAGAACATTTGTGAATATTATTGACACTAGCATAACTTCTGTTTTCATTATGATTTGCTGATTTTTTTTTTCTTGGCTAAGATAATAGAGGATATGCGAGTATAATAGATGCCACCATTCCTTTAGGATTCGACCTAATTCTTTCTAAACTACTTCGATAGGTTTGCTTGCTATTATTATTGACAGTTGCTAACCGAAGTTGGACAAGACCAATTGGTTTTATAAATTTTGAAAAGCTTCCACTTCGAGTTGTGTTTTTAAAGCTACATTCCAAAATCAACACACACCCAAAGTAGGCCTTTGCATGCCCGTACAACTCGAAAACACTTTAACTAAAGCACTATAAGGCCTTTTGTATGCTCGTATAACCCACAAATGTTACAACCAGAGGGTTTTAAGGCCCAAAGCATGCCCCTACAAAACAGATTATAAAGGGGTTACAAAAAAACCCTATTTTTCAAACTTCATTTTATCCATTTTTCACATATCATACATCAATCTAAACACTATAAAAGCATCATACAACTTAACATATACATTTAACAACTTCAAATGCATATAAACACCACCTCTTTAGTATCCAACATGAAACATCACACAATCATACTAACTTATTCATCTCCAAAACAACTCCAACATTTCCCTTTACTCATATACTACACTTCAAGAACTTATTAAGCTAACCAAACACCTGTCACTTCTTGAAATTTCATTTGGACAACGATTATATCCATGTAAGAATTAAAGAAATAAATGAAAAGAAAAACATATTAACTTTACCTTAAGCTTCTTTAACTTGGTGGTCAAGTCTTTTAAAAGTTCTTGGTGAATTGATGAAGGGAAATTGGATCAAATGAATGGGATGTTAAGGGGTTGAAGAAAAACGTCAAATAGGGCCTGTTTTGGATTATATTTTGGAAAGTTTTTAGTTGATGTTATCCTATATCTAGTTTAACTTCAATGGTAGCTGAAAAGAGGAAGGAAAAGGCTTGGGCTTGGGCTTAGGCTTGGGCTTGAGCTTGGATTTAAGTTTTGGCTATGGGTTTGGGGTTCAAAATTTGCTAAGGCTTGAATTTGAAGTTTTTTTTGGTTTTTGTTGAAAATCTTGTACTCAAAATTACACAAAACAAACAATACAATACAATACAATACAAATACCAAATCACACTAACACGTTGAATTTTATTCCAACATGCATAATTTATCAACTAAGTATATTCACAAAAATTTCATATTTCAAACAAGAAAAACTTATACATGTACTTTGATTAAGCACTGAAGTTTTGGATATTTCACCATGAGACTTGATTGTAGAGGTTGATAGAGATGAGTGAGTAGTCATGGAGTGAATTGGTGGAATAAGGGATGTTAGTCCGACTATTTGTAGTTGGCTTAGGAAAGATGTAGGTTAAACCTACAATTGGATGAAATTAATTTAAGCAGGTTGGATTGATGAATTTAATGCTTAGGTTTAGGTCATAGGTTATGGAGTTCGAAGGAGATAGGTTCGATGTAGGTCCACATCAATGGTGAAGGTAGCTCAAGTTGGTAGGGGAGATTATCACCAATGGTAGTCTTGTATGTGGTGAATGGGTTGTTGGTTTTGATGAGCGATAGGGATTGGTGTTGTGTTGTTTCGATGACGTATTTTGTTTTGGGTTTAAGTCATCATTCAACTCTGGTGATGGTCAAGTCTCGATAGGTTTTGATGACATCGATGATGGGTTTGTCAAGTGGATGTTGTATGGATTGGTGGAGATTGGGATTTGATGGTGCAGAATAATGGCGAGCTGGTTATGGGTTTGTGACTAGTGAAGGTCTTGTCAAGTGTCAATGGTGGTTTGTTCGATGAGTCGTTTTAGTGAAGCTTTTAGGTTCTGTAATGCGACTTACTATGGTAAAGGTAATGAAGATGGGCTGGAGCTTTGGTGTGGCTTTTGATGTTATGGTGGGGGTTCAGTAAAGGTTTGTGATGTGGCTAAGAATAGGTTTGAGTTAGTCATAGTTGGTGATATATAGAGAGAAAGAGGGGTTTGAGAACAAAAGAAACTTGAGGAAGATGATGATGCTTATTAAAATTAAAAAAGATAATTAGGGTTTGTCTATGCTCTGATATCATGTACAAATATAGAGAAGAATGATACTTTGTTGATTCGATTAATATTTAGTGCAAGATATTGCCTATATACAGGAGATTAGAGCCATGAACCATAATACAATGTGACTAAAATAACCCTTACATAATAAATGTGAAATAAAAAAATACATATACAATAATATAGTAAAGGCACATGAATTAATCTTAAAATTTCTGATATATCATAAGAATCATTGATCACAAACTCATCAAGTAATTCCAAGGATTTTTTCTCCATGGACAATAGCCATGCCTAAAATTATTGAAACTTTTGTATTAGTTATGTATGTTAATGCCTGCATTAATTAAAACAACATAAAATGTTGAGACTTATATGCCCAAGAAGATTGTGGTGGTGTCTTGAATGCATAGAACATCCTTTTCTCTTCCTACTTACTATCTCCAACACCATAACAAAAGACATCGAATTTTATAGAGAATATGATGAGGATCAAATAGCTCCAACTCCAAAGGAAACAACTAAGCTCAAAGATCCATTGCAAGATATTAGAAAGTCGATGACTAAAGCAAGAGCAAAGCAGATGAATGAAGCTCTACACGGATTAACTATGGAGATTCAAGAGATTGAAGCTATCTAAAAAGTTTCCAGCATAAGTAATACACTTATGAATTTGCTAGAAACAAGATTTGAAGAACAAAAGTTGCAAGCTTATATTTGCAGGAAACCAGCATTCAGCACAAACCTATGCCCTGCCTCTAACACTGTCAATGCAAAAGTTTACACCGCTGGCATAGAGGCAATTACAAAGTGACCAATAGCGAAATCTTTAATGTTGTTATGAAAGTCGCCTATGTACAAGTTTAAGGCCACTGGCCTTGGCCATATAGGCCATCGACATAGAGCCGGCTTATATTGCTGCGAAGTGACTTTTTGAATTTCTTCTTATTTTTCTTTGTTTGATTGTTTTCCAAGGCTATTTTGAAGCTTGTATGAACCCTACATATGGTTGCTATTAGGTATTAGTTAAATGACATATTTTGAGAGTTTTCTTCCATTTGTGAGGAGTTTCTCTTAGTTCTTGAGACAGAACTAAATCTAACTTTTTTTAGCATAAAAGCTTGGGGAAATCTAACTTGATAACTTAGGTTCCCATTTATAGGTTTAGTTGGGGTCTGGTTCTACTTCTTGATAATGTTGGTTCTAATCGATAGGTTTGGTTAGGGTCACATTCCTATCACTTGTTTCAAGGCGATCCTAGGGTTCTAATCCATCGTCGAGCGTTAGGTCTTAGGTTTCATATTCCTAGGGTCCTCATTTCACATCAGAATACCCCATCGATGGTATACTCCAGAGACATGTAGCCAATAAAAGAATTTATGAACTAGAAATCATCATCTTATATGGAGAGCCATTCAAATTTAATGAATTAAAATGACCAAATACAATTTACTATGTTCCACTGACCCTATTTGTATATGTTTGAATCCCTTTTCCACTATAACTTCTAGCCAAGCCAAAATCTACAATTTTGGGATTTATATCAGCATCTAGTAGAATGTTGCTAGTATTAAGATTTCTGTGAACAATTCTTAGTCTATAATCTTGATGAAGATAAAGAAGTCCCTTGGCTATCCCATTTATGATGTGAAAACACCTTTTCCAATAAAAGCTACTTCCTTTGTGCATGATCTACCAAGAAATAGACATCATCACCTTTTGTTAATACATAAGCACACAAGAAATTAACTACAAAACTCAATTGCAAATCATACAAATACTAATTTATAGAGGGTTAGTGTTAGTTTGCGTTCTATTTGCTATGATGGCTAGTATGATAGGTTATGTTCTAAGTAGTGTGTGTAATGGATCATAATCTAATTATAATTACAAGGGAAGACCCATTCCTATTCATTTTCAAAAGTTTCAAAGAAATATTTCCTAAAAAAGCTTAATGGGGCATCATTTGGAATTGGTAAACATGCTTACAAGTTTAACTGTTATATCAGCTAGTTATGGAGCAAATTCTATTTGGTATTAAAGTAAAATGTTCTGGCTTTGAATCCATAGGATTAACCTACTAAATCAGCTAGACATGGAGTTAAATTCAACAAGCATCATTACAACTTGAAATAATTTCCTTAAGTCAAAATTTCAAGTTACTACTGTAGAAACACATGATAAGTATTTTAGAAAAAATAAAGTTTGAGAGAGAAAAGAGTCTTGTTCTCTTATTCATTAAGAAATCATACATATATATAGGATTACAACCCTAAGAATAAGAAACTAATTTAGCATGAAAATATACTTATACAAGGAAGAAAATGTCTACTAATTAAGGAAATATTTTTCTTGCTATACAAGAGTATATAATTAATATATAGAGAATATTTCCTATTGACAGCTAATATATAGAGAATATTTCCTATTATCCCCCCTTAAGTTGGAGCATGCAGATTATGGATGCCAAACTTGCAAAGAAGATGCTCAAATTAAGGACCACCTAATGCTTTAATAAATATGTCAGATGGCCAAGAACCAGTGGGAACACATGTTAGTCGGATAATACCACAATGAACAACATCACGGACAAAATGATAATAGATCTCAATATGTTTGTTGCATTCATGAAAGACTAGGTTAGCAACAAAATGCAAAGCTGCCTGACTGTCACAATATAATCAAATAAGAGCCGAATGATTTATACTAAGAGCCAATAATAACCCTTGCAACCATTTTAATTCATAAGTAGTCATAGTGATAAATTGATACTTTATTTCAACCAATGACCGATAAATAGTTTGTTGCTTTTTGGTCTTCTAGGAAATTGGAGAATCACCCAATTGAATATACCAACTAGTCAAAGATCATCGAGTTAGAGTGCAACTTACCCAATCAGAGTCACACCAAGTAGAAAGATGCATATCACTATATGATCGTAGTAAAATTCCTTGACTGGGATTCCCTTTCAAGTAACAAATCACCCTTAAGGCTACCTCCCAATGTTCTTTTTGAGGTTGCTACATAAATTGAGCCAATGCATGCACACAATATGATAATTCAGGTCGAGTAACTAAAAGATAAACAAGCTGACCTACCAAATGCCTATAACTTTTTGGACTATGCAAAAAATCACCTTTTGCCATGGCCAAATTATGATTTTGTTCCACTGGGAAAGAAACTGGTCTAGCATGGAGTAAACCTACTTTTGAAATAATATCTAAGGCATATTTTCGTTGACACAAATAAATTCCTTTACAACCATACGTAACTTCCATACCCAAAAAATACTTCAACACTCTTAAATCCTTCATATGAAAACAACTACTTAAATAATACTTAACTATTTGAATAGCTGAGTATTCATTACCTAGCACAATAATGTCATCAATATAGAGAAGGACATTGATTTGCACCTTGTTTCATTGTAAGGTGAAGAGAGAGTGATTAGAATATGATTGCTGGAAACCATATTTCTTTAAAGCAAAAGCCAAACCAACATCGAGGAGCCAATCGTAACCATATAAAGACTTCTTCAAATGACATACCATCCTTAGTTAATGAGCATAAAAGCCAGGAAGCATGCGCATGTAACACTTTTCTTGAAAATCTCCATGCAAGAACGCATTAGCACATCCATTTGATGAAGTTCCCAATTTTTAGCTGCAGCTACTACAAGAAAAGTATGAACTGTAACCATTTTGGCCATAGGTGCAAATGTCTCATTGTAATCGATTCCTTCAGTTTGCTTATTTCCAAGCATAACTAATTAACCCTTGTAACCTTCAACTATTCCATCCACATTATACTTGATCCATAAGACCCATTTACATCCTATGGCTTGCTTGCCGAGTGGTAATGGGTTTACAGTCCATGTTTCATTATCTTCCAAAGCTTGTATTTCCTTTTTCATAGCATCTCTCCATCATTTATCTTTTATAGCTTCAAAAAAATAATTAGGTTCAACTTTTGTAGTAATAGTTGCCAAGAAAGCATGATGTTGCATATAGAATTTATCACAGTTCACATAATGTGTAATAGGATAAGGATTACTTGAGGAATTCTAATAACCAAGTCAGTTTGAAGAAGGTCTCATTACCTTCATGGTGTGTAAGAAAAAATCTCTCATTAAAATAGATCCACGTTTCTCCCTATATCCACGACCAAGTGGCTCTTTGGGTTGCTGATCTTGTTTAGCTTCGGGTTACTGATCTTGTTTAGATTCGGTCATACCCACCTTTGCCACAGTCTCATCTTGACCCTATGTATTACTGTTGGACTCAACTACGTCTTGATTATGCTCATCACTTTTTTTGTTTAGCCATCGTATAGCATTGATCCAATTCTTTTTCAATCAAGCAATCTTCAACTGCATTGTTACTAGTTGTCCTTTGTTCATCGTTGGTTTTATGTATATAAGGGAACTAATTTTCCACAAAGATGACATCTCTTAAGACAAATAAATCACTTGTTTCCACATCATACATACTTCATCCTTTATTTCCAAAAGGATATAAAAAAAACACACATTTGCAGCTTTGGCTGGCAAATTTATCTCTTTCCCATCGTTGATTATGAGCATAAGCTAAGCATCCAAACACTCAAATATTTTCATATGAAGGAGATTGACCATATAGAAATTCATAAGGCGTTTTTGCTTTTATGTTGGAGTCCTATTAATTAAAGATGCAGCTATTAATAGACATTCTCCCCATAATTCAATAGGTAAGTTTCTTGAAAACGAAGTGCACATGCCACATTAAGTATGTGTCGGTGTTTTCTTTCTACTCTTCCATTTTGTTGAGGAGTTCCAATGTAGGAAGTTTGATGTACTATGCCATTCTCTACAAAGTACTCATTCGAACAAGTAAACTTTGTCCCATTGTCACTATGCATTAGTTTTACATTTCCATGAAATTGTCTTTGTATTGATGCAAAGAAATTGTGAATAGTTTGTCCACATCAGATTTATTTTGCAACAAATAAACCCACACACTTCTTGAATAATCATAAACTATTGTCAAAAAATAATGTGCACCACAAAAGGTTGGAGTTTTATAAGGACCCCATAAATCATGATGAATCATTTCAAAAATACTAGATGCTTTGTTATTACTAGATATAAACTCTCCTCTACTTGCTTTGCTTGAAGACAAATTTCAAAACTAGCACACGTATCACTACTAGCATCAACAATTGGTAATAAACTAACAATCTTATTAGAAGGATGACCAACCATTGATGCCAAAGTTGTCTTTTCATTATGTTTTCAAAGCTTTAGCACTCTTTATGCCACCATTTCCTTGAAGTAATAGAGCTCATCATGGTTCTCACCTGCTCCAATCAATATCCTCAAATTGTTTTCCTATATTACACAAAATTTGTTAGTGAGTAGAACTGTGCAATTCATCTCCTCAATAAGTAGTGATACAAAAATCAAGTTACACTCCAAATTAGGAACATATAGAACATTGTTCAATTTTAAACATTTAGTCATCACATTTCCTTCTTTCTCCACCATGGCTTCCTTCTCATCTGGTAATCTAATTAGGATAGGATGAGCATTTTTCACATTACTTAATAATTCGAGACTTCCTACCATATGATGAGAAGCTTCGCTATCAATTATCTATTTCATGATGTTATCCATATCATTCAATCTTCCTTGATTTCCATCCTTTTGTGCATTCAAAAGGTTAAGTAATGTGTTCCACTGCTCACCACTCAGTCCGCTTAACCCTTCTTTTTCTACTTCAATTGTCTTACTTTCTTATGATGTCGCAACTGTTGCATTGGCTTGAATTGGTCTACCACATCCTCTTCTTGTTGAGGTAGTAAATTGTTTTGTTCCTCCTTGTCCACGCCCATGTCCAGTACCTTTTTGCCTATCTCCCCACCTGTTTGGATAGCCAGTCAGTTGAACACATGACTCAACATTGTGGTCCGATTTATTACAGTTTATGCAAACTATGAACTTATCTTTACAAGATTACAATTCTGAAGCTTGGCAATGTAGGAAACTTCATTTTTGAACTCATCCATCCCTTGCTTTGAATTTATAGAGAGCTTCTTCACAACAATTTCTTGACCATTGCTCAAGACAACCGATTAATCATTGTGGCAAATATTTGATTTTGCACTAGATGTTCTTCACAAAATGCAAGAACATAAAATATTATGTAAATAACCGTGCAGTTCTTTACTGAGATTACCTTATAAACCAGTCCAAAGCCACCTTCTCCAAGCTTGTTTTGGGTGGAAAAGTTGTTGGTCGCACTAGCTATTGTTGTCAAGTCATATCGATGCAAATCTAGTTCGTTGTCATTGCTTTCAGCAGATCGGTGTCCTAAAATAGCTTCCGTGTTTGCTCCAACTAGTACTAAAAGGGAAAAGGTTTAGTTAAATAAATTGAAGGAGCTTGCAACGACTAAGAAATGCCATATTTATACAATACTATAACCATTCTTCTTTCTCTTTTTGAGCAAATACATGGCAAAAGCAAATCCAAAGAAACTAACAGCTGCTGTTGATACTATGCCTGCAGTCAATGCCCTTTTCTTTTGGTTGTATCCAGATACGCCTAGAAGCAGAGTTACCAAATCACAAAGCAGATTGAATTAGAAAGGTGTAATCAATGGCCTTTAAAAAAAAAAAGAAAGGTGTAATGAAATTACAAGTAATCAAAATCCCAAAAGTGTAGGAAGTATTATACAATAAATATATAATAGTTTATATCATGTCTACAAATTTAACCTTTTAAATTAGATGCTTCTTGTGCTAATTATAACATGGTATTAACCATGATTTTATTATATCATTTGTGTGAGCGTCTAAATAAATAAATAAATATATATATAGGGAGATATTTAGAATGATGAAGGAGAAAAACAGTTAACAAAGAAAACAATATACTCGAGTGGCTAAGCAAAGAATCGACTAAATGACCACCTGTCGCTTGATTGATTCTCAATCCGATTGATCGACCCAATTTGTTGGTATTTGACCGCTTCCAGTCCTTTCAATCCACTTTTTGTCGGCCGATGGTTGATTCCTGCCCATATTTACGTTCTTGTGTTCACAAGCTCCAATAAGAGTTCTGTGAAAGACTAAGTATAAACAATGATTTTTACAATATTTAATGATAAAATACTTATTTTTTATTATTTGAAATGAGACCATACCAGAGGAGGAGATAAATTTCGCTAAACACAACTTTCAAAGTGAAATCAGAATGTAAATAGATCAAAAAATTTATCGAACGCTAAATTTCAGTCAGATTGAAAATTGAGCTGCTAAAATAAATTCAAAACAATTTATTTCCAGATGGGAACTTCAATGTATTTGGTTCCAAAAGAACAAGGATCTCTTGTTCCAAATTAAGATTTATGATATCGCTGTTCCAAAAGTTAGCGTGTTTCGTAGTGTATGTTTTATGAATACAAGAGCATGTGCACTTGACTCATTGTAATGACACAACGAATAGATAGAGATTTCCAGGGTGACTCTTTCCAGTGTTGATGAGTAACATTGTAGTTCTAAAATCCTAGCAGATTTCAAAGTAATTATGGGAGCTTATGGGTTGTAGGTACAACATTTTCATCCTATAAAAATTGTAAACTAACAACATGATGTAAAATAATATTATGATTCCACCTTCTGCATTTTATCAAATATTAAATCCATTATCCATGAAAAATCCTTAAATTTTATCTCTTGGGCTTGATTATTATTATTTTATGCATAATAGAAAAAGGATTTCAAAGGCCCATGGTCCAATAATAATCAAGCCAAACTCCATCTCATAAACTATATCTCCAATAATGCAACCACATTTTATAATGTAAGACAAAACGTTGCATTTAGTTTATTAGAATGAAACTGGTATTCTGTCTTTATTATCATGAAATAGCTATTCTTTTGTTTGATTCATTAAAAAATTCTACCATAAGAAATATTTATTTCATATCATGTAAAATAGACTAGAAATCTTTCGATCATTCTCTCTACTAAATGAATGAATATTTTTAAAAAGATTTTATTTTAAAAATACCCATAAATATGAAATAAAAAATTATTATTCTTTTCTAGCTTCGTACCATTCTAAAACTTAATTTCAGAAAGAAGTATTTTTTTCATTTGCTTTACCACTTTCTCAAAGCTGAAATCCACATCATGGACAGGAACTTGGAACCTTCGATCCTTTATATAAATATTATATAGCAGGAAAAAGTTAAAGGCATTAATATTTATATACATATTATATATCAACAGCCGTGATTCTGTCATCTGCTAAGGATAATAGAAAAATATCATTGGTTGTTAATTTTCGAATAATAACAATTTGTTGAACATTGTTGACATATATTTTATGTATGTGAGACTTGTATAGCTGTTTGTTACGTGACTCTTGTTTACACGTGCATATATATATTGTTTTTGTGGATAGGTCTTGTAACAAAATACAATACATTCTTCAACTTTATTGCGCTCTGTCTCATGGACCCTTGGTTTACATCGCTCTTCTCTTAGTAAGTAATCAATCAATCTTCATTGTTCTTTGATTAGTTTTCATGGTATCAGAGCGAGGTTCATTGATCGATTTGATTGGTATTGCTATTCTTTTCTGCATCTTGTTCTGATATATTTTCATAATGTCAAAATTTGCAAATTCTTTGATTGAGAATTCCAATAGCGATCCATATTATATTTTAGGATCTGATAATCCTAGAGTTCTTCTTACTAATATAGTGTTGAATGGTTTGAATTTCCAAGGATGGAGTAGATCTATACGTTTAGCCCTAGGAGCGAAAGCAAATTAGGGTTTAGAGATGGCAAATGTGTTAAACCTGATGACAATGGTTTTGAACTTGAAAAATGGACTAGGAATGATTGTATGATACGATGCTGGCTTTTGAATACTATGACTAAAGATTTAGCAGAGGCTTTCATGTATGCTCAATCTTCAAAAGAACTATGGAATTATTTAATTGATCGTTTTGGAGTATCAAGTGGGCCACTGGTTTATCAGTTGTAACTTGAGATTTCAAATATGAAACAAGGAGGATTTTCGGTCATAGAATATTTTAACAAATTGAAGAAAATTTGGGATGAACTCAATAATCTTGGGGAATATCCTATATGTAATTGTGGAGCCTTTGATCGATGTGAATGTGATTTTAAATCAAAATTACAAAAACTTGAAAATAGAAATCGTCTGATGCAGTTTTTGATGGGCTTAAATGATGTTTTTGAGCATGTAAGAAGTCAAATTCTTTCAATGGATCTACTTCCCTCTGTTAGTAGAGCTTATTACTTGATTTGTGAAGTAGAACAACAGAAGAAAATGTCACAAGTTATAAATGGATCAGAGATTACAAGTGCAGCTTTTCTGACAAAGAATGTATCTAAGTCTTTTGTTTTTGATAGGAAAGAAAGAAAGGGAAGGTATTATTGTGTTCATTGCAAAAAGACTAGACATACAAAGGACAGATGCTTTGAGATCATAGGTTTTCCTTATTGGTATAAGGGGGGTAAACAGAGCAAAACAAATGTTCCTCGGATTGCAGCTACAGTTGAAATGTTGGACACTCCACTTGATTTTATTACAGATTCTTTTGTTCATGAAAATGCAGGAACATCATCAGGAAACAATACCAATATAGAATTGATGTCCAAGATATGTCAAGAAGTTTTGAAGGCTTTGAAAGAAACATCAACAACTGGTACATATCCTATGAATTTTGCAGGTAATACTCTTTCCTTAGCATCTAATTTGGATAGATTGGTTGATAAATGGATAGTAGATTCAGAAGCTTCAGACCACATTACACCTTATTCATCACTTCTTCTCAATCAATACAAATTACCTTCTCCTGTTAAAATAAAAATGCCAGATGGACGAGAGAAACTTGTTAACATCATTGGAACCGTTAAAATTAATGATCCCATAACCTTATGTATTGTCCTGCTTGTACCAGAATTTTCTTTTAATCTCTTGTCTATCAGTAGTCTTCTTTCTAAAAAGCCATTGACTATCTCTTTTGAATCAAACTTTTGTTTTTTCGAGGACTGGATTACTAAAGAAATCATTATTTCAGCAGAAGGTTGTTCTTGTCTATATGTTCTTCATTCCAAGAGTCCAAATGGAGATTTTAATTCTTGTATTTCCATTCCTAATGTCAGTACTATAAACACTGATGAAGTTTCTCACAAGAAGTCTACTTCTATGTCTTTTGAACTTTTGCATAAAAGACTTGGACATATTTCTTTGAATTCCTTGTCTCATCTTGTTGAAATTCCCAATTGTAATAAATCCAATTTTGTTTGTGATGCTTGCATGTTAGCTAAGTTTCATAAACTTCCTTTTGTTTCAAGTACTAGTTGTACTTTTGTACCCTTTGAATTGTTACATATGGATATATGGGGTCCTTTTAATATACCTTCTATTTCGGGTGAAAAATTTTTCTTGACCATAGTAGATGATCATACAAGACGTTCTTGGACATATTTGATGAAACACAAGAGTGAGACATACACTTATATTTTTCAGTTTATTTAGTTTCTTCGGAATCATTTTAAACAAATTCCCAAAACTATTAGAATAGATAATGGCTTAGAGTTTCTTTCCATTAAATGTCAAGCTTTGTTACATAATTTGGGAATATTACATCAAAGGAGTATCATTTATACTCCTCAACAAAAGGGGGTTGTTGAGAGAAAACATAGACACATTCTTGACACAGCAAGAGCTTTGAGATTTCATGCTCAATTACCAAAATCCTTTTGGGGAGAATGTATCTTAGCTGCTACTCATCTTGTAAACAAAATGCCTCTTCAAGTTCTTCATTGGAAGTCACCATATGAAATGTTGTATAAGAAACCCCTATCTTATCATAATCTGAGAGTTATAGGTTATCTTTGTTATGCTTCTACTATAAGTCATAAATGAGATAAATTTGATCCACGAAGTAGAAGATGTGTATTCCTAGGATATCCTTATGGATAAAAGGAGTATAAACTCTATGATCTTCAATCTCATCAAATTTTTATAAGTCGAGATGTTCAATTTCATGAGGACATCTTTCCTTTTTCTTTATCTTCATCTGGTTCAATTTTCCCTTCAACAAACTGCCATTTGTTTCCAAACACGATATCTTTATCTTCCGATCTTGACACACCTTTACCTTTTGTTTTACCTACATCATCTTCTTCTATACCAGATATGTCATGTCTTAATCCTTCTCCTAATCCTCCTGTTCATACACGTCAATCAACACGAATTATGAAAACTCCACAATGGCTTCAGGATTTTGTTCATATGGTTCAATCTATTGTTTCTGTTGAAATAAATCCTTCTCATCCTTTTGTTTATCCTTTGTTTCAACTAAACATTTTTGCCCAATATCCCTCTGATTATGTGGCTTCTTTAGCAAATGTTTTTACTATACATGAACCAACTAACTATCATGATGCTAAGTAAGATCTAAAGTGGGTTGAAGCTATGCAAAAGGAGCTTCTAGCTCTTGAGTCTAATAATACATGGGTGGTTTTAGATTTGCCACCAGAAAAATGAGCAATAGGTAGTAAATGGGTTTACAAAGTTAAGTATAAGGCTGATGGTACAATTGAAAGATATAAAGCAAGCTTAGTTGCTAAGGGGTATAATCAAATCGAAGGCATAGATTATACATATACTTTTGCTCATGTTGCTAAACTCTCTACTGTTCGCTTGATTTTAGCTCTTGCATCAGTTAAAGGATGGTATGCACATCAATTGGACATCAACAATGCTTTTTTACATGGGTATATCACTGAGGATATCTATATGAAACCACCTGATGGATCGAATGTTCCAGCCGAACGCATTTGCAAATTACTTAGGTCTTTATATGGGCTTAAACAAGCATTATGTCAATGGAGTAAGGAGTTGACAAGGCATTTACTTGGTCAAGGTTTTATTCAATCTCATACTGATCATTCCTTGTTTACCAAACATACTGTTTGTGGTTTTCTTTCTATTTTGGTTTATGTTGACGATGTATTAGTAGCGGGTGATTCTTTAGACGATATTGCAGATTTGAAAATTTCTTTACACACTGCATTCTCTATCAAGGATCTTCGGGATGTCAGGTTTTTCCTTGGCTTGGAAATTTGTAGAACTCACAATGGTTTTCATCTTAATCAGAGGATATTTGCCTTAGATATTTTAAAAGATGTTGGTCTTAGTGGTGCCAAGCCCATGCACATTCCCTTTCCTTCTAACTGTCATTTGGATGATTTTACTAGTGAATTTCTTTCTGATCCCAGCTTGTATCGCAGAATTGTTGGAAGGCTTTTATATTTGACAATAACACATCCTGATTTGTCATATTCGGTTCAACAGCTTAGCCAATATGTTTCTCAGCCAAGAGTCTATCATTTCCAGGTTGCTATTCATGTTCTCATATATTTGAAGGGTTCTATTGATTTGGGGTTGTTTTATTCTTCAACATCTCCACTGAAGTTGAGAGCCTTTTTTGATGCTGATTGGGCATCTTCTTAGGTTAATCAGAAATCTTTGACAAGTTTTCTTATTTTCTTAGGCTCCTCTCTTATTTCATTGAAGATAAAGAAGCAATCAACAGTTTCCACCTCATCGGCTAAGGCTGAGTATAGAAATATTGCATCTACGACAAAAGAATTATTATGGTTGTCATATTTGTTCAAAGATTTCCATATTCCATTGTCTCTACTAGTGCCTTTAACGACGGATAGTAAATCTGCTATGCAAATTGCTGAAAATCCTTGTTTTTCATGCAAGAACTAAACACATTGAAATTGATGTGCACTTCACCCATGATCATATTGAGTCTGGTTTCTTTCCATCATTCATGTCCCTTCTGCCCAACAATTGGCAGTTTTTTTGACAAAACTAGTCAGTGTTGCTCTTCTTCGTTCATCTTATGTCAAGTTGGGACTTTTATAAAGTCCCACTTGAGGGGGCGGTGTTGACATATATTTTATGTATGTGGGACTTATATAGCTGTCTATCACGTGACTCTTGTTTCTGTAGATAGGTTCTCTAACAAAATACAATACATTCTTCAACTTTATTTCGCTCTGTCTCATGGAACCTTGGATTACATTGTTGTTCTCTTAGTAAGTAATCGATCAATCTTCATTGTTCTTTGATCAGTTTTCAAACCCTAAACCATTTGATATAAACACTCAAGTAGGAATTAAAAGAAATTAAAAAGAAAAGATTGGAAAAAAGATTAATTATGATCAATAGGTAGGATGATCCAAATTAACTACAAGAGTTTTATGAATCTAGAGGCTATCCTATTAAAACCTTATGGTTACCAGTTCCTATTCTTTAATTAAAAGTCATTCCCTTAAGGTTTTAAAGTTTATTATTATTTGAAATATTTACAAAATATTTAACTATTTCATTAAGATTTACAAAGCAAAGATATTTACATGCAATTATCAATCAAAAGCATTAATATTTAAAAAAAAAAAAAGTTGAATCAAATCAATGTTACAACAATGGGAAAAATAAAAATTTTGTCATATTTTAAGTCACCCATAGCGGCCTACATACTCACTATTCGAGATCAAATATTACATGGTTTTTTTTAGTGTGTTGGTAATTTATAATTTTTGAACTCTTTTTGCTTTAAGTTTGTTCAATCTTATTGATTTTGATAATTTTTTTTATTTTAGTGACATAGATCCTAGAATACTATCAATTAAATTTTATTTTTGGAAAAGCAATTTTTCTAAGTTATAAAATCATTCAAGTAAATATAATATAATATAACATAATACATATCATGGCATAATCCAATATTCATATATCAAATCATTAAAATATTCAAGTATCCTTAAAAAAAAGACCACTACATATTACAAAATTTACTATGTTTATTATCATGGCAATTTAACAATCATAAGAAAATCAATTCGATACACATATATGTTTTTTTTCTACTATGATTATTATTATTTCTATTATCATTATTACTAATTTCTACTTATATATACATATATATATATTTTTTTTTTCTTTGATTTCCAAGTGGCACACACACGAAACACTAATTATGTTATTTATCATGTCATGGTCATTAATACTTATTACGCAACACATGCATATTACTTCATTACTATTTAGTATTTTTCTTTTCCCTAGTATTATTAATATTTACAAAATATTTAACTATTCCATTTTCTTGTTTTATTTATAGACCACCCAATTTATTATGTAATCCACAAGCCTTCTTTAGTACAACAGTCATTTTTTTGTTATATCTTTTAGGATTCCTTGTTTAGTCTATATAATGTTTTGGGTTGTAAACATATCAGATATCTTTTTATTAATGAAAATTAAAGAGTTTTCTTTGTGAATTTCTGATTGAATTCATTTATGAACTTATGGAGAATTTCCCATAGAGTTCGCCCCTTTGACTTATCAATCAATTTGCCAGCATAGGTTGTGGTGTCTATGACTATACTAAGGTTCTTTCCTCTAAATAAGCAACAGGCCATGGTTTTTCATCAGGTTTTTTAGATGATCCAGGGATTTTGTTTCTAAATTCTGATAATCGGGTCTCATCAGGTGTGGTTCGATTCACATTAGACCTACACCACACTCTTATCTCGTTAGGGAAACGAACACTAGCTCTGCTGCCTTCCGTAGATGTTCATATTCTCTACCTTAGATTTAAGTCAGGTACCAAATTTAGGGATGAGCCATGTGGACAACAAATATTTTTTGGGCTTCATTTTGGTATGACCATCACCTATAAACAAAGCCTCACACTGAAGTTATGAGGTATCTAAGATAATCTTGCATAATCTAGCTTAACAAATTATATCGTATACATTACTTAAATTTTCTATTTTCTCCCAAACCCACAGCTAACTTAAGTATCGGAGTAACGGTGTCGGATAACACCTCGTTGCACCACTTACCATGTTCTATGTGTGTTGTCTCACAATGCTCTCACACCCCTACTCTATCGACGAGTTACCAATTGTAACATCCAGCATTATACTACTTCCCTTCATGACCCTTCCTATAGACTGCTCCCATGAAGGAAAAGTTTGACTCCTTCCTATAGATTGCTCCCATGAAGGAAAAGTTTGACTCCCTCCTAAAAAAAAAACCAAGACCTTGGTTTGCTCACAACCACATCAAAATGTTGTTAATATTACTTAGAAATCTTGCTTGAAGTACAATGCTTAGGGGCAAGTTAAGCTCTATAAAACTCGCCTTGTTTCCCAAGGAGTTACTTAGTAAGAAGGCATTGACTACACTAAGGCTTTTAGCTTGGTCATCAAACCCACCATCATTTACTTTGTCTTATCTCATACTGTCTTCTCTTAATGGGGCATTCATCGACTAGATGTTAGAATGCCTTCCTATATAGCCATCTCACTAAGAAAATATTCAAGAAACAGCCTCATGGCTTTGTCCGTCATCACTATCTTCACTATGTGTGTCAACTAAAGAAATCACTTTATGGTATAAAATAGGCTCTTCGTGTATAGTTTTATTGCTACAACAGCTTTTTGTTACTACTAGGTTTTCAACAAAGTAAAACTGACACGTTCATGTTGATATATATAAGGATTTTGACATATGGATACTTCTTCTCTATGTTAGTGCCATTATCTTCACTGGCAACAATTTCACACTTCTAAGCCACTATATCTTAGTCCTTTCTAGTCAGTTTTCCATGAAAGACCATGGTCCTCTACAATTTTTTCATGGTATTCGTGTTACCCACACTGTTCAATGTATATACATGTGTTAGTCTCTGTTTGTCTTTAATTTCCTTGAACATAAGCACATGTACCTCTCTAAGCCAATCACAACCCCTTTATCTCCGTGGACCCATCTTAGTGCCTACGGTTCTCCACCTTTGTAAAACCCCATTACCTATTGTGAGATTGTCAATTCACAACAATACCTCATATTGAACCACCTAGATATTAAATTTGTAGTGAATCCATTGAGTCAATACATGTACCCACCATTGCCTAGATATAGATGTCAATCACATTCTTTGCTACCTTTAGGGCACACCAACATTGGGTTTACCTATTAGTCACACATCTTATACCTTTCTCACTATCTTTGTTGATGTTGATTATGATACCCATTGCTCAACAATAGATTATGCCATTTATCTTGGTCGTAATGTTTTCTTTTGCTATCTAAGAAGCAGCTTACCATATCTCTTAGTTGTAAACCCCTAAGTTTTTCTAAGTTTGGAGTATGAGAGATAGAATTAAAAATCAATGAAGTGTTAGTATATAATTTTTGTTGAATGCTTCGATTGTTAGATTTAAGTGTGTCAACATATGGAAAAGAATCCAAAATTTCATGTAAATCTTTTTAAAGTTACCAATTAGTTTAATTAATTTCAAAATTTTCATTAGGTAGGTCTTTAAAGATATAATTGTTTAAGTAACTCATTTCAAGTGGTATATCAATTATTTTACTCTTAAAGCTTTCCTATATAGTTTTCTATAGGAAAATTTCCTTTTAAATATAATCTATAAGGCAAATTTATTCAAACTTTGTATTGATTTCAATTAGAAAGTATGTCGATGTTTTAATTACAAAATTCAAGTTAAATTTTGCTGCATTTTTTTTTTTTTTGGCATCTAAATCCACCTCAAGTAACATGCATACACACACACATAAAATACCCTTGCTTTGATGCCAAAAAATTTAACAAACTTTATCTAATTATATAAGACAAAATTAATTAATATTTGGCAAAAATTTTCCTCTCTTCTCCTTCCTTTTGGCAGAACAAAAACGTAAAACACACACACCCACCTCTACACTTTCATTTTCTTCATTTTTCTCTTTCAAAAACTCACCAAGAACTCAGGTTAATTCCATCAACAAGTTAAGGATAGCTTAAAGTACGTTATAGCTTCTCTTGTGCTTTGTTAATTTGAGTATTTGAAGTTTATGGTTGTGATGGGTTTTGATGGTTGGAAGGTTGTGGGTGATTTTGAAGTTAGATAAATGAAGTTGAGAAGTGATATTTGATGTTATGATCTTAACTCTTAGATATCATAAGCTTTTGTTGGTTGAATGGGTTGGTGTTTAGTGTAGTTGATGTTAGATTTTGATGTTAGTGTTATGCTCATGTGATGTTTCTTGAAGGATTTATGGGTTATGTGTGAGCAAGAAGTATATATGATGAAGTTGGGATCAAAACTTATGTTTGGAGAAGTAAAATTTCGAATTTGAGAAGTTAGAAAGCATGAAAAAGACCATATGGGGCATTTTAAAGGATGTAGTAGTGTCTAGTTTTTGTTTGGGTTCAAACAGGGAGAGAAACGAGGTGTTTGAAAGGGTGTTGTACTCTCTGGTCACTAGTCAACTAGTGTGCATAGGCAGTGCACATGCTCGTGCTACCCTACACAACCTGCTACCCAACCGTGCAGCTGGCGGGGCTGACATCCCCTATTTCTGTTTTTAAAAAATATTTTTTTCTTTATTAATTATTTAAATGGTAGATATATATGATTTAATATGTATGTTTTGTTTCTTATTTCATGAAAGTAGTTGAGTTTAAGATTTCCTTATTCCTTAAAAAGTAATGAATTAGAATTATATTGAGTTTATAATACTTAAGTACCAACAGAAGTCTTACATAAACATATGCTTAGTAAATTTTGTTTATTATTTATAGGATCTTTTGACCAAGACTTCAACTTTCCATGATTATTACGACGATTAGCTATCATGCACAAGTGAGCAATCGGATCTTTTCACTTTGATTGTACTTGTAATATAGAATATGAAAATTGTCCTAAATGTAATGATATCATCAAAATGCATGAGAAATTGGGAACTTTTCTTGTTGTATGTTTATGAATAAGTGATATACGCTTATATTTGAAGTGATAATCATATTGGTTGATAGAAGTTGTGGAGTTTGGATTGATGAGTGTTTAAAATTGAGATGATCACCATATAACATGGATTAAAGAATACTGGACCTTAAACTCAAACCGACATACATTACATAACACCTTAATAGCACTAGCATGGTATTTATGTCTCGTAATAATATTTCGATTTTGTGGTAATGCTTTTTAAGTCTAGTGAATCTGGTTAAGGTTACCATAGGGTTGTCAGCTTCATAGGAACTAAGCAAGCTTTAGAGGTCACCTGTGTTGGAGTTGGCTACAAAGTATTATTACTTAGTGGGAATTTCCAAGTTTTAAATGAAGTAGAGACTATGTATATTATATCTAATTTTAAATAAGTAAAAAGAATTGGAAGAATTCTCCTTCTTTAGTTTGGGGATTCTTATGAGCATGAATTGCTTAATTAATCCTTCAACCCCCTAAGAGGGTGTAAATCCCCATAGATTTGGATTTTGGTTATTCAAACCATGTTTGTTACATTTATTTGATTGATGCATTACATATACTTCTTAAATAGCCATGATTGGAAAACAATGAATTGTGTTAAGATTTTATTACTCACTGAGATTTTCAATGCTCATGCTTCTTTAGAATGCTGATTTACAGAAATATAAGCAAGAAGACAAATACCAAGACCAGATGTGGGAGTTAGGGTCGAAAGGGATCTTATGTATTCTTTTTTTTTTTTTAAGCAAGGAAGACTTTGATATGCAATAGAGACCTAGTTTGTGTTTTGTAATAGTTTAAGTTATGTTTTATTTATTTTTCTTGTAAGTTCTATATGAAATGTTCAAGTGAAGTCCTTGAAGACCATGGATGTAATACCTAAATGATGACCTAGCCTTTGTAATTTTGTTATCTTGGCTTATGTCTTATATATATACAAAATCTTTCTAACTCTAATCAACTTTCGATCATGTTTTATGTATTCACTTCCTACAGGGCATGCTAGCTATAAATACTATAACCAGGGTACTCTGCAGGGGCATGACAGTTGCTCTATTGAGGCTAAATACCATGCACTTGCCTATCCGATTGTCGAGTCTCCTCAGATCTATCACCTTGCATGTGAACTTGGTGTCCCTCATCAGTGCCCTATCATTCTTTATTGTGATAATCTTGGTGTAGTATTGTCATGCCCCGAAGGGTACCCTAAACGTGGCAGTCCGCCGTACACAATATTAAAGCCTAAGAATGACCACCTCAGTCACACGAAGGCTTCCATACTATGTACAAGGCGTCTAACACATAAAGGAGACACATCGGAATGATACGTTTTATGTTGATACAATTGAGTAACAATTTAAAGGAAATACAATCCACTATACTCCAAATACAAAACCCTATACTTCAACATACAATTCATCAAACTTCAACTACATTCATCCCAAGACTTCACCACGTAAAACTATTACAAAACAAATCGTAAAGCTTAGCCAAAAACTTCAAGCATTCTTATATCTTGCCGGAATCCCGAAGTCATTCTCGGCTTCAACCATCTCGGTCCCCACTTAGCATTCTTGGAATAACCTGCTCATTTAAACAACTATTGGGGTATAAGCTATACTAGCTTAGTGAGAATTTGCCTAATTCTGTACCATAACAAGCAAGTATTGATCAATCATATGCTATGCATGAACAAACACAAGAGCAAGCAATTATGCATGGGTATCTGGAACCCACACACAGAACGGATTTACGCCCTCCGTATCTTGGGTTAGGAATGGTATTGAGTCTACACGACCGCATCTAGTCCCCAAGCCCTCGGCTCTTAGCACTCGACTCGGCTAGGCTCATCCAAGAATGCATCCACATGCACCTTAATACCCCTGAATGAGCTCTAGCACCGGGCTCGTTATCCAAACGAGGCATCAATGGACTATACCGATCGACCAGCGTAGGAGTAGCATGCTACCAAATGCAATATGTCCGATGCGATGCATGATCAATTTAATTTTTGCTTAGGTCAAAATATTTATACGTTCTTTAGGGTGACCAGCCAATATCATACACATAACAGAAATAATATGAACAGTGCAGTTATCCAATCAAATCGTGGTTTCGATATGCTTTAGTATTCTTTGGCATACATTCATCACAGCCTCATCATATATCCCATCCCCATTCCATATCGATTTTTATCTGTTCCTATAATTCTAATGCAACTAACTACAAACACAATCAAGGTAACAAAACAAGAAGAAAACTCACTCCGATATAGGTTCGCCGGCCTTCTAGTAATAATAATCCGGAGGTAAAGATTCAACATCCTCGGGTTCACCTATCCACATAAGAAATACCCTAATAAGTACTCTACCATCTAAGGATACTAAAACTCTAAGAAAACTTAGTGAAATCGAAATTCGCGTCATTTTCGAAGTCCCGATTTAAAATGGCAATAACTTGGTCGTTTTAAGTCGGAATTTCGCAAATTTTATATCGATTTCTATCTACTTCGGAAGAGCTTTCTAAATATGAAGTTTAAATCAAGTTTTGAAACTATCTAAGACTCAGAAATGAGGGATCAGATCTGTACAGCAGGTATATTGATTCCGAAAATACGATTTTCATGAATGCACTTGAGATTCCTAAGTGCAAAATGAAACTAAATGCCATGATGATGAATTTTCCTATCATGAATGTCATGATATGAACTCTTAAGTATCTAAGGTCTTATAACTTTTTAGACTTGAAGAATTTAAATAAACTTTTTCTTAGAAAACCATTTCATGCTATTGTTTAATAAGTAAGTTTACTACACTTGGTCACACTTACTTATTACAAGGATTTTCTTTAAGAAAACTACACTTTGTTTAAAGAAATTTTGACCCTTATATTAGTTATATCCTAAGGACCTCATTTCTTTAATAAAATCTTCATTTGTAAACTTTTAAGTGGGTCTTATACTAGGGTGGTTCCAAAAATCCGAATTTAGTAAATTTCATTTCCAAGTTGATTCTTTTAGGAAAAAATGCATTTTATACTTAGAACTTTCAGTATTTATTTTACCTACACCCTAAGGACTTCATTTATTTAAGAAAATATCCATTATTACGAATTTTGCCTACAAGACTTTTTAACTCAAAACTTCCATTGGACTTCATCTCTTGTTTCAAATATTTTCTTTAGAAAAAAATTCTTTTAAACTCATGAAAAATATCACCAAACATTATCTATCACCAATAGGCTTCATTTTTCTTGTAAAATATATGTTTAGAAGTTGATAAAACGGTTTTTAAACTAGGTTTCTCAAGTCATCCAAATTTACACTAACTCATTTCTTGAAAAGTGTTTTCCTTTTTGGTTTTATCAACTCATCTACTTATAGATCTATATACTAGGAAGGTTATTTACTAAGGACAAAAATATTAAAGATCATTAATGCACATAAACTCAAAATAATGATGAGATCTTAAATGCCTACATGAATATGAGTAATAAAATGATAGATCTATTATATCAAGTGCTTGAATAGGTTTTGAAAACATAAAAACTATATTTTTATAAAAGATCTTTTGTTCAAAACACTTTTTGATGAATAATCATGAAGCTTTTGGCATGAAAGCTCCTTTAAATGTTAGATCTACTTTGTGATGGTTTGGTATTCTTGTTTTGATATTTCCTTGTCCCACCAAGAGATCCATGGGGACATTTAGTTGAAATATCCAAGAATATCCTTACATTACAAGGATCTATGAGTAGAAGGGGTAAAAGTCATTTACGAAAGTATAATAGGAGATGAAATGAAGGATAAAAGAAAGTTTGTGTGTGTGTGTATGCACTAGAGGCTCACGGCAAAGAGGGAGTGAGAGAGAGAAAAAGATGTTTTACCCTTTTTGGAAAGTTTGAAAATGAAAGAATGAAGTGAGAGAAAGAAAAAGTAGCTAATATAATGAAATTAGGAAAAATGAGACTAAAATAAAAAAAATGCAAAATGGAGCTTGTTGGAGTTTCACCGCCAATGCATGAGGAAAGGAAAGGGAGGGGGGGGGGGGGGGGGGGGGTGATTTTTGATTAACTTGTTTTGATTGATTGTTTGATAGCTTGCACATCAATTGTCATAAATTGTATTAAAAATCAAGAGACAAAAAGTCTTTGAAAAGGAAGTGATTGAGTGATGGTAAGTGTTGCAAGTGTAGGGTATACAAATAGGTAGTCATAGGTTGTACTTGTGAATAGTAATGAATAGTAATCAAGACAACTTAATTACCGCTAGTAAGAAAATACGAATAAGAAGGCTATAATTGTATTTTTCATAAGCCGGAAAATTATGAAACTTATATTTTTGAAATCCTTATTTTATTTTGATTCAAATGAGTATTCACAAGTAAATATTTGAAATTCTAGTTCCGGGGCACGCTTTTCTATAATGGGTCTCGGGATGACCCGGAATTGAAATTTTCTTAAAATCTGATCTTTTCTTGGTTTGAAATATAATCAAGAACTATATTCAAATTTAAATTTTCTTATAAAAGTTTCTTAATTGGAAATCGAGGAAAAGCCAGATTTAGGGTTCCTAGTTCTCACTCCAGTCTTAACCTATTCCGGTTTTGGTTTCCGGTTCTTGAGTTATCTTGGCTACTTGAAAAACCGGGGTTTACAATACTTTGAAACAATATTCCATATTAAATTATTTTATAAAATTTCTTTTGATATAAAACCGAAGAAAAGCCGGATATATGGTTTCTAAGTCTTTCTCACAAAGCTTGAACTAAACCGGTTTAGGGTTTCATTTTCCGGTTTCCGAAGTTTACTCGATTACTAGGAAACCCGTGGTATACATTATAAAAATAATAAAATTGTGTAATGAAATAAAATGAATAGTGCAAAAGACTAATTAATTACCGGTAGAAATGAAAATACGATAAAAAGGTTATAATTGTAACTTTTATAACCTGAAAAATTACATAACTGATATATTTAGAAATCTTGTGGAATTACAATTCTAACGGTACTAATGGTATATTTTTGATATCTCGAGCCCCGGGACACGTTTTTCGAAGTCTGTATCCGAACGGGTTCAAAATAGGTCAAAAATTTACCAATCTGATATTTTTAAATAAACTTATATTACTACGAGCTATTCTACATATTTAAACTACATCTCGGCCTCTAAGGTTAAGGGTGCTAGTTTGCCAAACTTAAGCCATTGTATTCCACTTAGGGTTTCCAGGTGATTTTTCCGATTTAGATCCTTACCAAAATGGAAACTGATATTTTATGTTTATACAACATATTTAATTTGAGAAATCTATTTTACATTTCATTTTTGTAAGTATTTAATATCTTTTTATGTTTTTGGAATTCTTGAATTGGGTTTCATTCCCGAAAGTTAATTGTTATTTACTTTTTAATAATTTGTTTTTAGGTTCTATATTACTTGATTTTATAAGTTGAAGTTACGTATAGAATTTGTCGTACGTAGTGGTTTTGGAATTGGAGTTTGTTTTTAAGAAATTTCTGAATTCGTTCGTGATTTAGGACTTGTCAAAATTCGGTTTTAATTTGGAGTGATTTTTAGGGTTTATTTTCGAAGTTCATCTTGGAATTATTTACTGAAATTTTCCGAGGCTTACAAGTATACTTGTCAGCAAATCTTGTTCAACATTATCACATTAAGCATGTAGATATTGACTATCACTTTATTTATGAAATGATTTCTACTGGCTAGGTTCACGTTCATTACATTCCTACACTATTTCAGTGTGCTAAGATCCTCACCAAGAATCTCTCTACATTAACCTTTCTCAATCATTGCTCCAATCTCATCGTTGTTGATGCACCATGAGATAAGGGGGGCATATTACTGTAATTGTATAGTTTACTTATACAAGGGTTAATTTAATCTTTCCTATATTGTATTATAGATAGGATTTGTATTCTATATATACTCTGTATCATGTTCTCTTGTCATCGCTAAAATAACAATCTAATTACTTTTCAACTCTCTCAATATTAAGTAATAAATGTAATAGTCCACATGGTCCATACAAGTCCAAGCTTTTGGATAAATAAGATGTGGACTATTATATTTATTTTAAGGAGTGTGAATGTAGTACCATACATACTTGTGTTGATTCATCACAATGACAAAAAATGAATAAATAAGATTTCTAGGATAACTATTTCCAATGAGACAAAAGGAATAGAAAAGATTTTTGCATGGTATTTGTTTAAGTTATAAATATGACACTTATACCAATTTAGTTATTTGGTATATGGTATCAAAGTAAGAGATCCCAAGTTTGAACCATAACACAATTATTTTATGGGTTATAATCAAAGTCTTAGCCCATTGCTTTTCTACTGTTTCTTCAATAATTATGTTGCCATTCATTCGAAAGATTGTGTTCAAGTTCTTGGAAGGTCCCATCTTCTCCTTTTGAGGGGCTGCTATAGGAATGGCACAAGTCATCTCTTCTGCTGCTGAGGAAAACAGCAGTGCACTGTTTTTTTTTTTTTTTTTTTTTTTAACCTAACTACAGGAAAATGCCGAGGAAATTCCTACAGCAGCTGAAGAGAGAAATTCAGATGAAAAGGTTGCTGCTTAAGAGACTCCTGAGATAAAAATTCATACAGCAACAACAGATTTCCATATTCCGGCTACCAAACTGACTAAACATATCTCTTTGCTCTTAAAATAAATATAAAAATCAAACAAGCGCAAGAGAAACGGGAAGTTCACGTTTAAAAATTATATTTATTCTTTATCAGACTTGGAGCAATAAAAGAAAATATTCATTGACTTGATATGTCTATATCTCCATTGACCAAGACTTAAAACATCTTTCTATAAATTAAGACCGATCCACTAAGGTTCATTTTTTACACGGTATGACTTTTTCTTTCCAGTTTCTTCGCAACCTGATAAAATTTCAATTATTCCATCATCCTATGAGTAAAGTGAGATATATGAATACACAACAGGAAATTGACTTTTTGAATCGGAATTTAAATTCTCCGATCAATTTTTTGATAAAATTTGTTTTATCTATAAAACAAGTAGGAGCCCACTATGGTCCAATTTCTTACACGGCATGATTTTTCGTTTCCAGTTTCTTCGCACAGCGTTGATAATAAGTTTATAGTATTAAATAATAAATATAATAACCATGCATACTTTTAAATTTTTGGATAAAATGATTAATACTTATTTTAATAAATGATATGTCTATATTCATTGACTTGGTATGTCTATATCACCATTGACCAAGACTTAAAACATCTTTCTATAAATTAAGACCGATCCACTAAGGTTCATTTTTTACACGGTATGACTTTTTCTTTCCAGTTTCTTCACACAATGTTGACAATAAAAGGTGTAGATGGCTAATTTAATAATATATAAATATTTAGATTTGATTCTAGGGCTAAGTGACAGAGTCTGAAGAATTCAGTCCATGTTTTAGGATGACTTATGGAAGACTTGGCATAGTAGATTTAGAGTAAGGATCGTTGAATTGTCTTGTCTGCTCTCAATATTTCTTTGAGAAGCTCATGCATTTAAAAGAAGCTCTTACGGGCTTAAACTCAAAGTGAGCCCATAGAAGGATTCATCACAAAAAGGACTCATTTGAGTTGTTGACACACGTTATGATTTAACGGATGCTGTCAACAGCCAAACTCTATCAATACCTCATGAGTTTTCCTCGTTTGAAAAGAATTCAGAGATTTAGAGAAACACTGTTGTGCTGCCTGATTGTAATAATAGAGATTAATCAGGAATCAGAACGAAAAATGCATTGCCTCTCTCCAAGAATTGTGGGTTTGATGCTCTATAGTTTCTTCACCTATCCCGCATGCGGTCAAGCTATCTAAGATTGCTTACTCTTCTTTCCTATCATCTCTTCATAAGTCATCCTTATATGTCATCACGTGCTATTACCAATCACTCTTTTGAAACTACATGTAACACGAACCAGACGCTGCACACACATGATTACTATAACCAGATCCAATCATCTACAGAATGTTTGTTTGGATTGTCACAATTTTACTTGTATCATATTTATATTGTACTAGCATCTATAACTTATTTGTATCATATCTATATCGGTTCAGCATTATTTCAATTGATAAGTTTATGAGTAAAATTATCAGTTTTTCATCAGTATTAGTTTCTTGACAAATATTTGTTTAAAACAACAGAAAAATGATACCAAAATAATCCAACAATGATAAAACAAATCGAAAGTCTATAGTATTAAATAATAAATTTAGTAACCATGTTGTATATATAAATTTAAACTTTTAGATAAGATGGTTAATACTTCTTAACAATTTATGGCAGTTTAATTCATCAATTTTTTGTTTGTATTTTATATGTTTATCATATGTACTTGGCTTGTATCTGTTTGTATATCCTACAGGCTATTGAAGTAATTGGCAATTCATAGTTGTCCCCTGTTCTGTAAAATCATTTCCTCAAATTATAGTATGCAATAACAAATACAAAAACAATTTATCAAGCGAACTTAAATCAAATGAAATGCATCAACGATCAAGTCATTATCTTCTTAAGTTTTCTTTTAACAAAACAACAATAGGGTATTCAAACCCCGGAATCATGCTTTGGGAATTTAGGGGTCCTGAGTAACAGCAGCTACTCAGGAGGTTAATATAAGCAGTCTGAATACTTATATCTCCTATATCTATTCCATAAAGAAATAGCTTCATTTAGGGCTCAAAAGCCATTGCCCGACTTTACTTAAACTCAGTCCATAATATAAATCTAGTTCATAAGTCCTTATAAACTTTGAACTAAACCATGACATTTCCTCATAAGTTTAAGCAAACGTTACTCGGATACTATTATCCCTATCAGCTATCGCTCAATCATAAACGAATCGCTATTGTATTATAGCGTACCATTGCATCATGGTAAAGTCATTGCATCATGACTTAGGTTAAGCGCCTAACGAACATGTCATTGCATCATAACGGGTTTGCTACTCCTCGAACCAGATTAAACAGTGTAATAGACATCCAGTTCATCAAAGTATTGAGTCGAATCGAATTAAATCAATTTTAGTAATGCCTATTCCTAGCATACAACAAGCAAGCTATAGTTGACCTGTACCCCATAGTGTATTACTATATTCACTCGGAGGGGAAATAATTGAGGAACCTTTAACTGAAATAAGAAATATCAACACAAATCAATAATCAAATATAGAATATATATATATATATATAACACAATCCAAAGTTAACTATACAAGGAGATTCAATGAACTTAAAATATAGTTGTATCATTTAATTCATACTTAAAACATGTTTGTATAACTTATAGATTCATTAGAAGACCATATATGAAGTAAAGAAGGACAATTGAAGAAGGTTGAAATTGTAAAAACTCAGGGAATACGTGGCCTATCTACACAGGCAAAATTGAGTTGTACGCTGACAGCATTAAGCCCAGCGTTAAAAAAATCGATTATGTTTGCATTCAACACCGATTGAAGGCCGGTGGCATTGAAGCCCTAGTGGTCGGTGTACGATTTAAAAAATAAATGATGGCCAATTTCTTTACAAAACTAGCAGCTTTTTAAGCGGTTTTAGAAAAATCGATTCTGATCACATTCAACACCGCCTCTACGCTGGCGGTGTTGAAGTACCAGATGCCGGCGTACACTTAAAAACAGACATGTTCGAAAAGTGTTTATTTCCCCTATTTTACATTTTGAAAATTTATAACTTATAACACTTTTAATCCTTCTTCAAACACATATTTAACTTCATACACTATCTTCTATCCATATTAACGAATCCTAACAACTTTGGACATCATAACAATACATCAAACTACTTCATTCACATCAAATCCTCTCCTACTCTTCACTTCAAACTTAACTACTCAATCAACTTCAATCCTTATCAATACTTCTCATTACTTCCATAACACAGAAACAAGTTCACATAACAATAAAACACAACCTAACATTTATCAATACATAAAACCATTCAACTCATATGATATTAAACTCATCTTAACATAGATTTTACATCTATATTACAAGAAAGAAAATAAACAAAGAGTTTATACTAGCTTTAACTTACCTGGAGAGGATTTGGCTTGGAGAGATTGTTGAATCCAACAGCTTGTTATTGGTTTTGGTTTAGGGCTTATGGTTTGAAGATAGAAAGACAAGAGAAAGAAAAGAAAAGTGGAAAATTCGTATGAAAAATGTAAGCCACCAAAAGAGGCTCCAATTAATCAAATTTGAGACTTATATTTGTCCTAAGTTTGACTTTTAGGGTATATATGACTTAGGTTTAATTTGGAGCTAATTTGAGTTTAATTTGAGCTTGAAAAATGCGCTAAATTTCTTGAAAATTTTTGCTAACAAAAATCTTAGGCAATTCAAAAGTTGTTTAGATAAATTTAAATATAATACATACATATTAATTCATAAGAGACACAAACATTAATTATACTATACATACATTAATATACATAAAACAATAACATTAATCTCATTATGCATACTTACATACATCAATAATTTTCATTAATAAACATAATATATCAAACCTGTTTCTATACATTCATTTTCATATATCAAAATTACTTCAAACTTAATATTTAGAACTAATATTGTATTTACATGAAAATTTAATTATTGAATAAATTAGATTATTGCATCCTCCAGGATAAATATGAACTCGCAAAAGTGAACCTTAACGAGTATAAAGTAAAATATCCTAATTATTTTAGGATTTAGAATTGCATCCGCCCTTGAGTTCCTTACATCATCTGTAGCAAGATCATATCTTCTAGCTAGAATAAAACAATCTCTAACTTTATCTAAAGTAGTTTTTCCACATTTTTCTAAATATACACGACCAGCTTTTTCATAATCCTTCATGAGGAAATAACATTCTACAGCAGACTCTGCCTTCCCAATTGACCTAAATAGTACCCTTTCTACTTTAGAATATGAAAAAGTCAATCTTTCTACCGTTGCCCTGAGTCCACAACTTTTAACCAAATTTTCACGAAGAATTAAGTTAATATGGTGTTGTTTGTTCCTCATGGGAGGCAAATCATCTAATATGTCGTCGGGTATCAATTTGTTTGACTCTCCCAATTGCCTCTTGACATTGTCAGGCACCTCTTCAAACTTCTCCTCTTTATCAACTGTTAGCATTTGTCTTTCAATCAACGTATGCACTGTTTGGGATTCCTTAATAACATCCTCCATCTTTTTCTCTGACGACATAACTATAAGAAAGGAACATCCCTCTACTTTGGAAGTTTCATGATGTTCTAATGATTTTCAATTTCTTCATCTTCCTTCCTCAAATCATTACTTTGTGCCAATATCATAAATTCTACTTGAGGATATCCGTGGTCCTGTTGAAGCATAATTTCCTCATAATTAAGAGGAAAAAATTCATTTTCCAATAAAATCTTCATCCTAAACCACGTTCTCACAGGTGCTTTTCCTTTATGACTTAACTTTTTTTGTAATCTCTCCCACCAAGTAGAAGTATAACCTTTCAATCGACATGCTATCAACTTCACCATCTTTTCTTCCGAGATTTCTATGTATTCAAAGATCCGCTCAATCTCAAAAGTCCAATTAATAAAATTATTAATCCCTAATTCTCCATTAAAATATGGAATTTCTATGTTTTAGCGGAAATTGTCGTAGTCTCTTTGATCATACCTATAATACCCACTTCGGTATCCGCTACCACCATCACTATATCTCATACGTGGTTGTCTATCTCCAAACAAAAACTCACCTTCCTCCTCAGAATCTTTATCTGAGATCTATGCCTATCTATTTGCAGTAACAGGTCTAACAACAGGATCATCGTGCGTATACTCTGCCTTTGGTCGTCTCCTATAACCATTCCCATTCCTGTTGGCATCAGATCGATCGATCAGGTCATCAAAGCGTTGTTCCCTATGCCAGAATCTCTAATCCATGTTCTCCAACACCGCCCTTCGTACCGGTCGCTCGTAACGTAGGACTTTCGTATCTCGAACATCGTCAGGAATACAACCACCTCCTATTTTGCAGTCTATCAACATCTCTGCAGGATTTTACCCGTTTTATACCAATCTAACGTAGGATATAAAGCGTTGAATTAACAGAAACCAATTAGACGATTGATTTCAAAACATGAGCTTAATCACACAATTACTAAATAATTATAAATTCAGAGAAAATCTTCTTAATTCAATATCAACGATGTCAAATATCAGTTGTTTACAAAGATAACTCTAAAGGCCTATTTTACTATTACATAAAAATCCTAAAAAGGTAAAGTAATAAATACAATATTGACTAATAACAAAGAAAAATAACAAATAAAAATATAAAAAGGAAAATAATAAATACAATTTAGACCAATGATAAATACAAATAAATCGTGTGACATAACTGAGAAAGTAAGCCGGCTTAGAGGCTAGTTAAGGCAGGCGGTGTAACTGGTCAAGGCCGGCGATGTAGTAGCTTGTCATCCGCATCAAGACAACATAAGAAAAGAACTGAAACTCGCAAATTTGACCTCCGTTTGATTCACGATATGGGTTAAACTCCAATGGGTTTTAATCAAATTCTAAGCCCATTACTTTCCTGCTATTACCACTCATTAGAAAGATTATGTGTTCAAGTTCTTGGAAGCCCCCATCTTCTCCTTTTGGGTCCTGCAACTTTTGAGAACACAAACTCCAAAACCCCAATCCGCTTTCCTCTTCCTTTAGTGACAGTGGAAGCCCAAAGCAACAAGACACCAGCTATTAATCTGAAACCAAAGTAAACCTATTTATAAAAAAGAACAAGAGAAACCAATTGATGTTGCTCCTAAAGAAGTTGTAGCTGAGACGATTGAGGGAGTGTTATGTATTAATTTAATACGATATTAGAGTAGAAGATTATAAGTGAAGGGAGTGCTAGATAATAACTCACAACACATCTAAAATTTTAATATTGTGTTTAGATACAATGAAAACCTAAGGAAAGCTGCGAAAAGAGAGAGAGAGCAGTAGAAATCAGTAGGAAACGTGTGTTTGGTTTCTACGGAAATTCCAGTCATTATCTACTTGCATGCTAAAGGTCAATTTTCAGAAACCTGTCTGCCATGGTGGGATATTATATATACTTGTTTATAGACACATTCACTAGGGCCCACTTGAGGCAACAAATTTCAAGTCTATGCCATGATGGGATATTATATATTCATATTTAAAGATACATTCAATACGGGCCATTTGGAGCCAACAAATTTCAAACATGCCTAACACACTAAATTGAAAAAGGTAAAGATAAGTATAAATTTTCACCAAAGAAAAAGCTGGCGTTAGGAACGCAAAAGGAAAGGTTATAGTAATGGGTAAATCGCTATTGAAAGATGTGATTCCTTAGGATTCGAGTGAATTGCATTTGTAAATGCGATTTAGCATTGTCGAACTTTTGTTAAATTGTATATTGTATAAGTAATTTAATCACATATAGGAGATGCAATTTTGCATTGGTATTTTAATAATTATTTTTATGTAATTTATATGTATGTAATTTTTTTATAAGGTTAGTAGATAAGGGTTTCATCACACATGAACTACAAATTATTCCTTCACAGCAATTCTATCTATAATGCAGCATATAACTGCCTCAAAGACACTAAAAGACATTTACAACCAAACTTTAGTGTATATAGCTGTACACATAGTCCAAATCTATCTACACTGCAACAGCTTTTATATTTATGGTATATATACAATCTAAAGCCCAACAGTCCATGAACATTATGATAGAATACAGGATTCATGTTTCAAGGCATTCAAAATCAAAAGCATCCTCTATCGAGCAGATACTAATGACATTGAGATTTCATTCACAGACCATGATTGGCTTGAAGTTGAATTTGCAGCAAGTTTCCTTTCATTGAAAAACCCAGGTTCTTTCGGAGTAAGGAGTGCACCATCACTTCCCAGCATTAGAAACACAGACAAAATGGTTGGTCTATCCTCAGGTAATCTTTTCAAACATAATAGAGCCACATGAATTGATCTCAAAACTTCAGATATGTCACATGAATCATAAATCACAAACTCATCAAGTAACTCCAAGGATCTTTCCTTTATGAACAACAGCCATGCCTAAAATAATTGAAAATATACGTGTCACTTATATATGTAAGTGCTGAACTAATAATAAAAGAAGAAAAAAGATTGAGACTCACATGCCCGATTAGATTGTGGTGGTGTTCTGAATGCTTGAATCCTTTATTTCTCTTTCCACTAACAATCTTTGGCATCAAAACACCATAACTATAGATTTCGGATTTTACTGAGAAACCCCATCAATAGCATATTCTAGACACCTATAGCCACTACAAGAAATTATAAGCTAGAAATCATTGTAATGCATGGTAAGTAATTTGAGATGTATGAATTGGAATTATCAAAAAAGCTTACTATGTTCCAACAACCCTATTTGTACTTGCTTGAGTCTCTTTCCCTCCAAAACTTCTAGCTAAGCCAAAATCTACAATTTTGGGATTCAATTCTTCATCAAGTAGAATGTTGCTTGCTTTAAGACCTCTATGGACAATTCTTATTCTGGAGTCATGATAAAGATAGAGAAGTCCCCTAGCAATCCCATTTATGATGTTAAACTGCTTTTTCCAACTAAGTTGCTTCTATTGTGTATGATCTGCCAACAGTGAGACTTCACCATCATTTGTTTACATAAGTAATCAAGGACATACTACATAACTCAATTAATTTTAATCACACAAATTTTCACTCCAAAACTCTATAAATATCCCCTCCTTCCTTTACTTCTTACATACTTTTCTTTCACCATAATAAAACTCTACCAAAATCATTTCTCAACTTTTCTCTCTAAAAGTTTCCTCTCAAACTTTCCTCTTTAAATTTCTCTTCCAACTTTCATTCTTTCATCCACTCATATACAATCTTCTATCTTTAGGGTAAACTGCTAAATACACCTCTCAAACATAACAAAACTCCTGAAAAATCAAAACTTAAACACTCTCCCTCTCTCCTTCATTCATCACGCCACACACACACAAAAGCACCATCCAAATTGTTCTCCCATCTTCAATCTTTCATCTACTTTAGTTAAAACACCAAACCATCTCTTCCTTTCATGTTAACATAATATAAAAAATATGTGTGTTTAGTTTCCAAATGCCCCATAAGCATATGTTAGGGAATGGAAATGTAGAAACAACATATTGTTCATGTCTTGTTTAACTTTACAATTTCATTTATGTTATGTTATATTATGTTATGTTGTGATTTTTAATGTTAACCTTATATATATATATATATATATGTTACTAAGTATATGTATATACATATATATTAGAGCCTAATGCTTACTAATCTAACTTTTAATCTATGCTTTTACTTTCTTGCACATTTATTTATTTTATGTAAACTATTAAGATGGGTCAGTCTAGTGTTAGACTTGTCATCATCAAGTCAAAATAATTTTCTTCTTTCTTTTTGGACTTGTCCATAATCTAAGTCCGGAGAGCCATAACATAAATCTAAGACTCCCATAATTTTTCTTATTTATTCTCTTGTTTTTCTAAGGGACTTTCCTATGTCTAAGTCTGAGAAGACTTGAAAAAAATTCTAAGACTTCAAAATTTTCTTTTCTTTTTTTTTTTTAAATTTTCCTTAAGTTTTCTTATGCATTTTCTTTTCTCTCTGTGGAACTTGTCCATTCTAAGTTCTGAGAAGCCTTTATGCAAGCTAAGACTTTTCAACACTTAAATTTACATATATGCTTATTTAATTTTTTTATATTCTATATGAGTTATTTTTCTTTTATCATACAACATAGCTATAAGTTCATATTTATGCATAATTACAATGTTGTTGTCTTAATGGAAATTTTCAAAGAAATAAAAGGAGTTTTTTTTTTTAATAAAAATAAGACTAAACTCTCAATAAAAATAATTTTTGACACTTAGCAAAAATTTCCATTAAAACTTATGATCATGATTTAATAACCTCCCTTTGAAAAATTTAAATAGGTTCATTATAAATTTTTAGTGTTGTTTTTATGCAATGTTTCTTCAAGACTTAATTATGGGGTTCCATTACTGTCTTTTCAAATACTAAAATAAATTTATTATTAAATCTCAATGTTGATAATTATTTATTATACAAAGTTTTCTTAAAAACTTATTTATAAGATTTATGCCAACACTTAAGGACCAAACAATTTTTCTAAGTTAAGTTTAAAATTAACCTGGTAGTTAAATATCCACATAGAAATAAAATCGGTATACAACTTAAGAAGCTAAGTTTTAATAATAAATTCATTTTCTTTTTATGAAATCAAGGAAATATACATAATAGGTATAATAAATAGACACCTATTTGTAACAACTCAAAATTTTAGTTTTCTTCTAACAACTCCCCTAAAGATCCATGTGTTGAAAAATTATGAATTAAAAAAGAATTATTAGAACAAGTCATTCACTTAAAAAATTTTAAAGATGATACAACTTAGAATGATTTTCTTTATAACCACACAAGGATTCATGTTTTGGAAAATAATTAGTTAAAAGAAATTTAGTATGAAAATAAAATACTCATGAAACTCTAAATAAATATGAAACCATGATTTTCTTTGATTAAGTTTCTTATTTACAAAATCTTAGAATTGAAATTTTGTTTAAGAATCAAATTTAGGAAATTTTCCATAAGGAAATATACTTAGAGTTTCATGCCACTAATGAGTAAAACCATGTCTTATCAAATAAACTATTATATAAAATTCTTTTCAAATATGGGATGTTTGAGATTTCAAAATATATATTGAACTATGATTCTTAATTTCTTGTTGAGTCACATATTTACAAAATAGCAAATTTAATCACAAGTTAAAGAATGACTTTTCACAAAACTCTATTTTTCACAAATATTGTTTACAAATTTTATTTTAAGACAACATCACTAGGATCATGGATATAATATGAGTTATTATAAATATTAAATGATTTTCAAAGGTAGAAATATTTATATGTTTGCTATAAAGTGTCTAAGTGAAGTAAAACTTGGGAAAAATTACAAATTGAGGGCTGGAATTTTCTTGTCTATTCTACAACAACCCTTTTTGGAATGCAATGTCTTTAAATAACAAAGATGACCTTATAAATAAATATATCTTTTTGAGTAGGTAGAAAACGATATCTAATATATGAAATTTTGAGTTAAAATGAGCAAATTATGGCCGTTTTAAGTTTGAATTTCACATAATCCGATTTTAATGAAAATAGCAAGATAGAATGAAGAAGTTGAAGTAGAACCTCTATGAAATACTTATTTTGGGTATTTTTTTTGTCTAGGTAATGAGGAATACGAGACTTTCCTTCTTGAGAATTACTACAACTAAGTAAATTGCGATATGGATAAGTGCTTGTAAAATAGTTGCACTAGCATGATAAGAGATAAAAATGGGTATGTATTGGGGATTCTCAAAGGTTGAGCATGTGTTTCTTTTACTTGTGTGATTAAGCGAATGCTAAGCATATCACAACGCTAAAATGTTTGTTAACTATGTTTATTCATTTGCATGCTTGATTGCTATCTGTGTTTAAATTGATTAATCGCCCTCAATGAATCATAATATTGAATGGCGTTAACAAGAAAATGGTTATACATAGCATTTGTTGAGTCACATTTTTTGGAAGGCTGCTACTCCTTCGCGTAGAGCTGGATGGGCTGCAAGCGTGCTAGGATACAGGCTATGCTCCTTCCTAGGGAATCCACATCACTCGAGGAATGCAATCGTAGTTTCAAAGCCGTGCCAACCAAACGCTTTGGGTAAGTGCTTGGCGACTAGCAGTAGAAAATCAAGAGGACCTCCATCAACAATTCCTTAACCCTTGATATAGAGGTATAAATCCATTATGTGTATAGATTCTGGATAACTATACATATGTATGTTTTTCTTGTAATTGTTGCATAAGCATAGCATACGTTTGATTAATCAACTTTTTTTTCTATGATTGTCATGCGATTAAGGGAAAATATTTTACTAAGCATGTTGTAAGCTTATACTCTCATAGATTTTGTTGAAGTAGGTATGCTCAAGACTTGAGTCAAGGATGGGACAATAAGGAAAAAACTATCGGTTGATCATTGAGCTTTTGCGGAAGAAGTAGGAGCATAGAAGGAATTTACCTTCTTGAAATTCCTTTATGAGCAATTTATGTTATGTTAATATTTTGGAGATTACTATGAAGCATATTTGTGTAGACTTGAAAACATTAGCTGGGGTATGCCCCTAAAAATTGTAATTGACCATGTTTATGTTTCATGTTAAGCATTTCAATTGTTTCATTACTTAATTGTTATCAAAGTAAATTACACTACTCCGATGCATTCTCTCTTACGTGTTGTACGTCTTGTGCATGATATGAAAGCCTTTTCATGACTAAGGAAGTCATTCGTAAGCTTTAATATTGTGTACGATGGATTGCTATATTTAAGATACCCCTCAAGGCATGACACTTTCATGTTGCGTCACATAACTACATTAGATGAATATGAAAATATGCTTTAGGAAATCGAACTTGTAAATAAACATATCCACACTCATACATATGTAATGAGTTAAAAATTAAGATATTGCCTTTTCGTTACGTTGTTAAATTTGTCTTAATCTTCTCCTTGACACATTCAATTTCTAGATAAATGAGGCCCATGACTGACTGTTCATTTGAATCCTCCAATTTAAGAACTTTTGTTAAAGGAAATGCAACTTTGAGGTAAGTAATAACATTTTTTCAAAATCTACAATTTCTTTTCCATCTTGTGTGCCCAAATATTTGCATGATATCCAGCGATAAAGGTTGCAAATGAATAAAGCTAGTTCATAAACTACTTGAATTCAATTCAATATTTACTCGAGTTCAATCCAGGAATAGTCGAATCGAGCTTGAGCTCGAGCTACTTGAGTGGTTTGATGAGATGAGCTCAAATTTTAGATATTTACCTTAATTGAGCTCTATCGAGCTCAACTTAATCGAATTCAATTGAGTCTAGATATTAATATTAACTAAATTAAAATTAAAAATATCTTTAAATAAATTGAGTGAACTTAACCAAGTTGAGCTCAAGCTCATGTAGTGTTATTTAAGCCAAAATCAAGCTTAAAATTTCAAGCTCAATTGAGCTCGAGTTTTTGAAATTTCAAGCCAAGCTCATACTCGAGCTTAGCACTATGTCAACTCTATTTGACTCGTTCGTAGCTCAACAAGTGATTGGAAGTGAACATGGTCATAAGTGTATCCTTTAACTCGTTAAGGCATCCTAAAATCAAATATAAGGTAGCAAATCAAGTTGCATCAGGCCTAACTAAGTTCGTCTCTTTTGTACAGTGCCTTAATATTGCAATAGGTATAGTTCTTGAGTAAATATATGTAGTGATTCACCTCCCTTTTGCAATTGTTCCATGATGGATCTTTAATTTGTTCTCAAAGTCCTCTAATATCAAATCAATGCAGTATGTTACATAAGGTGTCAATATAAACCTTTTCTTTTTTCCATTAATCTTTCTGCTATTGCTTGATAATTTGCGGAGTTGTCTATAATCACTTAAACAAGATTTTCCTCGCCAATCATCTCCATAATATCATCTAACATGTAAACACTTTATTAGTTGTCTCAGAGATATCAGAAGTATCAATGGAAGATAAGAAGACTATTCCTTGAGGGTTATTTACTAAGAAATTGCACATGGAATGCCCTTTTCTATCAATCCATACATCTGACATGATAGAGCAACCAATTTTTTCCATTCACCTTTATAATCCTCAAGAAATTCCTTCATTTGTGCTACTTCTTTCTTCAAATATGTCTCCCTTAGCTCATGATGAGACCGAGGCTTAAGTTCACAACTATAACGACCAACCATTTCAAGTATTTTTGCAAATTTTGAATTTTTCACACAGTTTAATGGAATTGCACTAGTATAAAAAAAATAATAATAAAAAAAAGCAATTGTTGGCAATAGTCTTTTCTCAACTCTTTCTTCATAAATTGGTTAATGGTTCCTTAGTTCAACTATGTTCCACCACTTTTCTCTTTTTTTAAGAAGAAATCCATGGCATTCTTTTCTTAGAGGATAATTGATTTACCTTATCATCATCATCAAAATCTTCAATCTCATGAATTTGCTTTCTTTTCCTTTTAGATAATTCTGCTACATTCACCTAAATCATTAGCATATGCTCTTTAACACATCTTGGCACACTTATGAATGGCTTTACATTTTTACACATACAAGCCAAGTGATTATTGATATAAAAATGCCTCTACTAACAACTTTATTGCATTACATACATTTTACCTTTTTCGCATTATTATTTATACCAATTCCATGCTGTCTTCCCACATCAAATCTATTTCCCGGTTCATTTTCTCTTTTAGAGCTCTCTTTTAATGATTTAGAAGATGGCATAGTTCCTAACTCCTATAAATATTTAAGATAAAATCAAAATTAGAAGTTAGATAGATGGAGTTTTTAAATCATGTATAGACATGGTTAAAACCTAAAAGCATATAATAATTTGTTTACATATCATAATTGAAAACTATATAGCAAATGCAAAGTTTACTTATGATATAAATATATTTAAGAAAATATTAGAAATTTGAAGACATTGCAATAAAAATATGAAGGTTTCTAATAAAAGCAATTGAACATGAATCATTAAAATAAAGATGTCACATTCAATTCCACACCCCAGATGAATTCCTCTCAGGATCATTACTCGAGCATTAAAACAATTTTATTTTCTGCGGTCCTTACAAGCAAGCCATGGTTGGTAATGTGGACACTAGCTGTGAACATTAGAGAGAATTAAACTTTTTCAATGGAATCCAGCCATATCCATAAGCTTTAATAATGGGCGGAAAAATAATGAGGTGTACTGTAGTGAACAGTGAGAAGTCACGAGTTGTACTGAGAACAGTACCATTGTGGCAGACAAACTACTGTGATGAACAATAAAAGTCAGGGAATCCTAAGAACTACTGTGTCACCTTTCAGTGGCTTTTACCCAAGCGAAGCCTCCAGTAATTCTCGTGATACATTGTTGATGTACGTGTTTTGTACATCTGATTTTTAGTAGGTATATACATGTCATATACTCTACTGTTTTACATTGATTTAGAAGGTATACACATTTTGTATACTCTTTTAGTGATGACTATCCTATGGTGATGTTATGTCAATCCCATAACAGTCATCTTCATTAGTATTTCCACTGTGGCTTGAACTATCTTCAGTTGCAGACCCAGCGCTTGATTCATTGATGCTTACCAAGGCCATTTCTAGGAGTTTCTTCATTTGCTCTTGTGTCTTGGCTTGTGATATTGTGGACATTAAGAACCCCTTATCATGGAAAAAGGGAGTCTGTGAAACCATTGCTGAGACATTTGTTGAATGGCTATTAATCCATTTGGTTATAGCAATCTCTTCAACTTTGTTCCAAATTCTGAAACTATCCTACCATTTGACCTTGTATCTTTTGATGAGGACAGGCATTGAATTTACTGGCCTAAATTCATAGAACCAAGTCATTACCCAAGAAACACTGATGTGTAGAAAATAAAGCATTTCCTTTTTGAAAGGTGTTTCATAAGGTTTTGGAACATAATTTTTTAGAAAGGCATTGAATCCTTTCTGTGCATTTGGATGAACGATTTCATTAATGGCTCCAAATTCTTCCCACCAGTGTGCAAACCAGTAGGGGAGGTTTTGAGATGAACATTTTTCAAAGAAAATAAGCCATGTATGAGATCGTGATTCATTAGAACGAAAGAAGGTGTTCCACTATGCTTGCTTAGAATCATAATAATTATATTGCATGCGGTGATTGGGTTGAGTACTGGTCACTCAGATCGAAAATTTGATTGGCTCATAAGGTTGGCCATATTTCTTTGTCCATTCACTAAAGTTGAAGACTTGGTGAATTCAGGCGATTGAGTAGAGAACTACTCCAATTTTTTGAACATGCTTAAAAGAAACTGATTTAGTTTCAGTTAAGATTTTCTCATAAAATTCCATAGTTTTGTAAAAATCATATGGAACATAATTGAATTTGTCAGAAAATATTTTTCTGGCAAATGTAATCGGATCATTTTCAAAAACATCCTTTTCCACTGTGATGATATTTTTGAAAATTTCCTTGATGAAAAATTGTGATTTTTGAACATTTTTCTGAGAGACAGTTCCTTTGCTGGAGGAAGAAGTCACCTCAATCATTGAAACATTTTGGTGTGACTTTTTTTTATTAGAGGTTTCACATCCTCTATACTTGGAATTTCTTCCTGTATGTGTGATTTTTTCTTGGTTAGAGGTTCCACTTCCTCTATCATTGGAATTTCTTCCCGTATATCACCTTTTGCCACTAAGGCCATTGATGGTGATGGTGTTTGGTGTGCCTCAGGGGCCATTATGGTGTTGGATTTGTTCAATGCCATTGCAATTGCATTGATCAGATCCTGGGTAATCACATTTGAAATATCTGGTTGGGAACCAGATGCATTAGATGACTGGCCGGTCATCTGGGAAGATTTTTCATTAATCCTCAGGGGAGGATTTGAAACATTTTGATTTTTGGGGTCTGTGGCTTGAAGCCATGACCTGACATTGGTTAGTCCCTTTCTTGGGACTTCTTTCTGTTTTCCTTTCTCCTTCTTGGGAGGCATCTCCCTGTAAGAATTCACGAGTAAGGAAATCAGGAAGAGCATTTGATGAGCCTTTGATGTGCTCAATATCAAAATCAAAACAGGATAAAATTGATTGCCATCTAGCAAAAATCTGTTTTGAGGTTAAATTCTTAACATCATTTTGCAAAACATTTTTGGCTGATTTGCAATCTACTCTCAAAAGAAATTTCTGATTTAACAAATCTCCTTGAAACTTGGAAATTGTTAAAACTATGGCTAAAATTTCTTTCTTAATTGTGGAATAGTTCATTTGACATTCGTTCCAATGTTTGGATACGAATTGAACTACACATTCTTTGCCATTCATTTTTTGTTTAAGGATTCCTCCATAGCCTATGTCAGAAGCATCAGTCTCTACTATTTTTGGTAGGGATGGATCTGCAATATGAAGGCAAGGGATTTCCTTAATCTTGGTTTTGATTGTCTTTACAACATTGGTATGTTGCTCAGACCATTGGGGTGGATTTTTCTTTAACCTATTATGTAATGGTCTGCATATTACACTAAGGTTTGGGAAAAAATCGGATACATAATTAAGGCTTCCTAAGAATCTTTGAAGTTGATTCTTATCCTTAATTTCATTAGGGAATTTTAAGTTAAACACTATTGACCTTTGGATGGGCAATATAGTTCCATTGTGAATGTTGAATCCCAAAAATCTAATTTTCGTTTGAAAAAGGGATATTTTGTTGGGGAAACAACAAGGCCATTTTTCTTGGCAACATTCATAAATAATTTAACATGTTTGAAGTGTTGATCTATATTAGGAGAGTAGATCAAAACATCATCAATGTAAACTATTATGAAGTTGGAGAAATCATTGAAGATTTCATTCATTATCCTCTGAAATTCAGAGGGAGAATTTTTCAATCCAAAAGGCATTACATTCCACTCATACTGGCCAAAGGGGACAGTAAATGCAGTTTTATACCTATCGGATTCTTTGATTTAGATCTGCCAAAATCCAGACTTCATGTCGAATTTTGAGAAGATCTTTGCATTATGAAGTCAGTTAAGTAAATCTTTTTTGTTAGGTATTGGATACCTAATCCGTTTGAGTGCAGTATTGAGAGGTTTATAATTGATCACCAATCTGGGTGTTCCTCTCTCAATTTCAGCATTTTTATTGACATAAAAAGCTGAGCAACTCCAAGGAGATTTACTCTTCCTAATTAATGATTTTTGTAATAAATCATTAATTTCATTTTTGCAATGCTTTAGGATTTCATTGTTCATTTGATTTGGTCTTGCCTTGGTTGGGATATCTCTTTCATGAAAATCATTTTCATAAGGCAGATCAACTATATGACATTTTCGATCCCAAAAAGTGTTGGGTAAAGAAGAACATATGGTTTTTACAATCATTTTGTAATTTAGAAATTCCTTCTTTCAGAGATTCATTTGAAAGTTGGTTTTCTATTTTACAAAACATTAAGTCATCTTGTAAAAACTCTAAATGTTTTTCTTTGTTCTTGATAAGATAATTCAATTCAGAAATTGAATTTCTTTTCAATTCATTTAACATTTTCGTTTTTGGTTCTGAAACAAAATTGCAGACAACTTTCTTCTTCAAGAATTTTGTTTCAATACATTTATTGTTGACGATGAATGGTTGTATGAGAGTAATAAAAGGAGTTCCTAAAATCACATTTTGCTTAAGATTCTTGACAAGAATAAAAGCTGATTTATAGGAGACTTTGTCTTTTATTATCTCTACATCTGATATTTTGAATTCAATCTGAAGTTTATTTCCTGATGCAGATTTAAGAGATTGGGTTGTTTTTTCAAAATATTTTGTAGGGACTAACCCTTCTCTTAAACAATTTAAATACGCTCCAGTATCAAATAAAGTAGTTGTTTTCAAAATAAATTCATTGTTGATTCTAAGTTTGATGTTGAATATCCATTTTCTTGTAGTTATTTCTACAAGATGTAATAGATAAGCTTCATTGACTTTGGAGGATCCAATTTTGGGATCTTCCTGATCATCAGACTTAGATTCTTCTTATTTTAAAACGATTTGTTTTAACTCAAGAAAATTTTTTTGTAAGTCTGATTGCATTTTTTTCAAATTTTTTATTTCTTCTTTCTGAATTTTGATTTCAGAATGAAGATCATTGATAGAAATTGCTTTCTGTTTCATTGGTCCTTTTTCAAGGATTTCATTAAGGTTATAGGGAAGCTTTGGTAAATAAGTATTTTTCTTCTCTATATCCTTAATGCATTTCATTTTTTCTTCTTCAGACATTTGTTCTATTTTAAGAAGGATTTCTTTCTCTTCTTCTATTAGAACATAAATCTCATCAGAAGATGATTCTAAATCAATATCATTGACTTGAATTCCTTCAGTTTCATTTTCAAATGATGATTCTAAAGATGTATCCAAGATGGTAGAGAATCATTTTCATTGAATATTTGCATGATTTTCCCCATTGTTTCTTCGTCAAGATTTAATTCATTAATTTTGGTATTGATCTTACAGTGGTTAGCTGTATGACCAATTTTACCACATTTAAAACATTTAATTTCTTGTAAGACTTTCCCTTATATTTTTTATAAGGTTTGGTCTTTTCTTTCTTCTCATATTTCTTCCTAAAATTTTTGGAATTCTTTTTGAAATTCCTCTTAGGTTTCTTATGAGAAGTGCATTCCAAATATTTTGATTTCTTCTTTTTATGTTCAAAAGAAGGATCATATTGAGCATAAAACTCACCAAGGCTTTGGTGTTTTTGTCTCTGTTCATTTTTCATTTGTTTTTGTAGCCTTATGTTTGTACAAAGATTGGTCCCAATCTTGTTAACATAAGAGGCTAATTCTCCATATGAAAGTGAATCATATGGTATTTCGCCATTGTGATCTTTTTTGATTTTGTTTCTAACTTATTCACCTATTAGGTTAGGTAAACCTGCTAAAAACTTTTCTTTCCAGAAGGATTGTTTGTAATCATTTCTGAGAAGAACTCTTTGGAAGAACACATCTTTATAAGGGTGAAATTCTCCTAATGATTTACATTTCATGTTGGACAACAATTCTAGTGACCTGTCCCTGAAGTGGGATGGGTCTCCTATGAAGTGTTGGCTGATAGAATAGATTAGAGAATGAACCATATTGTGTATTGGTTTATTCTCTTCATCAACAATTTCTGACACTACTTCATCAACCTTCTATGAAGTGAGGATGAAATTTCTTTGTTCTTCATCTAGATAATTATCCCACCAGCCTCTTAATTGTCCAATAAAACCGGAAATTATCATTAAGGCGATTTGATAATCATCTAGTGAATCATTGGTCTTATCGGTGTTTGAAAACATTATCATTTGATTGAGAACATTTAATATTCTCTATTCTGAGGCTCCATCTATGTTCCATTCATAGGTAGATCTTGCAGAATATTTGTTTTGATAATTGTTTTCATCGTTTTCTTCCAATAAGAGATCAGGAGGTGTGGCTCTCTGATAATAGACTTTCTGGGGTTCTTTCCAAGAAATTCTATTGATAACATTGTTTGAAGATTTATTGATCTTAAGATTAGGTAAATCTTCCATTACTAAAGAGCCTTCTGAAACACTGTTTGTTTCAGAAAGAACATTTAATTTTTCTGAAGGAGTATCTTCAATAATAAGTCCTTTGAACATATTAGATGAAGATGATGTTTCCCTATTTTTTAAAGCTTTTAAAAATTCCTTAGAAGGATTTCTAAGAATTTCAAAAGGTTTGATTAAAGGTGCCTTAAACTTTTTATCTTCTAAAGCTTTCAAAAATTCTTTAGAAGGGTTTTTAGGCATCTTAATCTCATTGTGATCATTGTCCAAAATAACTTCAATTCTGTCCAACTGTTTACCAATAGCGTGTAAATGTTGGTTGGTGAAGTTGTTTTGTTCAATTATTTTTCTAACTCCATTTTCTTCAGTTTCTGTACTTTTGAAGGGTGCTAGAGTTATTTCATTGTTCTTATAAACCTGTTTTAATTTGGTTAAAGTAGGATGGTTAGATTGTATAATCTGACCTTCTCCTATTTGCCATTTAAAACAATGGTTTATAACATTGATTTGTTTTGGTTCCAAATAGTATTCCTAAAACCAATCGAAGAATAATATTTGGTATTCATTATCAAACATGAATTTGTAATATTCATCTTTGATTTCATTTTTGTAATTAGAAAAGGTCTTGAAATACCAATTTCTAATTTTCTCATTCTTTATCGATCCAAACTCTTTATTTAGAAAATCCCTATCAGGTTCGAAAGGTTTTTCTAAAGTGTTGAGTTCTGGATGATCTCCTATTTCCAAAAAACTAGGTTCTTCGTAAACAGGTTCATTGGGTTGTTGGTAGACCATTTTTGGTAAACCAATCTGTTCATTTACTAATCCTTTTAAAGTAGGATTAGGAATTTGTGGAGGATTTACCTGACGAGGTAAATCTTGTGGAGGTGGAGGAATAATATCCTGTGGAAGAGATAGATCTAATGATCTTCTTGAAGAAGTAGAAGACATAGATCTAATTTCCACATTATTCCTTGGAAGATCTAGAGATCTTCTAGAGAATTGTATGGTTACTTTTCCTTCTTGGTGTGTGTGTGTGTGTGTTTTGATAGAGTTTGGGAGTGTGAGTGAACCATTTTGTTGTAATATCACTCTTGTATTCCATTTTCGAAATATAGTGAATTATCTCTCCTCTGCCTGTGGTTTTTCCTGATTTGGGTTTTCCAAGTAAATCTGTGTGCGTGTTTTATTGTCTTTTGCGATTGTTTGTTTTATTCGATCATAACAAGTGATATCAGAGCCAAAGGTTTAGTTTGTGTCTCTTCTACAATGGCAACAATGAAGTATGACATTCCTTTGTTGGATCGCAACACTAGATTTTCTTGGAAGAGATGAAGAATGTTTTGTGTCGAAGATTGGAGTTTGTTGCTAATGTATGCCCTTTAGGGGTTTTGTGGAAGATGTAAAGAATGTTTTTTTTTTTTTTTTGTCAAAAATTGGAGTTTATGTTTTTTACTCCATAATTTGTGTTAAGGTGGAGATTATTAGAGTTTGTAACCCGATTTCTGTAGCCATTATTCGTAGTTACATGTTAATGAATATCTTTATACGTATATATATGTGTGTGTGTATGTGTGTGTGTGTTTGTGTATATATGTTTTGTTAGGGTTTGTGAGTAAGAGTGAACCAGTTTGTTGTAAGAACACTCATGTACTCCCTTTTCGACATATAATGAATTCTTTTTCATCTGCTCATGGTTTTTCCTTGTTTAGGTTTTCCATGTAAATCTGTGTATGTGCTTTATTGTTTTTTGCGATTGTTTGTTTTATTCAATCATAACAAGAAATTCTAGAACTTAGTTACATGAAAGGGCACAAGACTCACTCTATTCTTACTTTTAGGGATTCTTTAATTTTCTTTCTTCTCAGTTGAGTAAATATTAGATGAAAGCATAATGGCATTTTGAGCATAATTTCAAAAAATTTTACTTGAAGGTATAAATGAATTGATTAATTCTTTTTTCGTATCCTGCTATTTTATCATATGGTCAAAAGATGAAAATAGCACCCAGAAAGTAAGCATAAGGAAATAAAAACACAAAGCTTCTGGAATTGTAAAGCCAATTCTAAAACTTGAAACTAAAACAAATATTTACTGTAAGCCAAAAAAAAATCGTACCATATAAAGAATGTTTTCTATTTAGATTGAACTTTTTTAGGGTTAAATATATTAATATTTTAAGATAAAAATTTAGGATTTCTTAACAATTAATATTTTATAATTTAGTATTATTAAATTTTCATAGGCAACATAGGTACAACGTCTACTAGTATTTATTAATTGAAAAATAAAATTGATAAAGATTTTCTGTATGTACCCCACTGTAGGAGTTTTTCTTTTATTCGAATAGACAACGACTTCATTGTTTTCAAACTATAATAAACGAATACGAGTATCCAAAACTATATCTTGAAATCATAAAAATAATTTTTCTTATATACATGTGTGTCCTAACATGAAAACTTGCCACTAAAATTTTAAGGTAAATTACGCGGATCTTCCCTAAAAACTTTAGAAATTATGTGGACTCTTAGGTTTTTCAAAAGTTGGCATTTTCATCTTTCAGAAATAAGTAAAGTGCATGGATTTCTTCTAACAATGTTGAAAATTGCATGGACTCTCAGTTTTTATTCAAAAGCCAATACTTACATCCCTTAAAAATAACATGATAATAATATGTAAATTTTGCTTAGTTGGCGTTATGATTAATAAAAAATATTTAACATTTTTTTATAATAGTTTTTACATAATTAATACTTTTAGAAAAAAGGAAAAAAGAGAGTTAATTGTCATTTTGCTTCTTCTAGAATTGCACTTTAGCATGAAATAAATATATGAGAAAGGTTTTTCATTATCTTTACTAAAAATAGCATTTTAGATGATAGGTTCAAAGGGTCAAAAAAGAAATAAAAAAGAAAAAGTTTTCACTCTTTAGTATTTAAATTTTTAAATATTTTTTAATATTTATTTATTAAGCATATTACTTGTAATGACCCGTTAGAACTAAATAAAAAAATTAAATATTATCATCACGTGAACTATTAGAGATTTTTAGTGTATGTAAGTGCTGATTTTTAAAAATTTAAAGGTTCATGTAATTTATAAAGTTTTCAAGAGGTTCGCGTAATTTCCCCAAAATTTTATTATAAAAAATCTCTAATAGAAGCAGCTCTTACGTTATGTTTTATGTGGCTCATATTTACTTATTTGTGCATGACTTTTTCACCCATGTAAACGAGTAGGAGTTGCATGATAAATAATGTCTTACTAATAGCATATAAACGTTAACACAAAATCGGATGTTAAACATATCGAGTTTTATGGTTAGAAAGATGAATTAGATTATAAATGAATATTTGTATCCAAAGATACATTTTGGAATACCAGAAACAAATTTTTTAATATATAAATATATATACACTATAACACGATATGAACTCATTTATAAAATTTTATTCACCGAGAGCATCTCTTATGTTGGTTATTTTTTTTTTTTTCCATTTTTTGGGCCAAGCTCTTGTGTTGCCTATTCGGATCATTTCCAATAGACAAGGATTTGTAATGGCCCTTGTGTGAAAAGCCCGTCTAATCAAAAGATAAGCGTTTATGCATGAGAGGCCCATATGATGTTTTAGCAGCCAAATAATCTCTCTAATTGAGTTTGTGAATAAATAAATATTTAACCATAATAATAATAATAATAATAATATTGTGGAATGATCAATGACCTTATACTAAGTGCCTTTGGGGACTGTCGCATGTATGACCTTACTGAGGCCTATAGGGTCTTGTTCAAGTGGCTCCAGGAAGTGGCTGACCTGAAAGGATTCATGAACTGTTTTGGACGACACCTGCGAACTATTGGAGGAATTGATTCCCTAATCCAATGTTAAGAGGTAATTTATACTCTGAACTTAACACTAGTTATTGGAAGACCATGTGCGATGCTGCATTGTAAATTAGATGTTGGTTTATGCAATGCATATAGTTGGTAAATATAATAATAAATAATAATAACATTTTATGATTTTCTTACAAGTATTTATTATATTTTCAGGGCTTCACGGTGAGTTGTTAAAAATTCAACTTAAATAATAAGTTCTACTATGCCACTTTATATCCATTCACCTAACTTTTCTGAATGAGACAAAAGGGAAAGAGTTAGGTTTGGGTTTTTTTTTTTTTTTTTTTCGCTTTTATTTTTAACTGTGTCAAGTACTGTCTTTCCTGTTTTGCTTTGAAGTCAATAATCAAAGAAAATGCTGCAATAATTTTGTAATACTTGCAAACATAAAAGAGCAACATATATTGATCTCACAACTTCAGTTTTTGTATATATGATCTCTGCTAAGGATATCGGGGATAAACTGAAAGTTCAATTTTCAGTCTAATGATGTATATACGTGTGTCAACTCAACCACTTGTTAACCACAGCTATGGTCCTCTTCCACATTGCTCTCCAGATAAAGTTGTTTTAATGAGTTTGTAGACATCTTGGATGACCTCCATGATTTATTTTCTGCTTTAAGATCACAAAGTTTTTAACTACCACTGAAAGTTTAAGCTCGTAGATTTAGTCGGACTTTATATTTATTGCTTTTTATTTCCATTTATAACTGAGGTAATTATGAAACAGAGTGCATAGTTTCAGATTTCCTTTGTGCTTGGGATGTCCTGCTCATTTTACTTTGACCGGAAAAATCGTAAAAATTCCAACAAGGATTACACAATCATCCTTAAAAGCAGTACCATCTACAATGATACATGTAAGAATTCTAAGAGACAACTGAAAATCCAAACTTTAGAGTTTAGAGTTTAGAGATGTATGCATAGGCAAACTTTAAGATTCATGTTTCATGGCATCCAAAACAACAATTACGCAGCATTTTGCACCCTCTAACGAGCTGACAGTAATGTTATTGAGATTTCATTCGCAGACCATGATTGGCTTGAAGTTGAATCAGCAGCAGGCTTCCTTTCATTGAAAAATCCAGGTTCTTTTGGAGAAAGCAGTGCACCATCACTTGCCAGCATTAGAAACACAGATGACATGGGTGGTCTATCCTCAGGCAATTTTTGCACACATAGTAGAGCCACATGAATTGATCTCAAAATTTCAGACATATCATAAGAATCATTTATCACCAACTCATCAAGTAATTCCAAGGATCTTTTCTCCATGAATGATAGCCATGCCTAAAATTATTGAAACTTTTCTATTAGTTATGTCTGTTAATGCGTAAATTAATTGAAAGCACCAGAAAAGATTGAGACTTACATGCCCGAGAAGATTATGGTGATGTCCTGAATGCATAAATCCTCTGTTTCTCTTCCCACTTACTATCTCAAGCACCAAAACACCATAACTAAAGACATCGGATTTTACAGAGAATGCCCCATCGATGGTGTACTCTGGAGACATGTAGCCGCTTCAAGAATTTATGTACTAGAAATCATCATCTTGCATGGAGAGCCATTCAAATTTAATGAATTATAATGATAAAAAAACAACTTACTATGTTCCAACGACCCTATTTGTATTTGCTTGAGTCTCTTTTCCACCGAAACTTCTAGCTAGGCCAAAATCTGCAATTTTGGGATTCATATCAGCATCTAGCAAAATGTTGCTAGCTTTAAGATCTCTGTGAACGATCCTTAGTCTAGAATCTTGATGAAGATAAAGAAGTCCCTTAGCTATCCCATTTATGATGTGAAAACGCCTTTTCCAATTAAGCTGTTTCCGTTGTGCACGATCTACCAAGAAGAAGACATCACCACCTTTTCTTAGTACATAAGCACACAAGAAAAAAACTACAAAACTCAATTGCAAATCTTGTGAATACTAATTTTTAGAGGTTGGTGTTAGTTTGCCTTCTGTTTGCTGTGATGGCTAGTGTGATAGATCACATTCTATGTAGAGTGTGCAATGGATCATGATCTAATTATAATTACAAGGGAAGACCCATACCCATCCATTTTCAAAATTTCTCAGAAATTTTTCCTAAAAAAGCTTAATGGGGCGACATTTAGAATTGGTACTCAGTCAAAGCCTACATTATGTTTATAAGTTTAACTTTTAGATCAGCTAGTTATGGAGCAAAATTCTATTTTGTGTCAAAGTAGAATGTCCTGACTTTGAATGCATAGGATTAACCTTATAAATCAGCTAGACATGGAGTTAAATTCAACAAGCATCATTACAACTTGAAGCAATTTCCTAGGGACAAAATTCAGAGTTACTGCTCTAGAAACATATGAAAGGCAGTCGATATTGAGTGAATGAAACATGTCTTAAGATTCAATGAGCAAACCGAATATTAATGCATCCAAGCTTCTATTGGGCATGTATTCGTATATCAACATGTATTCTTTTTGGATGCAACATCCAAGGATCTTCACAAGATTTCTATGCTGAAGCTTGGCAAAGTAGGAAACTTCATTTTTGAACTCATCCATCCCTTGCTTTGAATTTACGGAGAGCTTCTTCACTGCAATTTCTTGACCATTGCTTAAGACACCCTGAAATCATTGTCGCAAATATTTGATTTCACACTAGATATTCTTCACAAAATGCAAGAACAGAAATATTATGTAAACAATCATGCACTTCTTTAGTGATATTACCTTATAAACTGGTCCAAAGCCACCTTCTCCGAGTTTGTTTTGGGTTGTAAAGTCATTAGTGGCACTAGCTATTGTTACGAAGTCAAATATAGGCGAATCTAGTTCTTCCTCATTGCTTTCAGCAGATTGGTGTCCTAGAATAGGTTCCTTGTTTGCTGCAAGCAGGATTTAAAAGGAAAAAAGTTTATTCAAGTAATTTCAAGGAGCATGCAACGATTAAGAAATGCCATATCTATGCAATACCATTACAATTCTTCTTCCTCTTTTTGAGCAAATATGTGGCTAAAGCAAATCCAAGGAATATAACTGCTGCTGTTGATACTAAGACTGCAGTTAATGCCCTTTTCTTTTGGTTGTATCCAGATAGGCCTAGAAGCAGAATTATCATATCACAAAGCAGATTGAATTAGAAAGGTGTAATCAAATCACAAATAATCACTTCCTCGAGTATTCAAAATCCCACTGTATATTATCTCATCCATCTATGGAAAGAAAGTCTTAATTTGATCAAAATTGGATCTAGTTGGACAGAAGTTTTTTATCTGTAGGTTGCAGTTCTGAAATTTATCTAGTATGCCATGATCAATACCTGGTTCTGAGGCAGACATTCTAATGTAGATATCCTGCCCATTTTCATTGTATTCCTTGATGTCAAGAAGGTCATCAAACCAAAGCAAGCATCCACTTCCATCTGAAATGTTCAAAGTAGAATATGCCATGCAAGAGCAGCTCTTCTTACAATGTCTTTCACAATCTCGCAAATTTAGAGTCTCGTTATAGGATGAATTCTTTGTATCCGGCAATTTGATGTTAAGATATGGCAAAAACTTGTCTGTTTCACATTCCAACTTTTTCTTCCTAACACATCCATTTGAAAAGTTTACCATTCCCCATTCTTCAGGATTTTTGGGTTCAAACCCCTTCAAACACCTGCATACAGGTGACTTGTTCACATTACAGGAAGCATGTGCACCACAGTATGTATAAGCATCGCAACTATCTATCGGTTCAGTATAATAACTTAACCAATCATGTGTTTGCTCACTCCTTATCATCCGGTGCACCACACCATTCGGATCCAAATACAACCTTGTTATTATTTTGCTATCCAAAAGCTTATAACTATAGTACATAGCAGTCTTATTGAACAAGAATCCAAACTTGAAGTATGGATTTGGGTTAAAATTAGGGGTACCAGTAAAGCGGATACCATTCCATGGTCCTAATCGAAACTTAATTACTGATCCCTCTGTTAACAATAGCTGTGGATATCCATTTGGATCAATCTTGAGTGCATAAATACCTGGAGAGGGATCCTCAGGGCTACTCCAAGATGTTAGATACCTATTGAAACCAAACCTCATATTCCTTCCTAACAACATCCCTTCAAGTAGATTGTCAGTAGGACAATCAAAGCTTTGCCAGAGGAAGTTACCACCTCCACATCATTCCTTATGACAAGATTTCCTGAATCCAAAAGTTGCACAACTGGACTGATTCCAGACCCCACCAAGGTTCGATTGGAAGACCATATTTCGCTTCCATTACTATTCTTAAGGATAAGAAGTCCCTGGCTAGTAAGCTTTAAAACACCCAAGGAATTAGCTAGAGGCGACTCTCTATTGGCCACCCACACAACTGTTTTTGGAGAGATGTTCTGATACCATATTCCTAGATACCATCTTGACAAATTACCCGGTCTGAAGAATCCTAGTTCAAAGATTCCATTATTAGAAACTATAGTATTGTTGTAAGTTAGGGGATCTTCTGTAGTTATTGTGTGTGGTATGCTGGCAAGTTGTGCTATGTTAAAAGAGCAAAAGTATGAAACAATGACAAAGATCCACTTTGCCATGCTGTTTTGCTCTTGAAATAAATAAAAATCAAACAAGACTATGATGAACAGGAAGCTCACGTTTAAAAATTATATGTATTCTGTATCAGACATGGAGCAATAAATGAAAAATATTCATTGACTTGCTATGTCCATATCACCATTGACCAAGACTTAAAACATCTTTCTATAAGGACGCCACCAAGGTTGAATTTCTGACGCGGCATGATTTTTTGTTTCCAGATTTATGGCGGCTATTTTTTTTTTTTTGTATGTCCTACTCTTAAAGTAATTGACAATTGATAGTTGTCCTCTGTCCTGTAAAATCATTACCTCAAAATTATAGTACTCTACCCAAAACATGGTGGTAAATCATATCTACTTCCAGAACTTTAACTTGCTGATATGGAAATTTTTAGAGTAGAGACATGCTCATGCAATACTAAGTAACACGAATTATTTACTCTTGTACTTACGGCAATTCACTCCAATACTGTTCAAAATTTAAATATAAATGAAATAAACTTACCAGGAAATTCTGTTTATTGGAAGTTCGTAAAATACAAATAAGTGCCCTGTCTTTTTTGACAGAAACTTTCCCTGTGAAACACATCATTATGTTCTGTTAAAAAATTAACGGTAGTCCATCAAGTCACGTGCCTATTTTAAAATAAAAAGCAAACCAAAACACACCTTCTCAGAACAGCACACCTCGATCAAGCACAGAACCAAAAGTCCCTTTCATAAACCCTAAAACAAACGTAACATCTCAACCATGGATCTCCATCACCGAGCCAAGACTTCGTAATCTCCATCACTGATGACAACTAAATAATACTCAATAATAAATAATATAAAAAAAATTGACTAAATCAGGAAATTAAAAAAAAAAAAAAAGATAAAAACATCGAATTGGGGTTGGTGAGAAGGCGACTATTGGACCTTGGAGCACCGACGGATACAGGTCGGCTCAAGGCAAGAAGTCGGGCTGGGTTCTGGTTTCTTCTCTCGCGGTGGCTTTCTCAGGTGGGGGGGGATGGTGATGATCGATGGGTGAGTCACAACTTTGGTTTGGTTGAATCTGTTAATCGCGGTGGTGAAGATTGTGTTTGATGGTGGTGAGCTTGGGTGGTTTCGGATTGGGGTTGGTGAGTAGTTTCTGAAGGAAGTGGGGTGTGGTGGAGCTGGATGTGATGACGATTCGGGTGGTGGTGGAGGTAATGTTTGATTTGTTAAAGATGGGTAAGCGGCGGAGATGGGTCGTTAGGTGGTGGTTTTAGGTGGCTGCGATGGGGTGTTGTTTGCTGGTTTGGGGTCGGGTGGCTAGGTTTGTTTGTGGCTGCGATGTTGTTTCCTGGCTGCGATGGATCTCTCCTTCCACAAATGTTAGACCATTGACTGACTATGATGTTTTGCTCATACACATCATTTACCCTTTGCTCAAGATTAATACTAATTAAGGACCAAATTTCAGGACTCCTTGAGCGTTTCGCATTCTAAAAAATATTTTTATATGATTCAAGTTTGTAACTTTTCTATAGTTGTTTGTAAAATTCTTAAAAGTTGTTAACAACTAGCTGCATGTGCAACCAGAGCCAAGATAATACTTTCCACTGAAAAATTTATTACAGGACAATTTATACTGAACCTTTTCTCATGTATGGAATCCTTCAGACCAAAATGATGCAAGAATTTATATCTGCTAACGACTAGACAATAGTGATGTGGTAATTTAATGAAACCAAATTATATCATGTTTTAGTTTTCTCTCTCTTTTTCCATTTATCTTCGCGTTGTTATTGTAATTTTTTTCTCATACAGGCTAAATACAAATTCATTAAAAAAAAAAAAGCACTATGTCATGGCATGGAACAAGGTTTCGTCCTACATTTGATATAAATATCACGTCAAGTAGGCTTTTATTCATGGGCTAGTAGTGATGCTAAAATTTCATTGTTGGAAATGGTTCTGGCTGGCTTGAGGAGTGTTAAGTTTAATACCTCAACTATCTAATCTAAAAGTTTGAATTCATAGATATGATGTGAGCTATTATATATATTGTAAGGAATTGATTTGTTATGTGTTCACCAAGCGTTGAAGAACAGAGAAGTAGTTTCTGTTGAAGAAGAAAGTGGAAATGAAAGTTTGGTTCTCCATTCTGTTTTAGTTTGTTTGGATACAAGATACATATACTATTCTATTAGCCTATTACAAACTGACAAATGTCAAGCACATAAATTAAAGAAACTAAGTATATAAAACTAATCTGATTTGATATATCCTCATATTCCCCTCTCAAGTTGGATGTTTATGGAGAGACAACTTGGAGCAAAGATGTTGCAGTAAAGGAGCTTTGGAGGAAATGTGTTGAACATTAAGAAAACCACCCTGAATATGATCACAAACAAAGTGAATATCAATATTGATATGTTTTGTTTGTCCGTGTAGACATGGGTTGGATGCAATCAATAGAGTAAAACGATTATCACAAGACAAAGAAAGAGGAAGTGAAACATGAACGTACAGATCGCGTAAGAGATATGAGAGCCATAAAAGTTCTTTGGTTGCAAAGGCAAGACTGCGGTGCTCAACTTCAGTGCTAGAGTTGGAGATGGTGCTTTGTTTCTTAAATTTCCATGAAATTAAGGAAGTACTCAGCAGCATACAATAACGAGAAATCGACTTGCGATCATGTGTATTAGCAGCCCAATCAACATCACTAAAACCACTTAAAATCAATGGACTATTAGAAAAATAGAAAAGCCCCAAGTCAACCATGCCTTTGAGATTGCACAACAAATGAAAAGCAGCACACGAATGAGAGACGCAAGAATGTGCAACAAACTAGCTTAAGCAATGAACGCCAAAGGTAATATCAGGCCAAGTCATAGTGGCATACAAAAGTTTACCAATTAAACGTCTATAAAATGATGGATCATCAAGCAAATCTCCTTAATCCACAGAAGCCTTAAACCTATGAGGCAAAGGTGTCAAAGCAAGCTTAGCAGCTAGTAACCCCGCATCAATTAAAACGTCAATAATGAACTTACGTTGATTGATAGAAAGACCGTCCCCTACATGACAAAGCTTGAGACCCAAAAAAGTATCTTGCTAGCCTAAGATCCTTGATTGTAAATGTATCATGTAAGCCTTTCTTTAAAGCTGAAACACCCAAAGAATTAGTGCCTATAATGAACATATCATCTATGTATAATAACACAACAAGAGAACCAGCTGAAGAAAACTTTATATACAAAGAGTGATCATGAGGAGATTGAGCAAAACCATGTGAAATCTAGTAATTAGAAAGCTCAATATTCCATTGGCGTGCAGCTTGCTTATGGCCATATAAAGAGCATTTAAGATGGCAAACTTGTGATGAATGAGCTTTAGTATAACTATGTAGGGGAAGCATATAAATCTCTTCATCTAAACGACCATGAAGAAAGGCATTATTTATATCAATTTGATAAAGTGGCACTTAGAACTTGCAACAACAGCTAGAACCACTCGAACAAAATCTAGCTTCACAGCAGGGGAGAAAGTTTCATTATAATCCTCTCATTCAATTTGAGTAAATCCCTTAGCAACTAACCAAGCTTTGTAGTGTTCAACACCCCATCAGGCTGACATTTAACTTTGTAAACCCACTTCGAACCAATTGCTTTCTTACCAAGAGGAAGAGAAGTAAGCTCTCATGTATCTTTTACTTCTAAAGCATGTAATCAATGTTATATAGCATCAACCCATTCTTGATGTTTAGTTTCCTATAAACAAGAAGATGGTTCTCGTATTGTTAAGATATTAGCAAATCATGCAACATAACCATGTGGGTAAGACGCAAAAGAATGTGGGTTGAATAAAGGGCATAAAGATTTTGAAGAAAAGTCCAAAGGAAGGGTAGAATCAACGAAATGAACAAAGTCTTGGATCCATCTTTGTATTTGTCTAGTTCTAGTTGATCTTTGCAACACAATGTCATCAAGGGAAGGTTCAACAACAGACATATGTGTATCATTTTGAGTATCAACAGTAGGGATAGCAGACTCAGAATAACCATGACATAGAGGAACATGTAGATGCAGAAGAGCAGAAATTTCCATGTCAGATAAAGCATTTTCTTTGAAAGGAATATGAGCTTCAAAGAAAACAACATCTTGAGAGACACATATTCTTGTGCTCAAGATCATAAACCTTATAATCACAATTAGCACGATCATAACCAAGAAAACACATCGTGCATTGTGGGGGTTAAATTTGTCATTGGTTGGTATGTGCTTCCGAGCAAAACAAAGGCAGCCAAAAACTTTTAAGTGGTCATAGGATGGAGGTTTACCAAACAATTTCTAAATGGTATTTCTAACAAAGAATTGAAGTAGGCAATCGGTTTATAAGAAATGTGACTGTAAGAATACATTCCCCCAAAATTCTTTTGGCAAATTTGTATGCAATCGTAGAACCCTTGCAATGTCAACTAAGTATCTATGTTTTCTCTCAACCTTCCCATTTTGTTGTGGTGTATAGGTTATTTTGCGTTGATGTATAATTCCCAAAAAATGAAACAAAGACTAACATGATGTGGATAGAAATTCTCCTCCATTATTCGTGTTTAGGACAAATATCAAAGTGGTTAGAGATGCATTTAAAGAAATGACTAAAAAGAGAACTTGCTTGAGACATATGATGTATCAAATAAGTCCATGTGGACCTAGTACAATCATCAAGAATTGTAAGAAAGCATTTAGCATCAGACAAGGTTGGGATATGACAGGGTTCCCAAACATCTATATGAAGTAAATGAAAAGGAAAAGAAGAAATAGATTCACTACAAGTAAAAGGAAGTCTATGAAATTTAGCCAACTGACAAGTATTACAAACAAAATCCTTGTATTGAAGACCTTGAAAACTTTTATATTAATCCTATTAAAAAAGATAGTGCTGCTATTAAAATAATATTGATTCTATTAAATCTAGAAAGAGAAATTGTAATCTTCCTAAAATAATCGCATGTCTTTTTTTTTTTTTTTTACCTGCACCAATAATTTAATCCTATTATGCGTCCTACATCAGTAATAAAAATGATTTTCAAAACATATTTAAAATTGCAATTATTATCCGCGATTTTCAAAAGTATATACGCTATCCTAAATTACAATTTAAACAAGCAATTTTTGAGTAAAATAAAAAATCACCTGTCTAATATACGATTTTGCAATAATAAATTTTTTTGTAACAAATTGTAAACATGCAAATATCTCGTAAAAAATAATAATAATAATAATAATAATACCTTCTATGTTCTATAAAAATAAAATAAAATAAATAAGGAAAACCATAACTTAAATCCATCATTAAAAAGAAAATTTAAAATATTTCCTTATTTATTTCTTTTTCCTGTCTCATCTCTTTGTATGTCTTAGTTCTCAATCTATGGAAGATGTTATATGAGATAAATCTTGAATGAGATATAAGATATAATGCCTGTAGATTTTGATATTCAGAAATTTAATATTATAAGGTGGAATACAAAAATTTACCGGTTCCCTATGCTGTAACTCCAGCTCCAGAATTAGAGATTGCAAACCAGGTAGTATGCAAACAGTTGCAAGGATTTTGTAATAATTGCAAACATAATATAGCAACATAGATTTGTCTCACAACTTCAGTTTTGATATACATATGACCTCCATTGAGGATGCTGGGAATAAATTGAACACAACTGTTATAATTATACCACTTGTTAAGCACAACTGTGGTCCTATTCCACATTACTATCCAGCAGTTCTTACGGATAAAGTTGCTTCAACATGTTTGTAGCCTTAATAAGAAAGATTATGTGTTCAAGCTTTTGGATGACCTTTATGATATGTTTCCTGCATCAAGATCACAAATTTCTTTTGCCAACATTAAAAGTTTAAACTTCTTGATTTAGTTTAACTTTATATTTATTACCTTTTAACACTGAATAGCTGAGTCAGAGTAAACAGAGTGCATAATTGCAGATTGACTTTGTCCTAAGGATGTCCTGCTCATTGTACTTTGACAGGAAAAATCAAATAAAATTTCAGCAAGAATTATACATTAATCCTTAAAGGCAGTACCAACTAACCAAAATTGCTACATTTAAGTGTTTATGGCTGTATGTATGGCCATACTTTAAAATTAACACTTCAAGACATTCAAACCAAAATTATGCAGCATTTTGTGCCCTCTAACGAGGAGATAGTAATGTCATTGAGATTTCATTCGCAGACCATAATTGGCTTGAAGTTGATTCAGCAGTAGGCTTCCTTTCATTGAAAAATCCAGGTTCTTTTGGAAAAGGCAGTGCACCATCACTGCCTAGCATTAGAAATACAGATGACATAGTTGGTCGGTCCTGTGGCAATTTTTGCACACATAGTAGAGCCACGTGAATTGATCTCAATATTTCAGATACATCATATGAATCATTGATCACAAACTCATCAAGTAATTCCAAGCATCTTTCCTTCATGAACAACAGCCATGCCTAAAATAATTGAAACTTTTGTGTTAGTTATGTATTTTAGCACCTAAATTAATTTAAAACAACAGGAAAGATTGAGACTTACATGCCGAGAAGATTGTGGTGGTGTTCTGAATGCATAAATCCTCTGTTCCTCTTCCCACTCACCATCTCTAGCACCAAAACACCATAACTAAAAACATCGGATTTCATAGAAAATACCCCATCAATGGCATACTCCGGAGACATATAGCCACTGCAAGAATTTAATGAATTATAATAACCTTGCATGCTGAGCAACTCGAGATTAATGAATTATAATGATCAAAAAGAGCTTACTATGTTCCAACGACCCTATTTGTATTTGCTTGAGTCTCTTTTCCTCCAAAACTTCTAGCTAGGCCAAAATCTGCAATTTTGGGGTTCATTTCATCATCCAACAAAATGTTGCTAGCTTTAAGATCTCTGTGAACAATTCTTAGTCTAGAATATTGATGTAGATAGAGAAGTCCCCTAGCTATCCCATTTATGATGTGAAATCGCCTTTTCCAGTTAAGTTGCTTCCGCCTTGTGGGATCTGACAAAACCATGACATCACCACCATTTTTTACATGAGCATACATGATAAAACCACATAACTAATGACAAATCATATAAATACTAGTTTATAGAGTGCTGGTGTTACTGTTTGTTCTGTGTGCTGTGATGGCTAGTGTGAAGAGTGTGAAGAGTGTGAAGAGTGTGAAGAGTGTGAAATGCATCATGATCTAATTATTGTTTACAAGGGCAGACTCATAGCCATTGTCAAAAGTTTTGAAGAATTTTTTGCTTAAAAGGCTTAATGGTGTATCACTTAGGATAGTTAAGCACTAAGAGCTTACATCAGTCTTTAAGTTTAAAAATTTAGATTTGTTGGCTATGGTGAAAAATTCAATACAGTATCAAAGTAGAATGTACTGACTTCGAGTTCTTGAGATTAATCTTATAAATCAGCTAGAGATGGAGTAAAATTCAACAGGCATCATCACAACTTGAAGCAATTTCCTTGGAACAAAATTCACAGTTACTGCTCTAGAAACACTTGAAGGCAATTGATATTGAATGAAATGATGAAACATGTCTTGAAATGCAGGGAGCAAACCAAATATTAATGCATCTAAGCTTTTATTGGGCATGTATTCATATATCAACATGTATTCTTCTTGTATGCAGAATCCTAGAATCTTCACAAGATTTCTATGCTGAAGCTTGGCAATGTAGGAAACTTCATTCTTGAACTCATCCATCCCTTGCTTTGAATTAACAGAAAGCTTCTTCACTGCTATTTCTTGACCATTGCATAAGACACCCTGCCAATCATTGTGGCAAACATTTGATTTCACACACGAAATTTCACTTAAAGTGCAAGCATAGGAATATTATGTAAGCAATCATGCACTTCTTTAACGAGATTACCTTATAAACTGGTCCAAAGCCACCTTCTCTGAGCTTGTTTTGGGTGGAAAAGTGGTTGGTGGCACTAGTTATGGTTGCGAAGTCAAATATAGGCAAATCTAGTTCTCTCTCATTGCTTTCAGCCAATTGGACTCCTATAGTAATTTCCTTGTTTGCTGCAAAAAGGATTAAAGGAAGTTGATATTAATGAGTTGCAGGAGCATGCAATGATCAAGAAATGCCATATCTATAACAATAGCAGTACCATTTTTCTTCCTCTTTTTGAGAAAATACATCACAAAAGCAAACCCAAGGAAAATAACAGCAGATGTTGATACTAAGCTCGCAATCAATGCCCTTTTCTTTTGGTTGTATCCTGAAAGGCCTAGATGCAGAATTGTTGCAGCACAAAGCAGATTCAATTAGAAAGGTGTGAACAAATCACAAACAATCACTTATTCAAGTATTCAAAATTTCACAACATATTATTTCATCCATGCATAGAAAGGAGATCTTAATTTGATCAACATTGGGTCTAATAAGATAGAAGTTTCTCATCAGTAAATTGTAGTTATAAAATTTATGTAAAATACAAGATCAATACCTGGTTCTGAGGCAGACATTCTAATGTAGATATCCTGCCCATTTTCATCATATTCCTTGATGTCAAGAAGGTCTCCAAACCAAAGCAAGCATCCACTTCCATCAGAAATATTTAAAGTAGACTACGCCATACAAGAGCAGTTCTTCTTACAATTTGTCTCACAACTTCACAGATTTAAAGTCTTGCTATACCATGAATCTTTTGTGTCTGGCAATTTGATGTTAGAATATTTCAAAAACTTGTCTGTTCCACATTGCAATTGCTTCTTCCTAACACATCCATTTAAAAAATTTACCATGGCCCATTCTTCAGGGAACTTGGGTTCAAACCCCTTCAAACATCTGCATACAGGTGACTTGTTCACATTACAGGAGGCATGTGCACCACAATATGCATAATCATCGCAACTATCTATCGGTACTGTAATATAAGTTAACCAACCATGTGTTTGATCAGTCCATATTAACCGTCGCGCCACACCAGTTGGATCTAGCTGTAACCTTGTAATTAATGTGCTATTTAAAAGCTCATAACTATAGTACATAAAGGTTTCGTTCAACACGAATTTGTACTTAAAGTATGGGTTGGGGTTTAAATTAGGGGTACCGGTATACCGAATACCATTCCATGGTCCTACCCGGTACTTGATGTGCGATCCCTCTGTCAATAACACCTGTGGATATCCATTTGGAACCATCCTGTATGCATAAATACCGGGAGAAGGATCATCAGGGCTCCTCCAAGATGTTAAGTACCAATCAAAACCCGACCTTATATTCCTTCCTAACAACATACCTGCAAGTAGGTTATCAGTAGGATAATCAAAGCTTTGCCAAAGGAAACTATCCAAGTGACCAACTTTTGCATCATTCATTATGACAAGATTTCCTGAATCCAGAAGCTGCGCAACTGGATTGATTCCAGACCCCACTGAGGTTTGAGTGGAAGACCATAATTTGCTTCCATTACCATTCTCAAGGATAAGAATCCCCTCATTAGTAAGCCTCGAAACACCTGAGGAATCAGCTAAAGGCAACTCTCTATTGGCCACCCATACAACTGTTTTTGGAGAGATGTTTTGATACCATATTCCAAGATACCATCGCAATGAATTACCTGGTTTAAAGAATCCTAGTTCAAAGTTTCCATTATTAGAAACTATAGTATCGTTATAAGTTAGAAGATCTTCTGTAGTTATTGTGTTTGGTAGCATGGCAAGTTGTGCTATGTTAAATGAACATAAGTATAAAGCAATAGTAAAACTCCACTTAACCATGCTGCTTTGCTCTTAAAAGAGATAAAATCAAACAGAAGTTAAATGAATTTGGTACTCATAATTGGCAGTTCACGTTTGAGAATAAGAATCAATCTATAGTATTTATTATTTGTCACACTTGGAGTAATAAAAGAAAAATATTCATTGACTTGTTATGTTTATAACACCATTGACCAAGACTCAAACATCATTCAACAAATCCCACTAAAGTTGAATTTCTTACACGGCATGATTTTCTATTTCCAGTTTTTTTGCACAATGTTAGTCCACACCATATCTATAAATCTAAACTTTTAGATAAGATGGTTGTGATACAAACCTAAACATATAGTACTTTGAAAAATAGCTTACTATTTATTTTATTAGATAATTAGTATTACATGCCTAATCAAAAAATATAACATTGTATTTCTCAATGATTTGGGGCTGTTTAATTCATCTATTTTTTGTATGTATCTTATTTGTTTATCATATGTGTCTGTTTTGTATATCCAACAGGGCCCTTCAAATAATTGACAATCGATAATTATCCCTTAACCTCTATATCATTGCTCATATGATTATACTATATATACGATATGGAATGGTAGAATATATCTACTTCCAGAACTTTATCTTGCAGAGATATATGGGAATTTTTAGATTATATCTACATTTTTTTTGTATTTTAGAGAATTGTTCTGAATTTAAAAGTAAGATGGTGATTATTTATAAATGATTTTAGTAATTTCAGAGAAGAATCTCTCATTTTGAGTTCGGTTCTCTGCCACATGATGGCCTTCAAGACATCAATTTCTTAACGCAGAATCCACTGGAAGCGTTGAGTGCATTTAGTTTGAATAATCAATTTAAGAAAATTTTCCAGTCCTTATACTGTATTTTCTTGTTTCTTTGCATTATGTCATAACATAGTGCATGACAATGACCTGGTTTTGAATGTTCAACTGCTGTATATGACTGGAAACTAAACTAACAGTGTCATAACTTTGTTCAAATATGGTGCTAACTTCTAGATCAGGGCTGAGCAAGACTTTCTTCAATTTTTTGCATCATTTAGGCCCACATGCATGAATCCTTTTGATAGTGATTATGCCCTAGGCCAATTACTGGATATTGTCATTTGATATTTATATATATTTATATATATAAATAAACAGAGGCATTTCTTTTGTATTGTTTGCATATTTATTTTATAATAGAAATCCATGAATAATTTATTATTCTAAATGTTCCTATCTCATATGATATTATGGAATAATAATGAATTAAATCTAGTTTGATTTTTTATTTGTAAACATGGGATGTCTATTTGTATGGTGATACAAAAAAACTCATAGGCACATATTAGATGACTGGTGCTGAACTGACCCACTATGAGATCACTACATGGAATATTGTCATAAGTGATTTTCATAATAATTATGTCAATGTATCCTTAGACCTGAAATCACCATAGGTTCCAACATGAGAAACGTTATGTTTCAACTCAATCAAACGTTGTCTTTAACCAGATAATTATAAAGGTTAAGTTTGGGCATAATGTATATCATGTAGAGGAAGTTGAGTGATTAAGATGGGATTTGTCCCTCTCGTTATGAGAGATATCTTTGCGCCTCTCGATAAGTGAGACTGAGAAATGCATGGCCATGCTCAAATGAATTGATAGTGTGTTCAATTTCATTTGTATTATCAGATCACTTGGAAATCGAGAAATGATAAGATTGAACAATATAAGAATGATCATGTCTTATGTTCAATCTAGATATCATGTGACAAAAGGATAATGACATAAATTATAGATCAGACAAAAATCGAATTGCTGATATTCACCTAATTTGGGTAGACATAATGTCTTGCTAGAGACCAATGATGTCTTGTGGTCTAAAAGGTGTTTAGGACTTACTACCAACATTAGGTGTACCTACGGAGTCACACACAAAAGAACGAATGAAATATATTATGGGTTTATATTTAAACCTATAGGAATTATTATATTTATTATTCTTAAATAGTTTAAGAATAATAAATGATTATGACAGATAATTAATATTTAATGAAATAATGTATTTTATAAAATATTAAATAAACATCTTATCATATTTATTTTCTAGGATTTCTTTAGGGTTTCCTACATGTCTATATATATATATATATATATATATATATATCTCTATAGACAGCCTTTTAGGTCAGACTCTTTGACGTCACATTAGACGACACGAATTGGATTTGTGTTCTTGAGTACTAGCACACAATCGTTCGCGTGTGGATACCGTAGAGGGGATTGCAAGACTGCGGTTCCTACAAATCGAATCTGCTGATTGTTTTGAAAGCATCAATATAAGATATATTCAAGAAACCTTTTTTTTTTTTTTTTTTTGGTTTAGATCTAATCAAGAAACATGGATACTGGTATAAGGTTTTCGTTTTTCCGCTGTGTTTTAACAAAATTTTCGAAATTTTGTATCAATAAAACCTTACAGCTTTCACATTATTTCTCTCAGTATGCACTATTAAATTAGAAGGAGAAAGTATATTCATGATGCAGAAACTAAAAGAGATAGAATGGACATAGTCAAATAGGAAATGATGGTCAAAGAACATGTCTGTTGATTTTTAGTTAGTTAGATATGGTTGTAACATGTGTGTGTCTTCTGGAAGTTTAATAAATAGACATGAAAAGTTTCTGGCGTGAAAACTCCAACCTTGATGTTGTGTGTCAATGAGGAATGATGGATAAGTTACAACTGTAAATGCAAAAGAAACTAGAAAATTAAAAAACGATGTGGAACGGTTTTGGAGGATTAACATGAGAAATTTAAAATTCATATCAGATGCAAAGTTAAAAAATAATAGTTTATGATACTGACCACTCAGATTTTGGAGGATTATTCTGTAACTAAAATAAAGTTTAAAATCACAATTGAATTTTTAGGTGAGCTGGACATTATTGTTAAAGAATTCTGCATTGTCTTGTAGTCCCTTAAACCATTTTAACATGATGGGCTTTAATACTGCACTTTCTTAACTTAGATTAACTCAAGAAAATAACTATCATATGGACAAGTATGACCTCTTTTTGATCGGCAAGAATCTGCAGATGGTGTCTACCATACGAAATTGATGGAGAATTCAACATCTTAGCTAATGCAGCTGATTTATACGCAAGTGAAATATCTGGTCCCAACAACTTGTCTTGATTAGTTTGAAGTTTCTCCTTCCACAAATTTTATAACATTAACCAACTATGATGTTTTTCTCATACACATCATTTACCCTTTGCTCAAGATTAATATGAATTCCGGTACCAAATTTCATGACTCTTTGAGCATTTCACATTTTAAAATGGTTTTATATGATTCTCTGAGCAGCTTACCTCTCAGTCCAAAATGGAGATCATTAAATAGTAATTTGTTTTCAATTTCGTAAGTTTTCTATAATTGTTTGAATAATTCTTAAAAGTTTTTAACAGTTGACTGCATGTGCGATCAAGCCATGATAAAACCTCCATCCAAAATACGTTACAGGACAGTTTAAATTGAACCTTTTCTCATGTTTCAGAATCACTCGGATAAAAATGATGCAAGAATTCATATCTGCCAACAACTGGACAAAAGAAATTGGTAATTCCATGAAATGTTTTTATTCTCTCTCTTTTCTATATATCTTCACTGTTATATTGAAATCTTTCCACACACAAGGCTAAATGCAAATTCATTAAACAGCAGAACTATGTCATGTCAAGGAAAAAGGTTTAGTCCCACATTCATGTCAAATGGGCTTTCATTGATTGGCTAAGAGTGACGTTGAAATTTCATTGCTGGAAAATGGTTAAGGCTGGCTTGAAGATGAATCGTCTTGGATCAGATTTCATTCGTTAAAGAAAGCGGGTCTTCTGGTGGTGGCAGAGGATTTTCGCTTGCCAACATAAGAACTACCGAGGACATACTTGGTCTGTGATTTCGCTGTACACATAGAATCACCAACATGTATTCATCTCAAAACTTCAGGTTTATTAGAGGAGTTCCCATTGGATGATCAAGCAACTCGATGGACCTGTCTTGTGTATAGAGTCACCAAGCCCGAGAAAAAGATGGATAAATCTTTGCACCAGTTTTTCTTCGCACTTGTATTAGCGTAAAATTTGATACCACCTCAATTTGATCCAAAGCTTTTATAAGAATAATTTGTGGTATCAAATCTAGTATGCTATTATGGAGGTTCTAAATTCAAGACTCTTTCATCCAAATTTGTTTCCAAGTGACGAGTTTCTGTCAGTATTGGTAAAACTTTCACAAGTGCCCTAACCAAGTTTGTTTGTTCTTTTTTTTTTTTTTTTTTTTATGGTACAAATGCACTAGAGTATTCATAGAGTAATTTTGGAATACTTCAAAATTGCACAGCTAAGCCTTATCCTGGTCAATGTGATGCACTTGTTGCTATATCTACAAGTTTAAACTATTGAATGAGCAGCCTTAAGGCAGTAAATCTAACGAGAAGAAGAAAAATAATCTCTTCCATGTCCAAGAAGGTTGTGGCTGTGTTGAAGCTTAGCAACGTAAGGAACTTCATTCTTGAACTCACCCAACCCTTGTGTCGAGTTTTTCCTAGGCCTCTTGATTGCAATTTCTTGGCCATCTCTTAACCTTCCCTGCACATTTTCTCTTGGCAATGACTACATTCTGTTCAAATAGCAAAGATTTCAGGAGTTGGGTATGCTTTCAGTTAAGGACATGGCTCAAGAATCTATTTAATGGGCAATTTACTGCAAAATCAAAGCTACCACCCTTTGCATTTTTCCTTACAATAAGATTTCCAGAATCTAGCAGCCGGGAAGCTGAACTCATTCCATACCCCAATGAGTTTCTATTGGAAGACCATTTTGCTTCCATTACCAAGGATAAGAACTCTCCAGCCAGTAAACCTTAAAATACCTGAGGAATTGGCGACTCTCTATCAGCTACCCAAACAATTGTTGTTGGAGAGACGTTCTGATACCATATTCCTGGATATCATCACAAAGAATTACCCGGTTTGAAAAATCCTTTCCATTATGTGAAACTAATAGTTTTGTTATAAATTAGGAGATCTTCTAAAGTTATTGTGTTTTGTATACTCGCATGTCCTGCTATGCTAAAAGAACAAAACAATAAAACTCTACTTCACCATCCAGTATTGCTCTTAAAGAACAAAGATTAAAAAGCAGTGAGATGAATTTAGATCACAAAACAGGCAGTTCAAATTTAAGAATTATATTTGTTCTCATGCCTACTTGAAGTAATTAATGAAAAATATCACCACCAAGAAAACCAAGACTTAAACATCATCCAGCAATTAGGGACACTATTATGGCTCAATTTCTTAAAAGACATGATTTCTTATTTCAGATTTGTTCACACAATATTGAAACTGAACTTTATAGTTCTTTGAAATACAACTTACTGTTTACTTTGCTAAATGATTACTATTGGATGCCTGATCTCAATTTTTTTGTACTTCTTAAAGTTTTGATACATGAGTTTGCTTTGTATCTGTTTTGTATATTCAACAGGGCCTTTTAAGTAATTGGCAATCGATATTTTTACTTTAACCTATGAATCATGCCTCAAACAACGATTGTACAATATCTACTTCCTGAACTTTTGCTTGCTGATATAAAATGATATATGGGAACTTCAGAGTAGAGAGATGCTCATACAATTCTTAGGTACACAGATTATTCATTCTTCTATGTACAGCAATATAATTTGATATCATTCAAAATTTAAATCGAAATGCGATTAACTTAGCAGGAAATTCTGTTTATAGGAAGTCCATTATATTTTATCTTTATGGATTTCTTTAATCTATTTATTTATCTACTGTTTTATAAGATATAATCATCGTTGTGTGGAAGGATGATGGACGATCAAAAGAGTAAAATTAACGTGGGAAGACCAAGTATACTTATGAGGATGGATTTCATCAGTTTATATATAAGGCAAGGGAAAATTGGATCTCTTATAAACATATCTAAGTTTGTTTTTCACTTTTTTTTTGGCTAAAATCTAAGTTTGTTTATGCTAGAAGAATAAGCAACAAAGGCAGTAATCTGTCTTTTATTTATTTATACATGGTGTAACACGTTTATGTCTTTTAGAAGTTTGAAAAGTGGACACGAAAAGTTTTGAACGTGAAAAATCTAACCTTGATGTTGTGTCCAACCCATGTGTGTCAGGTCTCCACTCACCTGAAACTTTGAAATTTGACCTCCATTTGATTTAGGACATGAGCTACAATATAACAAGAATGAAACATGATTATGAAATTAATATTGGTTTATGATACTAAACACCCAAATTTCGGAGAACTATAATGATGCCAAAATAATGTTTAAATACAGAATTGATTTTTCAGATGAGTAGGTCATTATTTATAAAGAATTTTGATAGGTTTATAGCGAGAGCTCTCAGTTTGGTTTCAGATCTCTGCATTGTTGTGTTGTTGTCTATTAAACCAATTCCACATAATGTTCCCCTCAAGACTAGTATTTCTTAACTCTGACTCCTCTAGAGGTGTTGAGTGCACCTGATTTGAATAATTAACTCAAGACAATAGCTGACATGGACAAGATATGACATCTTGTGGATCAGCAAGAAACTGTAAGATGACGTTGAATCCAAAAATGATGGAGAACTCAACATCTGTGGCTAATGCAGTTGACTTATATCCCTGTGAAATATCTGTTCCCAACAACATTTCTTTACTAGCTCGAAGTTTTCCTTGACCAACTGGGATGTTTCGCTGATACATGTCATTTAGCCTTTGCTCAACATTAATACTGATTAAGGTACAAAATATCAGGACTTTTTGAGCATTTCAATAATTCTATATGATTCCGTGACTGGCCATGCATCCTTTCAATCTACAATGGAGATCTTCAATCTGTGATTTGTTTTGAAGTTTGTAACTTTACTATAGTTGTTCAAAAACCTTCAGAGTTTGTAACAACAGACTGCACGTGCAACCATGGCCATGATAATAACTTCCATCCAGAAGACATTATGGGACAGTTTAAACTGAACCTTTTCTTATGTTTAAAATTATTCAGACCAAAATGATGCAAGAATTCATATCTGCTAACATTCAAACAATAGCACTATGCCACAGGAGGAACAAAATGTCAAATGGGCTTTATCGACCAGTTAATAGTGACATTGAGATTTCATTGCTGCAAAATGGTTCAGGCTGGCTTGAAGATGAATCATCTTGGACCAGTTTTCTTTCATAAAGAAACCAGGCTCTTTTGGTTGTGGTAGAGGATTTTCGCTTCCAAACATAAGATCCACTGTGGACATACTTGGTCTGTCTGCTGGATTTCGCTGTACACATAGAAGACCAACTTGAATTGATCTCAAAACTTCAGCTTTATTATAGAAGTCTCCAATTAGATCATCAAGGAATTCTATGGACCTGTCCTGTGTATAAAGCCACCAAGCCTGTGAAAAATATGGAGCAATTATTAGCACCAGCTTTTGTTCATTCATGTATTGGTGTTAAATTTGATACCACCCCCAATTTGATCAAAATCTTTTAGAAGATTAAGTAGTGGTATAAAATTTAATACAATATCAAGAAGGTTCTGAATTCAAGTGCCATTGTCACATTTTATTCAAATTTGCCTTTCCAAGTGACAAGTTTCGATCATGATTTGTTATAGTTTCACAAGTGCCTTTTGTTTTCTTCATTTATTATTATTTATTTTTTTTTTTTTTTGTTTTTGAGAAATGAACATAGAGTGATCACATAAAAAAGGTATAATTTTGGCAGCTCTTCAAGATTGCACAAACATAACCCAAGTCTTGTTTAATGTGATGTTCTTTTTGCTATGTCTATAAGTTTAAACTTTTAAATAAGTTGACTTAAGGCATTAAATCCAACTAGAAGAAGAAAAATGAACTCTTACGTGTCCAATAAGGTTATGATTGTGATCTGGATGACTAAATGCCCTGTTTCTAGTGCCACTTACTATCTCAAGAACCAAAACACCATAGCTAAAGACATCTGAATTTGGTGAGAAAACTCCATCAATTGCATATTCAGGAGACATATAGCCACTGCAAGAGTCAGTATCCATCTATGAGTTATAATCATCATTGTTGTTAGCATAAATGTAGTAAGTAATGAAAATTCGAAATACTTACTATGTTCCAACCACTCTTTTTGTATTTCCTTCCCTTTGATTTTCCCCAAAACATCTAGCTAACCCAAAATCAGAAATTTTGGGATTCATCTCATTATCCAACAAAACGTTGCTAGCTTTGAGATCTCTATGAATTATTCTTAATCTAGAATCTTGATGAAGGTAAAGCAGGCCTCTAGCAATCCCATTGATAATGTGAAAGCGACTATCCCAGTTTAGGAGATTTCGTCGAGTTGGATCTACAATTGAAAGAGCAGAGAAAGAACATTATGTTCCATTATTAGCCATGCAATCCTAACCACGTAGAGAATTTAATGGCCAAAAAAAGAAAATTTGCACTGTGTTATTTAGACAAACCAAAAATGAAATAGTCAAGGCCTTTGTTTGGCATGTATTCATAGATCAGCAAATTTTCCTCCCCAATGCAGCATCCTAGAAGCTTCACAAGGTTTCTGTGTTGAAGCTTTGCAATATAAAGAACTTCATTCTTGAACTCATCCAATCCTTGTGCTGAGTTCTTCCTAAGCCTCTTGACTGCAATTTCTTGGCCATCTCTTAACCTTCCCTGCACATTTTCACTTCAATAACTACATTCTGCTCAAATAGCAAAGATTGAAGAGTTGGGTCTATTTTCTGTTAAAGACACAGCTTATGAATCTAGCTAACAGGTGATTTCTGCAAAATCAGTATTTAAAACGTCTAATCTAGCTAACAACTCTTTTGATAGAGTTGTGATGATTAGCACTTGGAAGGCTCATTTAATAGGCTCTTCGATCTCTAAAGAATTGCAATGGTACAATTGCTTACTGTCTTTTGACTTCTACATAGAGCAATTACACATGCTGCTAATTCCATCATAATTAAAAATAGAAAGCACCTGATAAAAGTTGAAAATGGATAGTCTAAGTAGAATAAACAGTGCTATCACACACATTTGTTAAGATACTAAAAACCCAAAAAGGTGTTCATGACATTTTGCTCATATCCTTGTGAATACTTTTTCAAGTTCTTGCTATGCTATATGCCATTTGGTCATGTAATAATTTTGTTTCCAGAGGTCACTAGCTAGTAGCTTGGACTGTAGATTCTGCAATAATTGCCTTATGTGGCTTTCACCCTAATGGAAAAATCAAATGAAACAATTAATGTATTGTTTGTTTCTTCAAGAAAAAACTGAGCAAATAAATCAAAACCTTGTAGACTGGTCCAAAACCACCTTCTCCAAGTTTATTTCCAAGAGAAAAATCATCGGTAGCAGCAGCCAGTGGCCAAGTCAAATAATGGCAGCTCTAGATCTTCCTGTTGATTTTCATAACTTTGCACTGCTCCCCCTGACTTAACTTCCTTGACTGCCATGAAGCAAAAATTAAAATCCATCAGGATAGCGAAAAACTTTTTGCTTCTGTACGGTATTGAAAATTTGGTTTTTGGACAAGTACATATGTAAATATGATGGCTTTATTGCTGTGGTAAAAATTCTCTTTACCTTGTCGATGCTTTTTCAAAATACAAATCATTAGGCCACCACAAAGAGAAAGCACTACATTGGCAGCACCAATGCAAGGATCAACTTTTCTTTCTCCAATCTGGATTTTATTAACCCTGAAAGAAGTGAATGGAAGTGTACAGAACTAGAAAACAGGAGGGAAACAAAAGGAATTGAGATAATTACAAGTAAGTTGATGCACTTTCAGGCCCACTTGCAGGATGATGTATGCTTTTGCTGGTGTAAACAAATGATGAACGTTACATCTAAGTGGTAAGAAAAAGTGTATGTTTTAAGTGAGACAAATAAATTATGAGCACAATTCGAGTCATACATATTAACATCCGATTAACATGCTTTAAGTCACTTATATGCATTACTTTGTGGGAAGGTCTTTGTAGTTCTGAAATTATCAAGTCCATCATGATTAATACCTGGTTCTGAGGCAGACATTCTAACATAGAGATTCTGCCCATTTTCATTGTTTTCCTTGATGTCAAGAAGGTCTCCAAACCAGAGTAGACATCCACTTCCATCTGAAATGTTTAAAGGAGAATATGCCACACAAGAACAATTCTTTTTACAAACTATCCTACAATCGTGTAGATTCAAAGTCCTGCTATACCATGAATTCTTTGTATCTGGCAGTTTGATGTTAGAATATTTCAAAAACTTGTCTGTTCCACATTGCAACTGCTTTTCCTAACACATCCATTGAAAATTTTGCCATTGCCCATTCTTCCAGGAACTTGGGTTCAAACCCCTTCAAACACCCACATATTGGTGACTTGTTCACATTGCAGGAAGCATGTGCACCACAGTATGCATATGCATCGCAACTATCTATGGGTTCGGTATAATAAGTTAACCAACTATTTGTTAAATCAGTCCATATCAATCGCATAACCACACCTGTTGGATTTAAATAAAGCCTTGTAATTATTGTTTTATTTAAAAGCTTATAACCATAGTACATACCCGTCTCATTCATCACAATTTCATACTTGTAGTATGGATTTGGGCTTAAATTAGGAGTACCAGAAAATTGGATACCATTCCATGGTCCAACTCGAAATTTGATACCCATTCCCTGTGTCAACAGCAGCTGTGGAAATCCATTTGGATCGATCCTAAATGTATAAATACCTGGAGAAGGATCATCATGACTACTCCAAGATGTTAGATACCGTTCAAAACCCGACTTCATATTTCCTTCTAGCAACATGTCTGCAAGTAGGTTATCAGTGGGATAATCAAAACTTTGCCAAAGGAAACCGTCTGAGTTATGACCCTTTGCTTCATTCCTCACAACAAGATTTCCTGAATTTAGAAGCTGCACAAGTGGAGTAATTCTAGACATCAATGTACTTCGAGTGGAAGACCATATTTTACTTCCATTCCCATTCTCAAGGATAAGAAATCCCTGCTAGTAAGCCTTAAGACACCCGATGAATCTGTTAGCGGTGACTCTCTATTGGCCACCCACACAATTGTTGTTGGAGAGATGTTCCGATACCATATTCCAAGGTACCATCTTGACAAATTGCTTGGTTTGAAGAATCCGAGTTCAAAGTTTCCATTATCAGAAACTATAGTCTTGTTATAAGTCAAGAGATCTTCTGCAGTTATTGTGTTTGGTATGCTAGAAAGTTTTACTTTGTGAAAAGAACAAAAGCATAAAACAATAATAAAACTCCACCCCATCATATTATTTTTCTCTTAAAATAAAACGGATCAAACAAAAGATAAATTTGGCACCCAAAACTAGCCATTTACATTTAAGAACTATATATATTCTTAACCATACTTGAAATAATAATATCTATTGACTGGTTATGTCTACATGGCCTATAAGATGTAGGGACGCCACTAAGGCTGGATTTCTCACAAGACATGATTATTTATCTCCAATTTCTTTGCACAGTGTAGTCAATTATTCATATATTTTTTGTTTATATCTTAATTGTCTTTTTCTATGCATTTGATTTGTACCTGTTCTGTATTTCTGACAAGGCAAATTAATGGACAGTTGATAGTTTTCCTAATCTGTAAATAGCACCTCAAATGATTCTACTATGTATACAAAACGTAGCAGTAAATTATATCTATTTCTAGAACTATGTTTGCATATGTAAGATAATAACGGAAATTTTTATAGAGAAATCCTCATGCAATACTTAGGTATGCGAATTATTCAATCTTCTATGTACAACAATACACTCCATTGTTTAAATGAAAAAAGCAATCAGCTTACTGGGCAATTCTGTTTATAGGAAGTCCACGATATATATATATATTGTCTTCAGTTAATGTGCATCAAAGTATTTTTTAATAAGATACAATCATCGTTGCGGGGCAAGCACGATAGACAAATATAACTGTTAATTCACACGACCAAGCATATTTATGAAAGGACCAATTATACTCATGAGGATGGACTTCATGAGTTCACATATGAGACAGGACAAGGGAAAATGATAATTTTCATTGACAGAAACCAAATAAATCATCGTCAACACCAACCTGCAGGAACTGTCTATCATAATCTCTCCATACTAGAAGAATAAGCAATAAAGTTGTCATCTGTAATATTCTTTTAGCCAATTACACATTTAAAAAGACATGTTTTTTGGCTTTTAGTAATTGGGACGGGGTAGTATGTGCAGGTCTTTTGAAAGTTTAAAAAATAGCCACAAGACAACAAGTTTGATGTTGTGCAATGAGTTGGTCAAATGGGTACCATCCACTCCACGAGTCCATTAATCTGCAAACGTGGAATGCATTATGTTGTGTGCCAATGTGGAAATGTGATTGCAACAGCAAAAGCAAAAGAAATTGGGAAAAGAAAAACTGATATGGATCGATTTCACGTGGGAAAACCCAAATGAACATAGAGTGAAAAACCAATGAAGCAGAGCAAGAGATTTGCTATGCTAAAGTAGCTGTTCTAATAGATTTTTCCTTATGCATAAACCTTATACAAGTCCATACTATTGCGGTACACATTTTATATTTCAGTTCAATGCGCAGGGGTCAGTTTTGTTTTTCCAGATTAAGACTCGGATCATATATATTTACTTCGTCTTATATGGTATATCATATGGAATCAAAGTATATTCAATGTACAATTTATCATTATTCTTTATGGTATCAGAGCACAGGCTAAACCCTAATCTAAATTAATTGTTTATCTGTTGTTCCTTTCGTGTCGGATCTCCGTTGCTGTTGTCGGTATCTTTATCACCCCAACCGGTCATCTTCTTCTCAGTTATAGCCACTGTTAGAACATTCCATCATTGATTTATCTTCTTTCTTCTGACGCCATCATCTTCATCTTTTCCAGTCACCTTCCATCCTCGCCAAACATCTCTCTTCTTTGCATCTTCGGCAATACATACTCTTTCATGTCGCCAAACTTTACCTCCGCTGTTGGTTATCTCCGTTCACCTCCTATTACGGCTCCAAACCCACCATCAAAGGAAAAAGGTTTTTAGTGGGTACAACACACCATCATGTGTAACACCTGTTCGGTACCTACTAATGATTTTATAACACGTGGCCGTTTAGATGGTATTGCTTTAAAAACTATAAAACATCTCATCCATGTGTACTACTACCTATTGATTAACTTTCCCATCATGCAGTCCACCACCAATCCCGCTGATCCAACTGGCCACACGGCTGTACCTCCAAACCACCTCCACCCTCAAATTCGATTCCCACTGTCACCACGACCATTCCCATGCTTGCCCATCAGCCCACCACCATTCAAAACACTTTCTGCTCTGACTCACAGATCCTCTCTCTCTCCTCTCAGATTCTCACCGTTCGCCTTTGTCAATAGACGCGACTCATCAACACTGATAAAAAATGTTCACATTCATCCACTGCTCAGCAGTATTCAATGTCGCCTACCCAGAGTCCCAAGCTTACAAAAAACCTAGATACTCAACCCTTTCCTGCCACCACAAGTACAACAAGTCATTCTGAAGGTACCAGATGTTTGCAACTCTCTCTATTGTTCCAATGAGGTTACTTCGGATACAGACTCTGGTGTCCGCATGACTCCTGATGCAGTATACTCACGAGTCCAATCACAATTAGTTTTAGCTGATAATGGTGTCTTCATATCAATAATCCATACCGGCAAAATTTTTATACACATTCTAGATCCTCTGCATCTTGTTATTTTGGTAAAAAAAGGTTTTGGAGATGCATAAACCCTTCATGATACTTTATATATTGTTAACATGAAAATATAGAAATACACTTACACTAACACATTTAATATTCTAACACTTTCCTCATGTTGCAACATATATATCATGTACTCCTAGCTTGTTACAAATATAATCCACTTGAACTGCTTGAAAGGACTTAGTAAATAAGTTGGCAAGTTGATCTTATGATCTCACATGGGTTGTACCAATTTCTTTATTCAACAACTTTTCACGAACAAAGTAACAATCAATTTCAATATGCTCTATTCGTTCATGAAACACTGAGTTCGATGCTATGTGTAGTGCGGTCTGGTTATCATATATTAGTTTCATTGGTTCTAACTGTGGAAAACGAACTGCTTAAACCAGAGTAATTTACATATTGTGAATGCCATTGATCTATATTTAGCTTCTGCACATGATCTTGCTACTACAATTTACTTCTTACTTTTCCATTAGATAAAATTACCATCAATAAAGACACAATATCCAATGGTTAAGGTTAGTCCTCTATCTAATGGAGAACCAACCCAATCAGCATCTATATGTCCAATAACATGCACATGATCATGATTTTTGTATAAAATACCTTGACTTAGAGATCCTCTAAGGTAATGCAGAATACGAATCACAGCATTCTAATGACTTGTGCGAGGTGAGTTCATGAATTGACTCACTACATTGACTGCAAATGATATATCAGGTTGTGTTATTGTAAGATAATTATGTTTACCAACTAACCTTCTATACCTCTTTGGTCATCTAAGACATCTCCTTCATTAGGCAAGAGCTTAACGTTAAGATCCATAGGTGAATCAATTGGTTTTGCTCAATTTAAACCAATTTTAGATACTAAGTCAAGCATATATTTCCACTGAAACAGATATATACCTTGTTTAGATTAGGCAGCTTCAATTCCAAGAAAATACTTCAAATTACCCATATTCTTAGGTTGAAATTTTTGGTTTAGAAAATCCTTCATTTTCTTAATCCTGTCATGGTTATCTCCTTAAATTTCAATTTCATCAACATACATAACCAATATAATTTTCTTACCATCATACTATCAATAAAATACAAAATGATATGAATTACATCTGGAATAGCCAAATTCCATCACAACTGAACTAAATCTATCAAACGAAGCATGCGGAGATTGTTTAAGCCCATATAAAAATTTTTTTAGATGACAAACTAATCTTGTCTCCCCCTGAACAACAAAACCTAGTGGTTGTTCCATATACACTTCTTCTTCAAGATCACCATGGAGAAAATCATTTTTTAATATCTAGTTGATGTGGAGGCCAATGATGAGTGGTAACAAGAGAAATCATAAGGCATATTGAAGTTATCTTAGCTACTGGTGAAAAGGTATCCCAATAATCAACACCATATATTTAAGTATAGCCTTTAGCAACTAAATGGGCTTTCAATCAATCAACTATACCATCAGATAAGACTTTCATTGAGAATAGCCATCGACATCCAACTGTGGATTTACCATTAGGAAGAGGCACAAGATCCCACGTATTATTATGATCAAGAGCATACATTTCTTCTTGTATAGCAATAAACCAGCCAAGATGAGCTAAAGCTTATGAAACAGAGTTTGGAACATAAATAGTAGGTAGTGATGCAATAAAAGAAGCACAAGAAGATGAAAGAAAAATGTATGCAATGACATTTGAAAGTGGATGGCGTACAGAAGGATGAATATCTTGCTTACCCTTTCTCAATTCAATGGGGAGATCAAGATGAGACAGAGGAGGAGGATTTGAGTTTGTTGGAGGAATTGATGGAGATGTAGAGTTTTATAGGCATGCTGTCGACAAACATAAACCTATATATCTAGGCAATTAAGATGAGGAAATCCCTATGAAGGTGGCATAGTTTTAGAAGTGCCCTAATCAAGTGGAAGTAAATCGTGAAAAGAAGACAAAAGCGACTCATCCTTAAAAGATGGAGATAGTGTGGAAAAATATTGAGTTGACTCGAAGAAAGACACATCAGGACAAACATAGAACTTATTATGTTTAGGTGAATAATAATGATAACCCTTTTGATTACGAGAGTAGCCAAGGAAAATGCAATCAATCGATCAAGGATCAAACTTGTTGGTACTTGGAGACAGTTAACGAACAAAACACAAACAACCAAAGACATAAGGAGGCATAGGAAAAAAATGGTTGATTAGGGAGAAGAAGATGCAAAAGGACCTTGTCATGTATAGTAGACGACATTCTGTTTATGAGAAAGCATAAAATGAGAATTGCATTAGCCTAAAAATGCTTTGGCACATTCATATGAATTAATAATGTCCTAGCAGTCTCAATGAGATGACAGTTTTTATGCTCAGTAACTCCATTTTGTTGTGGAGTATAAGCACATGAGGTTTGATGAACAATAACATGCTTCTTTATATATAACTAGAATGAATTAGACACGTATTCCTTGGTATTATCAGTTCGAAACACACAAATAGAGGAATTAAACTGATTTTGAATTTTAGAATGAAATGCACAAAAGATATCTAATAACTCATAACGACTCTTCATTAAATATAACCACATCATCCTGGAATAGTCATTGATAAATGTGACAAAGCATCTAAAACCCAAAAGATAAGTAATACAAGCAGGTCCCATACATTAGAATGAACTAAATGAAAGGCAGCAGTAGCCCATTTGTTAACTTTTGGACTAAACGAAACACAACACTATTTACCTAATTGATAGGATTGGCACTAGAGACTAGGGCAAGACTGTAGATTGGGACACATTAGACGAAGTCTTTTTTAAAGATGGATGGCCAAATAGACAATGCATTTCCATACGATCTGGTTAAATATTAGAGCAAACAGTGGCAGGAGGTGTTGTATCCATATAGTATAGCCTACCTGACTCATGTACTCTACTAATCGTCTTCCCTGTTCCCAAATCCTACGTCACAAAAGAAGAAAAAAAGAATGTGATGGAGCAATTATAGGAGGTGGTGAGCATGGTTGTCAAAATCACAAATCAAATATATGATTTTATGAGTTTATGATTTTATATATTTTTTCTTAATCAAAGTGAATAAAAAATTATTAAGGTACAAACTTTAGGTAAAATTGTGAATTTAGATATATAATTCTATACATTTACAATTTTACTGGTTCTGCATGATTTTGCACGATTTTACTAATTCTACGCATTTGAGTTAATAGTAAAATCATGATTTTAACAACCATGGTGGTGAGTTTACTAATAGATAGTAAGTTAAAAGGTGATTGAGGTATGTATAGAACTTATTTTAAGGGAAATAATGTAACAGATGTGGCTATGCTAATCTCGCTTATAGGTGAAGTGGATCTATTGGCAAGAGTGACATTGGCAAAATGGAAGGATGTGTAATTTAAGAAAAACAATCAAGTGTACCTGACATATGATTGGTAGCTCCTGAATCAACTACCCAAAACTTTAGAGAACCTTGAGTAAGACAGACAGTAGAATTACCTGACTAGACTAAAGACAAAGAAGTAGATGACTGTGAAATATATTGAAATCATAAGTCTTTCATATTTTTCTCTTGATAAAGTGACTGTACATGATTAAGTTTTCTCTTGAAAAAATCAAATTGTCCATCCATATTCATGTCATAACCCTTGATCATGCTCATATAGTCTCTTCCACTCCTCTCGTCCAACAATCCTAACTTGTGAAACCTTAACTTTCATCTGGCTTAATTTTAATCCAAGATCGAAACTTAACCATGGATTCATGTACCAAATTGCACAAGAACATCCAAAACACTAGAATCAAGGCTAATTCAATCCAAATTCATTCTCAATGGGGTGTATGCAATCAAAGATCGAGAATGAAGAAGCCGTTTTGCGATGAAAAGACCACAGATAGCTCATGAAAGAAGCGAATGTAGCTTAGAATGTATTTGCAGTAGTGCATTCTGCTTATGTCGTAGCCCTAAAGAATACCGGCGCTGCCCTTTGTGAGTATGCTCATAAGGGGTACTCTACCTAATTCAATCCATTTTAATCCCTCACAAGTGAATAATCTTAACATACCACCTCAAAAATGAGTTCCCGATGATGGTTAATGGTGAAAGATGATTTTTTTTTTTTTCAAAAGAAAGGTGGTGGTGTATTTCGATGGTGGTAGTGTATTGTGGTGGATTTCGGTTAACCCTGCTCTGATACCATGTTATTTTGGTAAAAAAGGTGTTAGAGTTACATAAATCCCATCACGATATTTTATATGTATTGTTAACATGAAAATACAAAAATACCCCTACACTAACATATTTAATATTCTAACACTTCTTAAGAGTATCTTTATTGTTCACTTTCTTACATACAATCTCTATCCTTAATTAAAATTATTTTGATAGTAATTGCACAGATTGCACTATTAGTTTCAATGACTCCTCTTGTGCTAAGATTCCTATATAAGTAAATTTCTCCTTCAACAAAAACTAAGCAATCACCTCGACCCGCATTAAGCCCTCTACTACTTGATTTCAATAGATTCTCTCAATTCCTGTCCTGCTAAAAGTGCTATGGCATTCCTAGTTGTATCATTCACATGCCAATACCCTCAACTACCCTACTTGATCGACTGCCTTTTTAAAACCTATCTCATCAAGCACTAAGGCCTTAAGATTTTATCACTCAAATATCTAGTAATTTTATTCTTTGCTGATGATTACACTTACTACACTTTGCTTTTTTCCATGCATAACAAAAGTAAATCACTATCCAACATTTTGAAGTTGACATGTAGTAAATGTTTACTAATAAATTCATTTTAGGTATCATTTTCTATAGCTAAAAGTATGAATCATTTCTAAAATAAGTCATACGACTAATCAATATTTTGCAAAGTTCATTTAAAGTATCACCTTATAGTTTTTAGTTAATTTTCCTGAAATTTTCTCGATAGATATCTTGTTTGATTAACATTGCAAAACATTGATTCTTCTTTTTAAACACTTGAAACATTAATACATTAGATGAACTTACTCTAAACGTTGATACTTTTTAGTATAATTTATCCATTTTAAAATACTTATCGAAAAAATACTTCTTTAATCGCATTAATGTTTTACATTGTAATGATGGTGGTTGATCTATAAACAGTGTCTTAACTATACAATTTCATTCATTTTTACCACATTCACCTCCAATTACATTATGTCTACATTCACCAACAAAACAGTGTAGTTGTACACTGTGAGAATATATGATGAGAAATTTAGTCATTTATTGAGGACAAGTGTTTTGATGGGTTTAATTTTAGCTGACGTATGTAAATATATGTATATGTGGTTTTTATTGCGTAAAGCCGCATGAGGACAATTTAAAATAAAACTTGGTCCTAATATGGTAGGTTTTGGTACAAATGTAGTAGATTGGAACAAATGTGCTAGGATCATTTATGGTAAGTTGGTCCAAATATGGTTAGGGGTGTTCACGGATCGGTTAAATGGTCAGTAGTCCTATTTTTCAATCCTAACCATAATGTTCAGATTTTTAATATCTTGATCTAAAATCGATCGTATATTAACAATTAACCACTTTAGTGGCTAACCGTTTTTTTTTTTAGGGTTTAAGATTTTCGATTTTTTGTTTTTAACTATTTAGTATAATGGTTAAACAAAATTTGTGGTAACTTTATTTTTCATTATTCTTCTCAAAATGTTCCCAAACCCAAGATGGTTTTCTTTTACGTACCTTTGAATTAGCTGGCTAAGGGGAGAATGTTTTGTTGCATTCCCATCACCACTTAAAAGTTGGGAGCTTATATTCTCATTAGGATGCAACCGGGGCGGGTTTGGTACGGGTCTTATAAACCCGAACCGCCCCGCTTCCCAATAGGGTTTCCCAAACCCGTCCCGTGACCCTACAGGGTTTTCTATTCAATTCCCAAACCCGCCCCTATAGGGTTTGACCTTGACCCGCCCCGCCCCGCGACCCGCTTAATTTTCTATACTCAACTATTTAGATTTATTATCTCCCTCACATTTCAACAAGTTACAGATAATATTTGTCACAATATCTTTCTAATGATTAATAATTTTTGGTGAATCAAAATCATATTTGGTATAAGATATAAATTTCAAAATTTAGATGAAAATTTGGATACATTTATCAACAACTGTAAATGTAAAACCAGGAAAAAAAAAAAAAGAAGACCTAATAGTTTGAATAATGCTTATAAGCATTCTATCAAAATTTAACTTAAAAATCCAACTTTCAGTGCTTGACAGCGTGCTCGTCTAATCTCCAAACAGAGAATAGAGTCATCACGCACCACCGAAACTTCCAGTAAAACGACGCTTCCTCTAACCCGATGATCGATGCCGAATATCTCTCTCGACACTCTTCGGCGTGGTTAAAGCAAATACGATCATCACTGAGCACTATTAATCAATTACTTAGTTTAATGAACCCAAAGAAAGATGTTTAACTGATAAACTTGTTACGAAATCAAATAAAATAAATTTTATAAATTACTTTAAACTCTGGTTCAGTAACCAGTGAAAATTACGAGGAAAAAAAAAAGCTAGCACACAAATAGAATCGAAATACAAATAATTTTGAATTGAACAACCCATTAATTATACATTTCAGGAAATTGGAGGAATCAGTTATTGGGAATATAGTGCGGAAAAAGATATTAAAATGTGGAACCTATGAGAAAATGTGATGAATCCATGAGAGAAAATAGGGAAACTGCACGTCCATAGGTACAAACTTATCAGGGAAAGTTGATTTTGCATCTTTTCGTATTCCATGTGCTACGGAAAACAAACAAGGAATCATAGTGGATGCATCGTTTTCAAACAATCTATCTGAACAGAAGTCCATGAGAAAATATTACATAATTGTGAATTTTAAATTTCAAATTTAATTTTTTTAATTTTTATATTATGAGGGTTCGGTTACCCATCAGGTTTTTTTTATGACCCGAACCCGTCCCGAAACCCTATAGGGTCAGCAAGTAATTTTCCAAACCCGTCCCGTGACCCTATAGGGTTTTTAACGGTTCGGGCGGGGCGGGTACCCTATAATGACCCGCCCGGTTGCATCCCTAATTCTCATTAATTAAAGGTTGAGGGACCTCATTTGAAGTATAGTCCATGGTTTTTCCATTATCCTCAATGCTAAACATCTACAACTATATTAAACAAAAACATAAATTAGGTAAAACTAAATTTAGTAAGTGAGTCTTGAAGCATAACAATAAAAAGAAAATTAAAACAAGATCTTATACCAAAAACATTGTACAATATAATTGTTAATACAATAACTGAAAAAAGGAATCCAAAACAACTCCCAAGCTAAACTTCTATTGCTACTAATATTACTCTAGGAAACCAAAACCACCAAGATAAAGAAGGAATTTAAAAGTAAAACACCAAGGTAAGCATGAGTAAAATCATCCAAGGTAAGCATGAAAGTTCCTTTTAGTGTCTATACTTTTTATATGTTAACTTATGACTGAAAATGAAAATGAAACGGGCTAAGGTTTCAACATCCATCAATTAGCGGCAAAAAAAAGTCCCTCATTATATATATATATATATATTTTTAAATAATTATATGAGTATATTATAAATTATATATATATATTTATAAGTATTTTCGGTTAATCGAACCTATAGGTTTCTGGTATCTAAAAACCAAAACCAAAACCAAAAAAAGAAAAAAAATTAAAAATGCTAATCCTAAACCAAAACCGATTGATCAATTAACCGTTTTTTTCGGATTGGTTTCACGGTTTCGGTTCGATTATCCTAAACATTCGGTTTTTTTTTACATACTCTTAAATGTGGTAGATTAATTTGTGCTAGGTTGGTGCAAATGTGATTGGTTAATTTGTGGTAGGCTAGTATAAAAGTAGTAGGTACATGTGTGGTGGGTGGCACAAATTTGATAGGTTCATTTGTGGCAGGTTTCCATATGTGGTAAGTTGATTTATAGTAAGTTGACTAAAATATAATAGGTTGATGCAATTGTGGTGGTTAACTTGTAGTTGCTTGGTCAAAATGTGGTAGGTTGGTGCAAATGTAGTGGTTTTACTTTTGTATATTGGTCCAAATGTGGTAGGTTGGTCGAATATGTTAGGTTCATTTGTGATAGGTAATTGCAACTTGTAGGAGGTTCCTTTGTAGTAGGATGATCAAAAGGTGGTACGTTCATTTGTGATAAGTTAGCATAAATGTGATAGGTTGGTCAAAATGTGGTGGGTTCATCATCAAAATAAGTCGTCATACAGCAACTTAACACAACAAAACCCTATATATGTATACACTCTATGTAACTATTTCTCACTATATGTAACTAATTAGTTAATGACTCAATTTTCAACTAGTTGAACTTTGCATCAATTTATTATGGATCTTGAATCATCAAATGGTATTAGAGTTTAATTCTAGGTTTCGATACATTTTTTTTTTTTTACATTTTATATTTAGTTTGTTCCTGACGATTGTTGATTAGTGGGAGTTAATATGTAGTTGCATCATCCGTTCACAACGAATGTTGGGATCATACAACTTGTATGTACCATTATTTACATGCAAACTTGCCGCCTACATTGTAGGTCGGTGTTGATTTAAATTCCATTCATACTATTAATTGCTTATCCTTGACCATAATCAACCACAAATCTCCATTCGGATTTTTCCATTATACCTTCCTTGATTACAAAATCTACACACCTTTGATGTCTCTATTACTTTAGTATTTCCATCTTACATCTTCATTAGCTATCCTACCTAATAGTATTATATTGGGTATGAAGGACTCTTCTAACTATATAAAAATATGAAATTGGCAGCAGCATTGTTTCCTTATTCTTCCAATTCAAAGAACTCTTCTTACTTCAGTTACATGGGTCATTGTTTTAGAACGAATGATATTTCAAAAAAAAAAAAAAAAGAAAAGAAAAAAGAGTGTGACTTTTTTTCCAATAAGGTTTGAAATAATTTTATTGACACGAATGTTCTATATTCTATATTTGATTCATTGCTGGGAAAAAAAAAAAAAAGAAGCAAAGTTCCATTGTTGAGTCATAGACGGAAGATTCATCAAAAGTTACAATCCTCACAACATAATAGTGCACCTACTCATCTTCAACAATGTTGTTTCAACTTGCTAAGTATTTTGACATCTTTACGCGAAACTATGACAGTTGATCTTCCTATAGTTCACACATCTAGCATACATCCTTGACTACCAATGCCAATGTAGATTGGGTTGGTTATCCAAATAATCGTAAATCTACCATAAGGCACACCATTTTTCTTAGATGTAACCTCACTTTCCATACTCTAAGAAAAACAATCTACTATTTCAAAAAGCTCTACTAAAGCTAAGTACAAAGTCATAGTTGTAGTAGAGTCTACTTAAATTTGTCATCTCACATGTGTTCTACAAGTGCTTATCGAGCATCTTATAATTCTGTTTTGTAACAATCCTAAAGCTATATACATGATTGGAAACCATATTTATTACAACAACATGAAACACATTGATATTAACGATCACTCAGTGCATGAACAGGTTGTCATAAGTTAAGTCTTAATCGAGTACCTTCCCACTCATCATAAGCACATAGATAGTCTCATCAAGTATCTTTCTACTAGCTATCTATTTGATTGTTGAATGAATCTCACATTGACACTAGCATTGTGAGATTGAGGGGGGTATATCATTTTACATATATTATGTAGGGGTCATTTTTGTTTTTTCATATTACAGGATTAAGACTTAAATCCTATACATATAAAACACCTGAAATACAATCACTGTAGCACTCAAGATGAAAGCCTTCAAAGAAACTTTTTTCATTTAAGATTAAGCTTTATGTCATAAAAGTAAGGCTACAAATGAATTAAGCCACTCCAAGATTTTGATAGTGTAAACTTGGCTCATTGAAAAAATTAAAGAGTTTGAGCTAAACTGAGCTTATATCAAGTCAAAAAATCGGTATCTCAGCTCAACTTCATTAAAGATTCGCGAGCCCAAACTTAGCTCATAGGCCTGTTTGGTATAACAAGTTTTGGCCACCTTGAGCTTAAGCATCCTTTCATTAACATCCCTAGCTAGAGTTGAAAACCCACTAACCACCTTCAAACACCATCACATTTTAATTTTCTTTTGGCATTTTATAAGATAACTTTAATGCTTTTATTTATTTAAATTTAATTATTAAGTTTTTTATTTAATTAATTTTGTTAAACCGGTAAAGCATTGACATGTGTCTCTTTAATAATATAATATTAATACATTTAAAGTGAAATTCAAGTAACTTATTTGTTAAAAAAGATAACATGTTCATAGGTTTGCAAGTAAAGTGAAAACGCAGGTAAGTACTTTTTAATTATCCCTTCAAACAATAGTATTGGTTTATGATACTAACCACCCAAATTTAATTTTCTGAATTTTGTGAATCTGAAATAAAGTTTCAGATGAAAATTGATGAATTGATCAATATATATAAAAGAACTTTGATATTTTCAGAGTATAAGCTCTCATTTTTTTGAGTTTGAATCTCTGAATTATCTTATTGTTGTCCATTCAACCAGTTCCACATGACGGGCTTCAAGGCTACAATTTCTCAACTCAAACTCCTCTCGAGGTGCTAGGTGCATTTAGTTAACGCTTGGACAAGATATGACCCCTTGTTGATCAGCAAGAATCTGCAATTTAGCCAACTATCTTGTTGATCAGCAAGAATCTGCAATGTAGCCAACTATCCAATACTGATGGAGAATTCAACATTGGAGACTTATATGCAGGTAAAATATGCGGTAACAAAGAAATTCTTTCTTTCCTTGACTAGTTTGAAGTTACTCCTTCCACATATTTGGAACATTGACTAACTAGGATGTTTTGCTCATACCATGTCATTGTCCCTTTGAATGTTTTTATATGATTCTCTGACCAGTCATACATCCTCTCAATTCAAAATGGAGAACTTCTATATGTAATTTGTTTTCAAGTTCATTACTTTTCTATAGTTGTTCATAAAATTTTTAAAAGTTCTTAGGAACTGACTGCATGTGCAACCATGGCCATGATCAGAACTTCCATCCAAAATACATTATGGGACAGTTTCAAACAAATCTCTTCTCTTGTTTCAAATCATTCAGACCTAATCAATGCAAGAATTCATATCTGCTAACCACATTGACATGGTGATTTCATGAAATCATATTATATCATGTTTTGATTTTTGGTCTTTGCTATTTATCTTCTTTCTCACTGTAATCTCTACACTTACAAGGCTAAATGCAAATTCATTAAACAACAGTACTATGTAATGGAAAGGATCAAGGTTTGGTCCTAATTAGAGATGAAAACAATCTCAAATTGGCTTTTACCGACCGGTTAATAGTGAGAATGAAATTTCATTGCTGGAAAGGGGTTCAAGCTGGCTGGAAGATGTATCGTCTTGGACTAGTTTTCTTTCATTGAAGAAACCAGGCTCTTTTGGTGGTGGAAGAGGATTTTCGCTTCCAAACATAAGTACAACCGATGACATAGTTGGTCTGTCCACTGGATTTCGCTGTACACATAAAAGACCAACATGTATTGATCTCAAAACTTCAGCTTTATTATAGGAGTCCCCACTTAGATGATCAAGCAACTCTATGGACCTGTCTTGTGTATAGAGCCACCAAGCCTGTGAAAAAGAAGGAGCAATTATTACCAGTTTTTCTTTGCGCATGTGTTAGTGTTAATTTGATACCATCTTGATTTGATGCCAAAGCATTTAGATGATTGAGTTGTGGTATTAAATCTAATCAATAATCCAGGAGGTTTTGAATTCTAGTCTCTTTTCCATCCATATCTGGCCCCCCAAGTGACAAGTTTCTATCAACATTCGTAACAGTTTCACTATGCCCCAGAATCAAGTTTATTTGCTTTTATTTATTTTTTTTTGTTTTTAGCCATATATTTTTCATTGACAAATGCAAAATGGTAATCAAATAAATTAGTATAATTTTGGTAATGCTTCAAAATCACACAAATATAACCTTGTATCATTCAGTACAATGCACTTTATAAGTTTAAACTCTTAGATAAATTCGTTTAAGGTGTTAAATCTAGCAAAAAGAAGAAGAAAAGAAAAACCCTTACATGTCCAAGAAGGTTATGATTGTGGTCTGGATGACTAAATGCTCTGTTTCTAGTGCCGCTTAGTATCTCAAGGACCAAAACACCATAACTAAAAACATCAGATTTTATTGAGAAAACTCCATCAATTGCATATTCTGGAGACATATAGCCACTGCAAGAATCAACATCCATCCATGAGTTTATGTCATCATTTGTTGTCAGCATAGATATAGAAGGTAATGAAAAACAGAAATACTTACTATGTTCCAACAATCCTCTTGTATTTGCTTCCCTCTCATTTTCTCCGAAACTTCTAGCCAACCCGAAATCAGAAATTTTAGGATTCATCTCGTTATCTAACAAAACATTGCTAGCTTTGAGATCTCTATGGATTATTCTTAATCTAGAATCTTGATGAAGGTAAAGAAGCCCTCTTGCAATCCCGTTGATGATGTGAAAGCACCTGTCCCAGTGTAGCAGCTTTTTCCGAGTTGGATCTGTACTTGCAAGAGCAGAAAAGAATATTATGCTCCATTATCAGCTATGCCATCCTAACAATGTAGAGGTAAAAACAAAAGCATTGTGTTATTTAATCAAACCAAAAATGAAATAGTCAAGGCCTTTGTTCGGCATATATTCATAAATCAGCAAATTTTCCTCCCCGATGCAGCATCCTAGAAGTTTCACAAGGTTTCTGTGTTGAAGCTTAGCAACATAAAGAACTTCATTTTTGAACTCATCCAAGCCTTGTGTTGAGTTCTTCCTAAGTCTCTTGACTGCAATCTCTTGGCCATCTCTTAGCCTCCCCTGCACATTTACACTTGTCAATAACTACATTTTGCTCAAATAGCAAAAATTTTGAGGGTTAGGTCCGTTGTCTCTTAAGGACATGGCTCAAGAATCTAGCTAACAGGTGATATACTACAAAATCAGTGCTTGTAATATGTTTAATTTTGTTAGAGCTCCTTATTTTGCTATTACAAATTTGATGATTAGACTTTGGAGGGTACATTTGAGAGTGAACCTTGGATCTCCAAGGAATCGCAGTGGGACAATAACTTGCAGTCTTATTATTTCTCAATAGAGACCATTACAGAAGCTGCTTATTCCATTATAATAAATATAGACAACTCCTATTATAAGTAGAAAATAGATTGTCTAATAGAATGAACCATACTATCACACGTGTTTCTTGGGATACTAAGATCCCAAGAAGGCCTTCCAATCATTGTGATCCTATACTAGAGGAAACTTTATCAAGTTCTTGCTATGCTATATGCCATTTAGATCCTGTGGGCACTAGATTTGAGATCACGCGAAATGATTAGATTCTCCAATAATTGACTTATGCAGCTTCTATGACTATTGCTTTTCACCAAAATGGAAAAATCAAATGAAATAAGTGATGGGTTGCTCTTCAAGAACAGACTGAATAAAATAAATCCGTACCTTGTAAACTGGTCCAAAGCCACCTTCGCCAAGTTTATTTTCAAGGGAGAAATCATTGGTAGCAGCAGCCATTATAGCCAAGTCGAATAATGGCAGCTCTAAATCTTCCTTCCTTGACTTGACTTCCTTGCCTGCCATGAAGTAAAAACTAATAATCCATCAGGATAGTGAAAAAATTCTCCTTGCTTCTGCACGGAATTCCAGATTCAGTGTTTGGACAGTACATATGTAATTATGATGCCTTCATTGCTGTGGTGAATTATAATGTTCCAAATAAATATGAGAGTCATCAGGGGCATCTAAATTGTTACTTATCACTTCATTGAATTCAGTTCAGTTAATCTTATATGCAATGGACTAGTTAGCGTGGATTACCTTTGTGATGCTTCTTCAGCATATAAATTGATAGGCCTACACATAGAGAAAGCAGCACGATTGGCAGCACGGAGCCAAGGATCAACTTTTCTTTCTTCAGTTTGGATTTTGTTAAGCCTGAAGTGAATAAAAGTGTACAGAACCAAAAAAACAGGGAGGAAAAAGGGTAAGATTGGAATAATTACAAGTGAGATGATGCTTTAGGACCTGCAAAAGGATGATGTATGTATTTGCTGCTGTAAACAAATGATGAATGTTACATCAAAGTGGTGAAAAAGGCAGGTGTATGTTTTAACTAATACAAATAGGTGAGCACCATTTGTGTGATATGAAGCACATTACATTTTGGAAGGTCCATTAACTACATGAACAACTAAAAGCATACAGCAGATATAATAAATTTGAGCTTTTAGATCGGCAAGTTATAGTTCTCAAATCTATCCAGTCCACCATGATTAATACCTGGTTCCGAGGCAGACATTCTAATGTAGACATCCTGCCCATTTTCATTGTATTCCTTGATATCAAGAAGGCCTCCAAACCAAAGCAAACATCCACTTCCATCTAAAATGTTTAAAGTAGAATATGCCATACAAGAACAGTTCTTCTTGCAATTTATTCTACAATTGTGCAGATTTAAAGTCATACTATACCATGAATTCTTTGTATCTGGCAATTTAATATTAGAATACTTCAAAAACTTGCCTGTTTCACATTTCAACTGATTCTTCCTAACACAACCACTTGAAAACTTTACCATTGCCCATTCTTCAGGAAATTTGGGTTCAAACCCCTCCAAACACCTGCATACAGGTGATTTGTTCACATTACAAGAAGCATGTGCACCACAGTATGCATATGCATCACAACTATCTATTGGTTCGGTAGCAAAGGTTAACCAACCATGTGCTAGATCAGTCCATATCAACCGCTGTGACCTACCAGTGGGATCCAGATATAATCTTGTAATTGCTGTTTTATTTAGAAGCTTATAGCTATAGTACATAGCTGTCTCATTCAGCACAAATCCATATTTGTAGTATGCGTTTGGGTTTAAATTGGGAGCACCAACAAATCGGATACCATTCCATGGCCCTATTCGACACTTGATACTTGATCCCTCTGTCAACAACAATTGTGGAAATCCATTTGGATCAATCTTAAATGCATAAATTCCTGGAGAAGGATCAACAGTGCTACTCCAAGATGTTAGATACCGATCAAAACCCGAACTCATATTCCTTCCCAACAACATACCTGCAAGGAGGCTATCAGTAGGATAATCAAAACTTTGCCAAAGGAAACAATCCAAGTTTCCACCTCTACATCATCCATTACAACAAAATTTCCTGAATCCAAAAGCTGCGCAACTGGGCTGATGCTAGACCCTGATGAGTTTTGAGTGGAAGACCATATCTCGCTTCCATTACCATTCTCAAGGATAAGAACTCCTTGGCTAGTAAGCCTTAAAACACCCGAGGAATCAATTAAAGGTGACTTTCTATTGGCCACCCATACAACTGTTGCTGGATAGATGTTATGGTACCATATTCCTAGATACCATCGTGACAAATTACCTGGGTTAAAGAATCCCAATTCAAAGTTTCCATTATCAGAAACTATAGTCTTGTCATAAGTTACATGATCTTTTGAAGTTATTGTGTTTGTTGTACTGGCAAGTTGTGCTATTTCAAAAGAACAAAAGGATAATACAGTAATAAAACTCCACTTCACCATCCTGTTTTGCTCTTAAAGAACAAAGATCAGACAGAAATAAGATGAACTTGGTACTCAAAAAAGCTGGTTCACATTTAAGAATTGTGTTTATTCTTAGGCCTACTTACAGTAATAAAAGAAAAATATCACCATTAAAATGACCAAGACTTCAACATCATCCAACAAAGAGGGACCCCACTAAAGCTGTACAAGACATGATTATTAATTCCCAATTTCTTTGCACCATGTTGACATTGAAATCCACAATAGTAAATAGTTAATTGCATGCCTGATCTCAAAATATAAAGTAGTACTTACATGTTTTGTCGCAGCTTTATTGATCGTATTTTTGTTTAGAACTTATCTGTTTATCGTATGCGTTTGGTTTGTTATATTTTGCGTATCCAACAGGGCCCTTAAAGTAACAGACAATTGATATTTTTCCCTTAACCTGCAAATCCTATTTAAAATTTAATGGCAAATTATATATTTATTAGATAGGTTTCCTTTTTTGGAAAAAAAAAACATATTATATATACTCTAGGGCTGTAGGAGGCGCAGGGATGATTGTTTTTTGAATGAAATTTTTTTGATGGTGTTCTTTCAATTCCAAAACTCGTTATCTTTGTATAGATTTTGACTTTTGATGTCAGATATCTAGGTATTCTCAGAATCAATAGATATTTGAAGATCACAAGCTGGTATTCATGCGCGAATCAACGTCTTGCCATAAACGCTATCGTATCTCCGCTACGTCACAAAAGAATATCATAAGGAGTTGGCAGCAAACAATATAACTACTAATTCATGAAAGGATCAAGTGTAAACACGAGGATGGACTTATTCACATAAAAGATAGTACAAGAGTATTAAGATTAGCATCATAATCATCTTATCTGAAAATTTTAAGTTTGTAATATAGTGTGGACTATTATATTTATTGCGTAACACTTCTCTTAATTATAAGTCAAGATTTTGAATTTAATTAAGACCCATCAATGAGCATAATTTTTGGCTTTTAGATTAGATAGTTGTAGAGCTAACTTTAATAAAAGAAACTATTAATTCTTTATTAATAGAAACCAAACATGAAATGATGGTGATAGGGACCCTTAATTTGTTCATACTTGAAGAATATCCAATGAAGTCCGTCAAGTAAACGCTCGAAAACACATCTTTCTTGGTTTTCAGTAAGTTGGATACGGTCTTAACACATGAAGGCCTTAGAGCTCTTAGCAGCCCATTGGCGCATAATACTGTACATATGCAAGAGCCTAATTCTTAGCAGCTTGAACGATTCAAAGAATAATATTGGATTATTGTAAATCCCCGAAAATTCCAATCTGCCGCCTCAATGAATCAACTTGATCGTAATTTTAAATTTCTATTCTACACATTTAATTTTAAAAATAATAGAACTTAAATCATGTATGATAAATTGATTGCATAGGATAAAAATTTATTATGTACATAATTTAAGATTTTGACATGCACTAATATAAACTATTTAAACTCTATTTATTCTACATCAATACTATAAGATAAAATAATTAATTAATAAAATAATAGTAAAAAAATGTCAAGACGTCTTACTCTAGACATTTGATTGTAGGATGAGAAGAAATTTTTAAGATGGTGACTGAGAAAAGGCAAAAGTTTTCTTTTCACATTATCAATTTGAATTTGTCATGCTTTTACATGTATAAATAGTAGGTGAATTCTCTCTCTCTCTCTCTTCTCTTATTTTTCGTTTCTTTTTCAACTCCTTTTCTTTTTCTTTTCTTCTTTGTTTCCTCTTTCTTTTTCTGCTGTTTCACGTTAATTTCTTACTACTGTTCTCCTAC